>CM040753.1:9092383-10294883 GCA_022829145.1 Albula goreensis | reverse complement strand
CACTTTTGCAGTCCAAAACAAATAAAATGCATCACTGGACAGATGTGGAACTTTTCCTTGATGTAAAAAGAGCTCAACATCTCTGGCACGTTTGTGGAGTGCATTTCAAGTGCCATGACATTTATTTACTGATGTCTCTTCACTCCTGTGTAATCACTTAAGGCACTGTACATTCTGTTATATCTGTTAGGACCGTTACAGTAAGGAATGACTACAGTGAGAGAAATGTGAGTAAAATGTTCTGTGAATGGCGACATTGTAATGAGAAACAAGCAAAGAACCTGACCTCAGAAAAAAAATGATTGATGTATTTGGGATCACTTTCTGAGCCATATTTTATTTATACACAATGTTCCAAAAATACAATTCAATCAGTACTATTTTAAAAACGCTGTACAGCTTGAGACAGTGATGGAATGCATGAGACGCCTGACAGTTATTTTGAAGAAAAAGATGCCTCTGGAATGACTGATAGCAGATGATAAATGGTTGTTTTTGAGCAGTTCTTGGTGTAATTGGCCCTTGTAAAGGGGAACTCATGTTAGCTTGAAGGAAGATTTTTTGGGGGGTGTAAGGAGCCCTACCTTAGCTCCTTCTTTCCCAGCAGCTCCAGGAAGTCCTTGCTCACCAGGGGGACCAGGTGGCCCTGGATGGCCTCTCTCCAATCGGGCCTGTCTCTCCAGTGGGACCCTTTTACATTATCCAGGGAGGGGTGTTAATTCAAAATCATGCTGAGATCCACTAGAGTATGAGCAACAACTACAAATGATATCATACACTTTTATCCAGAATACATATGTACAGTATCCATGGTTGAAAACTGGCAAGATCTTCATACAAGGCAAGTATTTTCACTGTGAATGCGGAATTAGAATAAATTAGAAAGAGATGCTCACCTGTGGACCTACAACACCACCTGGACCAGGAGGGCCAGTCTTTCCTTGGAAACCCTGGCAAATAACAGAAACGCATTAAAACACATGATCTGATCAGATTTATCTCAAAACAAATCAGGGTAAACTCAAGATAAACACTGGTCTGTCAAAAAAATGGAAAACTCAGTATTATCAATAGTTTATATTTTGTGATTGTAAAGCAACCGACAAAAGTACTGAGTTTTGAATGAAGTATTTGCAGAAAGGAAGCAGTCAGGCTGAATTCCTAGCACTATGGTTTTCTACAAGGTTGATCTATTCCAACAAAAAGTACATTACACAAGCAGAAGACCACAATTCAAATAAAAAAAATATTAAAATCAAATTTATTTAATCACATTCTGCACAATAATAATTATGATTATTAATTGTGATGTGACTACTCATTTGTTTAAATAACCTTATGAATGTAATTATAGTTCAATTAAATTCATATGCCTTGAATTTTGTTGTTTAAAATGCACTTTTCAAAACCAAATCTTTTTTTCCAGAAATTTGATTTTGTATTTTTCCTTTTCAGTGGTGGCTATAGGTGGCTGTGTAAATAAATGCCATGGTTGGTAAGCATTTATTTACATATACTTACTTACCACCTTACCACCTAGTGGTAAAAGGAACTATGCATGGCAGTGATACCAAACGTGATCCGTTTACAGACAGCTTTAGTCTTGGCTGCAATAACAATGTTAGAGTGGCACAGAGACAGGTGAAAAACACTGAAGCAGGAGAGGAACACAAAACATCACTCAGCACTGTGATAGCATTAGCATGCAGGCTCCATGAGCGATGCACATTGGCTCTTACGGCTAATACTGTATATATAATTCAGAAAACATGCCGATTACAAGCAGATGTATTTGCAGTCATTTCAATTTCACGATGCTACTATGTACACAGTAATAGTGATTTTAAACTGAAATTTTAACTATACGTTAATGCTTATTTATCAATATGAATTTGAAAAAAAAAATGGAGGAAAGGATTGCTAAATGTTGCATTCACCAACATACTGGTGTTTAAAAGAGAATGCCATCTGGTGGTTGTATGTAATATGGCAATGAGTGGTATTAAATCACTGCCAGGCTGACAGGCATGAGGAGAATTCAGAAAAAAAGTGAGCTGTAATCTGCACTCTTCCATATTGCATGCATCTGTCGCATCATTTCCATTTATGACACTTGCTGAAGCCAACATGAAATGAGTCAACCAAGACCAAAGACACATTAAACAGCATATAAACGTATCCGAGGTTAAACAAAAACAAAGCACACAGAGACATAAACAGCAAAGGCGCACAAAGGATTACATTGATTTAGCACAATGGAATAATAAAAATTTGCAAAAAGCAGAAGAGATTCTGATCACGTTTCCTTACTTAATGTCTCTTAGGTTTCTCTACTCTGATAATATCAATGTAGCACTGCAATGCTTCCTGGGAGATATCAATGAAGGTTGTTCTTTTTGGTTATACACAACATTTTATTTTTACACAAATAAAAGGTCTGTGTGCTAATAATTCTTAAGTATAACATTTTTATACTTCTTTAACCCTACTTTTATGAGCGTTTCAGCTGTATTGTTTACTCCTTGAATCACAAAGGCCCTCTAAAATCATAGCTTAATTTGCCACTGAAGGTGTTGCTCATGTAAAGCTAGCGGTGCATTATTTTACACCTAAGAGGTTTTTACTGCTGTAATCTATTCTCATACCAGTGCCTCGGCGAGACATTTCCTTAGCAATAAATCAGGGATTATAAACATTTTAATGAAGACCCTTATTGATGCATCATTAACATGAGGGAACAAAGATGTGGAGCGCTGATGCTGTTATGTCACTTGGGAAAGGAGCAAATGATGAAGAAACCCCTGCCAGTCGGTGATACTTTATCAAGCTTTTAGCATGGTTTACTGCCTGTGGGTAAAATTGAATCAGCAACTTGAATGCAAAATGCTACTAAGGAAACCAACTGGGGCATGCATCTGAGGGCCTTATTACAGACGGTTTGCAGCATCATCTTGTAGGAATTCTCAAGTGCATGTGATATGAGATCTATGGCTTAATCTTTTTGTAATGGCATCTTCATAAGACTTTTTCAATATTAGAAAGGAAACTTTTGAAGGTGTTTCAAATATTAACCGGCCACATGCTGTAATGTTTTTGTTTGAGAACTCACCACAAAAACCGCAGAGTAAAAGTATATATTTCTACTATTTTGATTGTGACTTCATAAATTCTTTTTCTATGCCCTTCTAAATGAATCACTTTTAAGATTCCACAGCATAACCTTCCACACAGTACTGTAAACAGGACTTATTTTGGAGCTACTGGAGGAGTTAAAATTTCACCCCAATTGCCAGGAAGAATTTGGTCTATAATCCATCAGTTTGGAGTCAACCAGTCATACAGCTCAATGCCTGTCATGCTGTGGTGATATGACCACTGAAGGACTCCTAACATTGGGTGTTTCTCTCTGTGATGGGTGTGTCAGACACTGAAATATGACTTACAGAAATTCCTGCAGAGGATCTGCTCCAGCATGGTTTATTAGGCCTTCTGATTTTAGATCTAATCTCCCCAGTTTGATAGAGAGACGCGTTTTATCACTCGTTTGTCACAGGCAGCATGGCTGCAGGCTGCCATAACCCTCTCTCAGCAGACAGTGTGGAAATACGAGGGCCGCTGACAGCGGCGTGCCTCGCAGCACTTAATAAAGCCCCTGATTGGATAAACAGATTCCTCTGCTGAGCTCCTGCTCATTAAATCACTCAGCTGACGCGTGGTGGAGGCAGTATGAGTGACAATAAGCAAGCTGTTGGACACCTGCCTCCCTGGTACTCAGAAACACTCGCTGACTCTGAGAGACAAATCCGTCCAGGTGCAGGAAAATGAGATGTCCAGGTTTTAAACGGAGGTGGGGCTCCAAAGCCGCGTCCCATCTTTCCGCACCCGGCAGGAAGTGTCTGTTCAAGCCAGCTGCCCAGGTATGCCCAGGTGTGTCACAGCTCAGTGGTATGGTCTTATCTGAAAGCACTTACGGTCTCTCCCCGCTGACCTGGGTGACCTGGCAACCCATCCTTTCCAGGTGGTCCCTACAATCACAAAGACACAAAGACAGTCAGAGACAGATGAGCACTTTCAATACACAACTTGTAAGACAAGCATAATACAGCTTCTCCAGACAGCTACCATAAATCCTACAGTAACCTGATTAAATCCTACAGAAAATCAGTTTAATCTGATAAGGCATTATCTTTGTTGGACACATAAAGGTAGTACTAAAGAGGTTTATGTAGCTGTATGATCACTGGAAACAGAAACTGCTCTTACCCTCATCACTATTAAACTTACCCACTGTTCAATATTAAAAACCTCAACAACAATAAACAGGAAGTTTTTTTCTTGGAGACAAAATACCAGTTTGTCAATTGTACAATTTTCTATCGGGTGAATAAATGCTTAGATGAACTGAAGCCCTCATCTCTGTTGGCAGGGCATGAAGCAGCCCATGAAAACAAACTGTTTGTATACCCATGATGCCTTCTGCTCTTTGAAGCTTATGCAATAACGGCCGTACTTACAGGGGGGCCCTTTGGTCCAGGGAATCCGACAGGGCCTTGGGGTCCTTGAGGTCCCTAATAAAAACATGGAAGAGCAGTCAGACAGAAAAATAGGCAGTTCACATATCACAGATCAGAGCTCCTTTCAGTATTGAAAATACAACTCCCTTTTCAGTATAAGCTAATTCAGTTTCTTAAATAAAACATGCTCTTATTGGCAGTCAGGTCGAATATGAGCTCCAGAAACTCTGACATGATTCAAAGCTGGACAAGATTGCTGCAAGCATAGGAGAAAATCATGACTTGCAGGAAAGCCTCTCTGTTGGTGCTCTTTCCACTTTGACAAATAGTGCTTGAAAAATAATTATGCAGAGGAGATTTAGCCATTTCATTGTCTTGTTTTCATGCATATATTTTTTTTACTGCAAGGGCAGAGGAAATGTAAAGAAGGAGCAAGCGAAGGCTTGTGTTTTGCCAATGCGGTGAAACATTAAAACTAAGATTACACTACATAAGTGGTTCATGAAAAGAACATTTAGCAGCTGTCAGCCCTTCCAAAAACAGTGTTTCTAAAAAAACATAAACTTGCATTTATCATTGCACTCAAAGGAACTGACATCCATTCATTGGGAGGTTTACCTTCTAACATTGCTGAAAACACCTAATGTAATTAGAACAGAACATTACCATGGACATTTTTGTTAAAATACAGCCTGAGAACATAGACACGCAGAGAGAGAAGAATTTCATCATATTTGCAATACTACTCTTACAAGCTGGTTCTACTCAAAGACAAAACCCACGCTATATCAAAGATTTTACCCAGTGGGATTCCAGTCACACTGAGACTTCAGAAAATAAAACAGATATTCACAGTGGACTACATGTTTGTATATGTACGTATATGTTTATGAGAACAAATCTGTAGGTATCTGTATGTATGTATGCTAATTTGATGTGTTGATGTGTATGGACTGCAGTAAAAATGACTTGTACAAAAAAGAAAATGAAACACAGATGAGGAGACTGAAACTCAGAGGTCTACGCTGGCTTATTTGGTTAATTGGACTCATTGTTTTCCACAAAACCCTGTCAAGTCCACCTCATGATTGGAAATGACTGCTAATTTGCATGAATATTGAGTTTGTGGAAAACACAGTGCAAAAGCAAGTTTATGGCCATGGCTGCCATACAATTCAGAATAAGGAATTTTGTCAGTAACTTGGGACAATAAATTTGATTATCCAAGAAAGCTTGTGTTTCCAGTGATGTTTTGTCTAGAACTACCTCTGTGTTAGATTTCACACAGAGCCACTCCCAGATTTGAATTAATTATATCATTCTAAGAAGCATCCAAAAGGTTAAACGACAGGTAAGTGGATTTACAAATTACTTGTGGTGATTTGGAAGGTCAGAAAAAAAACAAATGCTGCTTTAAACTATTTGGCATATGAATATAATATAACAAAGTAGAACATATCAAGTGAGTCATGAGCAGAGAAAACCCACCCAAAACTGAAGGTTTACACAGAAAAACTGACTTGGCTTTTACATTAGCACAATGCTCGCATTGGCTCTGAATGCCTCTTTCATCAGCCTCCCACAATTCAAATCATGTATCTATAATGAATCACAGAGACAAACAATGGCCCAAGTTGGTCTTTTCAGCCCTCTTGCGGACCTGAAACCAATAGCAACCCGCTCCAAATGGCAGGATCAAATGCTGGAGGGTGTGGTGGCGGAAAGTGCTGGAAGGGGGGCAGTGGACAGAGATGGTTCACTGAGCTGGAGGGATTTCATGGCAGAGTATGTTGTGTGGGGACGGCTGGGTCTGGCGCGAGCCAGAGTACTTACTCTTTCACCAGGCGGGCCAGGAGGACCATCATTGCCCGCTGTGCCCTGCACAAAGACACAAGGACACAGGGAGGTCAGATCTGGTGTTATGGATCATGCCAGCACACTGACATGTAACTGGAGAATTTTCAGTGACGGGATGGGAAACAATGGGATTATATTTACCTTCGGGCCTGGTTTTCCAGTCGGACCTCTTGCACCCCGAGCACCACGTGGACCCTAGAGAGTCAGGGAAGATAAATAATAAATGTCAGGAAGTGTGTACAGTATTATGGTAGGAAGTGAAGTGAGTGTGTACAGTACTGTGGTAGGAAGTGAAGTGAGTTCGTACAGTATTATGGTAGGAAGTGAAGTGAGTGTGTACAGTACTGTAGTAGGAAGTGAAGTGAGTGTGTACAGTACTGTGGTAGGAAGTGAAGTGAGTGTGTACAGTACTATGGTAGGAAGTGAAGTGAGTGTGTACAGTATTATGGTAGGAAGTGAAGTGAGTGTGTACAGTACTATGGTAGGAAGTGAAGTGAGTGTGTACAGTACTGTGGTAGGAAGTGAAGTGAGTGTGTACAGTATTATGGGAGAAAGTGAGTGTGTACAGAAATATGGGACAAATTACCGTTGGACCTCTTTGCCCCCTTGGACCAGGTTTGCCTGCCACACCCTTTAAAAAACAAAAAACAAAAACAATAAAATCAGTTTTAGAAAGATTGGTGCAAATTTTCTCTGCGGAGAGAGGGTTTATGTAAAAGCACTTTTGGATAAGTAAAGCTCATTCCGGGGAATACTTGCAAGAAGATTACTGTTAGATTACTGCTTACAGGGAAGGTCCAAATAAAACTCTCATTATCGTGATCTTGAATACACATGCTGTCACAGACCATTTGAATGGTATGTATCCCAGAAATGAATACATTATTCTGGGATCACATCTTCGAATACATCGATTGAAATAAATAAATAAATCAATAAATTAATAAATACATAAATAAATGCCATCTGAAAATGCCATCTTTGGGTGACCCAAACAATACAATGGTCAGGTTTTCTGTTCTGAGAGTGAAATGTTCATTGGGGTGGGGTTTGTGGAAGTGGACCGGCTGGCAGAGAGAGGACAATTATTCCTATGAGGATCATGGAATAATGGAGCACAGGTCAACACTCTGACCTGCATGTATTACATCAGATGCCAGCCTGCAAAATAGCCATTCATGCTGACATTTTCTACCCTGTCTTCCACCATCTCTTCCTCACACCCACTCTCTTGTACCTGGGTTTGGGGAGGGGGGAGGGGCTCAAAGGCCTGGCATTTAGACCAAAGCCTTGGTGGAGAGCAAGATGAGATTTTTGCCATTTTGATATGGATAATCCACAATAGCTCAGCATCTTGGCAAAGGTGTACACCCACATCCCAGTTAACACTATCACAACACAGTGTGCTTATTTTCATCTGCCCTCATCATCCAGCGAAATCACAATCACTGATCACAAAGTATACCCCTAAAAAACAACAGCATGTGTATTGTTTGTTGCAGTGCTATTATAAAACAGGAAGAAAAGCAAATACAGTGATATTTGTAATGGAAAATAATATTTAAAATATGAATAACTTGAAAGACATTAGCAGGTGAAGATACCTGGGATTTATTAAGCTCTTTGCAATAGGACCCAACCCTTTAAGCCACCATAAGGCATGTGAGTGTCTTCATTTTTATACCACCCAGTAGTGCTGTACAATGTTAAAATGCAATCATGAAATTCAATTTCAACTTTCTGACAAGTTCCCTTTCCTTCATTTTGGAATCATCAAATTCTGGTCTCTAAATGAATATAAATTACTAAGGCTGAGAACAAAACAAATGTGGACACAATATTTTTAGCATCTGTTTCTACATTGATTTGTGGTTGTCTATTTTGTGCAAGTCCTTTTGTAATACAATTCAATTCACTACTGTTTGTTATGAGGCGATGCACAATACATGCAAAACAGTGAACAACCAGTCTTACCCTGGCTCCTTTCTCCCCATTGGCTCCTGGGAATCCGGGGAAACCAGTTGAACCCTGCGGAAGCACACGATGCCAGAAAGGGGTGGGGTTACCGCTGCACTTTCACAAACATTTATCACATGAGGGTACCTTAAATTCATCATCCATGCACAACTCAGTGAAGTCTACATATGGCTATGACTCCCGTGAAACAGTGATATGTTGAATGGCCATTTACTTGTTAGATACAAAATTAAACAGATTTTGATTAGAATTTTTCAACAAGGGCACAAGGAAAATGAAGTAATAATCAGCTGTTTCCAATCCTCAATTCTAAAAACTATTTTAACGACTTTACATAGGAATCTTTATAATATTGTGTGCATAAGCAATACCAACCAAATAACTAATCTAATGAGATAAGCATTTTAGACAAGGTAAATTAAAAGAGGTATGGAAATAGCAATGAAAAAACCATACTTGCTTATTTAGTGAAATACACAACCCCTACAAATTGCAGCCTAACGCAATATGTCAGTTGGTATAAATGAACAAAGAAACAAGCAAATGATGCATGCAGTGTGCTAGCCTAATCACAGCTTTCTGGGGTATTCAACACAGCTTACCCTTTTGGTTTCATCCAGGTGACATTGTTAGCATTAAAATAATAACCAACAGTGTTTTACATTTTAACCATACAACATTGTTTACATAGTCCTCTACAGATCACCAGATCCACTAGTGCTAAAAAGAAAATGTTTAAAAATGAGTCTGTTTGATCATTTTAAGCATTCTGTCCTTGATAATGACCTCCACTATCCAAGAGACTATTGTATTCTTAGCTCTCATGGCCATAAAAATATGAAGTGCAACGGTTCAATAGTAGAGTTCTGGTATTCTGCTTGCAAATAACAGATACTGAAACTCACCCAGATCACAGTCACGAAAAATAATAATATGCCATGGTTTCATCCAAACCATTGCAAGCTTCTGAGTGACTCTGTCCTTAACAGACACCAATTTTAGTTGATATAGACATGCATAGCATAATGAAGTGGCAATGGAATCTATTTAGTTTAGTGAATCACATATGTCATCCTGTATTGTCTACAGACCCAACAAGCGGCTCTGTCTATGAGTTTGTGCTGCTAGTCTCAACTCCCTGCTATAGCATCTGATTCTCCCTCTTTAAATACTTAATCAGGCACCCGTCCTCACGCATTTCTACATGCCGGCGAGATAAAAGCGAGCCGGAGCAGGAAGATTCATCTAAAGGACTATGAAATATATTCATGTTCAAGAGAATCTCCTCTGTTCTTGGCTTTCCTTTCAGACTGCTGAGGGCTGGGCTAACAAAGAATACGACCCATCGTGGTTGCCTCTGGAGAGGTAAAACTGTGAAGGCCTCAAAGACAAGAGGCCGCCTGCTCCAGCAGACAGTGTCACCCCCCCACCCTTCATTACAACGCAACTCGCATCCCAAATAAAGAGACAATCCTCCTTCCACAGCACTGCACTGCACTGCCCAGCGAGTTTTGGGTAATAAGCATCTCAAATAAACGCATGAATTATTCACTCAGAGAGCATGGATATACATATTCATGTCCAACATATTGTTCCAGTACATGGATAGTTTTGTGTGTGGTGCCCCTGCCTCACATGCATTTTACTGAGTTAGCATACCTTTGGTCCTTGTCTTCCTGGGTAGCCGGGTAACCCTGGAACACCCAGTTTTCCCTAAAAACCAACACAAAGTTTGTTATCATTGTAATATTTTTGTCTTCTTTCTACCCATACAAGAAAACCATGTGAAACCATTAGCCATATTTACACAGTCCAAACCTGTGAAGCAAAGGCTGTACTGTGCTGAGTAACTGGTGCCTCATTCATCCTAACACCCACATTAACATGATATGATGTATACTATGTGTCAGGGTAAATTTAATTTCATAGCATTTTGGAATGTGAGCATTGTAGCCCTATGACAGCAGCATTCTACTGGTGTGATTGACACTATTGAATCGAAATAAACACAGCAGAAATTACTCCAGGTGACATAGGTCTATGTTAACCATTGCAGGAGTTTGGATCATTACAAGGACATGGACTAAAGTGTACCTTCTCCCCAGCTGGTCCCATGGGTCCAGACTCTCCGTTGGGGCCCGATCGACCCTTTGGCCCCTCGGGCCCGTCTTCACCTCTCGGCCCCAGAATACCAGTCTCACCCTGAAAGAAAATGCGGGTCAGTACCTGCACTCAGATTCTTTCTAACTGGAGATGCTCAGCCAGACTCTCGTCCCTTACCCTATCTCCTTTGAGACCCATGTCACCCTTGAAACCAGGGAAACCGTCCTCACCCTGAAATCAAAACAAAAGCACAGAGAATTACATATTTGAAAACCTGAGAATAGTATCACAGAGCTGTCTGTTTCAGGTATAAAATGGCTACGATCCAACAGAAACACCAAATATGGTATTATGTTGTAAATGAGATGATTGAGCACCAGATGCTCATTGTTATGAAGCAAATATGAACAGGAAACTAATTCTCATGTCAACATGTCGATGCGAGTTGTGAGTGAAGGATGCTGACATAAAGTTTTGTCCTGTCCTGTCCAATAATGTGAACACTTTCAGAATGAATAATCATCAATAAATAAGTCAATCAATCCTGTCAACAAATCTCAACTTGAAATATTTTTATTGTGTGCAGATCAAGCACAGTCAGCGCCTCTGGCATTTTTAGCATTGGATTTGCAAGTTAGATGCCCACTCCATGGTAGGGCAGTAAATTCTGGGTGTAAAAGGCCTCGCTGTAATTGGAAGCATGACAGAATCATTAAGCATTGTGGATCTTAAACAGATGCATACTAAGCAAAGCTGACTCAATCATTTTTTAAAGATTCACAAAGGTCACTGTAGGTGAACCTGATGTCTCCCTGTGTGAGACAAATCGGATGGAATCTGATATGCTCCCCCACTGGTAAACAATTCACACTACTGACACCTGCTGGCCATATTGCAAAACTGCAAAACATGCACCATTTACTCATGGCATTATGGCGACATTAGATGGCTATTGATTCAAAAGCTTGGCCAAGACTTTGATTCCACTACAGTCATGCAGTGTTACACAAAACATGATGAATGCATTAAATATTATTATATATATAAGGTACCAGCAAAATACAAACCACTATGGAATCTTTCCAATAGCCAAATGCTATTTGCATATTACAAGTGCAAATAGCACCTGTACATGGGGTGATGTATCACATATTTCTGTAATACCAAAACGGATGCTGAAGACATAAATGCATATTTTTCCTTACAGCCTGAATTGGACCAGATGATAACTATCGATACATAATCATATGTATGTTACAGGCATGAGACAAGGAATTTGTGGGAGTTCTTATCTGGATCTTATTACCCGTCTCTTTGCCTCAGCAATTCTTTATAAAGTCTGCAGCCTTGTGTCTCAAGAAATCCATAGCAACTAAATCATGAAAGATTCAAAATGTATTCACACCTTCAGGTGTGGGGAACATGTAATTCATAACCTAGAACTCTTTTCCAGAGATTGACAGATTTTATGCTGTGAATAAATGCAGGGCCACAAATGATCTGCCAGCCAGAAAAAATACATTCATTTCCACTATGATAAAGTAGCATGGCAGGAAACAGAAAGGTGTCACTCAACTGAAATTACTAATAAAAACTATGGAACTATGGAAAAGGATTAATAATTGTATATGCACATTCTACATTAAAAACACAATTAATGAGTAATAAGTGAGGGATATTTAGGGCCAGGGCATTACTTGCCATGTTGACAAAGCAATTTAAAGTGTGAAGAAGCTGGGCTTATCTGCCTGATCTCTGCCTGCAGATACGCCTGTGGGCGTAGCAGTTTTGCTCTCAGCTGTGGGCACTGAGCACTGCAATTCTGCAGCTCTCAATGCTTTGTTAATAACTTCTCTGGGGCAAGGACTGCAGCCGAACCCATCCAATCATACAGATAATTTGGTCAATTTAGCGACCCGAGAAGGGAAGGGAAAGAAATGAAAACCAGACAGTAAGGCAGCACTGCGGGACTAGGAAATGGATTAACTCAGACTGATTTTCAGTTTTAACGCATATCTTTGAGTAAGTGTTATGAATCTTATAGAATAATATATATATATGCATATATATTACTATCATTGGCAGTGAGAAAAAAGTTTAGATGTTACACAAGCACAGACAGCAAGAAATTATTTAACAGGGACCTCTCTTGCAATATGACATTTTACCCAGAAATCAGGAGGGTGAAACTTTTGCTGATCGTTAAAACAAAACCTTGTTTCATGAGAGACTGAGCTTGATACTGAAAAAGAATAAAACCATGACCTTGGCAGTCCACCATTAAAACTGAGGATCAGAAGAGTTCCTTGCATATGGAAAATATCTATGTTAACTTCCAATCAAATTCTGCAGATAACTGGCAACATTATGGCGACAGAACCAGGAGAGGTCAACTAGACAGCATAAGGCCTCTTTTAACTTCATCATCAGGGCACAGAGGTGTGTGACCCTCTGCCTCTCGGTCTGTTCCCCTGTACAAGAAGATAGTTTAGTAAAAAGTTCCACCAATAAACTGATGTCCCACGAGGAGGGTGTAGTGCTACTCCCAATTGTTTCACACCTCAGAAATCAAAATCCACATTCTCTGGGTTTTATAAGGGAATAACTTCAACACTGTCCTTATGAATATTAAAGTATTCTTGTGAAATTCCCTAAACAAATCAAATCTTGACTGTAATAACACAGCCAGAGACCTCATCATTTGTTACTGTACAGGCTTTCTGTGAACAAGGGGACAGGCTTTGCTCTTACCTGTCCACAGCCTGTAAATCATCTTGCCTGTTACCAACAGAAACACTATGTGCAGTAGTTGTTGTTTTAGTTCTCGAGGGTTTCACAAGCATAGCCTGTCTGTTTGTGGTCTTCCTAAAATTGCCTTCCAGCTTTCTGACATGTGAGGGGAGAGAGGGCTCGTAGTTTTATAAAGCGCTTTGGAACTTCCTCACTTCAGCCGAGCATAATAAAGACAAGAAATCAATTTCCTCTCCAGATTGTGTCAAAGTGCTTGAAGCGGAGTGTTCTTTCATTATAATGTAGCACAGCTCATTTAAACCTAACTGACTGGAGCCGCTTCAATCTGGACTCAAAGCAAATACTCTCCTTGTCTCTTCATATATCTGTGTGCCTTGATAATCTCCTATCTTGCAATTTTATATGAAATTTATATGCTTTTCAATAAAAATTCAGAGTCACTATGCGCCTTTACCTTCTCTCCTTTGCCGCCCTTAAGTCCCCGGACTCCATCGGCTCCCTGTGTGAGACACACCACAGAGAGAGACCCGTGAGGCATAGCCATAGAGGGAATATCATGCCAAAGTCTAATGATCAATCCATCAAAGTGACCTTACCTTCACTCCCCGGGGGCCTGGGTACCCGATGGGCCCCTGAGGACCAGGCTGACCCTGCAAAGGCAAGCCCCAGAACCGTTAGCATTTCACAAAGAAAGTCTCATCTCTGAAAGATGCTGGCAGCTTCAAACTCTTTCAGAGCCTGTGTCGCTCCTGAACTCACAAAGTCAAAGCATGCAAAACCATATAGTTTGACAGTATAGTGTCAAAATTTTCTTCTGGGAAAAATCATTCATTAATTAAAGATTACATGGAACCATAAGAAAATATAATAATGAGCCTTCAGCCTATCGATGAAAAGGTATGTCATTTAAATACAGCCTGGGCAGTATCCAGCACTACAACTACTGAACACTCACACAGTCTCTACTACATGATTGTCAAGTTGTTCCATATATTGATTATTTCCTTAATAATACTGTAAACCTGCAACAATACTTGCTAATATCAATGCAGAATTTGTGTGTACCTAATTTCCACATATGCCTCCTTGGTCTAGTTCAAAAAGTGAACCTGTTCAGGTCTTTATTTCTGACATTTACTTTTGATACCTGGAACCAATTTTGTTGCTCCTCTTTCTACTTTCTACTCAAGACCTTCTTTATGACTTATGATGAGGTTCCCACAGCTGCACTCAATATTCAATGTATGGTCTGGTAAAAGCTGCAATATTGCATATGAATAACCTCCTTTGATTGATACTTTTTTCTATAAATCCCAACATCGCGCTGGCCTTTCTTACTACAATAGCATGATGCCAAGATCCTGACAGACTTTGATGATCTACTGAAGTCTTTTTCAAACTGAACACATTGTACTTTTGATCTCATCATGATTTCTTAAATCTTACTTCCCACATACAGAACAATCTTTGGCAATCTTTATTTTCAATACATTCTCAAAGGGGTTTCCAATGTGTGACAGAAGGCAAAAAAAACAGAACAATGTCAGATAGCTGTAATGGATGTCATCTTGTAATTCCTCACAAAGGCTTGTGTTAAATCTTACATATGAGGAAAAAAGTCAGCTGAAAGCTGCAGCTTTGTAGTACTAGAAAACTGTGAAGGACTTACTAATGCGCCCTTCTCTCCAGGAGGCCCCTCTTTGCCTGGATGGCCCTGTGAAGACATTGGTTAACTTTAGAAGCAGACATGGAAAGGCTCAAAATATTTGCTTACACCATATAAGCTTATCTCAGCCCTTTTGAAATGCATATGTAAAATGAAGAAGCCCACTGAGCTCTGAGGTATACAAACAAAGTTATATTGGAACAAATCGGCGGAACATCATTTGGGGAAAAATATTCTTCGGCCTTTCTTTCCAGTTCTTAACCATGCTGGCAAACCAAAAGCCATCTAGGGATTTTGTGACCCCAGGGTAGTGCGGTTTGGTCTCACTGTTTGAGTTGTCCCCCCCTGTTTAGACCTACAGGGGTCAGACAGCTTCCACTGCAAATTACTGAAGCACCACAATGAGAAGATGTTTCAGAATAGAATTCAAATGGATCATAATCACTGGGAAGGAATGGGCACACACTACTACTACTGTGAATTCTTCAGGTTCATAAGAATCCTTGAATGATCAGATTGACAGATGCAGCTGTGTGGCGATCAATTTTGCACTGACAGAAACATACTTATGCCTGGGTGGAAAAATTACCAGGGAGCAAAAAAACATTGGGAAGGTTGAGGTTGCTTTGAAAGGCCTGCCGCAGAGTGGATGGGCTAAATGGAGCTCGCTCAAGGCTCTGCAGCTTTTCACACCTTTCACTCACACACCTGGCTGTTGAGTCTCAGTGAGCTGTCACCTGTGGCGCATAGTAAATCAGCACACCTGCGCCTGCAGCCCAGGAGCCTCTTACAGCTCGCTGAGCACAGAGGATGCAGCCACAGGCAACTGCAAAGACAGCATGGCTGCTAAGGGGAACTGATATTTTTGTAGCGTGATCAAGGAAACTGCCTTGCATACATTGTCTGTAGCAACCTGTTTATGCTGCATTAGAATAAAGACTAATGGCACGAGGATTTATAGGAGATTAATGGCCTCACTTTGATGCAAGTCAAACTGACATGACAGCTGACCACCAAACTAAATGGCTGATCCATAGTGAGTTCACCATAATAGTGATTAGACATTAGGCTAGTAACAAGCCACATTTTGTGTTCTGATGTAATGTTCTCCTGTCTAGCTCATGTGAATCAGGCAAAATAAGAATTATTATGTATTTCTAGGAAATAAACTGAAACAATGATCAGTCTTTCAACCCTCACTGCCAACTTGTTTTATCTTAGAGTTCACCTAAAGACAACTACTGCTCCCTAGGAGGCGGCAGCACCCCCACTGAGAAACCCCTGTCGAGTATAAGGCATAAACAATGCAGTATGAATGAAATCGCACAGGAGGGAAGACTTACTGGAGGCCCATCAGAGCCAGGAAGACCAGCCAACCCTGTGCGGCCCTGGGGTCCCTGCACACAAAGACAGGCAAAATGGCAGCAGTTAAATGTCAGAGCGTGGGGTGACATTTCTGACACAGGCACAAATGAAAACTGAGCGCGTCTCAGAGGAAAAGCACATCTCTGTTGGCCACTGTGACTAAGCTGACTTCAATGTCCTCAGAACGGAAATTGATGAAAATTGTCTTATGTGCTTTCAAATTACTATGCATGAAAAAAACAACATTATACCAGTTATATAGAATAATTCATGCCACTGGCAAACAATTGATTTTAAGACCCACCGAGGCTGCTAATGAGCTCTGCAACATTTGTAATAATTTCCCCAATCCACAATTTTCCCTCATCATCTGGCACCGTGTCATATTGATTCAGTGCAGTTGGTTCCAGGCAGTTCCAGCTGATTCAGTGTCATCTGTGTGACTTCATTTTATCATGCAAGCAGTGAAAGTATGTGCAAGTGTGCTTGAATGTACAGAGGAATAATTCTCTAGACACAGAGGACATTTCATGAAATGAGACTACTATATATAGTATAACATTATAGAGAAGTGAAGGTTAACAAAACTTTCAAGCACTTATAACTTACTTTTTCACCGGGTGGTCCAATGGGGCCTTGGGGACCAGGAAGACCCTAAATGATGGAAGCAAACAGACAGGTCATACTTTGTCACTGCATGGCAGCTACAGCCAAACACAGGCACAGGGTGCACTTTTAGCAAGGGGGCCTGTACAGCTTGCTAACTGATGTGGATAGAGGTAATAAAGTGGTGATTGTCCGCTTTGGTCTGTAATTCCTTGGACGCCCTGGCCCGCGGACGGAAACTTGAGCCAGCTCCCAGGGCCAGGTGTGTGTTTCTCCGCTGGAATTCTAGGGGCATGAATGAGACGCTTTCAGCCACTGTCTTGCCTGACACAAACCCAGGAGTATCAGAGGCGGGGCGAGGAGAGGGGCAAAACAGGGCAAATACAACTAGCCTTTGCGACGCGGGTGAAGATCATCTGAGGTCACAACCATGCTCTCACACTGTGGCATTGATGTGAAAAGAGATAACGGAGGGGGATAAGAGAGGATGGCCCAGCCTACACTCTGCAGTGCTGCATTTCACACCCTCACCTGAGTGCCAGGAATTCCCTGCTGGCCTGGAGGACCGGGCTCTCCTTGAGGTCCCTACAGGAAAAAAAAAAACAAAAAGAAAAACAAACTGTCATCGTGATTCTTCTCACCACTGCCAGAAAAACACAAACACTGGTCCTCTGCACCAAAGGCTGTTTGCCAGTAATGTAGGCATCCACAAACCTCAGGTAAACACATTTACATTCCCTGCATAATACAGCTGAAGGGCTCAGAGGGCTAACAGAGGGGGTTTCAAAATGCAAAAAAAATAAGAAGAGTAAAGGCGCAAGTGAATACGGTTCATGAAAAACAAACTAAATAATAGACTATCAGCATATGTTATATTTTCAATTATTTCCCAAAACCATTTTCAACAACAGCCTGTGAATGAAAGACTTCAGTCTTTCAATGTCAATGCACAATATCATGCTCATTTGAGCATTATTGAGTATGTATGTATGCTCATATGTTTGCGTACAGTACTATGGGAGACAGAGCATAGTAAATGCGATCAAACAATTAGATACTACTGTTCTGGTATTGTATTGTGACTGTACTGCTCCATACACCCTCACATTATAATTGGATGCTGAATTGGACACAGCCCAGCTGTGCCCAGGTCATCTGTGCCAAACCGCCTGTTGTCCACAGCATGAGCGGTGTGGCAGCATCCCACTGATTGAGCCGCTTCCTGTTTGGTAGGAAGCCATGTCTGTTATGGACCTGCTAGGGCTCTTTAGTCAGGCCAGTACCAGCCAACTTATGCTCAGTGGGTAACCTGGCTTCTCACCTGGAAACTGTGACCCCACCTCCTCACTATCGTGAGTGGTATTCTACCACACTGCCCTTGTAAAATAGGATATGGCTTGTTTGTTTGTGAATAAATTAAGAAAAATATGAAAATATAATATGCATATGAAGACATCTGTGCGTACCATGTTCCCTTTTGGACCGGGAGGGCCATCAACGCCAGCAACACCCTGAGGAAAGCCAGAACAGCAGATTGGGTGGTTTGAGATCATGAAAATATTAAATGATACAAAATTTGACTAATATAAAAACAAAAACTTGTATTTTTGAAGTGTACATACAGGCTGCCCTGTAGGACCAGGAGGTCCTCTTGGTCCCAGCAACCCTCTTGGACCCTAATTACCATGGAAGAAAAGATTAATCAGAATATAAACACAATGCAGAAAAAAAATGTAAATGAAGGGCATTTTGAATTCTCAAAAAAAAAAGCTTATTGGATGCTTGTGGTTTCAGGAATATGCATTTGAATAGACGGCTCTAAAAGGCTCAGCTCTAATAAAAGGTCACCTTGTAAACTCTGCCCTCTAGTGGTAAAATAAGAGCAGCTCAAGAGATAAGTTATCCTGTGATGTTGCCACAAGACCCATTTGTTCCTTTAATAAATACAAATTAATTACAATAATCTAATCACTATAACTAAATATATTAATCTTTCAGCTTCAGTGCTCTTGCCTGCCACCAATTAAAACTCATAGTATAACAAAATGGCTTGTCCCCTACTTAAATGAGTTATTTTCTTAGTTTTTACTTCAAATTTAAAATAGTGCTACAATTAATTTCAGTAGCTGCAATGGAGTAAAGATAATTCATAGAAATGCACACCAGTGCTATGTCTAATTGGCCAAATCTGTTGCCTTACCATTTAATCGAACAGAAATATTTTTTAGCATTTAATCAAATGAGGAATTACTGAAACATGGCAATAATTAGACACATAGACCCCTGCACTTCACTATCATGCAGTGGAGTAGGTCGTAGGACAAAGCTGTGCAACAACAAATATATACAGGCTGTGTACACTCCAACTGGATGGAAGTAAATTTTGTTTAGCCCATAGAAAAGAAGATCCTTACGCTCTCTCCCGCCAGTCCCCTTGGTCCGATCTCTCCGTCTTCTCCCTGTGGACGCATGGAGAAAGGTCAGGGCTTCAACACAGACAGTGTGACTATAGATTATGGTTTTTAACGGGAGGGATACTGGGGTACAGTACTTACTCTCTGACCGTCCTCTCCAGGGGATCCGTGAGGGCCAGGGGGTCCAGTCTCTCCCTGTCACGTGAGAGAGAGAGAGATGTTATTATCATGGCTACCAGGATCGGGCCTACGGTATCGTTTGGGTTCATAACCCCTATTTATAGCTCCCTTCTGCCTGGTCTTCTCTGAAGCGGCCTGTAATTACCCAGGCCAGGATTAGGAGCCCAGCGCGGTAACTGGAAATACCCTCCCTGTGATCTGGGGCCTTGTCCCGCTCTCTCTGTGGCTCAGCCTATTGATGTAGTCTGTGAGAAGCTCCATTTGGTTGCTTTCTTTGAAAGCTCATTTTAGCAGACATTCAGCTGTAAAAATCCTGCTGGCCAGAATTTGCTGGAGCTTAGAACAATTAGGTCAAAGTTGAGTGTGTCTGGATCTAAAAACTAAGTGTGCTGAGAGGCACTACAACTCCATTTGATTCAATTTTATCAGATATTATTTGTAATGTTCGTTTTGCAGGTGGATACTCAGTACTGTAATTGAAATAGGCAATGTGGCAAAGAATGAGTAAGGCTAAGACATGTAGGTCTAGGTTTAAAGAAATAAAATACATTTAAATTAACTGAATTCTTATCTACCTAAGACAAGACACACTGATGACCTAATACCTTTGGTCTGTACTATAAGGAAGTGGACAAAACAACAGGAGCAGGATAGTTGCTACAACCCATAAAACAATAGCTGAATTAAACAGAATCTGGACTTCTGAGTGGTGCAAGAAAGTACTATGGTCTGCAGAGTCATCTTTCACTCTTTCTCCTACAACTGGAGAGGTTTATGGTTGAGAAAACCAAAGGAACTCTTCAACCCACACTGCCTGATCCAAAACTCCATTTGGGCCTGTTATGATATGGGCAGCAATTTCATGGAAGTTATTGGGTCTGATTAGCATCCTGCTCTGTGGAATTACACCCAGGAAAAAGAGTACAATGCCATTTTGGTGACCAGGTTGTGGATCAAATATTGTTTCTTCAAGATGCTCCAATATTCCATGATGATAGCACAACCATACACACTACTACATGGATTTAACAGTGGTATAATAAAGATGAAGATCAAAAGCCTCCATGGCCCTCCCAATCACCAGACAGAAAACATTGAACTTATTGAATCTTTATGGGAACCTCTGGAATGTAGAGTGCAGAGTAGATTTACACCTCCTTCAACTCTTAAAGAACTGGAGGTTTTGCTTCCAAATAAATGTTCCAATATCTCACTAGAAAGGGTTCATAACTTGTCTGACTGCATTCTCTGAGGGATTGAAGCTGTTTTGAATGCAAATGGCAGCACATCTCTTTATTAGTTGATACATATTCATGCACTGTTTGGTGTTTGCTTTATGTTGTCTACCCACTGTATATATCATCCTTTAGCCTCAGTGGAGTTTTGGAAAAAAAGGAGTCGCATGCTAACCTAAGCCCTGCCTGTTGTGCTTTTATGAGATACCGTATAAAAATATGTTTGTCAGTGTTAATATTTTAAAATGTTATAATTTTAAAAATCACTGTTCTTTTCAACCCTGAAATGCTCTTTATGCTTTATGCAGACAGTCCTTTAATCTTAAACTCTCCAATATTGAGCAGCTAACCACATTTTTTATATTAAACATCAACTAAAAATGACCTAATAGAAAGGGACTACTTTAAAACATGGTATTAATTCTTTAGGATCCTGAAAGAACTGAATTTAGCAGAATAGTCATAGGTATTTAGAAATATAATCCAATAAATACTAAATTCCACTTTCACAGACAGACTGTACCATTGTTTGGTGAAACTATTAGAATGTATACCCGCTTATTATCCTTTTCTCCAAATCCTGATTTGTCAAATCTTGCAAAATGAGCGACAGGGAAGCCCAATGTTTTGAAAACATATGGTGTGGCTTTGAGAACTCAGTGCCTGTGTTTGGGTCCATTGTTCCGAAAAAAATCTGGGCAAGCCATTCAAGGTTACCTGTAATCTGACTCTACATTTTTTAAGTCCCAAAACTTGAGACAAATGTTTCACAAACATTTGAATATGACAGGAATTTTCAAGGGTTCTGTGTTTCTTTCTAGAGCACTGTGCACCAGCAGCGCTGGTTTACTGATACCAGGCCAAACCGCACATTAAGACTGTTAATGACCCAGACTCATGGCACAATTGTCATATTTAGAAGCACTAGCATGAGTAATGGGTATCATGTTTCTTTAAATTCTATGTTGCAGTTCCCCACAAGTAGAATGCAATAGGTACAGGGCTAAAAATTTACAGTACTTAATGAGGACGAAATTTTCCCTGACACAGAAGTCTGTGATATCAAGTGTTAATTATATATATATATGGCTTGGCTATAAACTGTCTCAATAGAGTGCTGTGTGTATTACAGATGGTGCATGTGATGGTTATCATAGCCCCTGATTTTTATTTGACAATATCTGGAGCAGATAAATGTAAAACAGGTGAAAGTGTCCTTCCCAAAAAAACATGAATTTTTGTATCATACTGAGGGCCTTTTGCACAGGAAAAACACCCATCTTTGCCATATAACAAAAACTGTGTCAGTCCAAATCTCCAAATTTCAGGAAATAAGCTGAGACTGTATTATAATTACATTTAATTAGGCCTACAAGTAACTTATAACTTATGTATAACTTATTACATATCCAATATGCTAACTTACTGAATGTAGGGAGTGATGTGTGGGCTGATCTCCATCAACCCTCCTGAACTGAATGGTTAGAGGATAAATCCTCACCTGTGCCTTATCCATATCCATACTCCTTACCCATTGCTGGGGTCACTAGAGGGCAAAATTCATGGAACCCCAGAACTCTGCACCCTTTGGGACAATGACCCTCAGAGTCTTCTTCTGTTGCAGTCCAAAACTTCGACAAATCCTCATACTCACCCTGTGTCCTTTCTCTCCAGGGAGACCGGGAAGTCCATCAAAACCTCTGTCACCCTGCAAGGGACAAAGACACAGTGTTCTGCTCAGTACATGGCATAATTCCGCCTCGTGTCAAGACTCTCTTAATTCAGGGCAACAGAAAACTGTCTGGCATAAAGCATATGTTCCTGTGCAGTGTGATATCACAGCGACCTAACGGGCCCAGTGTTTATACATGGAGAAGCGGAGTTGTCATACCTTGGCTCCTGATTCGCCTGGCATTCCCCTGGCTCCATCAGCTCCTGCCCGACCCTGTCAGAATATATCAAAACACATGTGATTAAGATAAAATAAGCACTACCCAAAGTACAAAACTACAGTGTGTTAGTACAGTGGCACAGTCTCCTGGATCAGTGCTAGTACTATTGTTCGAGTGAAACACAGATAAGGGTTTATTTTTGGGCTGTAAGCATCACGGCAGGTGAACGGCGGTTCATATTCGAGAGATCCTTCCTGCCACTGAAGCCCTTTAATGTGGTTGACATCCTTTATTTTGAAGTTCTGTCCAAGCTTGTCTGGATGGCCTTGTAGTCTGATTGGCTGGTGTACAGCAGACTCCTGGCTCAAGCATGGGTGGCCAGTTAGACACCTGGAGGAACAGCTTTAGCAAGGTTGCCAGATTTGGGATTTTTTACACAGATAAGATGAATCTTCATCTGGTTCCCCATAGAATCATTGGTCAAAAACCACCTGGCAGTTTGGAAAATATTTGGCATTTGTTTTTCATTTTTTTTCCTTCCCAGCAGGAGACAGGAAATCATCTGCACTTCAGACTAGAGTCTTTGATTGAGATGATCTGACAACCTTTGAAAATCCCACATGTTCATACATATACAAAGAGTAAAAACCCACTCACAACAACAAACACATACCCACACACAAAATAACTTACCCGTTTGCCAGGTTTTCCGATTGGCCCCGCTGGTCCTTGAATACCCCTTGGACCCTATAATAGACACAAAATGAATCATTAATGCCACACTGTGACTGAGACATCTGCCCTTATTTTTACTCAGTTTCAAGCCAATGTTAGCTTTATGTAAATAACAGAATTTATACAAATTAAAATGTTGCTTTTTCATTAAAATAAAGTCTTATTTTGTTAGATAAATATATAGTTGTATATATAGGTCAGAGTAGTATAGTTCCTTAAATAGAATTTGGGCCTGTGACCCAAAGCTGTACAATCAGTTCCCAGGTATAGTGCTGCTGTTGTGCCCTTGACCAAGGGTATTTCACCTAAATTACTTCAGAAGCACCTAACTAAATGGGTATTGCACAGACATATAAGTTGCATAAGCTGTTCTGGATAAGTGCAAAACTCCTAAAATGTCATGTAATGTAGTTTTATGCATTCAAAATATTTTTTCCTTTATACATCTCCAGACTATGCCTGCATTGTTGTTCATCTTGCAGTTGACGTATTCCAGTCCACTGCACTTACTGTACAGCCTGAGACATCTCAGCAGGTGTGCTGTTTTATGTGTATCTCATTGAATGTGGGTGGGTTTGCCTGTGAAGCAAATGTTCAGACCTCTTACCTGAGGTCCGGGATCCCCGCTGTCACCTTTAAGACCAGTAGGACCAGGAAGGCCCTAGGAGTGACAAATATGAGAAAGAAAATTAACTCACAAACACCTTTTTTGTCCATTCAAGAGAGTTTAGGTTTACACAGAAAATAAGGATTGTTGTTACATGTCAGAGTATGTTCATGTGAATAGGATAGAAAAGGTGCATTATACATAAACAAACAGTAGGTGGCAATGTTCATCAGGCAGTTACATGTGATGGAGATTTGTTAACAGTCCTTGGGGTCACCAAGTTTTAAATACGACCTAGGTGGGATACTTTTTCTCAACAGTTTTGAAGTTTTATGTATAAAGATGACATTTTCATTGCAGAAAAATACAAAAAGTTATTTTCACTCTTTCAGAGCACAGAGGACTACACTATGCCAGGCAAATTAGATGTGCTTTGTCTTATTTGTGTCTGTAGCACCACCCTGTGTCAGAGATTTGAAATGTTACAATTTTGAAAATATAAATTTACATTCTTTCCAGGGAAATAAAATTTGTTATTTTTAATGTTCTTTTTAAGATCAATTAATCTAATTGCATAATCTCTATCTCTCTTATATATAATTTAAAAACATAATTTAAGTACACCAGGGTGCATCTGTGGTAGCAGAAATGATACGCTGTGAACCCTGCAATTTTAATGATTCGTCTGAAGATTCATAAGTAGTTATTTGAAAATTACAGCCCCAAGTCTGCTCCATGAATGGCATAAATTATTCTCTAAGGTCTTAAAAAAGCAACTTTCATGTGCTCAGAAATACGGCACTTTATCTAAAAGTACCATGAGGTATATACCAGACTTCTATTGTCACACCTGTCCCTAATCGTTTTTCAGGAGACACAGTTATAATTTGCAATATAGGAGAACAGCCCACAAACTAAAGCAGGTATTTCTATCACAATTTTGGTTTTAATAGACCAAAAGAATGTGCTTTAGTTTTTCCTTTTACCTTTCCTCATGCCTCCTCAATATTGCTACAAGTTTTAAGTGAAAACATATTAACAAGTGCTTTGAAAACACAGAATTGTGATGTAACTAAGATTCAGATGATAGAGCAAGCAATAAGAGATAACAACTTCAATGACCATAATTAATCGGCCAATTAAGTTAGCGGTACAATGAAACCAGTGAATTAAAATATCAGGGACAAATCGTGCAACTAAACTATAAAGTTTATGCTCTCTTTATAACCCTGCCTTACATCATAAACTGCTGACCTCACTGGAAAAAAAAATCTTTGCTGCATCGCTTGAAGTGCCATGCCTCAACTTAAATGGAAGATCAAGTATCAACAAGTCCTTGGAGCCAGCTGACAGAGAGGGAACACTTTTCTCTTGGCAGTTGTGGGAGAGATGAAACAGGGAGATAGGGCAGCCATTAGGGAGGCGGGCTATTTGGGCTGACAAGAGCTGGAGAAGCCTAATAAAGCTGGTGAAAAATGACGGGACCTTCAGCAACAAACCAGGACAGGGAAAACAAATGCACCTGCTTCAGCTGTGTGCTGCTCACCGCCTACAACAAAGCCTGCTGCTCGAATGAGTGGGACCACAGCATGCTGTCAGCAGGCAACTGATGGAAATGTACATTTGTCTTATATATGATCAGGTATGGCCTGCAGCTTTGAGTGACTGGATTTAAAGATGCTGCAATCATTTTGCTATTCCATACCGATTTCAGCTATTGAGATCTCAGGGTAATGTATGTTTTGTATGGTTGTGAGGGGTCACATCTGAATATCACCATTTGTGTGAAGAACAGTAGGACAGTGGGAGAGTTGGGAAATGGTTTGGAAAATGTTTTTAGGAAGGGAGGTTAACAGCACAGTGTTTCACTTTAACATGCTCTGGTGTAAAGCCCTTCCCTTGTTTCTTTTCTGATGGGAGACTTACCACAGGCCCAGATCTTCCGGTCAGACCCATGGGACCTGGAGGTCCTCGCATGGCAAGCTGGGAAATCATAGAAACAACCAATCAGAAGGCAGCCACCCTCCTCACAAATCCACACAGTTGCATGCATAGCATATCTGCTAAAATAACATCGGGCCAAGCATCATTCTGCTATGTTACTGTTCAAATAATGGCATTAACAGATGCATGAATACAGCAGGTGAATGAAAAACTGGAATGAGTGCTAGCACAAATTTAGCAAAAAATTAAATAAATATACTTAAAATAAAAAAAAATGTTACATAATGTAATATAAAATTGCATTTTCCTCACAAATTAATTATGGTTTGAGAATTAAGTAATGAATAAGGTGATATTCCAAGCTGGCACTGTCTGCTTTTTATGCTCCCGCTAGCCTCGGACACCTGTTCCGTTAGCCACATGTGGGTCATGAACCCCTGAGGTATTTTTAACTGTGTCTTACATCTGTCCAAACAGGCTGTCTTCCCACAACCTCTCAGCATGGCTTGTTTTAGCACGACCAAGGTTGAGCAAACCCACCCCGAGGTAATAAAAGCTCTTAATGTGGGCTGGGACTGCCCTGAGCAGCTGTGTAAAGTGCGGGACCATTTGCCCGAATTTCCCGCGGGGGATTGCAGTACTCACCCTGGCCTGGGAGAGGATGGCCTGGGCTTGAGCCTCCTGGGCGGACACCACTGGCCCCTTCTCGCCATCCCCACCGAAGCGGAACTGTCAGCCAGAAACAGGCATCATTTTCACTCCATGAAACACGTAACCACACTCAGTCGCCTGCTGCTGGGCCACAGTGTTACACCAGGCCTTGCCCGGCTGTGCCTTCTACAGCAGCCAGTGCGAGCTCCTCAGCTCTGTGGCCCCATCACCACATGCGTTCAACAAGATTGACAGCTCAGGACAGCAACTTCTTTATAAATGAAAGGCTAGATGCCTGGGAATCATTAAAAATCTCCTTCATTCAAATTTATTTGCAAAGATCTGTTGAATTTCATTATTAGTCAAAATTAGGGACATTGATATATGTTGATTGAATCCCAGCCTGGGTGCTTAGTCTATAACTGCTATGACGTAAACACTGTGAAATGACACATTTACAGCATTCTTAGCATTAAATGCTACTGATGCCATTCACTAGACTTTCAACACAACAGATTGTACTTGAACTGCCAAACCTGAGTAACTTTAAGCAACTATGGGATTAGAGAAATCTGGCAAACTTTGTGCATTTTGAAAAATTGAAGAAAAACACAATTATGCTATAAAACAATTACACTATATTGTGTTGTGGATAGATGTACCATGTGTGAATAGCGACCAAGTATCTTCACAAGAAGTTATAAAGAGCACATGCTGTACAAAATGTGCAATGAACAAATGTCACTAATGAGTAGAAAAATGTGTTTTATAAGTATATTGGGTGTTGCATTGGCCCTACGGTTAGAGAATATTTTTCTCAGGAAAACTCACTGGAATTACTACATTTAAATGAGTTTCATGAAGAGTCTCATGTGGAATAAATAATGGAAAAAAAAAAAAAAAAAACAAATACACATCTACCCACTGTATCACAGAAAACAAGCGTTATGACCATGTTCATGTTGATAGCAACAGGGAGCTCATGTCATATCAGGCTACGCCGGCCAGAGGACCAATGGGACTTACTGGCAACATTAGCATAGTGCCTGGAGGCCCGGGCAGGCCATCTGCACCTGGAAGACCAGCACGCCCAGGAGGACCCTGTGGGAGAGGGAACAGGGGGGACTCAGGAAGACGCAAACACTCTGCTTCACATACATTACGGTACCTGTAGCTGTAAAGGGGCACACTGTATATGCAATTCAACTTACATATGAGGAGGTCTAATTTGAAATTAAACTTGACAGTATTCCAAACCATCAGGAAACTATGACAAATTATAACATACAAGTCAACATAATGGGTGTAGATGATTTAGTGTTTCATTAAATTGGAAAAACAGGTGCTCTGATCCAAGGGAACATGCTCGGTAAGATTTTTACAGATTTTCTCCAGGGTGAAAAAGCAATAAACTAGGGAGCATCTGAAACTATGACCCCAGCTTCTGTGATCTCACATTATTTCTGTGTTTGCACAGTCTGGAGACTAGAGAGTGCACAATTAGACATAAAAATTTAAATCATCATAAATAATAATTTGTTGTGTGTATTTGAGGGAGAATCCAATTACTTTGAACTGGCTCTAATGTATACAACCATTAACAAAACAAACACAGAACACACGTAAACACATGGGTGAGTGAACATACGAACATGCACACACACACACACACACACACACACACACACACACACACACACACACACACACACACACACACACACACACACACACACACACACACACACACACATCCATGTCCCATGACATCTAGAAATGCTTGTGTGTGGCGGGGCATACCTGGGCTGAAAGCATTTTAGTGTTCTGCAGTGCACAGAGAGGCTTGTTTATGCAGTAAAGATCGGCATCATTAGCAGACCCTCCATGAGCACCCCACAGCACAACCTGAGCTTGTGAGACCTACACTGTATTCACTCCAGAACTAACACGGAAGTGCCAGATAGTCTTTCTGCACTGTACATTCAATACACTGTACTGCACCTCATAATTATCTCTTCCACTTGATAAACAATTTAATCCATTCCAAGAAAAATATGTAAAAACACACACTAGCAGAAAATAAAATAATGTGTCCATTTAATGCTTAAATGCAGCTACTGCATAAGGTATGGTTTATTTTTCTTCACATTATAAGGTTTGTATGCACTGTTAATGGCATAGACAAAATGCAATCAAAGCATTCCAGTGACAAATTATGATGAAATTGATCCACAATATGAAACAATAAATCTGTAACAATTTGGAAATGTTCAGCTGAATCACCTGATAAAGTGCTCCATTGCCAATTATTTGTTGAATTTTTTACATAGCTCATTTGCAATGATTTATGTTTCTTGAGCACCATGTTAT
Source organism: Albula goreensis (assembly GCA_022829145.1). Classification (NCBI taxonomy): domain Eukaryota; kingdom Metazoa; phylum Chordata; class Actinopteri; order Albuliformes; family Albulidae; genus Albula; species Albula goreensis. Next base: position 10,266,016 of record CM040753.1, on the reverse strand, counting down.
ATGTTTTATACCAAATCTAATCCTTACATGTACATTATGAACACTGCACCTTATTTTATTTATTTCATGAAGCTAAAAACATGTCTGTCTCCTAAAAAATGAAAACTAGTTTCCATTTTGTGAAACACTAATGAAAACCTTTGCCATTGATAAATCAAATTGTAATATCATTGTATTATCTGAAAGCATAAAGTAGACACAGTGCCATCTAGTGCACATGTCTCATAGTGCTGAGCCACCTACAAGAACAACAATTACAGATAAGGGACAATGGGTAATGTGTTTTACATAATATACAGGCAATAATGTGGCAGACCAAGCCTTGTGCTGGTTTTAATCATCGATGGATTCTCCTATAGGGATACTGGCTCATTTCCTTGGCAGAAATCAATCAATATCCAAACTTGTTTTCAATTTCATTTCAAGTATTTTAGTGAGTGCATTTTTGCTATCTGTCTGGTGTTTCTGAAGATGTTTCAATGGGTTACAGCTGGAAAGTGGGGGGGTGGGCCCTATCTGTAAAAACAAACAGCTTTTAAGGGCCACTTACCCCTTTCCCTCCATTTCACAATCAATCAAACAAACATTACAGGGCGCTGCCACATTCTCAAATTCAAGTAAGATGAAAAAAATCCACTGCTGGAGCAGAAGAGTTTTGGATGTAAGTCACCCAGCTGCTGGCCTAGGGAGAGGCTATTGATTTTTAGCAATAATTAAGACTGGGTCCAAGGAACAAGACTGGTGTTAATGAAAACAACATTTGGGGATCCAGTTTCTCCATGCCCTGCGGTCTTTCTTTTATCCGCTTTTTTCCCTCATTCCAGCTACAGCTGCATGCTCAATTTTTGAAGATAGCCTCTTTTCCACATGAGGAGAAGTTTCCTTGTCTCTTCAGACCATCGGAAAACACATGAAATGTCCATGTTTTCCACTAGGCAGGAATCTGCCTCTAATTCTATCAGGGTCTGACAGCTATGACATTCTTACATAGATTTAACTTGCTGGCTTGTAACATGGTGATATTTCTTATTCAATTACTGTATGTGCTACAGCAAAACTATAATTCGGAGAGGAAGAGAGGAGTGCAGGAGAGTGAACTGATTTCCTTTTTGTTTGATATGGGACAGACTTAGTCCTTTTAATTTTATGTAATTCATCAATAGACAGTAATAACTTATACACAATACATCTTGCACACCTTATAACATAACCAAAAAAATTCCAAAGTGGCATCCTTATAAAGTGAAGATGGGCCCATTTGATGTTGGACACTCACTTGTTCTAACCAGAGTCAATGCAAACACTCTAGAAAACACTGAAAGAAACTGTTACAGTGCAGCTACATGCTGTCCTGTAAAAGACACTAGTAAAAGTCTGGAATGAGAAACTGAAGTACATGTAGCTTCCAGGGGTCACATATCCTATTTCCACTGAGATGCAAGGTGGAGTGGGACTGAAATAGCAGCTTACCCTGTCACCAGAATCACCAGAAGGGCCTGGGGGTCCTTGAAGACCTGGGGGGCCTGGAAGACCCTAATGAAACACAACCCAGTCAAACTACTGCGTGGAGATACAGACACACACATGGAAGAAGATCCTGCTTCTTTATGATAGACCACCCTTCTACAGCTAAATCAACATAAAAGGACAGCAGAACATACTAATGCATTACTTCACTCTTTTTGTCAGTATAGCAATATCATGGCTAGGCTATCTCCATAATGATGTGCCTTGCATGGAAGAACTCTGGTCCTTCTAATAAGTTGTGAAATGATTGTGGAAGTCTGGTTTTCTAATGACTTTGAGAAGAATGTGACACTCACGGCGGGGCCTGCTGGTCCAGGGGGTCCTTCTATCAGCATTCCCTAAAGAAAGCAAAATCATTTGTGTTTACAACAGGTCATAAATCTCCTTAGTGACATGAGTTAGAACAGAGATTAAGAGATAAGAAACTTCAATGTTAAGTCCGGATAATGGTCTTTCTTACCCTATAAAACATTTATGAAAGATTTTTTTTATCAAACCAGCAGCAGGAAAAAGATTGTGATGCTGATGATATTATTTAGTACCTAAGCCTGTGATATTCCTGAGTCAAACAAAAAAAAATCAGAAGGTTTTGTTCAGTTATCACTGAGTCCATCTGTATGCAGATACACAATTCTTGATACAGGCCATAGGGTTTCACTTACAGGTTCAATGACAGCTGGTTCACCTTTCTCCCCCTTCTCACCAAAATAGCCAGTTCCACCCCCAACCTGTAAACAACGGGTCAAGAATAACACATCCTTCTGCCGCTGAACTCACAGAAACAATGAGGTCAAGCAGATGCATTAACATGAGCAAATATTTAATGCATCTGTGTAAGAATAGGATATTGGAAACGTAATGTGTGTAGTATCATATAATTTAAAAAAATGGCAATAGAATATAGATTTCATATCATTGCTTTAAAAATGTAGGGACTGAATTCAAGATAAACTGCCCTACTCAAGTCCTATGTTTGGATAGTAATAAGTTGTACAACTGAATTTCAACATTCAAAGTAAAAATAAACAGCCTAAAAGTGGTTTTATTTTGAGTAATGGTTGTGTGCAAAGTATAAATCTACAAATCTTTGTATTAACTATTGATTTATGTATTGTCATTGCATCCAAAATGAGCATAATTTATCAGCATAAGAGTAGGTAGGGTTTCATACATTTTAATTAAAAAAATAATTTAGGCAATATGGGAAAAATTAGACAGCATTAAGTAAATTCATCAAACCTAGCCTTTCCAATACATTATTTTCACACAGATGCACTAAAAAGAGCTGCGCCGAACAGTTAGTTGAGAAGGCACCAGAATGACAGGCTGAAAGATCAACAGGCATAACATATTAGCACTGCTGCATAGGGTAATCTTTGAGCTTGAAATGAATGAATGGTCATTGCACTCATAAAATTGTACTGTGTATAAATGAAACATTGCAAGACAAATCTGCACATTTTACTCATATAACCCAACAAAACAGATGCACTGGTATCAAGGGAAAAAGAAACAAAAATATTTGTCAAGTGGTACTGTCACTTCTGTTTCGTTATATGTAATAATTGTACAAGTACTATTTCATATAATGCAATGCAGTTTTTCTGGATTAATTGCATTTTATATCCCTTTAGGCCCTTATATGACAAAACATATTGCCGATCTCACTGTTGTTGTGCATATGATGTGTAGCATGTCTGAGTAACGATGGGGATTCCCCAGGGAATTCAGCTTTATGGTGGAAAGCTAATGCATCAATTACTCCCAAAACTCTTTGAGACTAACACACTGTTTCCTAGACATTTTTAAACATGCACACATATAACACAGCAGGGCTGAGCTTGAGCTGGGACCACTAGCTATTATTATTTCTGCAATTTTGTGACGCTCAGCAATCCAATCAATCAGTGTGGAGAAAGCTCAGGCCTTGTGTCCAAGAGTAAAGATCAGTGAGCTGCTGTGGTTTGGGCTCATGTCACCGATCGGACTGTAAGACCTCACAGATGGCCAGGAGGGCTGAGGAAGGCAGCAGTAATGAGAATACAGGACTAGGCAGACAGTCCTCTTCCAGATTTACTATCTCACAGGCACATAAACGCTCATGGAAAAAGTGATGCAGGCCACATGCAAATATATTTTTTTCTCTTCTAATGTTCATATTTCTTTCTCAAGATTTTATATCTGAATGCGGCCTATTAGAGGTAAACAGCATGCACCATTTAGAGACACCTCCAGTCATGATGGGACGAGTTGGCCCTCTCTGGTTCTAAGGTCTCATATCTGAGCCGAAGGTAGGCGGGGGTTAAAGAAGGTGAAAGATAAATCGTTTTTTTGCACTGCCTTGGAGGTGGAGTGAAAGGGTGTGCATTCACAGACAGCTGGGTCTTTGGTATGGAATAATTGCCATGTCCTCAGGCCGTGTGTGAAATATGGTACTGAAAGGGATACAGCTGCATTGAGAGACAGAAGGCAGCTTAGGAGACCTAGGTGGAGAGTAGCTTGGTGGGGGAGTGTATGTGTGTGTGTGTGTGTGTGTATGTGTGTGTGTGGGTGTTTGTATGAAATACAGGCAGTTGAGAGGGTAAGGAGGCTTAATTCCGTCTGCATAGGTAAACACCACAAATCTTGAGCACTTTCTTGTTGACATTCCTGGGAGTGGTGGTTATTTTTTTTTGTCAGATTCATTCAGCAACAACCTGGTGGCAGACAATGGACAGCTCGGCATCTCAGAGGCAGTAATGGTTGAGAAAACTGAACCCTGCACTCAGAGCTCAATGTCGATGTTTCAGAAGCAGGGTTAACAGACAACATGAAGTGACAATGACATATTCACCATGCCAAGCAGTGCACTGTGTAGCCACGCCTGTCACATGGGCCAGCACTCGGGTTCCTTACTGGCGGGGACAGGACACCACCCAGATCGTGCAGAAGGGGGGAGGGTGTGGTGGTGGTGGTGGTGGTGAGGGGTACTTACGTCGCTCTCTTTGATGTCAGTCTCCGCTGGGACACCAGGCCCAATCTCATCCTCATAAGTGGAGGCGGTAGGCCTTGCCTCGTTTGTGCCATACTCGTCATACAACCTATATTCGTATTGGTTTTTATCAAACTCAGCAGTATCGTACTCCTTAAGGTCATACTCCTTAAAGTCATATGAATCAGTCCCCGGGTCCACTGTCTCCTGGGTCTGGGTTTCCACCGTCTCTGGGGCGATGGTGGGCTCTGGACCGACCGGGTCCACTCCAGTAATATAGCCATCAACAATTTCCTCTTCTGCAGCCTTAGTTTACCCAAGTGGTAAAGCAAAGGGTTGAGCAATGGAGGGAACATGTTGTTAGTTAAGCAGTTAAAGCCTGGACTATGTATTCATATTCTACAGCTTAGCAGACAAATGAATCAGGGATGATGAATATAAAAAGCAGTAATGTTGGTATAATGTGGATGGTGACAGGGTAACACCTTATTTTAAGCCAATCATATCCCTATGTTATGATTTTACAGAAATTACAATTCTTATGTACAAGGATTGTAATATGAATCTATATACTTATTTAGTTTTGGCAAACTAGTACAACTGCTGCTATCACTATTATGTTTGACTACTATTGTCAATGATTTTTCAGGTACTGACAAAATGATGCTGAAAATTATGAGTAAAAAACATTGGTGTGCTTGAAACATATCACTATTACTTGACAGGAGGGCACAAATAAAGTGTTACCTTGACGATTTGAGTAAGCATGAGAAATTTCGATGATCAGATATAAATCAATCATACAAAACAGACTTTAGGGCTATTTAAGTCTCTCTTTTCAGACCAGTGTACATAATACCCATTGGGTTTGGTACTACGAGTATGTACAGAGGTGAAAAAAGGACAAAAATAGATATATGAAGTCTGAAATGACACTAAAAGCATATTTTATAAATGGATCATAATGAAAATTATAAACAGCAGAGATATGTAAAATGTAGAGCAATTCTACTTTGCATCAACATGACCATTTTGTGCAAAATCAACTTGTAAGACAAAATTATGATTTGATCTGTAAAATAAAAGTAACATTGACCCTTTAAAGGAATAAAACACTACAGAACTCTAAAAAATTGTATTAATGAGTAATATTTACAGGTATGAAGGGGTTAATGAAGTATAAAGTGCTCTGCATTTTCCACAACTCTTTACCCACAAATCAACCGTTGTAAAACATTTACAGAATGCAATGGATGGGAACTATGTGCAGGGCTTAACTTTTCAACCAATTAGGTTCCAAAGTGAACATGGTAAATGCAATGCAACAGGTGAATTTTAGCCTCACAAAATGAAGAAAAATAATGAATAAACAAATCATAATCATCAAGTGCTCCATGGCATCAGACTGTTGTCCTGTAGGACATTTTCCCTGTTCACTGTTTCCCTGCTTTCCTATTTTGTACAGTTCCCTGTCACATTGCATGGTGTAGTAGGCATTATGACACAGCTTGAGCACTAGGCTTTAAAATGGCATCTGCAACGCTGATCATAGTTACTTTGCTGATGGTTAGCTTCAGCACTATAGAATCACACCGTTGCAGGGGACTCGCAGGCTAAGACTGAGTGGGGGCAATTGCTGTGATGCCATATTCCACTGGAGGTAGAATAAAACCATATTTCACACAGCGTAACTTTGCACCAGGACTAATTCTCTTCTCCAAAGATGTTTGCCCAGTACCAATCCGCTACATTATCTTGTCAACCATGGGTAAGGCTGCCCTAAACAGTCAAACTGGCTTGCACAACCACTTTTTCTCTACATTTCACTTACTGCAAAAAACTGATTACATTTTTAACAACTACCATGACATCATTTCCTCATTAATCCTGAAGCTACTTTCCTCAGAAAACTAAAATGAAAAATAAAAAACCAAATGCTGTTCTGCTGTTTGAGGTGTGTCATGAAAAGCAGATAGCTGGCTCTGAGAAACACCAAAGCATATTGCTTTAGTTTAGCTCAGCATGGTTCTGATTATGGATCAATTTTTATGAAAGTTGGGCACAAATGAATATGCAAATTGCCAGATTTTAAATATGCACTTTCTAATCAAAACCAAACTGAGAGTTCACTCCTCTACTTTTTGTCAGTCTTGACTTGTTAGGTTATGGAGCCTTTCCCTACTTTGTTGTGTATGAAACTTCAGTGTGGATATCTCAAATCCTCCTTAGGCTGCTTGGGTGGGGCAATCTTGATTATCATAAACAAATTCATGTGTGCAGCTCATTGCCATTTAATATTATTCCACAATTTAATTTACTTACATAACCGCAATGTTGTGGTTTAATGCATGTTGTTAACAGCTTACAATTCCATTAATTAATTAGTAGTTCTGAAATGAAACCAGATCCGCACAGTCATGAATGCAGTCAAGCTGTGCTCAATGTGGCTGGCTAAGTATGTGACAGAGGACACGGTTGTCAGAGCTGTGCACAGGGACAGCGGTCAGCCACAGAAGCTTTCATTCGAAGGGGATCCCCTGGATCATCCACTTCTTCAATTCAGAAGTTGCTCAGTTGTAAAGACTGCAACCATGCTGTCCCGGTCAAATAAATGTCATGAAGATCAGAAAAGCCTTTACAGTGAGCCCAGAGAGCTACACTTCACTACAGTCATTGTATGTTTATGTGTGTACATGTTTTTTTTTTCATGTGTACATATTTGAAAGTAGGCTTGGTTATTTTTCCATAAAAGTGAAGTAAAACTGACTTTTCTATAATACTGTAATGTCATGGCAATTATACATATAGCTTATCTGATTTGACAAACCCTTTATAAAGAACAAAGTAATTGATAAAAATAATCAGATTATTAAACATGGTGAATCATTAGCTCCTCCTCATGGCTAATCAATCAAGTTTGATTTAGACAATCAAGTAAACAGCAGACTTGTGACAGAAATTGTAAATGTTTTGAATGAATATAAATATGGAAGACAAAAGGTGCAGCCTTACCCATAATTAACTTAAACAACAAAAAGACAACTGATATGCATGTAGAAATTAGCATAACAATCCAACAAAACACTTCACTCTGAGGCTGTCATGAGTTTGATGAGTAGCATGGCATACCTCCAAATTAGAGTCAGTGGATTGTGTAAAGATTCAACATGGCATTTTTTTAGCTTTGTTGTTTAATACAGTACCTCCCCTCTATCTGGGAGATCTACTGTTGAGACAGAAGGTGAAACAGATTGATTCCTCTGAATCTTTCTGTCTTTGTCATTTCATACCACATACTTCCTTGGGTCATAGCTCTTCCCGGATTTCTCTCCCTATTTCCCCGGGAGACAAGTACCTTTGTTTCATGGGTTCTTATCATAAAAAGGGTAAGAAAGTGGAATATTTACCTCGTTTGGTCCAGTAGTTTCATAGGGAGACTGAGTCTGAGTACCGCCTACTGTTCCGTAGTCAAGTTCACTTTCAGTATAGTACTCTCCATCTACATTGTTTAGCTGAATTTGTGTAACATTGAAAGGAAAGAAGAAGAATAACAAACGCAGAATTAAAACAGAAAGAGCATGTCACAGGAGTTATTTGCTAGGATCTAGCGCTGTCTACTTTTGTGCTGATCTAGAAAGGGTTAGGCAGAGTTTGGTCTATCATCGGAGATTTTCCTGGCGTTGTCGAAGGAAAGATCTCGATGGGATGGTCTGGTCTATTGTTACCCCTAGAATGACTGCTGGTCTTGCTGGTGCTGTAGCTTGGTAGCCAGGCATCAGTCTCTTCTTCTTAGCTGCCGACATTCTAGCTGCTGACTTTTTTGAGGACGTGAGCTTTAACGGTTTGGCCTTAGATTTAGCGGACTTTCTCGTCCTCTTCTTTTTCATGAAGGAAATACGTTTCTTTTTCTGAAAAGAGCGTGGCGACAGAATGACATGGACACAACATGAATTAAGGTGAACAGGTGAGTGTGTTGGGAGGGTGGTTATGGAAGAAAGGGGTGGGGCGAGGGCATGTGTGAACGGGAGACAGGGATAGACAGCACACCTGGAGTTTTAAGGCTATTTTCCACCTCAGGGGGAACACAGCGTGCTAGCATTCAGCATGTCAGACAAAGGGGGGCGGGTCACACGGATAGGTGCTGTGATGGGCAAGGCAAAGGCGACAGACCACACACAGTTGGGAAAGGGGAAGGGGCTGGGGAATCCCATGATGACGGACACCAAGCAAGACACCACATGACAAACAGGCCAAAAATCACATCCAGTTTATTATTTTACCTCTGGTTCAGGATAGGCCTCTTCTGTTGTGGGAGTCCCAATTTCACTTATGTCTCCTTCATTGTAATCATAAAAATCACTGTACGCTAAGTCATCGGTAGTGTACTGAATTGTGAGAAGGAGAGAGGTCAAGTATGAGTTATATCAGCATTAGTAAAAATACAAAACTACCCCTTTCTAACCAATAAGGTTACATATATCTACTGCAAATTCAGACATAATATTGTTATTACTCATGTATTTGCATAGATATAAAAAGAGGTCTAAGGTACAAGAAGCCTTCTTAAAGCACATTTCATCAAAGCATTGTCTTCCATGGTCTGTTGAACAGCACATTTGGTTTGCTTATTAAATTATGTTTAATTGGTTAGCAGCTTCTCTGGCATGCTGCAGAACTGCTGAATCCAGGATTCACACTGCTGAGTGTGAAATTGCTTAATCCATTCAATGGATACCCATTTAAACAAGCATAACAAAAAGACAATGCTCTCTTGAAATCGATGGATTACATTTAAGAACGAAGCTTTGAAACATAAATATATCTGCAAAGCAAGATTAGTGTATAATCACTTGATCTGTTAAAATGACAATTACCTTCATGTACAAGGTTATATAAATGCATCAGACATGATAAACATTTACAATGTATAATTGCTTTTAAACTGCTAACCATGTACATGACAGGATGTATCATGTAATTAAATAGAGTAACCAAGAGTTTTCAAAGTCATACATAGCATTGAAATATTCTGTTATTAAGGGTAGTGCATGGTGCTGGTTATGAATAATATTAGTAGTGTTTTATTATAAGCAGCAGGTATATGGCAAGTAAACTCGTGAATGTATTTTATCGTTCCATCCCTGCGTATGACATTCACACCCTGTGTGTTTTGACCCTCTCTACACATAGCAATGATACAAATAAGAAAATACAATATCTCAGATAGGACATCAACAGCCTCTAATGCAAAAATGCTCTCCATGAATTTATATTTGTACCATGATAGGGCCCAGGTTATTTTTGACAGCATTGCATTTTATATTTATTGAAATATATATAAAGTACTCTGTGCTACAGGAAAAGCCAACAGAAATTCAGTATGCATTTGAGTATGGCTGGCAAAAATGTTTTGGAATTGTCTATTTATTGTATGAGCCTAACATTTGAGAGGCGGGTCCATGTTCTTAAACATTATTTTGTGTCACTGTACTGTTTAATCATTAAAACCATAAGCATTTTTCTGTTAGTAAGGGATGTGTTCAATTACCATAAAACTGTAAGTCTGTTTTGCTGTTTAATTTATGTCATAGAGAACACATCAAAGAAAAGCATAAGCCCAGCAGTGAATTAAAACAGCAGTGACTTATGAATATTCATTGACTGTTGTGTCATGCAATTAATGAATTAATGCACTTGCAAGAAAGTGCATTATGTTTCTATTTTGCTCTCTCATTCTCAGTGAAAACCATGATGGAAGAAGTCAGCAGGCTGACCCTAATATGACTTCATCCATCAAAAATGAATTAAGGTTAGTCTCAGTCCAAAGGCTGAGCTCCTACACTCCTAGGGTCTGGATGAGTAAGCTATCTTCCAAACCCTCAAGCAGGTCCCTGGGAAGGAGAATCCAGTAGTGCAGGCAGATTTATGTGGCTGGAGTTACCCAGCCAAGGACCTTCACTGTGAGCAGCTGGGCCGCTCAGCGAAAGGCCTAAGTATCTGACATTAATTGTAAAGAGCCCCCTCCCCCAGCTCCCCTGCACTGATTATAAAAGGTTTATCTGCCTTGCATGTGGTGCTGTGCTGGCGAACATCATGGCCGCACATTTGAGGAGTACAAGGCCTGGCCTGCTATAGCTCTGGAAGCAGGCCTCTTTCGTCACCTGACTAAATAACGGGGAGGCCTTCCTTTGAAGATACACAGAGTGCTTTAAACATTGCACTGGTCTTTAGTGTGCTGTTATGTACACTATGCATAATGATAAGGGTAGTCTTATACCTTATAAATGTCATAGTTCCTTGCAATCTGTTCACCCAAAAGAACACTATATATTACTTTTTTGGCCTAATGGCAATGCCAACTGCAACTTGTAAAAAGCAACATGATCTTCCAAAAATATGAATTCTTTCAATAATGGTTGATTTGGCATCCACTATAATCTGATTTCTCATAATTATATTTTAGAAATCAAGTTTTTGGTCTCAAGAGAAGAATAGTTATAAAAAAGCCTTTTTTTTCCATGGGTAATTTTATTTTTCTGCCACAGATAATCATTGGATGTCATATATTTGCTTCCATTGTTATTAAAGTATATTTCTGTTAATTACAGCTTGGAATAGCTGTTTATAACTGCATCCAGGGAAATAATGTTCAATTATGGCAGAGTTGGCTGTGTCACAGGACCACAGCACACACTCCTCCTGTACTGAGTACAGACTGCACAACTCATTAGTGGATTAAATCACAGTGACTATTCCACAGTGATTCCCTGTTTCCATTGTGATCTCATCTGTATTTCAGATAACATTACATGAAAATGTCAGAATCACTAAAAGGATCAGGACTATGTATTTATATGTTTTATTGACTATTCAGTTTCACCCTCTGAGATTATATAATTTTAACAGTAGGGTCAATGTGCCAACTGTCATAAAGCTCAATGAAGAAATGCTTAGAATACAGCAATAGTTTGCTTTGTTTGTTTGTTTGTTTTATGCAGTTTAGTTTATTTAAAACGTGTATTTATGTGTAAGAGCAAAAATATGGGACCAAAAATGTAAGTAGCAGTTTTCAAATAGATACTACTTTCTTCCTGCTACATTTCAGTAAAGTCAATATTTTAGTAGTTACAGTATGTACACAGGCACAATTGACTCTATTCATAAAGATGTGAATAGCAGAGCTTCAGTGTTGAAGGACTGCTCCACTTCATGAGTCCAGAAGTTGAAAGTGGCCAAGGAAAGCCCCTCAAAGCCTGGAGCCATGTGGAGCTCCTGTGAGCTGCTCGGATACTCACCTCATCCTCAGGTTCTTGGGCTTGGGGCTTATGGCGCTGGGGGGTTTCACAGTCTGGGCTGTAGTGCTCACAGTAATCATATGCAGCTCTGGAGTCAGCCACAATCAGCAGCTGTTGGATATCGCCCTGGAAACCAACAACAATTAAGACAGCAAGTTACCACCGTCAGTCCTTCCAGTCTCTGTCCATTTTTCCATGACAACACTGGAATGTTTTTCTTAACAGGTACAGGAATGTGTATGCCTATTAAGAAAGCACACAAGCAAAGACACAAAACAACTTCCATAAGCCACCTTAACGAATCATATCACCACAACTTTCAAGGGAGTGCTTCAGTCAATCAGTGGTAATATTATCGATACTGAACTATAGTAGTTTGACCAGACCTTGACTCTAAATACAACACAGCTATCAATTTCCAGTTTATTTTAAGTAGTGTAGTTTGACACAGGTCTCAGGCTCCATAGGGAATTGCCACCATAAATCACCTTCCACCCCACAAGTCTACACACTTACATTAACCACATGGAAACTTACACAAAGAGTTTGCAGTTACTGGAAAGGATCACTATCCTTGCTATTTACTGATTACTAGTGCTCCTCACTGGAAAACTGAACAGAAGTGTCATGAAGGACAAGAGGCAGGTTTATGCTCTGATGAAGGTATTAACAAACCCCTTTGCACAAGTCTGCACATGTTAAGATCAGGACCAATTTGTATTTTGTGTATTTATGAGGGATGATAAAAGACTAATGTTAAACTGTGTTAAACATGACCGTGATCAAATGAAAGGCTACTTTGGCTGGAGAAATAAACCAGTTCAGAAAACATGTGGCTTTTCAAAAACATTGGGTGGATGGAGCCCGTATCTAATTTACAAGGCCATGCTGTCACAATGCAATCACATTTTAATGGCAACAGTACTGATAATGACAAATACTGCTCAAGACACACTTAATATGAAACAGCCTGTACGTTGTTCGATTTTCTTTTTGAAGATATTTGGAAGGACGAAATCTTAAACCCATTGTTTTTTCTTTTCTTTTTTTGACAGTGGGTTAAGGAAAAGTTAACTACCATCACAAAGCTCCAGTAATACCTTATATAACCTGCATTTACTCAGAGGAATTACCTAGTTGCAGTGAATAATGCAGTGAAAACACCCACCCAGGTGTCCCACTGAGGAACTTTTGAGTAGATCAGGTTGGCCTTGGTGCCTGAATGGCCTGTGAATCTTCAGTGCTTTGTATCTACTGCATGTGTTACAAATATCCTGTCTGCATATATCACACAATCTACACTAACAGAATGGGCAGGTTTCCCATACATGGATTAAGCCTAGCCCTTGACTGAAAACCTTGTCAATGGAGATCTTTGCAGATTCTTTCTCTTCGTCTCAGACTAGGCTTAATCCATGTCCGGGAAAGAAGCCCAATATGTTCAGACAGCTTCATTTGATTACATGCATGAAGCTGCGCATTAAGCATCACCACTCATAGTTCCTACACAAAATGATACATAAAAAAGTTTCCATTTTGGGTAGCAATGAGTAATCAAAACTATTATTGGTTCTCATCCACAAAACCGCACTATCGTCTATTCTTGTTTGCTTTGCGGTTTCAGTTTATGGAAGTCGCTCTCCCTTTCAACTACAGGGAACACAGCCAAACACGGGTCTTCCTTTCACAACGAAAGACAGACTCATTACGTTCATCTTGGCCTCCGAATTGGAATACTTCTCAAAGAGTAATCACTCATAGAAGTTTTTGGAACTTGTACTCTGCATTATTGGCATCCTTTGAGTGCTACTACAGCTCCTGAGGTAATATACTAGCCTGTTTTTTTGGATGGGTGCTTTACAGGAAGACACAGAGGGATAAATCTGCCCCCAGGTAATCTGCATGAGCTGCCTTCTCTTGTTATACTGCAGAGTGCACTCCAGAAGGCTTTTTACTTTGAGTGGCAGGAGTGGAGCTCAACAGAAGAATGGGAGAGAAAGACGCAGGCTGAAACTTGTCAGGGCATCTCAGTGGAGCTCAGGTGAAAATAGCCATGCCATGAGATTCTGACAGCCCTCCTCTCAGGAATTCCATAAAGGACAACACCACATATCCATGTCTTAAAAAAAAATCTATAACTTTACATGCTCCATGGAGTTAGGAGTCCACAATGATAACATGTTGTTAGCTGTAAGGAAGCAAATACAATCCTTATTGTTTACAAGGAGGAAAGACAGAAAAAATATATCAAAAAAAGAATGGCTAAACTGGCCAAATGGATGAATTTCTTGCACGCCTGTGACACCCGTGGCCTGGTCCGAGAAACCAAAATTCACCAATGCACTCAAATTCCACATTTTACGAGTGTGGAGACATAAACGGAAGGCAGGTATGAGGTGATGACATAATCGATGGCACACTATTTTGTTTTTACTTGCTTTAACATGATTTACTTTCACCTCATATGACTTAGTATATACAGGAGGTTACATTATAAAGATCAGCGCAGTGATTAGCTCACCTGACTGGTGCCAATGAAAACACAATCCAAGTACAGCAGAATAAGTCACATAACAGCCTGTAATCTCAGGAACACTCTCATGCAGGCAGCGTGCCCTCTACAAATCTGCAGCATACTGGCATGTGATGCACCTAGGTGTGACCTAGATGTGGCACCAAACAGTAATGATCAAAACAAAGACCAAGGGGCCAACATTGCTGTCCATTTTTCTCAGCAATTGCCCATTTGTTGTCCATTACCCAAGACGATCACTTATTGGTGGAATTTGTATAGTGTGAAAAATGTGAAAAGCTGATGAAAAATGCACTTTGGTTCAGACTCCAGCACACAAAGTAGATGTGAACATGACATTAGTTAATCACCTCTGAGTAGACAATACTTCACACATTAATTAGACCATGAAAACCTAGGCTGGCCCAATAACCAGACTTGGCAGTAAAGCCATGTGCCAAGTCTGGAGCAAACTTTGAAAATATTGTAAGATCAAGCCTGTTCCTGAGTCAAATTGACGGGCATTACCTCATTTGTCACCCATACACCTACTGCAAGTGCTTGACCTTGCATGGAATCAACATTAATTAGTCCACACATGAAAGCAAGCTGTGAGCCTTGGCAAGCAAAGGCTAAAGTCAGTCATCCAACTCAAAGGCACTGTGAAATTATAACACCAAATCACACATCACATCATTCTGTGGAATTACAAAGAATTTAAAAGGTGTTACTGTGATTGTAAGTGCTTTCAAGGTACACATCCTTCCAGGCAGTTATCATAGATGTGTTACACTAAATTGCTTAACTGTTTGTGAACACCTGCATGACATTGATACATTTCTACAGTGTTGATATGCAAGATAAGAGTTCATGCAGTTTTGGTGAAATCCTCACAGAACATTCAGTAGTGACAGGTATTGTCACAGAGGCTGTATCTGTCAGGGGACTTCATTAACAGTCTAGTGCCTAGAGACCCAGAACCTCCTTCATGGTCTTGTAAGGACTAGATTTAATGTGCTGTTGCTCAATAATCTTTATAACAAACCTCTGGGTCAAAAGCCCACAACCCGGCCCAATAATACCACCTTCATTATATAGTGCATTATATGTTCCTCTCTACCATCCTTGTTGTAGGTCACAACCTGGCCTTTATTTCTGTCACAGTGACTTTGTGGTACAGGTAGCTTGCCAGAACTACGAAGAATATGAAAACCTGCTTTCCATAAATGGTGAGAATTACTGTTAAATGTCATTCTCTCTGCAACAAGTCTAAGCAAAACAGGTAAGTTACTAAATTAGATTTCATGCAATGGATAATTCATGGATAATAACTCCAATTATGAGCCAGTAAAGCTTACAACATCCACACTACATACAAACATAAAATATATAATCTGCAACGAAGCATACAAATAGAGCGACAAAGCTACACAGACTGTAATTTATTGATCAATTTGAAAATACAGTACAACCCAGCCATTAAAAGAGTCTCATATTACACTATGAGGAGATGAGTCATTGGGTTTTTTTTTCATTTAAATCCACTTCCATGTTTAATTACAGAGCTGTGGCGGCCCCATGAGCATGGCTCCACATGAAAACATAAAGGAGACGTCACCTTTGATGTCCACCTGCCCTAGGCCTCATACTAGCCGTCCCAGTAACACACCCGCATTGTAATGACAGTCCAGGCGCTGGCCGAGGGGAGGGTGGACAGCACTAAACAGACCGAGGGCACTGAGAAGCAGCACGGCCCCAGGAGTACAGAGAGGCTTACTCTTTCCTTTCATCAAACGCCGCCTTTGTGAGGGAACAAAGTTTCTTTTTAAGTGTCACAGAGGGCAGACAGCTGGATGTTGATACTGTTTCCAAGCAAACTTTCTATCACAGTCCATTATGTTGATAACTGTTATGGATTATGTGTAAAACCGTCCCCTTCACACACCCACACATCATACACACACAGACACGCACACACACACACACACACACACACACACACACACACACACACACACACACACACACACACACACACACACACACACACACACACACACACACACACACACACACACATCCTTTCTCTTCCCCTAGCTTTTGAACCCAATGAATGACTGTCAGTGAACAGTCTCAACTGACAACTGATACCTCATAGTTCTACTGGGACAGGTTAAGCACTGAAGAATGCTAGCAGGAGTACTGAGGACAGGAGCCACTGTGGAAATAGGGTTTTGAGGTGTTGAAGGGAGGGGGGGCTGCTGGGTGGGGGTGGAGGGATACCTCCAACGTGTCTGACAAGTAATGTCAGGGTCTGATGAATAGTCAGTCTTATGGCCCTGGCTCCATAGTGAGGGGGTGGGGAGCGCTGGGGGAGGGTGGTTAGGGATGAGGAAAGGGCCACAGCCCAATGAAAGGCATTCATTCACGAACTGTGGCACACTGCTGAAAGCTGCTCATTAAAGCAGCAATATGTTCTTTATAAAGGTAAGATTTTAATACTGAGGATCATCTGTCTGGACTGCTTTAAAGGTTTTATTCGTTTAAATATTGTATGATGTTATTTAAAACACAGGTTTATGGTAAAAATGTCTTCAAGTAACATTCTTTAAATAATATCTGTTCATTTACATATCCTCTACCAAAAAACACATTCTTTAAAAAACTGTTAACAATGCCAGAATGTGCTTAGTCTACCCACTTTGTTTTACATTAGGAAATTAAAGGTGCTGTACTGGAAAACACAATGCAACAAAGCATGTTCAAAAGACAGCAAAACAACCTGGAGAGAAGCAGCGCAATGTGTGAGTGTGAGTGTTAAACTGTCCTGGGCTTTTTTTTCTCAGAGAACTGCTGCCTCTGTCTCTGACTCTCCAAACCCCATGCAGGCTGTCCCACATAACAATGAACAAATGGTCAAAATCACACTGAGCACACAGTCACATGTTCTGTCAGTTAGAATTATCCAGCCATCCAAAGTCACAGTATAAACAATAGTTTTCAGAACTGCTGATAACTAGCCAAAAAGACATGGCAGTAATTACTACCTCTTGTTTATGCTCTTTGTGCTTTCCTTTAGGACTTCACACAACAGAGGATCAAACACAATGCAATAAAAAAAGCAACAGGAACACAGTCGGTGAAAAAAATATGCAAGCTATGTGAATATGTATCAGAACAAATGACGATACTACAGAGTCGTTGTGGATACATTTTTACCACTGTTGCTCTTTTTTGGCTACAAATAAAACCACTCTTTACAGGGAGTTTACAAGAGCCATCTGAGAACACTCCTCTCTTTGGTATGTACCAGCAAAACACACCTGGCACCCCCTACCCACACGAACACGCAAACACACACACACACACACACACACACACACACACACACACACACACACACACACACACACACACACACACACACACACACACACACACACACACACACACACACCTCCCCTGTGTTCTGACATGCTTCACAAGTCATATTCTCTATATATGCAGTGCAACAAGAATAAGAGCTTTCAGTAATCCACTGCCAAAGCTAATCAGGCCTCCTCTACATAAAGCATTAACATCCAGAATACAGAGCGATTTCCGGCAGGGCTCAGCAAGGGTAGCAGGCCTTCCCCCTACCACGCCACCCAACCTCCCCCCCCCCCAGTAAATGCAGGGGGCAATGGGGGGTGTCGCCTAGTGAGCATCCTGCTGACTCGGCCGTCACCGAGGCGATGACATGGCAACGTCAAGGATTGCTTTGAAGCAAAAGTAAAGCCACTCGTGAGCCAACTGAGGCACTGTCATGGCTGACAATGAATAATGGGGACTCTGCTTCACAGTCTCCTCCAAACAAACTCTCAGCCATAGGGTACACAAATACTGAAACCCCACTGAGACCCAGATGTCCTCTTCCTCACCTCTCTGTGTGCTGTTTGCCTGGCAAGTGACAGTCAAGCTCTGTCTACATTAATTGCATTCCAGCCAATTTTCATTGATTGCAACTCCCACAAGTTGACTTAACTGTGACCCGGTCAAAGTACACAAAGGAGAAAGTTAACAGACATGCCACAAATGGGACTGATCTAAGACAATGGAAGGAAGCAGGGCAATGCAGAGAGAGCGTACAGAAAAATGGCAGAACAGCAGAAACAATGCAAGAAGAATGGGGATAGAGGATACCTTACGTCTGTGTTTTCATAATATTTGATACTAAATTTGACATTCTCAGCTCTTTCTGAGATGTGTCACAATGGCGAAGTATCTTAAGTGAAAAACATTTTAACAATTACCATTAATTAACACGAATGGCTTTGAACATTTCCACCACAGCTAGAAATGATTGCACACTGCTAACCATGTGTTATGTTGAAATGTATAACAGATGTTTTCCAAGGCACACTAATTGATAATTACTCTGATACTTAGGGCAATCAAAGATACAACACTCTTGCCAGACTTGGTGTTTAAAAAGTGCCAGAAGTCAAATGTGATGTTTGTGGAGAGCAGAGTTTTTCTGGCATTTGATAAGCTCTGCATTCCCACTGATGTCCAAGATTTCAGAAGAGGGACTTACAGGCCCCTGGTCTCAAAACTTTCAAAACACACGTGTGAATGTGTCAGGGTTCTGATTAGGACTTGCTTCGACTTTTGCATTTTAAAATATTATTGTTTACTTTAGATGAGGAACAAAACTTTGCCACAGTATGAAACTGCAATGGCAATGAGGCAAATCAATTTCCTTTGGGCTGAGAAAAAAATAGAGATCTGCTGTTTTCAAGCCAGCCCACATTAGATAATTCATCACTGCTTTTCCTCCCTCAAATTCATCCCTAACAATAGAAAAAAACTGTTTTATTTCACAGATTGCTGACAGGGCCCTAATCAGTACAGTCAGCAACAGGAAAATTAAAGGAGATTTAATTTCCTGAGAAAACAATTGCAGGCTAAACAGAACAGTTTTATGTACATGGGCAAATTTACTACACAATGGTATGAAAATGGTGAAAAAGATATTCTTGTCCACAAAGACAAGGCAGAATCCCTTTTCTCTCAGTTAGTAAACAGGGCACTAACGTACAATACATCATAATTTAATTTTACTGAGACACACACCCATTTGTGACATGGAAAAAGCATTGCTAAACAGTGTTACAGAACCATTGAGAAGCTGCTGTGTGACTAAGAGCTAGCTTTGAGCAGGGAACAGCTTTGCTCCCCTTAAGTGACTTTAATTACAAGGTAACAAAAGGCTATCATGACAGGAAGTGAGGAACTGAAGGACTTAAACCCCACTGCTGAAGGAAAACTTAAATACTGGGAGAGCAGGAGGCCATTCGCAGGCTGGGGTACTCATGTCATTATAAATCCTAGCACCCTGTACATGTGATCCCTTGTCTTAGGGTGCTGTGTGTAGCATGAAGGCGATTCATTCCAGCACTGTGGATACATGCAGGAGAGAACTGCAGCAGGGCTTGTTTTACGTATGGTGATTGCAAGTGGCTGGTGTGCTCCAAGACAAAGCATTGACCCGAAGGCAAACAGTCAGCAGTCTGTTAATGCGATCCTGCATTCCTCAGGGTGCATCAAAGCACCAGAATGCACTGCCCACAGAGCCACCACTCTGCATCACACAGATACACTTTCAATTTTGTTATGTCTTTTGTCTCCCAATACAGTACAACATATTAAGAGCCTGAGGGGAATTAAAACCAGATTTAAACTGCAACAATGCCAATGCAAAATTGAAGAAAGAAATGACACCGGAATTGGATCAGAAAGAAACAGAGATCAAACCCCTGCAGGTTATGGCTGCAAAAAATAAAATTTTATAGCAAACTATTTGGCAAGAAAGAATGCTTATGGGCTGGATTGCTTTGAAGGATATGTCCATTCAATGATGAATGGTAGCATCATAAATACTTCAATGAATTATCCTTTACATCGGCTTGATTGGGCAAAATAATCGATTTTGAATTATTATGATATGTCATATTGAAGGTTTATGCTCTTATTTTATGCCAATGCTGCATTACTATTGCATTTCCTTTTTAATAGGGGGACTCCAAAGCACCCGGTCTCCTAATTTATGAGCCAGCTGCCCCATGCTGTTTCATTAGTTATAAAATTGAGCCCTGGTATTTAACAAGCAAAAAATCCCCCTTTCAGTCAATTCACTAAAACCCATGAATTTTTATCACTTATTTTTTCCTGCTCTTACAGCTTTCCCAAGATCTCTATGGATTGTTCCAAATTTCCTTTTTTTAGGGAGGTAACACTCTATACTTGTCCATACTGTAGCATGACTGTTGATAGAAAGGCCAACTCATAATCCACAAACTCAATAAATCAAGGCTTGCTTTTTTAAAAAAAAAGTTAATAAATGACAAGTGTCATAACTTTAATGTCACAATTAGCAGACATTTCACTTCACTTCAATGTACTGTTAAAGTAGGAAGAGGAAACAATTGGCTTCAGTACATGAATGCAACACGTAGTGCACTATCTGTTGCAATTATGAAAACAGTATTGTCACTAACAATTGCATGTTCAAAATACACAAACCAGGTACACTCAAATGATAAGGGTCATGGATGCAGTAGATAGCTTGCTTATAATATACTATTATTTCCACTCACACAATGTGTATTCTTTGAACCATATAATAGCAACATGCCTGAAAAACAAAAAAGCATTGGGATCAATTATTGAAGAAATTGACAAACTATATTCTCAATTGTGTGGCTATCTTTGGGTCCATAATGCAGCAGTTCCATTTCAAATACCCAAATCTAGCATGTTTCAGACTAAAAACAAACATGGAATTAGGATTGCTTTACCTCAAAGACTTCTTCATCTAGAATCCTCGTGCCAAAAACGGTGATGCCGTTGGTGTTAATGACTGCATGGTCACTTCTGCTGAGTGGTTTTGTGATTTTCTTTTTACAGTCAACAATGATGGTTACAGTTTTCTTATGGACGCTGATGGCTACTCGGTGCCACCTGTTTGAGAGGATGGAAGAGGAGAGGGCTTAATTTTGCATTCACAGGCTGAGCACAAACACATGCACACAGACACATGGAAACACATGCATGCACACAAACGCAAATGCAGACCCACACACACACAAAGAGTTAACAAGCTTCAAACATGAGGCAAACATCTTTCAGGCCTTGGAAAATTTGCCATTTTGCACTTCAAATCTTACATTCCAGCCCATGGAGTGTTGCATTCTTGCTGCTACACTTTGGCCCTTTTTAACACTGGATTAAGCTCATTAAACACAAAAGCAAATCCGCCTTCTGGGTTACTCTCAATGATAGACACAGTGAACATTGTAGAAAGTGTGTGTCAGGGGGAAAGAAGAGAACCAGAAACAGAAATATTTAATCAAAAACACTGTCCCATAAAGAAGACCTGATAGAAGTCAGCCATAAATTGACATAAAATTACTTTATATCATTTATAAACAAGTCAATATTCACTCAAGTACTACCTGTCATAGAATTAAAATGAATATTCCCAAAAAAATAACACAAATAAACACCACATCCCCAGCTATTGTCTAAATATGCCGTCAAAATGTATTTTTATACAATGGTTGTTAACGTTGGAGGAAACGCACAGACTTCTAACCAGCCAGGTGGGAGGGTCGAGCAGCTTATAGAGATTAGAGGTCATTCAGAACACAGGGAGACCAAAGACAGACCCACTTTCCAAATTAATGGCTTGATAGTTGTGGTTGTGAAGGAGGAGGATATGTTTACATAAACAATACAAGGAGAAGGCTTCATACAGTAAAATAATATCTTTGTATTTGCCTGAGTGAGCAAATGTAATATGTTTAGTATTTTCTTACATTTTTCCTCTTTAAACATTCTAAATGAAAAACACTTGTACTGGATTATATTTGGATAGGTATATACAGCAAGTCACTGAACTGAAGACATTTCTCAGTTGTGTTCAGCCTTTTTCATTCCAAGTCCAATTGTGTTTGTAAATGACTTTTAGACTGAGCCTCTCAGTACAGTCACAAATAATACTGTCACATATAAAATACAGCTGTGTTTGGCTAGAGTTACAGGTTACTGCAAAAGAGTTAATACACTGAAAAGTGGATCATAAATTCAACTAATTTACATCTAGTGCTTCTTCTGTCCAAAAACACTTAATCAATGTAGCATTACTGCTACTTAGTCTGTTACGAATGATTACTCATTGCAATATAAGGAAAACATTCCTACATTTTGGCTGATTTCTTCATTTCATTTAATTGAAAAACATGCATACCTTGATTTAAGCTTGTACTTTACAGAATAACTAACTACTACTACTACTACTGTGCATGCATTACCATCCTAAAGACAATGTCAGTCTATCAAACAGCTGGTCACAGCACTATAAACAAATGAACTGGCAGAGAGCATGGCGAAGAGAGTATTATATCCTTTCGTCAAAACTCAGATTCAAACCTTCAAATCTATGTAGCATAGTAATAAATCATATTGAAACATAGCACCTCAGTATTGATGGGATCAGTTGTTCCTAAAGGCTGCTGAATGTTTCTGTGCCTGTGACATTCTCTCTCCTTCGCAGAAAGGTACTGCATATGCAATAATTCATAGTCCTGTTTTCAATATTTCTGTTTATACTGGTGAAAATGGTGGAAGAGAATTAGTCTCAGTCAGTAGGGATTTGGCCATGGCCTTGCATTGGAATTCAGCCAGACTCTTAAGCATAAAATCCTCTACAGAGAACATTACTTTTTAGACAGTAGGTCACAATAGTGTGCTCTAACACAAATTGGGCTAAGAGGACTACTGTGTTGAATGGCTGAACTACATATATTTTTAAGTGTAGAAGCTAAACATGGAATGTCGATGTTATGTGTCTACTGGTCAAACACTGTCAAAAAAGATTGACTCTGCTCTTATCACAATCTTCAAATGTAAGTATGTGTATGTTTTCATAAACATTCAGATTAAGTGAAAACCTTCATATTGCCAATATTCAAATGCTTTGGATAATTAATAAAATAAGAGGTTTTAGGATTTACAATGAGTATTTCCAGACAACTAAATTTAGACCACTTCTAAACCTCTCAAATCTCTGAAGTCTTTAAAAACATGTACTACATTCAGAAAAGTCTTTACATCCAACAAATGCTTCTAATTTGCATGTTTGGAGTGGTTTAGTACAGATGCTAAAATTACAGAGAACTGTAACACAGTAGAGTTCATATTTCATTTTGTTGCTCTATCATTTTAATTTTATTTAACTTGTCTGGGGGCCTTCTCAAAGACATCCTTACAAAGTGCACGAAAACAAACTGTGAGTTCAAGCTTAGAATATTAACCAAGGAAATAAGGATATAAATGCTAATAAAAACATAATTCAGTTATGAAAGATGTATTTCTCAGCACCCCTTGAGTTTATTTGTCCTCCTGTGTTTGGCCACCGGCTCATGTGCTCTGAGCTGCATCTCTGGGGGAGAATTCCTGGATTTCCGAACATTCTTAGATTAGCAGGCATCTACTGATGGGATAAGAGGCCCTGGACGTGGAGCCTGATTGGATAAGGTAATCCAGGGAGGTTAATAATGAAGGTTAACGTCCCCCTTCCCCTCTTTAAAATAACAGAGCCAAAGAGTTCATGGCTGAGGTCAGGATGCCTGTGGCAACCTGTAGCATTCCACTAAGCCACGGTCATTCAAACACGTCAGTCTTGATTTGACCAGGAAGTAATGGAACACTAATCTCTTGATATAGACACCAGCTTTAAGGTGATGTTATGGCAGAATGAGGGATTTTCACTGCTGTCCTTTCCTTTGATTTTCTACATTTCAAAGCATAAAGAGCTACAGTAGGTTAACCCTGCCAAATGAAATGTTATAACCGTGACCCTTATTTTTAAACCCTTTGACAGTGCAATACACCATATCAAGACTTGGTATTGCAGTAGTGGGATGCAGCAAAAGCAACTGGCTAAGACTGTGAAAAACATACAGAGAAAAATTCTCACTATGTTATGGGAAGTAGAGAGTAGGCCTGAATGTAAACAGCCCTGGCCCTATGGCAAACAATTGATCTGTATATTCTGAGCCCACACATGCGGGTGCAGAGGAAATCCATAAAAAGAGAGGGGTGGGGCTGGGTGGAGCTTGGATTGAAGCTCACACCTGGCTTTGGTCTGGCTGAAAGTGAGTGGTCCCTTTCCTTTTCGAGTTGGACCCAGTAGCTTTCTGACTTCACTTACTTTCCATCTGCGATGTTAAGAGTCCGGAACAGAGGGTAATCCTCAGGGGCAGGCTTGCCGTACTGGTCCTCATACAGGAAGACTGGAGATCTCCCCACCTCCACTCCCAGCTGCTGGACACCCTGCTCGTTGTAGATGGACAGCAGGAAGGACTGGATCCCGGCTTTGGGCTTAATGGTGGTGAGGATGGAGAAGTCTTCAGGGAACACTCCTCCTGAAAACACGGACACAAAGAGGTTGTTGTTTTGTTGGAAAGCTGCAGTGGAAGATCTAGCGAGCGCCAAAAATGTCTTGTTAATCCTGTGAATCATTACCATCACTGAATACATAGAATGATAATGAATTAAGAATGTCTTCACACAAAATATGGCCAATCTTTCAAATATTCCAATTTCTTTTCAGTCTAATACAAATAGCAAACAAGGCACAAGTCTCACAGTACAAAAATACTGGCAGTGACATAAAAAAAGCAAAGTATTTTCAATTTTACTAAAATTCCTCATTTTCACATGATCTGAGGTAATGACTTCCATCCCAAAATCTCATTGTTAAATCTCATGATTTTTAGCACCTTGCTTTCCTCTGCAGTCTGGCCAATTTGGACGTTATCCAATTCACACACTAAGCAAAAAGCCTAACGATACTCTGCTTGAAATAAGCTATTATGTATTTCAGCATTTCACAAGGAGCAACAATTTGCTCTGCAATTAATGCGGAAGGATGCAGCTAACAACTTTTACAAGGAGTGCGTGCGGCCCTTAAAAACAAGTATAAAACTTTACTGATCTAAGGATGAATCATACAGTTCTTACACTGCATTGTCAAGCTGTAATAAAACTGGGTAAAAGCATACAGGCACTCAGAGAACTCAGAGACGTGTTTCAGGATGACTAAGTGACAAAACCATCTGCGCTCTAAAATAAGCTACATTATTCTAAATTATATATTAGTACTGCAAAGGACACTCATTTCAAATGCTCCACATTTATTGTTGCAAATGAATGCATTTATCTGAAGTTAGAACAGCACTCTTACTTCCCTGTTTGCAGTAGCTTGTGATAAACTAAAATGTGAATCAACCAAAAGGTATTGACTGGCTCTGCGGAGCATCACATCCCAGTACAAAGTTATGAAAGACCTAAAGTCTTTATCAATGGCATCTATTCTAAAAATCTTACTACATTTTTAACTGGCCACTGAATTTCTTTAAAGCAGTCTGACACAAATGGTGTATTCAAGAGAAAAGGAGAAAAATCTAAAATTAAAGATTTGAATGATACACGACTCAAAATTTCAAGAATGCCAAAGCCTTGAAAAAAAAAGAGAATAACAAAAATTAATAACAAAAGGACTCATTTTCATTCAACACTCAGCCAAATTCATTCCTACTGCAATGATTATGATCACATAACTTTGTTGAAAGAATGGTCATGGCATTTCTTCCCTTAAATAACACCATGGTCATGTCACTGATAGAAAGATTTTGTGCAAAAGACATAAGAAGATAGTAAAACGCTAGCACTTGCTCAAACCTGTTACTTAAAAGTAATGAGAAAGTGCATTGCAGTTCAGACTGAATTTGTAGCCATGGGCAGGAAAAAAGGAAGCTGCTTGACTTACCTGGGAATAGCTGCTTGGTCGGGGCACTGATCTGGGCCTGCTTTCCAACTCTGAAGGCCGTGTCAGGAGGCGATGCTTTTCTGTTCGTACAAAACCCTGATGTTTTCCTGACCCCTTCGGGAGAACTATGAAAATCTAATACTTTTAGCACGTCGACTGGCTCAGCTGTGGGAGAGAAAGGCAGACAGGTAGGCATATGTTAAGTCTTCTAATGCACAGTTCTCTTTAACATTTTAACATTTGTGTGCTTCAGATGCAACGCATACACAAAGTGAAGTTAGACAGCTGGGTTTTACATTCAGCTAGCTGATTTACCACTGAATTAGTAATGAATTAAGAATAATGGCTGTGAGCCACACACTTTCCTTGCAGTGAATATGGAGTATTACTTTCACATCACTGTCGACAAATATTTTTTTAAATTATACAGTGATGAGATGAACCTTCTGTACAAGTCAAAATACTGGCATTCACCACTGGCTTGTCACTCTCTAGCCTTGTCTTGTGTAAGTATTTTGTGTTCTGGCAGCTGAACTCTTCTGCAGACCAGATGTGTAGCACAAATGTATTTAATCAATTTGCATCACCAATTCAGTCCACCACAGCATTCAATAATTCACATGTATGTAGATTCTGGGGAGATCAAGCAATACTAATGAACTTACGAACAAATGAAGATTTTAATATAGATATATATTTATTTACTGTATGCCTTTAAGGGTTTTCAGAGACCAACAGCCTGATAAGGTATATTCATCTAAACTGGTGCATGGGGGATAGCACCCCAGTTTCGATATACAGAGGATCTGAGATCTATACACCTTTCGCTTTCATGGAATATTGATAGATTCTGGTGAAGTATGTGCTATATTCATGAAAATATTCTGCACAACATGACCATTCAATGTGCAGTGAAAATACCATTTGAGTGCCTGGCAATGGACATGAAAGAAGCTCTTGTGTCCCCTAGCATGAACCTAAAAGCCCACTGAGGATCACCAGCCTGGGCAAAAAGCAGCAAATATGCCTGCCGTGCCACGTAAGAGGAAATATCTCAATCAGGGAAAACGAGCCACATTATAAACAATGTGCACTAGGCTGGCCGATCTTATAATACATTATGGGTCATGTTACGATGATAAGGGATTCAGAGGCACTTTGGGTTTCTCATCTTTGCAACCTAACGAGCTTCACTAAGGGTCCTCTGTTTGATCCTATTCCACACAGACTCTGGGAAAATCACTAGGGCCATTATGAGGTATTTCTCAAAACACCTGATGAATTGTAAAATCTAGTCGATAAATGCACAGTTGAGCATGCAAGGTCTCTAGTTTTGACCCAAGTCAGCAGTGAGCTGAACAGGACAAACAGTGCAGCTCAAAGCCCATTTAGGGGCCCAAAGAAGAAAATCTCTTCTCCTTGAAGACTGGGGAATCAAAAAATGCATGCATCATAGTGAGTGTGATTTTTTAAGGGTGATGTGAAACAGATACCATGCTTGCTGATATGTTTATTTATTTTATGGTTTTGAACATTCATTTCAATGTATTTGGAGTTTTCTTTAGCTACTTTAATGCACTGATCAGAAAAAAAAATTAAATGTAAGATTTTGTGTGAAATACTTCAAAATACATTCCACCCTAAGTTGTGATAAGCAGGTTATAAGAGTCCATTTAATTTTTGTTATCAGAGCATGTGGAAGTGTATGCCTTGTTTTCACATGGATCTGTTTCCAAATTCTCCTTACATTCGATTTAAAAGGCTTCAATACTGCTCTGTCATCTCTCATAGGAGTTTTAGACAGAATTAGACACTAGCCAAATATACTAAACACATGAGATATAATGAGCCATTTATCATAATTACATTCCCATGAGTGTCATGAATCAACATTTCTCAGTATGTCACACATCTGTAGCAGAGGCCTATGGGAAATGCTGATCAGGCACTTTTCTTTCATTGCAGAACGCCCAGTCAATGGTCTGTAGCGTTGCCCCCATTTTTAATGCCACACATAATGAGTGCATCAAGTTAACACCTCCACCAACATGTGCTCCTCCTGCCAGCCTTCGTTATCCACATGAGCAAGAGCAAATGTGTTTCAGGACCCCTTTGACATCACTCCATAATCTTAGACCACTCAAACAAACCATCTTTAATTAAACAATCCTTATCTAATACGTGCTTTGAGTGAAATTATAAGCTGCGGCTTAAGGCCTCGAAGTGCCACATTCCCGAGCAGAAAACACATTCACGACCCCCTTAAATCTCTGAAAAGCAAAGCCTTGTCACGTCTATTATTCTGTCTCCCAAAGGAAGTCCCTTTGTGCTGGCCTGTCTGCTGGCTCATTGAACGAGTGCCCCCACAGAAGGCCACTGTAAGGACTAGTCACTTTTCAAAGTGAACCACCAGTCTGAGCAAAGCCACTTTTTGATAAATGTTAGCTTGTGAGGAAAGGCATCATGGTAAAAAAAGCTTCTAAAAAGAAAAGGAAATGGCCTTCACCTGCTTGCTCTTTAGTATATTGTTAAAGTACACAGCTAGTGAGTACTAGAAAGTGAACTAAGGTTCTCTTTGTGAGTTTCAGTGTTTCTATGCGCATACCTCCAGGCCTCATATATTCCAGATGTGCCATTTAGCCTGGGTACGACCCTCTCACTGAGGTGCCAAAAAACATCAATATCCTAAATCCTTTAAAATACTCATTGAGTGTGCACAGTCTTTTAAAGAGCACATCTGATGAGCTGGTGTCATAATGCCTTGGTTACTGTGTAAACACGGGTGCATTTCTTTAGACTGCAAAATCATATGGTGAGGAGGAAGCCACACTGCACTGAAAAAAGAAAGGCACAATGACAATTGCATAGAGGCCTCAGAGTTTTGTCAAAGTTGGTGGTCACCCACAAGACATATGCAAATCAAGGGGAAAAAAAGATCCTCGACATATGTGCATAATAACATTGGACAAGATTGCTGGATGAGAATTGATTTAATACCTATGTTGTCATTAATTAGACAAAATATAAGCACAACATTAAAGAGAGCCAGATGTGATGAGCAGATAACTCACTAAGACCTGACTCAGCCATTAACAGTAAAAAAAATTAGCCAAATGCAACTTGATTAAATGGCAAGAGCAAACTTAAGAAAAGTAAGCTCTGCACCAACAGTAGTTGCCTTTTTCAGACACAAAAAGTATGTTGCGCAGCAAGATCTAGAGGAGGGAAAAAATAAAGGACCTTTTCACCTGCTGCTCCCTGAGACTCCAATAATGTATTCAGCCAGAATCTCTCTCTCTCTCTCTCTTTTTTCCCTCCCCCTCTCCTATCCCTGCTCCATCTCTCCTCTTGAATACAACCAGTTTTTACTCAACCAAGCATTAGTACTAAACACATGACTCTGGGATATTTTACACTTTTTTTCTGTGTTTTTTCTATGTTGTAGATCATGAATTGTGTAACAACATGTAATATGTCCCATCATATTATATACAATAAACAAAGGAATTTGTGCCTAAATACCCAAATGTGCCCAGATACAAAATCATAATGCAATACTCTACCATCAAAGCAAAGAGGATGTTACGCAGTCTATGTATGTACAGTCACCAAGTTAAACTTGGGCCTGTAAGTAATTGAAACTTGGATGTTTACAACACAATATTTTGTGTAGCCTAGTGCAAAGCAAAATCCATTCAACCCATTCCAAATCACAATGCTGCTTCTTGGAGAAAGAGTAGTGATGTTTCTGAAATGCTCACATTCTTTGAAAGAATGCAGATCTGAGGCAGCTGAGCCTCGGGGGCTGGAAAACATGTCTGTACACTGCCAGCTCAAGAGGGCATCCTGCAAAAATGTCTGGATCCGCCATAGTCTTTACACAGGTACAGCATAGTTTTAAGGGAAACCACAACAGCAGTAAGCAATAGCAGAATTCTGAAAAACATAAGCTTGGCAATGATCAGTAACAAGACAGGTAGGCCATGTAAAGGGGTGGACACTCTAAATCAATGGTTAATTTTGTATTGGGACCTTGTATTAACTAAAATAATACTGAAAATGTAAAATTACTTATATTTAATATTAAATGCAAAATGCTGTTCATATACACAAGGTACTTTTGTGCAGTCATCTTCTAGCTGAATGACTGGCTAGCAGAAAATATCTATGGGAAATAAAATGACTTATCTAAAATGTTTACATTTAATAATTATGAGGTTTAGGTCAAAATGAATGCTGTAAATGAAACCTATCTGGTGTCTTTGTTTTGTGAGAAGCTACAGTGACTCAGACACCATTAGGAGACAAGGCTAGGCCCTGGTACTGGCC
The DNA here is from genome assembly GCA_022829145.1 of Albula goreensis. Classification (NCBI taxonomy): domain Eukaryota; kingdom Metazoa; phylum Chordata; class Actinopteri; order Albuliformes; family Albulidae; genus Albula; species Albula goreensis. The sequence continues at coordinate 10,235,507 of CM040753.1, read as the reverse complement.
TGTCCTTTGAAGCCAAGAAAATAATAGGGAAGTGCAAAGAAGACCACCATCAAATACCTGCTTAGTACTTTGAATGGAAACAAGCAGAAGAGGGAAACCACTCTCATACTGGATGGCCAGATACCAGATGTAAATCAATGTAACACTGTCTCAAAAGTAAAAGTGTAAAATTCGCCATTTGTGGTCAGAAGTCTCCAATAGCCGCCCCAAACCCACCCTCTGGGCTTCGGTGAGAACCGGGGCAGTGTGGAGAAAGGGTGTTCCGTTTGGCCAGCAGTGTGCTTTTCAACTGAAATACATCATATCGCTCAGTGACACTCCATGTCCTGACCTCCACATCTATGCAGTCGGTCGGCAAGAATTAAGTCAATGGCCAAAATACGGTCTAAATAATGCCACAAAGATCACATTATCTACACGCATCATTCCCAACGCCATTGATAAATCTGGAACCTCAATTTGCCACATTTCTTGGTGAAGGTGCGTATCACCATGTACGGCTGAAGTGCGTTCTGTCTGTTTTAAACCACAGTAGTAACCTATGATCACCTTACAAATCCAAAACCGTTTAATCATAACTTGCAATAATGTTTGAGTCATACCAGCAACGTAAAGGTCTACCACTTGTTACGTTTCTCAACCGATTAAATTAAAAGTAGAACCGAAAACTCCTATAAGTATCATGACTTTGAACTTCAGTTATAAGGTAATTTATCAATCACGTTTTAAAATTATTTGACTTTCAACATCAAAAGATCACAACCCAGTGCCGAGAATTAAAATGTATGGTGATACAATTTACATAACAATTATGCATTATAACAAAGTATTCGGGCCGTTGTTCCATGAAGCCAGTTCACTTGGGGCGTTAACTGCACATTTCACCCCCTGAAGTCTTGCATAAACCTGACAGGTAGCTGTCCTGTGACTGCAGAATTCTTTACCAAACTGTGAGGCAGAACTCTCAAACTCTGCGGAATTCCACCCTGCTAGCCGTGTCCACACACACCTAACGGACCACTAGTTCAAACAAAGGGCTTATTTTCTGGATAAATCTTTAAAGCGGTCCAGGAGAACGCTCACTACTCGGGCTTTTGGTTAGATCCCGAAGAACGTTTCCCACGTAAAAAATAACGCTATATTTAAACATATATATAAAAGAGCAGTAGGCTACGACTATTCAGCGAGTATAACTGGCAAGTGGTGGGACTGGTTTATTTATAGCCAACATGAAAACCAGTACGTAAAAAACCTAAATACTACATTTTCATTTTAACATATGAATGCATTAATATAATCTTTCAGAAAGACAGGCACCAAACACTTCAGACAAAGCAATATAGAGGGTACTTTGGTCTGTGCTACAGTGCATATGATGTTAATGTAGTCTACTGCTGGGATTCAAAATGAATTACACATGCCACGATTTATTTTGTATAGTAATGGACACTCTTGGGTACGCTCTTATCACTTGTAGTTACTATAGTGGTATAGCTTGGGCATTTCACAGACCGCTTGTTTGACTGCATACTTTACGAGGAGGATTTCTGTATACTGTGTCTGCAGGTTGCTTTACTGATTGGCAATCAACGAAAATTTGACGGCGACAACACAATATCTTGTTACAATACCCCACCTGAAGTTCTGCTACCGTCATCATGTAGTTGAAAACGGCAATGATGCCCTTGGCTGGCTGACATTCCCTAAAACTTTACAAAACTAGTTTTCCTAACATTTCTTACCTGCTCTGACATTGGCGGCCTTCAGAACGAACATAAAAGTGATGAATGTAGTTAAAGTGGAATCCAAAAGCCACCTTTTCGTTTTCCACCTTGTGGACCACCTTTGCATCTCCATGATCGGCGCCCACAACCGTGAACAAAACTGGGCGACTTCAAGTTATCTAAAATTCAGTCCCTTCCACAATCCCAAAATGTGATATATCTGTTCTAAGCAGCCATAAGTGAAAAGTATTTTTTTTTCTTCGCACAGCCAGTCCAGGCCCCTCCGATCTTCCTTTCCTGTGCCCAGCCTTCAGACTGAAGGTATTTGGGCTTTAATCAAAATGCATAGAGCATTCGATACCACGAGAGCCACACCGTCAAGAGGGCTGGGCGAGCACCGCAAACCAGACCCCACGATTACAGGAAAATGACAAGGGAAAAATCCTCCGATTAGCAAATCACGGGGCTTGAAATCTGCCCTGGGACCCACCCATCAGTTTTACAAAGCTTTCCAAGTCTCCCGTCTCCTCGTCCCAAAAAAAGGACATCACTTTTCTTGAAGAGCTCGGGGAATGAAAGGAATGACAGGAGAGTGCGAGTCTGAATAGACATGTAGGCTACCTGCATTGTTTGTAAATCTAAAAAATGAAACGTCCACTTTATCCCTAACTCTGGTCAACATGTAATCAAGCCTAAATTTCTTCAAGAATGAACTTGTTGAGTCATCCACGGAATAAAAACTTAAAGCTTATTTTGTATTTTGTCATATCTCTAAATCGAACTTAATAACCATAAAGTCAATGACAATAGTTACACAAAATGCGTGCGCTGTGTTTTCATGGTAATACACATTACACACAAACGTGAGAGGATCAGAAGGGCCAATTACTTTATCTCATTTGTGAGTATGCGCATAAAATTCGGGGGACAGGTCACATTAAAAAGAAACACTGCACGTTGGCATGAATAAAACAGGCGCGAGGTAAAACGAGGGAACATCCAATGCAGTCGTAGTTGTAATCTACATCATTTAAATCGCGACTTTCACGTGTTTAATAATACCGTTCTTGCAAATTCTGTGTAGCACGTGTATTTAATTTCATTTCATTGTCCTTCCATATATCTTTATTAAGAAAAGCTGTCAATCTTGGTAGAACATCCTGTGGTGTATCACATCCGTATTATATGTTTAAAATGTTGCATATTACATATTTTACGTCTTTTTCTGAATATTTTAAGATGATGTATCTCCTTGCTATTTTATTTTAACTCAACCGCGGGACTCCACATGTATGAGCTTGGCGGGCTACATTTATGAGTTATTCGAAAGTACGTGTATTGCTTTTCGAAAGGGAAATAGGCCTGTCCCCAAATGACACATACCTTGTTGAACGGGAAGTGTAACTTTTTGGTTATTCCAAATTTAATGAGTAAGCTATTTGAGATTTAAAATACGATGCATATTCGATACGATATAGCAATTAAGCTCCACTCTCGTTTTTAAATTATTAAACATTTTGTAATAAAACACTGAATAATTAGAAACGAGTTGTATCGATATCAGCCTCAGAAGCTTACAGTAACTGTATTAACTTTCTGAATCAAGACTCCCTTCCCCATTCTATCTTTCTAATTGAGCAGGAAAGTTCTGGAACCCACGGGAGACTGGCTGAGCCCAGTGCTTGAGAAACAGCAGCCAAAGCGGTCCTGTTCATCACCTGATATCACCTACTGTGATCCTTCATCTGAGACCGCCGTCCAGGCCGTCACATGACATAACAAGCTGAGTTTTGGTTACCCTGTTCCCCCTGTTCAAATCAGCCATGTTGTTCCAGATGACCTCAGATAATCTGACTGGCAGAAGTGTCCAGCAGAGGAGGGTCAGTGTGGGACATCTGAATAAGCTGTCTCTCTCTGACTTTCCTCTGAACTTCTCAAAACTATTTTTACCCTGTTTTTGCTTGATCTCACTAGTCAGCACTGATTCTCTGAGTTTTGGGTATTGTCCGGTCTGCTCTTGAAAAGAATATGTAAATAATCACTGTTTAGCACAGCAATTGTGACTGTGCATCTAAGCTGACCCACAGTGTATGCAGTTTCTGTTACCACATGACACCCTTTGGTTTGATTGTAAAACCCTGCACAAGAGATATTTATCACCCTGACACATTCCTAGGGACCTGGTCACAGTAACCAAGCACAATAGCAGGCAAACAGCTGTGTCACCCTGCTCAGAGGATAGTTTCTTACTAAACATATACAGCACATCAACCTGCAAGTCAGTTAAGCTGTGTAATCACAATTTAATTACATATGACAGAATAACCCATGTATATGCTCACATTCATGATCAGTGAGTTTTTATGTATTATCAGCTTGGCCATTTTCCCAATAACTTATCCAATAAAGCAAGGCAGGTAGTATCATGTTTGTAAATTATCCCCAATGGAGACACATGTGTCCTAAGTGACATTAGAATTAATCACACTCAATTTGTCAATTTCTGTCAAGTTACTACAATGAAAGTCATACTCTTTTTCATCATTATGCAGACAAAACACAAGGAAAACACAAGGAAGAACAGTCTCTGAACCCCGTGGAAGCTTATACACTGAAACAAATCACTAGTGTCTTACACATATAAACGCTTACACTGTTTAGTTAATTTGCATAATGAGTTGAAACTAGACTGATATATTTTTTCCAATGCCTTTTCTTCCCATAAAATTTCCTATCCTGCTCTGTACCTGCACATTATTGCTCTTAATTCTGTACAGACCATTGATGGTGGTGTAACATTGAAATAGAAGCCTCCACAGCTGCACACAGGTTACACAACCTGGTGCTCTAGAAGTGAATAATGAGATGTGTCAGGCTGAGGAAAAATTGATTTAGGAATGAGATGGAAAAGATATAGAGAATGAGGTAACTGGTTAAATGATAAGACCAAAATAACCATGGCAAGCTGAAATACTTTCCACAACCCAGAAGGCCTCTTTACAGATTGAGTGCATTTTGGATGGTAGTCTGCTGGAAGCCTGAGACCAATTCATGACAAAAGGGTTCATTGGCTGTTTTGGGATCAAGGAACAGGTGGTAGGTATATAACTCAGACATATATCTCAGACATTATACAAAAAAAGCTATATCTGCCAGTGTAATGTCATAACTTACAGAACATTTTAATATTAATATGAGGTTAATTAATAATGAACTCTTTTCAAAAAACACATTTTCATGTGAAGGGAAGATAATATCTGAAGCAGAGAATCACTGAGGGAGATAAAACTGTGGACCTGGGTAAAATAAAACTTCAACAAATGTAAGACATAAACACTTCCGTAATGCTGTATGTATTTTCCCATGTCCTGTGTTTCCTCCACATTGTCTAATGTTACAGGATATCTTAGACGGGTCTCAAAGTTTTAAATGGATAAAATTCTACAGATTGACTGTGTACTGTTGATCCATTGCTGCTTATACCAGTATGCTCATGGCATGGCTTTTTGCCTCTGCCCCTTTGGTAAGTCTGAACGCTTCCAAATGCCATTGAACAGGGTGCTGAACTGCACTAAACAGATCCAGCCCAGTAAAAAGCGATTAATCTTGTCTTTGAAAGAGAGTGTCAAAGCTGGGAAATGGATAGATGTCATCCCTGCTTCTCTCTTCCTTTTTTTCGTTCATCTGAAAGTTCTGGAAATAGCAAGCTGTAAGTGATTTAGCCAATGCCATAGATACAATGATGAATGTGGCACAGAGCATTTCTGTTTGTGGTTCGAAGAATTTGAGAGACAAATTGGAGAACTGGTCTGGATTTGGTGTTAAAAAAGCAGATTTGATAACATGGAGAGCCTAAAATGAATTGTCATATGTTTCGTACATTGAGATTTTGAAGTGGGAATTATTTTTGTTCCTTTTTGGCAGTAATTATTTCAATAATCAAAATTAAATATAGTTGCATACCTGATGACCAATGAACCAATGACTTATGCACCAAGGAGCATTGTTCATTATCTGCTCCAAGTGCAACTACTGTACGGCTAGAAGCATTTGTGTTGTGAGGATAAATACACAGTCACATTGGGGGAAAAATTACGATGTGTTTGTATCATTTTCTGAAATGTGATGGTATGCTTTAGAATCGTTGGATGTCAGGTAAGCATCAGCACAGCTAAGGATAGGCAGTGTGTTTCCCCATTTGTATACAGTTTTGAGATGTTTAAGCTTTTCTAGGATTTCCCACATAAACAAACATGAAGAGCTCTAAATTCATTCAAATGTTTCATTATTATAGCCTCATTTTGTTGAATTACCAGTTGTGTCTTTCAAGTCACCACTGTGTTACCAAATGTCAGTATAAGGGACACTTTAGCTTAGTATGAGTATACACCTCTCCAATGCTCATGAATTTTCACAATGCTTATGAATTTGTTTTGCCTTATTTCATGATTATCAATAAGTTTATTAGTTGCAATGAAAAATCAATGAAAGCCTAGATGGTCAGGGTTACCTTGATGTCACAGTAGACACTGAGGAGAGGGAAGAGATGAGGGTGGAGAATGTTCAAAATGATGATGCATGGAATTCTTAACACCCACTGTGAATGTTGTTAAAATGGGAGACAAAATAAAAATGATATAAGCACAGTAATGAAAAATTATGAATTGCTTAGCACCTCATCAGTACTTAAAATGAGTGATATTTACTCTTTTTCTTGGAGAGCTGTCGTGTCCTGAGGTTTTTATATTACTCATTATTAAACTGATTGATTAAAACAGTTGATAAAATTGAATACTTAATTGGTTTCTTGTGTCTGAATTAGTTCTGACTTTTAGGTACAATCACAAAACCCCTGCATCTCTCCAAGGGCTCCAAGTGTTATAGTAGAGCACAATGTTTTTCTTTGCAATGTGTGAGTTCTGCCATGTGTATGTACTTCACTGGGTGCAGCCCTGACATTGACTCATTGTCAGGGAAATTTAAGTGTACTGCATTTTTTCAAGCCTACAACCGGAAACTCAAAGCCCAAAGTACCTTCCCACACAGCTGGCTGGTCATTACTTTGTGTTTAAAAGCTACTAGAATAACATTCTTTATGGAATCCCCTTAATATTTTGGGATGTGGTGAATACAGTATAGTAATAAAGGTTCTAAATAATGAAGTGGACATATCAATTTATTTAAAGTCAGCAGGTTTGCCTCTAATTGGGTTAACAATGTACTATTCACAGTTCGTGTCACTACTTAACCACCCTTACAAGCTTAGATGTGCAATTAGTAAACCTCCCTAACCAACTAAGATCTATAATTTGCCACCTACTTAGTTAGCCAGACGTCTATGGATCCACCAGTTATTAAGATTGTACCAAATGCAATGGCATTCATTTAAGACGTTTAGCTGACACTATTGAATTAAGGGAATAACACTGTGTTTTATGTGCGTTCCTGACTGAACAAATTTCAGTGCTGCTACATACTCAGCAGGGTACATGAATAATCAGTTGGGTAAAAAAAGAAGAAAAAAAAGAAGCAACAACCAAAGAAACATAAACAACTAGGCATTTGTGCTAAGACTACTACTGAGAAAATGCATAAAATTGATCAATAAACATATTTTAGGCATTATTCCAAAATGTTTTTGGAATTACCTGCATAAATGCATTTGTTACAGCCCAAAATGTATAGTTATATACAGTTATTGCCAATGTAATGGAACACCCATTTAAGCCTGAGATATAACAGCTGAACTTTGGAGAATAACTGCACTTAATCAAACCCATTACCCTTTTCTGCTGTATAACTAACAAGAGTTTTTTTTCCTTTTAATGAGCAGCCAAAAGTTATTGTTCAGAAGGGCCCTTTATGGCATGGATCTATGTTGTGCACCAGGGTGCATCCACTCAGGGGTGAAGATAAAAAAAGGGCACACAGACAGCACAGTGGGCGGCTGCTGTTATTGTTTTATCACTGCTTTTCACAAAGGGGAGGATTTCATGTGGCATGTTTCTGCAGGCGAGGAAAAAGGAAAAGAAATACAATTTAAGGCTGTAGAAACCAATGGACAGATTTACAATGAAAACATTTTTTTTTTTCAAAGGTCCCACTACTCCTTGTCCTCAACAAGTATAGCTTTCCTTTTAGTTCACATAATCATAACAAACCATTCACAAGTCATTATACAGTCATGACTAGTAATTCATTTTATGTGTGGTTATGAGTTATACATTATGACAAATCACAACCACTCAGAAAATGAACTACTAACAATGACGTTCTGTAGGCTTACACAGTGTCCACATAGTATTATCGTGACCATGTAAGACACTGCAAATATGCAATGTTACTTTACCATTGTGGCTTTGGTGGAAGTATGTCTTTGGTGTTATAATACACTTTTGTAATTTGAAAATGTACAGCTGTCTGTATGTGCTTTTATAAAGGCCCAATAGTATCTCCAGAGAGAAAGAGGATAGTTAAAATGTTAGAATAAAAAATGACTAAATTCCAAGTTACAATTTCAGTGGCTGCTTAGGGTACATGACATCTTCAAAGCTGCAACAATATCCTGCACAAGTCAAGCGAGAACCAAACAATATGGAGATGGTTATTACACATGAAATTCATTTTTTTTTTGAGTAGCTTGTCGAAATGAAGAACTGTTTTCAATAATCTGACAAAAGTGATTTTAAACACGCCATAACAAGAGAGTGAAATATAGATGCAGATTGAATCCCATAATTATGCAAAACTGCCACACTTTAATTTTATATGGCAGTTATTCAGAGCAATAATTAGACTGTATGTACAGACAAATTGCTCTGAGCACTGCTTCAAGGAAAACATCCATTTTCTCCACAATATTTAACAAAACTTTAATTTTAACTTCTAGTCAGAAGAATTTAATTAAACAGTCAGTGGCCAAATTGTGACACAACTGTGTTGTGCAGTTATTCTATATGAATATATAATTAAAAAATACCTGCTTATTTTGTCTTTCAACTTTGTGGCTTTCAGTACATATTGTACAAATCTTGTTCAAACAATATTGTGCATTTGTGAAATGCATACAACAATATGAGAAAAAAATACATAATTATAATTATATCTGATACATGTAATTAAAAATGCATGAATAGCAGTGTGACGGAATGAAAGTAAAGCATCCACTGTGATATCTAATTACAAATAATTAATAACTTAGTATACTTGATGTTATGATTGGTGCAGAATCCTGAAAACTCAGACATCCCCAGGGCCAAGTTTTTGAACCTCTGATGTAAGATGCTCATGCTTAACATTATATTTTTACTCACATTAGTGGCACAAATTATTTACAATACACTTTAGAACAACAATAATTTACTGTACATTTGGATGGTGCAGACTAAACAGGAAAGGGGAGGAGCAATGGATAATACAAGAGTTGAAAACTGAGAACCAATTACTTTCACAATGTTACAACTGGGCCTGGACACAGAGACATGATCATGAAGCTTTTCAAAAGGAATCAGAAATATCCTGGAAGTCAATTATTTTGGAATAACAGAAAGTATTCTACATCCCAGACTGCAACTATATATGACTGCATGTCTTTGATAATCACTTTACATTTTATGTAATATTAGCATAATATATTTCTTTTCCAGATAAAAGACACATTATTATGCACAAGTGTAGCCAAAAACGATTTAGGACATGCTACATCTATCAGTTTTTCACTCTATGAAGGATCAACATGTTGCTTACATTGAGCAATGGATTCCATTATCTTAATAATAAAGATATTTATTAAACAAAAAGTCATCATAGAGGAATCTCTATACAGGAATATCTGACAACCCAAAACCTTTAAACAGTAATATGTGCTCCTTTGGCAATAGAGGTTAGTCTGGGTGGCAAATAACAGAGTTCATATCACTGTAGAGAGAGGTGGATTTAGTCTCCTCTGAGGGCCCATAGTCATTTGAACTTTGACCTCTTGGACCTAAATCTTGTACTTTATAACCCTGGATAAAACTTGTTACTGTCATTTCACCAAAAAGGCCTGACACAAGCATGCTGAATCAAGCAAAAGGATGATTTCAAAAAGAAAATAAGAATCAACATTTTTTTTAAAGTTGTTACAGCTAACATTGGTAATAAAACCTGGATATTTGCTGCTTGTAAGAGCAGCTTTATTGTGAATTTATGCTTTTTCTAAACAGGGCTGAAAGTATGATCAGGATTTGGTTTGAATAATCAATCAACCTGGATTGATTTTAACTCATTTTAACTTACGAGAGGCAGCAGTGAACACAGATATTCAGGTTTCTGCGAGAGTTTGACCTGATGCAAGGTTCTGACTTCTGTGGGGTAACATGAAAGAAGCACTTTTCACAGGCATACGCTACCTAAGCAGCCACACTCTGCCAGTGTCTATGCTCAGAGCTACGTGGACAGAGCATAAAGAGCCCTTTCTCCATTAGGCTTCCCTGGCATGAAGGCCCTTAGGAACGCAAATGCACACTCTGGAAAACCCAATGCTTTCCATTATTTCACTCTGCATTGATTGTTTTGACTTGATTTTTACATTGTGGGAAGTGGAGAAGTCAACAAACGCCCTACAGTTCCAACTTTTAAAGATGAAGATGAAAGTGTGACTGTTTAGGAGTTATTAAATCAGATGAAGGATTGGTGCACTGTCACTGTGTGCCTTATTTCACTGAAGCCTTATTACTGGCTGCTTTCTTCAATTTCAAACCTTTTATTTGTGTTGTGGTTTACCATGCAATGTACCAGAATTAAAATACGGGTTAAACCATACTTCCAGTTTGAGAATGCACATATGGATGCATATCAAGCAACTCACTTAAATTCAGTTGAAAACCTTAAATATACATAATTAGAACACACATATAAATTCTACATTGAACTGAAGTGGGTATACAAAGAAAACATTTCTGCATCTAAGAGCTGTCATCTAAATGGTTTGGCAACCTTTGGTAGGATGCCATACCACTAGCTTATGTTCAAAGTAAGTGAGTGCATGTAAGTAAAAATGAGACCATGCTGACTTATGCCAAATGCTTGCTGTGTGTTTTGTTTTGTGTGTGTGTGTGTGTGCATGTGTGTGTAAGTGCTTGTGTATGTGTGCACATGTGTGGCTCTTGGTGTGCTATATATTCAAAAAACAGAAGTGACACTGGGTACTACAACGATGGTATTAAAATGAACTATTAACTTTTTAACGATGCTATTTCAAAGATTTTAATTTATTTTTGCCAATATGATTCTAATGTAACCAAAACTTAACCAACCAAGTTCTTGTAAATTATTTAATGGAATATATATGGGCAAAGGTAATGATCATTTTCATTTTATATCTCCCAACTAACAATAAAACAACCAACTTAAAAATATTATTATTGTGGCAATGGTAAGTGGTCAGTCATGGTAAAAAGGTGTTGATTATCAGGTTTAATGTGAAACAGAAAATACTGAAAGCCTGAAGGAAGTAGAGGACTACTCTGACTATGGGATAATAAAAACAAGGAAACAATATTTTTGGTTTTTAAATGTGTGTGTCTTTGCTCTCAGCAACTGTATGTGCCACTTAATTTGAGGCAGACAGATCTCTGGGGTTGTGAAGCACTACTATGCTACATACACTCTGCAAGACTTCAGACAGGAATGTACATTTGTCTGGGCAAGCATATTATTGCTAAAGGGTATCTGCTGTAATTGCCCCTCCTGATAAAATGCCAGCTGAGAATCTGTCCTCAAGAGAAGGGAATATTCTACAGTGCATACTGTAGTTTACCCAAATATTCATTACAGTGATTCTAGTGCACTGAAAGAACATACTTTAAAACTTAAAAAAATCACATCAATATGTTCTGTCTGATTGTATGACTTTCTCCCAGTTGTAATATTTTTCATTTGAGAAAAAAAAAGACAATTAGGCTCAACAAAATGTCATGATTTTTGAAAAGCTGATCCATTATGTATTTTCTGACTGCAGTGCTCCTGGAAAGCTGCCATTCTTATACCGAAGTCCTTAATGCAAACTGCTCATTAAATTATGCCACATGATTACAATAAAATGGCTCTTTGTGGTGAGACCCTTGGTCAAATGTGACATACAGCATGGCATAGGCCAGCGAACATATGTGAGTATGGACAGTTTTAAAAGACACAAATCATCTTAACAAGATGGGTGTATGTGCCTGTTTGAGGGAAAAGATGCAAATGTACTTATTTTGTGGATATCTGCAAAAATGTCTGTGGTGCACTTCTCCTTGTGTGGTGAATGATTGATGGCTATAACTTATTGGCTTCTCTCTCTAGTACTGCAACTTTATGAATGAGGTCAGGCTGGAAGCCTCACACACATGGTGCATTTTAGTCGGACGCTGGCCTCAACAGTGTAAATTGTGGTGGCCCTGTTAGCTAGCACATAAAACAACATAGTGTTGCTGTGGTCTGGAGAGGGGTAGTGAATAACTGTACCAGCCAAAGGCTATTGTAACAAAGCCCAAATTTCAATGAAAGGTGATGTTTGGACAGCAGTGGATAGGAGTGGAGACAGCTTGACCAGTGGCTTATCTGGCCTGTTTACCCCAGTGAATACATGGGATTTAAATCCATGGAATCCATCAACCCTGAGGAAAATAAAAACAGAAAGGAAAGCTTTCTTCAGTCACAGCACCTGGATAAAACAGACCAGCTTTAACCCTGAAGAAAAAGCCTGCTTTGGTACAGAGCAAGACTTTGGACCACTGCCAGCATTAAAAGGTATGCAAGTGCTACCTTCTAAAACCAGATGAAAAACAGATGCTGTTACTAAGGGATGTAAACCTATGGTTACCATGGTTACATTGGTGTCTGTGTGTGTCCCTCCATGCAATGGGATTGGACGCTGCCTTAATTGGAGCAATCCTTTTGCAGCTGGCCTGTGTGCTCAAATAAGAGCAAACCAAAAAAGGGCCATGAGCGGACCCTTAGGAGGTCACTTTAAATTGATCCCAGATGGCTTCCCTTGACCACATGAGGAGTGGGAAGCTGCCAAGCAGTGCTGATCCCTGGACAGAAGGCCCACTGCTTTCCTGGGTGGGTGGCCTGACCTAGACGGGGGTTGGGTGGTGGACACTAACGTTCCCGTAGTAGGCAGTCGTGACGAGGCAGTGAAGGATCCATTCATCAGGTGCTGGGCGAGGCAGACATATGATCTCACTGGCATGTGCTTTGCTCCCTTAAGGGTTGGTGTGTACTCGTTGTACCTACAATTGACACAGATCAGTCCCTTATGTGGAGTGACATTTTTAATTTTATTTTAAATTTACTGTACTATCATTTGAAGGCAGGATGGGATCCAGACAGCAAATTAAATGTTTCATTGATCTGCCCTGACATTAGGTGTCTGGGAGTTCACTAGCAGTTACCGGTGCTTCTCTCTGTTAGAAGAACTTTACAAATAGTTGGCAACTTAAAAATCAATTAGCAATTATATTATTTTATGTCAAGCTGCATTATTTTGTTATTAATAACTACTGATAAGCACAGCAACAATTTCTTTCCAAACAGCAATACACATGCAAGAATTCACACAGTGACATTTCATTTGGTTAAATTAATAAACAATTACCAGAAGGGGTCAAACATCTTAGTGTAGTAGCAAAATCATCAGACTTATGTGTCATGGAAAGACACAGCTCTTGGGTATGGGAAGCACAGTTTCCTCCAGATCCCAAGAATTCATATGCCTGATGCCTGAGAGTGAGTAGTATCTACTGAGCCCTTTAATCATTGCTTGTCCATGCCAAGGATGTGCAGTCTGGTCTATGTGCACGGTCAAGACTGCCAAAGACCAATGCAACTAACTTACAAGTATAGCAACAGCTACTGATAAATGAGCCAGAGCTTTGTCAACTGTATGTTTCCTCCATGTATAGATCAAGGCACAACTAACTTAAGCTACACCAGACTCTCTTTCAAGTGCCATCAGTAATAAAAATTTAATGCGACAAAAGTATGATCACATCCATTTCAGACTTTTACATTGATGCTGGCAGTTACAACAGCTGTGATTTGTTGATGTTAGTGAGATGGCATGTTATTTAGCATAGAGCATCCTCACCCAAAAGTGTTTTGCTTTAAAATACACACACCAAACACACATGCGCGCACACATGAACACATGCATACACACACACACACACACACACACACACACACACACACACACACACACACACACACACACACACACACACACACACACACACACACACACAAACACACACACACACACACACACAAATACAACCAGCTTTCCAATAATGCAGAAACATATGTCAAACTGATATAGCAAATCAGATTTTCAAATTCATGCATATTTGGCTAGTTTCAACACTGACCTCACAGTAATCAGAAGGTACAGGATCAGCTACCACTGATCAAGGACAGAGGCATTTCTGAGAGGCAACAAGTGGTAGCTTGCGTGTGCCTTGCATACCGTTGAGAGGAGCTAATGCTATGGAACCTAAAAACCCACAGCATCCTGAAGCTGAAAGTTCCTTTTCATAGCTGGCTTGATATGTTGCCCAAAGCAGAATATGGGATTCACAGCAATAGCACAGTGCCTCCCAGCTTTTCACAGACCCTGAGCTGTTTATTGAGCAGATGCACATTGCCTTAACCAACCTTAAACAACACATGAATTCCAAAAATTTCAAAATTGCAATTAGAATGCCTGCATGTACTATGTGTCTTTTGACTGCAAACTGTTGTATCACAGTTCAGGCAACTAGTGTATTGGCCAATTTGAATGTCATAAATGTCTTTGGAAAGAGTATAATATTTATTAAACACATTTTTCCCTCACATGTAAAATTTATGACATATGGTGTATGACCCACTGCTATAGGGTTCGTTTCCCCTTGCACATGATGTTTTTATTGATTGAATCTCTTTCAGTCAATTGATTGCATCTCTGTAACTTTCAGCATTGTAAAAGCACATGCACTGCACTCATTACTTTCAGAGGCATTAAAAATACACTAATCCTGTATTATTTTAGGCATTTTGTCATACTGTAAATTGTGTCTATACTACATGATGAGGTGCCATGAATTTATTATAAATACGTCTGCTTGTCATCATATTTTTAAGGTCCCTGTGTAAACAGGGGAAAACTGTTAAATCTTCATACAGCTCTCTGCTTTGTTTCACTGATCTCAGTGCAGATTAAAGTCAGTCCTTGTCTGTGTGTTTATTTAAATAACTTCCTCAGTAAACTCGGGGGGGACCATCCATTGTCTGTCCATCTGGTTCAGGGTATTATAATGCATTTTTGTTGCACTAGAATGTTGACAGCTGTGGCATTGTAAAGGACCAGAGGAAACTATTTACAACAAAATAGAGAGAAATATTGTTGCTTTTAATGTAGCTTGTTAATCTATGCTTGTTAAAATAAACATTTGCCATAGTTAATAGTACAGTACTTCAAATTCACAATCACACTTAAGGTCTAAGTCAAACTATGAGTTGAAAATGGTGGAAATTTAGTAATAAGGACATCACTGTGATGTCATTGGGCCAGGAGTCAAATTTCTCATTGCTTTTTTTTACAGTAACATAAGGAAACAAAAAGCTGTATTGACCCCTGACCCTTTATCTGTTTATGTACACTTTGCTAGAAAATAATCTAAACAAATACCTGAAGATATTTATTAATTCAAAGGGAAGAACTAATTTTGATATTAACCATATTTCATACTGTATGTGCCTCACCACAGCAGTCCAGGGTAAGCAGGGGAAGCACATGAGAGGTGGTACTGATTATATGTGGAATGCTAGTTTCTCCTTACCAGGCCAGCTCGGTCCAGGTCTCCCAGAGTTCTTTGCATCACATTCCTTCGTCTGGTCTAACGGGGCGAAGAGTCATCTCCCAGCTGACTTTGCTCCTTTCAGTTAATATACTTTAAGTTGCAGACTGGTCTGTAACCCATTTTTAGGCAATATGTCATATCTTTGAAGTATATTTATATTTAACCTAGAATACAGATGTGATATATCATATTGAGTTAATCTGAGGTCAAAGATACAGTAGATCCTGAGGGTTAACACATAAGAACACATAAAGTAAACATATGTCCTCAGTTATGCTGTCGCATATTTTTTTGAGTTGTGGTCTTAGTGACGCATCTCATAATTAATGGGCCAACATGACTGAACAACAAGATATAAATGTGCGGTTCCAGATCTGAAAGCCCGCTGCTCTCAGTGAAGAGGGATGACTGTGCTGCATGGGGACATGTTAAAGAACATTCAGGCGAACAAGTTCTTACTGTATGGCACATCTTCTTTAGTATTCAAAGAAAAATTGTAGATCTTATTTTTTGTAATTATTGTACACATAGTGCACAATGAATTCCAATGTCACTAAAATATGAAAATAAGTAATACTTTAATTTCAATGTTAAGATTTAAAGTATCCATTTAAATGGTCAGTTGCAACCATGCCAACTGAAAATGCAAATCATTCATTTAATATGTATAGCAGTTTTATGTTTTGCATTATTATAATTGCAATTTGTATTTTTCCCTAGTATTACATCCTGTTTCATTTCAAGTGAGAGAATTAATTGTCAATTTTTGAACAGGAATGTTAGAGTCTGCTTACGTGGCATGCTGGTATGTCCCAGGTTTAATCATAAGGCATAATTACAGATTAATGGTACATGTAGCATTATGACAAGTGGGATTTTCCCATGGTAGAAATTCAAAGTATGTTTTATATTTCATCCCTCCCTTCTCTGTTTGCACCATTTGCATCATTCTAATCTCCCTAACTTTCCACAAAGCCTCAATGATCTAAATGTGGAGGGCATTGACAATGTTTGACTGCATTCTGAGCAACAAGAAACCACTTAGTAATGTTTTATCAGTGCATATGACAGAGATATCATGTTGGAAAACGGGTGCATCTGGAGGGAGCTGCCATAGGGTGTGCCTGCTCTTTTAAAATGGCTTTATATAGCTTGGCCATGGCAGAGCAATCACTGGGCACATTGACTCCCATGGGATGGCTGCCCATTACAGATATACAGCCATGTCTAAGAGTGGGCAATGGACATTGAGGTTGACAGTTTGTTTTGGCTTGCTCCAAATGTAAACACATCCAGATGTAGGAAGTGTAAAGGATGACCCACCACCCCATATTACTTTTCTCCATTGCTTAGGCATCCATGTTCTGTGCCTTCTCCAGGTTATACATCTATGCTTCAATAGAAATCAGGTTTTTATTGTGAAAAAGGCCACATCACAATTATGAAGGCAACTATACAGTATGTCATTTTCCATTTGAAGAATAAATATAAATATCAATATTAAAGTCTTGTTTAAGAAGTTCAAGGAGAAAAATAAAAATGGAAGTATGAGGTCCATTTATTGTAAGTATTGATTACATGGAGTACAATTACACAGTGAAACATCAGCTCATGTTCTAAATTATTTAAAATAGTATAAAGTATAGCCCCTCTATATGAATACCTACAGTAAATGTAAAATGTTTTTGAAATATAATTGATTTGAGTTACCATTTTTTATTTGTTCAAGTATTTGCATGTATATTTATTTGATAGGGAAAAGCATCAACAAATACAAGACTTTTCAATGGGCCTCTGTTTCAAGAAGTGCTCACTTGGCTCTGACATGAAATGGTTATTTACTCTTACAACAAGTTTCCAGCCCTGAAGGTGCCAGTAGGACACACCATTACAATGGAGGTTTTGTGCTGTAGACTCACAGACCATGCCATCACAATCTACCACACATTCTTGATGAAATTTCATGAATTGACATGTTTACAAAGATTGCAGAAAAGCATTTTGAAAACAATAATTTGGATATCAATAGACCATTTAAAACCCTCACCCTGTCAAAGTATCAGAGCTTTACAAAGCTACTTTAGTGGGCAAAATGAATCCATTCACAAGTCATTCATTTTGGATAGCTGAGTTGAAATAGCTCATGGTTTAGCTACCTGGTCATTTTCAGCATGCTAAGACTAAATACCTGGAAAACACATGTGATTGAGGGGGAGACGTTCATAGACTAAACAGGAAATACATGAAAACCATTACTAGAAGTGACTACTTCTACATATGCTTTAACCTGACATGTATTCAAGATTTGTGGCACTTGGGAGGTCATCATGCAATGGAAACATTTAGCGTGCCTCTTGGCAATTATATTTTATGAACATGATTTTTTTTTATATTAAGGTAATGACAGAATTCATATCACTAGCGCTCTCCAACTCTCTCAAAGTTCATTTCACTTACCCAGTTGAAATCATTTCATCTTTCTAACTGATGTCTATTGAGCTCTAAACCATAATGTGGTTTTTTAATTTATAATCTCTAGATCTGTAGACCAGGGTAATAATCATAAAATGGAAAGCGATTACCTTATCACATTGCAGGCAAACAGTAAATCATTATCCTTATTTTTTGACAATGTGCATTTCAGTTCATTTTTTTTTTTTGTCTTTGCTCAATTTTTATTTCTTCATTGGTGATCATGGTCATTGCCAAAACCATTTTCTTTGTAGTCTCTTAGCAGATTCAGTTCTTAAAAGTATGGAGCTGTGGGTCTATGTGTCTTGAATTTGTTGGAGGTTTCCCTGGAAGCTGAGTGCACCTTGGCCTGTGCTTCAGTGACAACATTTTAAAGTCCGTGTCCAGCCAAACTTCCTTTCATCTGAATAAATACTCACAAAACAGACAGTAATGAAAGTGATGATGAACTTCACCTACCCAAAGACACCTCAGGTTTTGCACTTGGATCATTGTGAAACTCCATTTTCAAGTGATGGAATATAGTATGTGTCAAAGACATTGTTCTCTTTTGGCTTTTTAATGGTTAAAGAAAGCAGTAATATGTGTGACAAAC
Organism: Albula goreensis; assembly: GCA_022829145.1. Classification (NCBI taxonomy): domain Eukaryota; kingdom Metazoa; phylum Chordata; class Actinopteri; order Albuliformes; family Albulidae; genus Albula; species Albula goreensis. The sequence continues at coordinate 10,216,848 of CM040753.1, read as the reverse complement.
TACAGAAATGATACTGTACATACATGCTTACAGTAAATATAAACATAATAGTCTCAGTGAAAGTGTCACTGCTCATCATAAAAAAAATGAAAGCCTAAGCATTACATCTTGATATGATTGCTGAGTTATTCTTGTAAATTTAAGCCAAAAACCAAAGAGACAGAACTGGCAAGAACATTTGAAAAACACGTGCTATAGATTACAAACAAAGTAAATCATGTCATTTTCAATTTCTTCAAAAAAATGAATAGCCTTTCATTTAAAACATTAGTCATTTATATTTATTGAAAAGCAGCATTTAAATAATTCTTCCGTAATTCACAAGTACATACATATATTACAATTTCCTGAAAATATGGAGAAATACATTTGTAAGCATTCTGTAAAAAAAAAGAGATTAAAAATATATGGTCATGTCTATCTACACTACTTAATTCATATTAGTTTATCTGTGGATATATAATTTAATGGAGACAAAACACAAACTTTTGAAGTCTTAAATGTAGCCTCTGAGACCTTGTAGGGAAAGATTGTAGGATGCGGTTCTATATTCAGAGAAAGGGAGGAGAGGTTAGTGAAGTAGCATAATGATAACTTAAGTAAAAAAAGTTACAGAATTAAACCAAATCTCACACATTGATAGCTGGGTTTCAGCAATCATGGTTTTAAATCACCATCTTGTTTCAGCGCTGTTTCCATAATTGTACACCGCAATACCTTTAATTACAAATCCTTCCACACAGAGTATCCGTACTAGGCAGTTGTTACAAGGCACTTGCTTTGCTCTAAATGTCAGTGAGAGGGAAGCCAACTGTGTGGGATTTCCATTAGCATGGGCTAGATGAGGAGGTCTTCATCAGCTCTTACTCCACTTTATCCACCTGTCTGTCTCCAGAGGGGAGGTCACCTCGCCGTTCGGGTTGATCCATCTGTCTGTCCGCCCAGCAGACCCTGCCTGTCTCCATGGTGCTCAGGTGTGCTCTCTCGTGCCCCACGCTCCTGCACGTACAGCCTCCAACATGTCAGCAATGCCTCAATGGCTGCAGGCAGCTTCACTGCAGCCCCCAGGTGGACTGAGCATGCTCCCAGCCAGCATGGAAGGCAGGGAAAAATTACGGAAATTACTTTTTTTCCTCTAAAAAATGTTTCTGTCCTGCAGGTGCATGATTAGATAAGGCACACGTCTCAGCTTGCTGTGGTAGCCAACCCTCCCCCCGAACCCCAATCCCCAGTCATCCACCCCGTCTTAAAGAACACATAACTGTTTGTGACCTTTTTCATTGCTGCCATTTTCCTCTCCTCATAGAATGGCATGGATCATTTTCCCAAGCTGCAGGGAGTTGAACGCATTGTCCATGTGTTTTAAAAAACAGGAATTCCTCTATGGGTACATACAGCATAATAATACATTAGAAAGAGCATCTACTGTACAGTAGTTCATATTCTCCGCCCTTTAAACTTTGATGCACAGTGTACAAATCATACTCCCCTGTCATTTTTTTCTTGGCAGATAATCATTGGCTTTACTTTTAAAGGAATATTTATTGACGTTGGATATGCAAACTGCAATTAGGGGCTGGGTCAAACTTTTGATCTATTCTCAGTCAAACTGTTCAACTTAAAAAAGAAATTAAGTTAGGTGCAACCGAAAATAGAAAACAGTCACTATTCTTATTCAATCCTCAAGTATGACAGATTTTATTTATTTTTATTTTGCATTGTGTTGATTTTTGTTTTAGGTACCAGATCCAAAAAAGTTAGACAGTCAGCGAATAACCTCTCGATGGACTTGGGTTTGGCTAATAAGACCTGCATAATTGTCATTCTCTCTTTGTCTGCTTTCTTAAACATGTGGTCTGAACTCTAAGCAAAAGTATTTTGTGGACATATTAATATATCCTTCTCGATTTAAATCTCTAACAATTTCTAATAAAAATGACAGCTGATATATTCATCTTTATTAGGCACTAATGTAATGACGTTTGCTTAAAAAAATAAAAATTCTACAAATTAGCAGATTACCTTCACCATCAAAAAAATATTGCTTTTCAGTCTGTTCAGCTAATTAATGGGTAGACCAGCTTCATATGTGACATGTGTATCCAGCAGAGGACCAAAACTATTAGGGGAATTAAATATTTGAAAGGGATCATTGAAAGGGATCATACCCCCAAGCAGGGGAGCATATACATAATTCAGACAGAAGAACCTCAGCATATGGTACCACAACCAAGAATATTTACATTGCCTGAACAAACATAACAGTTATTCAATGTACCTGTACCTGTCATGCTATCTTTGGTTAATGTGGAGAAATGAAATAAGGCCTACTGCACATGTAATTTCTTCCAAGAGGTAATCTGACAGGTGTGTGAAAAACCATAAAATCAAGTATCCTGGTTAGATGAGCGCATATACCTTCAGGCTAATATTTGCCTTTCCATTTTATCATTGAGCTCTGCAGTGGCAGTTTACTCTCAACAGTTGCATAGATTGGGGTCTCAGATCAGTGGCAAAAGCAGCTACAGCAGACCTTTGTTATGTTCTTTTCTTCTCATTAGAAATAGGTGCATTTTACTTAAACAATATCATGAACTAACAGTCTGTGCAATTAGTGAAAACATGCATTAGAAATGCATCACATTGAAAACACACCACACTGAAAACTGAATACAGGCCTTAGATCATGACTGTTTCTTTCAATTATCCAACAGCAGGGTACACAAACATATCCCCTAAATGAAAAATAACATGTGGCTTTCTGTTCTAGGGCAGATAAAATTTATTCAATAAAGGAAAAAAAAACTTCTCAGAATGCCTGATGGTTCAGGACAAGATAATGAACCTATCTTCAGTGATCTACATCTGGCATGCAGCCACTCTAACAAGTCCATGACAAGCCTCAGATAAGACAAAACACTGATGTTACGATAATGAAGTACATGCTGGTGGATAGAGAGACTGTGGCTTGCATTGTCAATCCCACAATGTATGTTATCTCATTAAACTGCTTGAACGGATTCCTTATGTAGGCTTACTGATTGTTTATTTTTAATTGTTTATATGAAAAAAAGATATTTTGCTCATGTAAGTATGCATTTATATTTCAGATTGAGCTACAGCACAACATTTTTGTCAGTACTCTGTGTCTAAGCTAAATTGAACTTTGCTGTATATGGCAACTAACACTTTAAAAATGAATGTGGCTCTCATTTGTCCAGAAATGTGCAAATGACTGGCTTTATGTGCTCTGTCACTGTCGTCAAGTGGTTGCCCAGCCATATCAACTGGAAAACTGTGCAATCTGTTGACATCTTGAAGTGATATTTTGTTGTCCACAATTCAAGATGGGACAGAGGAAGCTGAGGCAGCACTTTAACATGGGCATAAGAAAGAACTGCAGTTCCTGACACATTTTGTAAAAAAAGGTGGTCTTCTTCTTGAATGGTCTTGCTGCTAATAGGCCCACAGACAGGGTCTATATGAAATGGTAGCACAGGGGGTATGTGGCAGTAGGTGCTGGTTTATTAAGATCAGCTGTACCAGACTGAATGTTTTAGGAGGCTAGAGGGGTGGTGGCTGCTTGGCTGTAGATTAAACTAGGACTACATGAAGCACTGTCTCACATTGCCCATGAGGGGTTACCCCCTCCCTCCCCTGTGGTCCTTGTGGTAGGCACTCTGGACTTATGATCCACACACCACTATGGGCTCTTAGGAGAGGCTCCTCCTAAGAAAAAAAAAGATAATTGTTAGCTGTTATAAGGCAGCATGGTGGAATGGGTGGATGGGACAAGGAGACGAAAAAGATCAAATTAGGAGTGACAGACAGAGAGAGAGACTATATATATATATATATATATATATATATATATATAGAGAGAGAGAGAGAGAGAGAGAGCAGATCAGCGCAGTGAACGGGAGAGTACCAGGCTCCAGTGACTAAAATAAGTAGCCTGTGGATACATATACATTATCGTGTCTTAGTAGAATGACAGTAGACTCCTCACTTGCTTCCTAAAATACTTCCTAAAATACTACAATTAGTCTGGGAATGTGATGGCACCTTTACTGGATTCACTTGGAGGCTGTAATCTAGGGGAAATCTTTAGCCCCTTCATGTACTGTAAAACCCTGTGCTATCAGTTTTCCCCTTTTCAATGGTAATTGCATACTTTCCGCATCCACTCAGTGGAAAACGTCAGATCAATCACTTATATTGCACGAGTATCGATATTAAGTGATATCTTGGGGTGAATCAATCATATATTTTCAAGAGGTTGACTTCATGCAGGCAATTATTTTATACTGAACAAATGGGTCCTTTCCAACCTTTTAAAATCCAATTTCTGATGAACTTTCTTGTGCATGCTTTAAAAGAGAGTCTGTAACTCAGTTTATGACAGTCTGTTTCAGACTCACGTGTCAACATCCCTGTGCAATCCCTGTGGAAATTCCTGAAAAGCTGGACAATAAACAGAAATGAAAGAACATTTTATCCTGAATGAATCAGTAAATAAAATGTTCTATAAAAACAGAAAAAAGGATTATTCCTATGGGTTAGCTGTGTGCTGCCAGCTGTGAATGAATCTAAACAAACCAATAACTGTAATGCTTATTTCAGTTCCATGTTTTGATATCAAATTTGTATATTGAGTATTCCTTCTTTTTATTTGAAAAAGAATAAGAAACGGCTGTTTAGCCAATACAAATACCATGTGAAAAAGTAGCTGTGATTTGAAGGCAGACTGTTTCAAACCAAATATGATTATTTTGTTGAAATTGCTTTACTTGCCAGTCCAGTTTCTCTTCAAAGTACAAATCCATGTCCTGTCCTCAAATGTAGTTAGTACAGTGATGTCACAAAATGTCACATTGTTGTAATTGGTAGTATGAAACCATAGATCAAAATCCTAGCCTTGCGGTTTCTTGAAAATGACCTAAAATATGTACTACATAAACACTCAAAGTACGCAGACTTGGCTATGTAACATTCTGGCACAGACAATCATCATTTCACATGTGATTTAAGTCTATGCTTTACATTTAGATGTGATGCACAGATGTTTTTCAGCACAGCTGAGAAAAATGTTCTGATCTGCACTATCCTTTCAGGGATACTTGGCTATCCTCTCATGGCTGTTTTATGTTTCCTTTCCATCATTTGAAGTAAGATGACATAATTATTATATATTGATCAAAACTTTAAGTACATGTATGCCTAAACAAAAATGCTTTATACCTATGCTTGAAGTGTAATATAAGTCATCTTTTTAAACTTGGGGTTTTTGATGTCATTCAGGCTGCTTTACTGAAAATCTGAACTCCCTGCGGATATGAAATATGTGGAATGTAAAAATTGTGCAGTAACTTTTCACGGTGTAAAAAGAGATGGTGAAGCATTAGATAATCTATCAAATTGTATGTATTGTGATAAAATGTCATGTGTACTGTTACTATGTTTTTAAGGCTATACTACATTTTACAGTGTAGTAATCATATGGTTTTCAAACCAGAGTACTAGGTATACATTGAAGAATTGATGGGTAGTGCCTCATGAAATATTTTGCAATGCTGTATTTTTGCCTTTTGAAAAATCAATATACCAGCATGTTCTTATGTTTTCCCATGTTGTATCACATTTATGAGTACTTCCTTTGATCTTCCCTGTTTTTATAACTAAAGACTGCTTAAGAAGTGGTCACAATCAAAAAAACCTTGGGCAAAAAAAAAAAAATAAGAATAATTTGTCATTTTACATGCTGAAACAGAGGTGAGCCCGTCCCTACCTCAGCAGGAGCTGTCCCAAGCTCTGAATTTACTGGGCAGTAATGATTCACTTTTGGCAGTCAACTCAGTGCTTGTATTATACGTCCTTGGTTTCCGCCAACTTCTAATTAAATTTGGCAGGAGGATGTTTCCAAGACATATTCTGGATTCATGTCCAGATTCACTTCCTGGATTTTCCAGAGGCCCTTTCCACTGTCTGTAAGTGTGAGCCATGTTCTTGTGATGAATTATTTTGAGTCATCAGTTTCTCCATAGAAATATGACAGTTTGAACAGCTAAAGAGGGTGTATTGCAGGACCTTCCCACTTTGAACCAGGGCAATCTTCTAAATAAAAGCACCCCCGAGGTCATAAACAGCCATATTTTTCACAGGTCTTGGTCTTCAGGCCACATTCTTTGCATTCTGCTTAACTCTGGATTCCTGGCCTCTCACGACCCCTGCAATGATTCCACTCAGCTTAGGTAGCACTGCCAATGACCATCATGGCTCCACCATCTCCATTCATATTGCTGGGAAAGGCCACCAATAAACAAACACAGGAGTGCTCTTAAATCCTCCCAAAGATGACCAATGGCAGTAGTTTGTCATGTGGCACTGGCCATTGTTCTTCAAAGAGGGCTAATCAAATATGGATAATAAAGCCACTCTCTGTCAGTCTGCCCCTGTATGTAAGAGCAGATCTACTCAATTTTGAGCTGAAAGAAAGCTGGGCTCCATAATTCCTTTGAGAATAATTGGGATTAAAGAGCTTTAAAAAGTAAAAAAAAAAATATATGCTTTGAGAAACATCTGTTTAGAATCAAATGAAGCTCCTGCAGTATTTAAAACAACAGTTGTCAAAATACGGCATGATCCTGTACATTGAACAACTTCGTCAAATATGTTCTCTTTTGTTTTATTAAAGAGTGCATTTTAATTTCCATTAAACCAACATACTGAAAATTATAAACAATACAAAACAGCAAATCAATATTACAATCCCATCACAGTAACACTGACAGTGCTGTGTTTGGATGTTACAACCAAGTATACCTTCTGCAAGGCGTTTTAATGTAAGTCTAAGTAAAGACCCAGAAAAGATCTTAAAAGGGGTCCAGCAAATCATTTCCATCCTTTACCATACACATCTGCTGAGCACATTGCTCAGGCATGCCACCTAAGTTAATACAATTTTCATCTGGACATCGTTTTATTCTGGTCTGTGAGTAATTAAAAAAGTGATAACATAAATATACCCCCTACCCCCAGCCTGCAATGTTGCCTTGACTGAGCCCTAAATGCATTCTGGGTGTGATTCCCCAAATTCCAGAAGTAAAACATGCAATGCTGGTGGCTCATAGGGAAGCAGGGGAGAAGCAATGGTTTTTCCCCAGTCTGATTTGTATTCAAACAAACAGCCGGTAGCCAGGGTTGCTGAAGCAGAAAGAGAATCCCATTGATCTTTAGTGGTGTTTCCAATAAACCTAGGGCCTGTCCCAGATGTGTTTGCTTTCAGCGATGGTCTGTGTACAGATCTCACCAGTCCACACCTCCATTACCACCCGTCCAGAACCCACTTTGCTTTCTAAAGAAACAGTGTGGCGTGAAACAGCTGTTCCAGCCATTCTCTGTGTGCTTTAATGGAATGGGTGGGTGACCATGAAGTCACAGTGGATCAAAAACCAAACTGGGTGAAACTGGCTGCTTTAGCGACCTCTTACAGGGCTCTCAAAGACTGAGAAATTATCCTTCACTTACATGCAGTTTCCATAAAGGCTGATGTGGAGAGTCAGGGCCAATTTGTTTAACATTCACCCTTTGTATTGTGAGACTATGCCACTGTCATTTATGAATGTTTTATATCTGAATTGTCTGTGTATGTACTGTACACCATTTTTGTCACGCTCATCACATTTATTCTACCCTACATAATCATTCCAGCTCATCTAATCTCATGGCAGCAGTTGAAAATGAAGGTTTTACTGAAGCTCAGTCAGTGGTACTTGGTCAGGAAGGCTTCCAGTTTTGGTGTCTCATCAAAATTCATAGATGCTAAATATTGTCCTATGGTACTTTTGTCTCCCATTAAGGTAATAACTCACCAAATGCTGGCTTTTAAAAGACCCAAAGGAGCTGTAAGATGCTTTTAATGTGCTATTCAAATAAATAACAAGTTAAGACAAAAAAGTAATTGGCAGAATCATTATCGTTTTACAATACTATATAATTGATAGATTTACCTTTCTCATTTGAATTAGCTCATTTGGATTAGCACCAAAGTAATATATTATGAAGGCTCCCAAATAGTGAGTAAAAGATCTTACCACAAGGACAGGTTATGCCCTATGGCCTTTTCATTGCTTATTCTGGGCTATTTTTTAGCTGGCTACTTTATGTCCCGGAGTATGTAAGGGCATGACATAACTAGCTCCAACACCACCACAGGCTGAAGTTGCCCAGGGTGCTTTGTGTTACCTCTGCATAAGCGCCCCCTAGCTACTCACCACGCACGTACATGTTAGTAATTGTCATAAAGATGATTGTGTGTCATTGAAACGGTTCTCACTGTCTCATGCTGTCCCATGTTGTTTTTGTTCAATGCTTTTGGCTTGCCGGTGAGTATATCATGCCTCGGACGCAGTAACCCCATGCTGAAAAGCAGATGGGGTAATGGAGAACTGAGAGCACAACACAACTACCAAACCATTTTCACAGTTCAGTCTCAGTAAACATTGAGAGTCTTTGGCACATTTTATACTGGTCTGACTGTACAATGACAAATTTTTACAAAACATGTGTTACAAAATAGCCCAGCTTTACAATCGTAGCTCTTTGTTGCTGTGCACTGTTATGCACCAAAATAATGTGTAATGCTTTTGATAAAGAGATTAAGCATTGATATGCTCTGATCAACCAGCGTATACAGTGCTTCAAAGCAGAGTAGAGTGACCATAATTTAATAGAAATAAAGTATGCATACATTCCCTGCTAACTACTGAACAAATGGAATGGCCTCCATTTTTTTGTAATTATTCCGTATTCCAAGTTCACAAAACATCCCGGCATGAGAAAAGCATGTAATACATGTATGGAGAAGTGAAAAAGCTGTACAGGTTTTTAACATCAATGTCTGAGGTGCACCTTAGTTATGTACCCAGTTTGATTAAAGCTTAAAACCATAATCATGTATGGCATGGTGAATACATTTACTTTTTATTTTACCTTGCAACCACCTGTAAACAAATCACATTTTGATAAGAATGGAAATAAGACATTTTCTTATTTTATGAAGCTGAATTAGTCATAAAATCAAAAAAGTCCATCTCAGCCTTTTTTTTTAACCAAGAAACATAAAGGGGAAATTCCCTGTCCCAAGTTTTCTGTGGGCTCATCAGGAAAGAAGAAAGCACAGCGAGTGAGTGAATCTGGAGACAGCATACAGTAGCATTCCACACCCATCTGAGAGAAGCACTATCAAAACATATGGATGCACACACTTCCTCTCAGGCAGAAACTCACACATGGCCAAACACACACACACACGCACACGCACGCACGCACGCACGCACACACACAGTACTTGCCCTTAATTGGCTCCCTAAAACTTTGACATCTTCCCAACTCATTGAAATACCTTGACATGTATGGGACATGAAGGGCAAAACCAATACATTAACTCATACAGTGAAAGTTTAATCATAGGTAATCACACCCTTGGGATTTCCGTTTTCCTGCCTCATGAGGGATTTCAAGCCCCTGTATGACTTTCACACTTAGGCTTTCCCCAAACTATCCAAACAGGCAGCCTGCAAATCAACAATTCTTCTGATAGTACAGATAGATATAGTTCCACTTCCCGCTCAAATAAAAGTACAGTATACTAAACTTTTAAAATACTGGAATGGTTCACAACCCCATAATACACATAAACTCCACCTTTAAAAAACCCTAGTCTGAAAAAAGAACTCTCTCTTGGCTACAGGTTGGGGTGATCTGGGTTTCCTAGCCAGGCAGACATTTGTATTCTCAGTCCACTCAAGGTAGTGACTGTGTGAGGCTGGTGTCTGTCAGCAAGGGTCGCCTCAGACCATGAAACCTATCCTGAGGATTTCCTCTCCACTTATTCACTGCAATGAACAGGACAGCTGTTCCCAGCATCTGCTCAACACATCTCCTTGGTAAAAGGAGTCACTCGGGTTAACATTTCAAAAGGCAGAATGTTCACCTTGTACAAACATGTTCCACTGTATGTTCCAAACATGTTCCTTGCTTTTCGCCCTTTGCAAATATATTTAGCCTATATATTAAGTGCACTGCACCAGACCAGATTACATATAGTGGTACAGCCCAACCCATTCATTTAGCATTGCTTAATTAGATGAAGTCAAGGCTTCAAATGAAATGTGTTTTTTTTAGCAAATTTAATTGTATATGGGCATCTTCCCCAATAGGAATCAGCTCCAGGCACATGGGTTAACTCCCATAAAGATGTTAAAGCAGGATTTCAAATACATGTGAAGTGACTTCATTTTTATAACCAAAACTATACAAAATTGTTTCATTTCCTCCTAATTAAAAGTTGTTTCATTGTTGCAAACTCTTCTGCCAATTTGGGACAGAAAACATACACACACACACTGCTCTGATGTGCATAATATGAGCTGCCATTTTTTTTTCTTCAGTCTGCAGCCCACCATCAGAGGTGTAAATTCAGGAGTAGTAGCTGAAGGAGCAGAGTTAACACACAGTGTGCACAGGCTGGCAACAGGCAACTGATCAAGCGTAGGAGTCACAACCACTCAGCAAGACAGGGAACTCTGCTGAATCAAGCTGGGTGCTATAGCTTAATTACTACAGCCACTTACATCCTGTGGGGCCACTAGCCACTGTCGACAATGGTAGAGTCAGAATTTGATGGTGACCTCATATTTTGCAAACTTGTTTCCATTGACATTTCTCTAGTTCATGTTGTAACACATTGCAATATTTTGTACCAAAATCTTTGTAGTTATTTTGTAACTATTGTCGTAACAGGAGATCATTACAGAGTAACTTTCATGTTGGGAATAGAGAAAAGGAGTCTGCACAATTGAAACAAAGCCTGCCATGTTTTATGCTTTTTGTATTCTGTGTGTATCAAGAAACATTTTAAACTTGGTATTCAAAAAGGATGGGCAATGAAACATCACAGACATGCTCACTGTTTCCATATTTGCTGTACCAAAGAGTCTGAATGGCACATTACAATCTCTACATTTTAGTATGACACATATTAGGATCTTGAAAAGTAAACATCTAAACATGGATGTATACATCAAAACCAGAAGTTGACTGAATCTTTTTAAAACGTTTGTTAATGGTAAATAGTGCTGGTTTTGGATATCTTTCCTGGGGTCAATAATACATTCTTATAGAATAGTATTTGACAGTCATAAGCTATTATAAGCTAAATTTACAGGCAATTCCATATAAGCTAAAAAGAATGGACTTGTTTGTCTTGTTTGTCTGTGAACTTAATGGCAATTCTATGGCATGACAAAAGGCCTTTCTAATTCTAATATAATGTGAAGGTAGCCAGAGTGAAAGATCTTGCAGGCTACTATTCAGGCCTGGGTAGTGAAATGCGAGATGTGAAATGTGAAGAGTTTCTGATTATCAGGTGAAGCAATACTAAATGTGCAGCCAGTGTGGTCAGCATCCAGTTCCATGGTCCTTTTAGATGGGTGCACAATGTCCAAAGGAATTCAAAAAGCAGTGAACCCAGGGAAAACCACCTCAGGTGATTACTGCATTAATGAGCTCTGATTCAAGCCAAGAACTGTGCCTTTCTGCCCACAGTATCTGGCTCATATTGTCTGAAATATAGGTCATGAATTTGCTGGCTCAAATTGTTCAATGCTCTAAAACCCTACTTTGCAAATGTAATTCACTTTTTTAATTGAACTGTATTCAACATAATGTTGGTGGATTGATAAATGTTGATTGCCATGAATATAGCATGCAAATTTTCTACATGCGCAGTTTGTGGAATTGAGCATTTCATGATGAACACATTGACAGCTGCTGGGTACCTTAAGGAAAACAACATTTGAAGGCTGGATAAATAGATAACTTTATCTAGTTTTGAACTTCAAAACTAAAGTCAAATAAAAGATAAAGAATTTTACACAGGTGTAAGTCCTAGAATGATTTCTTTCAAACAGATAAAATTCAAGATATTAGATATGTTAAATGGAACTGTCTTGAGGAAAAATAATTGCTAATTGTATATAAAGCAAACAATAATTTATAGTCCAGTAGACTCCTACACAGATTTAACAAATGAATTTCGACTTTCTTTAATGCAGGGTGAAGTGCATTGTCTGAATGAACGAATGAACGAATGAAAGAACAAACGAACGAATGAATGACTCTCGTGAAGTGTATCGACTGGGAAACAAAAACAGTGGTTTAACAGCCACGATGGTTTAACAGTGTCTCAAATAATATTTAATAGGGCATGTAATAATCTGAAAGGTTTATATTGATGTGGTGCTGATTTATGCTTCACATTGCTCTGTTGGCCAGGCACAGATCTTTTTTACACATTTCTGTCACTGGCTGGCCAGTTGACAGCACTGGGCACATGGAACCCCTCTCCCTCTTTTTAAACTCTCATTGCTGGAGCCCAGAGTGGGATCAAATGACCGCTGATCCTCCCCTCACCTGTGAAATTTCAGAGCGGGCCAGCCTGAAAAGGAGCATTGTTTCCCCAAGCAAGGAATGCCCCATGTTGTCCATGAAGAAAAGACCTAATTTGGGCAGGAATTTGGAGTCTTCATGAGAACACAGACAAGATTGCTTGGAGAACCCTCCTGCAGACGATGGGCCTTTCCTTTAAACAGCTCTTGATGCCTCATTTGAAACAGTCATCCCCCTTTGCAATGACAGCATTGCAGTATCATACCTTCATATATTGTGCGTTGTTATATTGTTTTTAAAATTAAAGATCGCAGTTGGCTTGGGTATCTTCATTTTATTGATTGCATTTTTTGAAAATCAGCAATGATTTTTATGTATAGCTATACCAGAATTACTAGGACAAGGAAATGAATTTTTAAAATTGACCTGGGTTGTGTTTGTAAAATGACTCAAAGTCTTTGTGGTTGCCAAGATTTTCAAGATGAAATTTAGTTCTGTGATTATGGCCTACATATATAATTGCAGTGTAATCATATGCTTGTGGAAAGTTACATACATATACTAATCTATACTTCCTCCTCTGCAAAAAATGTGAATGATCAAAATGAAAAGGTTTTCCAAAGATCAAAAAACTGCCTCATCCTTCATCACTGAGTACAGTCAAGCTAGCTTTGATCTCAAAGTTTGTCCTCTCTGACCCAAATTTAAACTAACGTGGTTCAAGACAGAGAAAGTCAGAACAGCCCGGAAGGAAGCAGCAGGGTCCAGAATTTTACTTGGTCATGTGCCAGTTTGACAGCCACTTCCTGTTGAACCATATGTACTGACAGCAGAGGGCATGTGGCAAACTAGGTAAGTCAGGCACTGGTTCAATACATGCTCTGTTAAAACTCAGATAATTACACTTTTAGAAATCATATGTTTCTTTACAATAATTATTATAAAATAAGCATATTTTTAATACCTCTACTGCCACTAGTAATGATACCACTGGTAGTAGTAATGCTGGAAAGTATAGTTATACTAATACAACTACAGCTGCAGGTATGTAGATAGAAAAAAAATACATTTTTGCTCTTTTGTTATGTTTTATTTAGTATGGGAATATCGTACCACATTCTGAGGGAGCAAACTGATCCTGAAAGGATTGCACCTTCTGTCTAACCTTTTGTTGACAGTTGCATATACTGGATAATTTCAAATGAATTTGACAGAAAGGAACGGCTTTATTTAGTTTATTTCAATAAGGATAAACCCCCTTTTTTTTAGTGGTGATGCGATTTACATGGTGCTGTAAATATTTCCGTTTGAGAAGGTGCAAGTCAACAATGCTGTGTACTCTTTCTCTAACAGTCTCTACCTTATTTTGTTGCTAATAGTGACCTCTATTGGTAAAACTATGTGTGACAATTTCAGTCCGTGATATTTCCTTTTTTTCTTAGCTCACCCAAAATGACATACCTGTATTACATATGATATATTAATGATGAGGTTGATGATAATTATAAGAGGAAGACAATAATCATTTAAGAACGCTTTACATAAGGATTACATTGAGGAGAACAATCTTTTTTTTTTTTTTTTTTTTTCAAGCAAATACTTGTACTCCTAATCAAGACATTGTGTGTTTGAGTGTAAATCACGTATGCTTTAATGTCGCACTTTTGCTGTGGCACGGGGATTGCAAAATGAAAAAAAGGCTATAGCTGGAGGATGTTTGCTTCATTTTTACACATAAGCACTGTAATGCCATAAGCATGGTCCTCACCCTCTAGCATGACATGTCATGGTCAAACGTGCAACGGATGTGGACCATCATAAGGGTGGGTGGCTTTTCCTATGGTCTAGCTCTAAAATAAGTTTCATGCAATGATAATGCTGCTGATTAAGGTAAAAAGACAGAGGTGGATAGAACTATATGTTACTGAAATTTTCATTGGTTATACAATCAAAGTATTTCATTATTAACTTCGAGCTACCAATTAATGTAGTTGTTGTAACTATCTATACCGCATGTTCTCGCATGTTGGCCTTCTGTATGGCCAACATTGGTAAGAGGTGTGAGTGGAAATGATTTCAGGCAAAAGGGGTCTAGCAGTCTAGCGACTGGCTCAGAGATGTCACTGAGTCTGTCTGAAACCAATCAGAATGGAGTGCGCGCTTTGTGCGACCCGGTATTTGTTGCTTTTTTTGATTGACTGTCACAGTAACCAATGAAGATGGCGGACTGTCATAAATATTCAAACAGCGATACAGTGTGACGGAAGTAATCTGTGAGCGTCGGTAAAATACCAAGTAAGTCTAACAATGTGAGTTGGACCGACTTGTTTATCTCTTTATATGTTTAACTGGTATGCACTAATTAGCTAACGATTCGTCGTTAAGTGACGTTGTTAGCTTGAAACAAGCTATCCATGTTTTAGTGTAGGCTTTTGGTTTGCCTTGTGTGCATAGACTTTTGAGTTCGTATGTAGCTAACCTAGCCATGTGTAGCTAGTTGCCTTATGTTAGCTAGCGATAGGTACCTAGCGATATCTACCGAGAACATCATGGTATGGAGTTATGTTAACTTAACTCTGTTTTTAACTACCAAGAAGCACAACTTATTGTCTGTTGTTGGCTAAATTAGATTTAGCTAGTTAGCTGGATAGCTAGCGAGAAGTTGTGCGAGCCTTCGCGCAACCACAACATCAGCCAGCCCAAAACATGGCCATCATTCGCTTGTCTGATCGGTAACCATATTCGGCGTGCTAACTAGCTAATGTTACATCAAAAGGCCGATCACTGGAATCTATTGTGACTTGTATGTTGTAGTAGAATCTCGTTTTTATATAGCGTTTTGAGCAAGTCAGTTAACCTAAAGATCATACATACACTGATCACATAGAACGACGATGGCCCACTCAATGGATCAGAACGAGGAGCTGGTTCAGACGAAAAGGAGCAAGACACTGATAATACGGCACCTTCCTGCAGAGCTGAACAAGGATGAAAAAGAAGATTTGTTGAAATACTTTGGTGCGGCTTCAGTAAGGGTCTTCTCAGATAAAGGCTTTCTGGTAGGTCAGCTACTACTCTATTGCTAGCTGTGTAGTAAATACATTCAGTGATCTCCCGGCGTTCAACAAATACGCAGAATTCGTTGCATAGTATTTCACATTTTAAGTTCAAATTTGCAGTTTGAGTCTGTGTCACAATTACAAATAATACTTTTCTGACCGTCTGCATTGATTATACATCCCAATGATCTCCCTTTCAGAAACACACGGCGTTTGCAAGTTTTACAAATGAGAATACAGCAGCGAAGGTACAGTCCCCAGTGCAACGTTCTTGCATCATCATCATCTATGTATTGATTTGTCAAGTAATTAATATGTACTGTCATAATGTATTTTAAGGCACTGACAAGGCTTCACCAGCTGAAGATCCTGAATCACTCACTAGTTGTTGAATTTGCAAAGGACAATGAAAGTGCCACCATTTTGAACAATCCACCTGTAAAAGACAGGTACTTTCTGTATTTTTGTGGAAAGTGTCATAACCAATTTTAGACTAAAGAGAAGTGAATAGATTGTACCATATTGGAAAAAGGGGATGGACGAATGTTACCTTATAAAGGTGTACTTTCTTTGTAGTGGTACTGAAGATAAAGATGTTCAGGTGAAGAAAGAGTTGAAACAACAGAATGTTCCATTAATAGAGACTGGAGCTGCCCCAAACCTTGGGTAAGTGTGCAATATGTCTGTGTTTTCATATCAACTTACCAGTCAGTCAAATCTTGTATGTGCCTTCAATAAACTGAGGAGATGTCACATCTTTGTTTTTATTCTTTCTTTAATTACAAGTAGCACAAACATTATAACTCCCATATTACACTGACAAGGATGGCGATTTTCATGTTAGCTTTTTGCATATTCATATATTTTCTTGAATTACTGTCATGTCATGTCTGTATTTATGGGTATTGTAACTTCATTCTTCTCATAATAAAGAGCAGAATAACATGCATCTCAGTTGAAATTGCAGCCATGCTTTCCAGCCAAATGCAGGGCCAACTAACATATCTACAGGCTGGAAATGCAGGCCCTGAGGGTCACTCCACTCTTAATTTAAAAACAAAAAAAAAAGATTTTCGTGGGCCCCTTCAAACCCTCGGGCCCTGAATACTTTGTACCCTTTTTTCCCCCTGGTGCTATGCCCCAGTATACAGGACATATCTTCAGAGCCCTGTTGAGGGTTTTCCTGCAGTAATGAGTGCAATGTCTTGAAGGGTTAGTCCTTTAAAACACTAACTTTTGTCCCACATAACCATAACTTTATTTCTGCATAGATCTGGGGTTTTGTTATAAAATAAGCTTTTGGAACATAAACAATTTAATAAAGGATGATGCTTGTTAAAATATCTAGAAGTTCCTTTTCTTTGTATTATTTCAAAGGGTATTATATTCCATAGAAGTGCTTCTCATCATTGGTTAGGTATCATACTCTATACCTCTTTTATCACCCAAAGCATAATGGGTGATTTCACAAGAGCAGGCACCTGTTACAGCTGTAATACACCATGGGACCCTTTAAATATATGGGACTGAAAGGGCCTATGTTGACCTGATTACCCTTTGCCCAGCTCATTTAATTCATGGATCTATGGTTTACATGTTCATGGCCTTAGCTTGGGTAGTAACTCCTTGAACTTGAAGTAAACACACCATCTCTGTTATGTTAATGAACAACAGCCTGTTCATTATAATTCATTATTATTCAGTAATATTTTATAACGCTAGAAAGACATTTTGGTACACAATGCCTTCAACATTTTAAGACAAAGTGCTAATCCTATATCATACATGTATTCTCCAGGACACGAACAAAGAAACACAAAGCGTAAAATAATTATTTAAAAAAACAAAAAAATACAAAGCGACTGTGTGGGTGAGGTGTAAAGATCCCCAAAGGGCTTACAGCTGACCTCACTTAATAAATAATGACAACAGAGAAAATCAATACTGTTGAATTGGGCATGGCATTAAAAGTATAAGATAGATATTCCTATGAGGAAAGCTTAGAACAAGTCTTTTGGGTAAGAACGTTTCATGCAGACTGAAAAAATTACAGTTCAGAAGAATGATCCATTTTTGATAACTTTTTTTTATTGTTTCAACATTTTAGGTCTACTATTCTTTCTTTTCTTTTGACAGTATAGAAGATGAATAATTGATCATGTCCATTTCAGTTTATTATATATTAATTAATGGCTCACTTTAATCAGATCTATCTTTGCCTACATAATCCCTGAGTGCAGTAAATCCCTAAAATCCCCAAGCAGATTATCAAAGCCTTTTTTCTTGTCAGTCTTTGATAGTGACACATTTATAATTTGATTCAGCCATGCATTCACCAATTTACACTCTGTCGATTTGACTAGATTGGATTCCACAAGTTTTTTGAGGTTTGTTCAGTTGCTGAATCCACAAGACAATACTTTTATTTTTTTTGGAAGTTACAAAGGCATGCCAATATTTGAATATAATACTGATACAGTCACTTGTGATGAGAATTGTATCTGTAAATTGTCGAAGTGGAGATTTGCTACTCCCAGGATTCTCTACTAGCGAACGGCAACAAGTTCATGTGATCTGACATTTGTATATTTAACAGAAACAACCATATCTATACACTTGCATAGTTTCATGGGGGAAAACTATGTATACTATCATTCAGAGATTTGGAGTGCACATTTTTGTCATTATTCATAAATTGTCCCTAGATCACACCTAGACCACAATTAATGCAGTTTCTTCTGTTTGCTCAATGCTACTAAGGGTTTTCCTAAAGCAGTCCAGCAACTGGAAATGCTGTTGGCAGTGTTCGATCAAAAAGGTTGTGAAAATGTATTTATCCCTCAGCACAGTAAGGGCAAAATTGTCATTTGCTGGTGACCACCACCTGCTGAAGGAGAAACAAAAACTGTCTGAAAGAAAGGAATCGATTTGCTCTACATGCAGGCCCAACACACTGCAAAGCAGGACTGTGCTTGTGAATACAGTATGAATAGATGCGAAGATCGCATGCTGTTTTCCCTGCTTGTGAATACCAGTCTGTTATTGAGTGCATTTCATACAGACTCATATATTGACATTTGCAAAAAAAAAAAAAAAGAATGTTTGAAACTTTTCAGCCAACGTAAATATTCAGTATTACTTGCTTTTCATGTTTTCTCTTTACAGGTTACATTTCAGACTGACTGAATACTCTAAGAAAAAAATATGGTATCTGTATTTATATGGATTTTTTGTAATCTTCTTTCCCCTTCCAGGTTAAATTTTCAAACAAATCCTAGTCTGAAATATTTATACCCACCTCCTTCAAGCGGAATCCTGACAAACATTACACACGCTCTTGTGAGTGTACCGAGGTTCTATGTTCAAGTGAGTAAACATTTTGTGAAGCAATATTTCATTTATATTGTTTTATTTATTAGTTTATGCAGGGAATGTATTCTAGTGCATAAATATTTTCTGCAAGAGTCTTTTTTAGTAGGCGCAGAGGATATTTTCCATTAACAAAACAATGTGAAGCATTGACATAATGTGTGATAATGAAATTGGCTGAGATATGTAATGTTGAGTCAGATTTAAAACATGCACCTTTAATTTGAATATTTTATTAATAATAACCTATGTAGGAGGCATGATTTATGGTGTAAACATTCCTCCTAAGGCAAAGCTGTCTCCCTCTTGGGCACAGATGATTTTGAATGGATTTGTCTTGCTGTCTTTTGGTGGTGCTAGTGTGTTGCTCAGCAGTTTGCTAGGAGTCAGAATGCTGGTATTTTTATCACTACTTTGGATTTGTCAGTGTCTTGATCATATGGTGAGAGTGGCACTGTGCTCACATGTTTAGATGCACCAGCTTGTGTATTGTCAGCTGGTATTTGTAAATCATTTTAGGAGTATGTTCCAAACCTGTGTTCACTAAATTCATTGGAATTTCATAATGGAAATATTTTTTTGCTCTACAGGTTCTTCACCTGATGAATAAAATGAACCTCCCCTCTCCATTCGGTCTCATAACAGCCAGACCCCCCATGGTGAGAGCATGTGGCGTATATCTGACTAAAATCCTGTAGGGAATGACGTAGCTGGCAGTTTCCTTACTGGCATCACTCTTCCTTTATCAGTACCAACCGATGGCTGCTCCCCTGCCCCCCATGCCACCCTTGCCCCAAGAGTACCCCCCACTGCCGGATGAGGCAATGGAGTTTTCCAGCGAAGAGGAGTCAGAGTATGAAAGTGACGACAATGAAGAGAAAGAGAGGTTAGATGAGATTCACTTTTCTCCTCATTCAGAGACATTGTGCATTGAGTTTTCATGGCCTATATGTAATCCTGATTTGCATTGACAAGATATGTAACTGGTTGGGATGGAATTTGATTGTAATAGAGCATTTTAGTGCTGCCATTTTTGGAACTGATAAATACTTTGAAAGTGTAAGTTCAAATAAACTGGCAAACCTGTTACCAGTATAACTGCATATCACACAATATCAAATGGCCTAATGTAGCTGTAGTAGTAATGCACACAAGACGTTCTGTTCTCTCTGCAGAATACACACTTTGATAGGTATAATTCCTCTATGTAGTGTGGATGAAGAGGTTTGTGAAGAATTTATTTCTGAAATTCGATGAAAATTAACTTTTCTTACACAAATCCAGTTCAAGTTTGAAGTTGTTTAGGATGAGTAGCTACTTTATTATTTGAAATCACAACTGTAGATTCTTTTGTAATTTGTTTTATCTGTTCATGATCCACTGGGGAATTATTCTGTATTTATTTTCCATTTCTTAATATTAACATCATATCATATCTCTTGAAAATTCCAAGGCTAACTTGGTGTGTACAGTTTTGCTGGAATTTGTTGAAACTGATATAATTTTAAAGCTTCGTGTTTTTTATTGTCATATAATCACATGGCAAGTTATTTCATTCATCATTTTTTTATTTTGTTGTTGTCGTCTTGTCATTACCTAAGGATGACTCGTCTAATAGGGTTGATGAACCAGCCAATCAAAAGACCCCTGGGGAAGAAAAGGCCCTCTGCAAGAAAGAAGCCAAAGTTAAAGGACCTCCTTTTTGTCCCCAAAACAGATACACACAGGTATGTGCTCCCTCCCTCAAATATATAATTGTTTTTTCTATCCAATGGAAGTTGTGTGGTCTTGTTGCTGATTGGATGTCAAATCAATCTTGAATAGACAGAAGTGATGCTTTTTTTTCTCCTAGAAACATTCTACATAGGCTCTGAAGTGTGCTACTGTGTGAAGTATGATTAAAGAACAATAAGAAGGAAAGAAACCTAATCCTGCATGCTGGAGATAGCTGTTACTCTCCTCAAAAAATATTGGATATTATGGGTATGAGTATGTCGCCCAGCCCTAATGTCTGTGACTGCTCAAGACCATGATGTCTAAAAATATATCAGCACAGGTATGATATGAAGCAGATTAGCATTGTGATGTAATATCTGTGATGACCATTTCTGTAAATGTCTGTTTTTCTGCTCAATTGTTTGCTAAAAAAAAGCAGTAGTTATGCAGCTAAGTTGTATCTCAGGTTGTCTATGGGCAGCTGGCTCAAACAACGGCAAAAGCCAAAGCTAGCACTTGAAGGCAAAGCAACAGGGAGTGACAATATGTGTAATCCTCTTGATAAGTTGCATAAGCTAATTGCAGGTAACCTTGTTGTTCATTGTGCTTATAACTACAAGTTATCTCAAACAAAGGTCTCTACTACATGTTAATCCAACAGAAATCTGAAGGGTGGTATTTTTATATCCTCTGACTCATCCCAAGTGAGTACATACTGTTCTAGTGGAAGTGTACCACTTTGCTGAATATTAAAAGGTCATACAGTACCCAACGGTAAGCTCAGAACTAAAATTAGGTAAAACACGGACACAATTGAAAAAGGCAAAGTGCGAGTGTCTGGTTTGCCACTTGTCTGGACTTTACTATTCATCTGAAAATTTCCAGCTACACCTGTTGGGAATGTAACCTAACTGCATGTCTAAGTTTTAATTGTGCTGAAAGAAGAGTACTCCAAGTTTCAGAGTTGTGTGTCGGTGGTGAGGGTAGACATGAGTCTTTCCTGTTTCCCCTCTCAGCGGACCTGTCGCTGCCCTGCAGCCCTCCGATGTGTTTGAGCAGCCACAGCCTTGCGGGCAGAAAAAAATCGAGTTCCACATCTCATCCGACGTGTCAGGAATCCTGGAAGGAACAACACAAGAGGAAGAGACTGAGGAGAAGGGAGGTAGGCTCACCAGAATTCCCTATAAATGTTCTGGTGCTCCAGGTTATTCAAGTATTCTGGTGGACAACTATCCCATCACCTCTTCATCACCTTTTCAGTACATTACAATTTACTGAATTTAGTGAGAAGACACGAAAGACGAAGAGTCATTTACTTGCCATAAATTCACCTTTTGCAATTTGTGTGCATTTATCACTGATTGCTTTTGCAGTTATTGTCAGTTAGTCTTGGGAATGAAGCCATAGCCAGAATAAATGTGGCTTTGAAGATGTTGTTTTAATATATACACCACTGTATCTTGACTGGGAACACAATAGCATTTTGAATTGGCTGCATGTACCTTAAAATGGTTCCCTGGAATAGAGAACACTGGTCAGCATTCATGAGTAGAGGGTTATGGGTTTAAAAGCCAGTTTCTTAACGTCAGATTGGTCCAAGTTTCTTCACATCACAAGTCTGTTTACACTCTATCCACAATAGACAATGCAACACTAATATTTTGTCATTGTGAGGACCACATTACTCTTGTGCTGTCTTTCCCAATGCATTGTATTCAAACAATGGTGGAAAAATGGATTTCTAAATCACGCACAGGTGGTTGCCAAATGCATGAAAGATCAAACATCACAGGTAGAATTTTTCATTAGTCTTGTGTACATTTGATAAACAACAAATTTAACTGAACAGAGGAGGAGAGACAGATAAGGAAAGGTATAATTTGAAAAAGAATATAGTCCACTGTGGAGAATTTATCAGAGCAGGAGTGCCTTTCTGCTCCAGCACTCACGCTGAGCTAGATCTCTGTGGCAACTTTCCAAAAGGATTTGTACAGGACTGCTGCACTTCATAATTCTGTATGTGCGTGTGCGTGTGTGTGTGTGTGTGTGTGTGTGTGTGTGTGTGTGTGTGTGTGTGTGTGTCATGTGCACCTGTCTTAGCGTCGTGTTTTGAATGGTTGCACCTACTATTCTTTATGCTGTGTTATTTTTGTAGCTCTTGTTGAATGTAATGTGACATTTCTACTGTGTAACTTATTCCCCTAAGAACTGTCTGTAATGAGATTTTACAGCTAGATTTTAAGAGCTAAGAGGGTACGTGTAGAATTCATATTTAATGTGAGCTTGTGTCAGACTTTTAATTTCATGTAAGAACTTCCTCTCGATTTGAACTCCTTAAGGGTCAGTACCACGGGCTGTGTTAAATTTTTGATACTGGACTTTGCCTTGGCAGTTTAGCATTTCACTTGTAAAGAGCACTGCCTTTGAAAGCACTGTGGCCTGGCTTACTTGCAGACAATGCAGAGAAGGATGGCACAGATGAACCAGGAGACGGCTTCGGAAAGCTATATCCCACAGCCCAGCCTGAAGGGCCGGAGGAAGACAGTGATGGAGATGAGGATATTCCCTCTGAATTCGTCTCCCGGAGAGAATTGGAGAAGGCAAGACTCTCACGTGATGGTAAGACCATACATCTGTCAAATACTGTATTGTAAATGGATAAATATTGTAAAGAAAATAAAAAACATATGGAAGGCATTGATACTTCTTGTTCATAAATTACACAAAAAAAAAAAAATTCTGAAGCAGTTTAAAATTGTAATGGATTCAAATGGGAACAAATTGTCTGTGGGTAATGTGCATAATATGATAATCAAATTTATTTTAGAAATATGCCAAAATGATTCAGATTGCTGCCTGATGTACATTGGTATTATACTTTGCACTTGTTTTGCAATTCGCTAATGGTTTGGGTTTTGTGTTTAAAACAGAGATAAAAAGGATGTCTGTGTTTAAAAATTATGAGCCTGGAGATCCCACATGCAGACTCTATGTCAAGAACATTGCAAAGCAAGTAGAAGAAAAAGTAAGTATTTTACTTATTGGCAAAAGTAAGACAGAACCATATGATGAATCCTGCAGATTCTGAAATGCAATATTAGCAATTTGTTGGGTGACATTTTGTGGCTTGGAATGCATGATGTAATCTCTGATTTTTCACTTGAGAGTTCTCACTTGACAAAGGGCACCTTATTCTGCCATCAGTTGAGCATCTATAATTAGAACCCACCTGCCTTACTGCATGATTATAAGCCTCTTTTTAATATTCAGGACTTGAAGTACATCTATGGAAGATACATTGACATTTCCTCAGAAGAGGAGAGGAATATGTAAGAAGCGTTTTTTTGTGTCTGCCCCTGCCTGTTATTCACTGTCAGTACTTTTTGTGCTTTGCAGTTTAATGCATGTCATTTGTACCCTCCAGTCTTACACTGTATAATTACTCCAGTATTACTTCAATGTTGTAATGTTCATGTCTTTCTATTTGTTGTGTCCCTTTAATGGGCTTTGGGTCATGACTGTCTGTATGGGTATTCACTTCTCCATAGACCTGCTGGAAGTTTAGAAATGCATGTCTCTTGGAATGATTGATTTAAAATGCATTTGAACCAGAAGGTTGTTTACATGGAGGGTTATACAATATAGGAGCCAATACAACTGTGGTTTACTATGTTTTTGTTTGTCCACCAAGTACTGTCTGTGTTTTTCAGGTTTGACATAGTTTTAATGAAGGAAGGACGGATGAAAGGACAGGCGTTCATTGGACTTCCCAGTGAGAAAAGTGCAGAGAAGGCTCTGAGGGACACCAATGGATACGTACTCCATGACAAGCCGCTTGTTGTGGTATCCTTTACTTTTCAGCACTTTTCACGTTTATTTATAAACAAAAAATTGCTTTGTAAGATGCACATGGATCAAGGTTATATTGTAGACGTATAGTAGCAAGACACAAGGTTGGTAGCGATGATTAGAAGTACTTGAGGAATAACACTAGTTTGTGCTTAAATTGGCCTAAATCTGGAGTTCACAACAAATTGTGTTTACATTACTGTTTTGTAGCTAATTTGTTTTGCCATTTCATAACTTCCTGTATTGCTTAAAACACTTATTTTTCTTAACACAAAACAGCAATTTGCCAGGTCAGCTAAACCAAAACAAGACTCCACTGACCCAAAGAAAGGACAGAAAAGGCGGTAAACAGGTGAGAAATTTGGCCTGACAGCAGTGAACCTTGTACTCATGCACAATAGTCTTGCGAGTAATTGAGCCTAAACATTTTTTTTTCTTTCAACAGGGTTTGAATTAGATTTTTTAAATTGAAGATTATTGGTTTAGGGCAGGGGTGTAAAACTGCAGTCCTGGAGGGCCGCAGTGGTAGTTGGTTTTTGGTGTGTTTTAGCACTTAATTGATTAATTACAATCACTGGTTGGCTAAAGAGTCCACACACCTGGTTCCCAAGGCCTAAAATGGCTGCCAATCGAAAGGAAAGAACAAAAACCTGCAGACACTGCGGCCCTCCAGGACTGGAGTTTGACACTCCTGGTTTAGGGGCTTGTATAAAATTATTGCAGATATTATTGTAATTCTTTTACTTCTGAGTGTTCATATGGCATTCCCATCATAGTACTCGTGAAATAATTTAGGTTAGGTTAGCCAGAATCGTGGTTTTTTTCCCCACTAGTTTGGGTTTTGGCTTCATGTGTCGGTGTCAGCATCATTGTAGTACAGCTTTTGTTTCTTTTAAGATATTGATGTAACAACCTTACATTGTGGACCAGATTGGAAGTGTGTATCCTTGTAATATTCTTTCCAAAGTGCTGTGATTAGCAGTGCTTGTTTTTGGCCATTGTGATAGAACGTGAAGACACAAGCATTCCAGAAAGCAATGAACTTAACCTTAACCGAAACCATTAACTTAACAATGTAGCTGTTGTGACGATGAGTGAAATTTGCTGCAGTTGTTGTAGTCGTTAAGATGTAGCCGTTAAGTTGCATTATTTACCAGTGAGAACAAGCAGGAGTATCTGGATTTTTTGTTCATATTGTAATAATGAATTTTTCAGTCATGATTTTTTATCTTTTTTAGTACTTGCACGAATTGATAGCGCAATATGTTTCTTCGCATCGCAAACACTCAAACTTATATATGCACTCCCACCCTTCTGTTTTGTTTCAACAGAGAGTTGACAAGTCCTCCATGACCCAGAAGGCAACAGCTTGAAGTATTTCAGCTATTTTCACTCTTTGAATAAAAATGGTTTCTATAAGTGTTTGATGTTTAATTTGTCCAGCCATTTAAAAAATGACATACCATTAACACATAAAAAACATTATGTCCCCTAGTTTTGCCAAACATGCTTATAAAAGCATCTCATCACTGCAACATCCAGAGAATGCACTTGAACATGTGCATCCGGAAAACCACAGCTACATTTCCACACTTATTTTCACTGTGCAGTTGACCATTTTACACAGTGCAATCATTTCCACTGTATGTTTGTACCAGAAAGTAGTTGGCATGGGCAGCCTGCAGAACCCCGGCAACTACAGTGCCAGTGTATCGATCTGATGGAGAATGCATGCTGTCTGAAATGCTACCCTTGGCTGCATTGGTGCTATGGCCAGTTATGGCTGGTATGGCCCCTGGGCACTCCTGGCCACAGACTGGACTGACCAGGTTAGAGTGAGATTCTGGGTATTGGGATGCATCTTCCACCCAGGAAGGGTCATAATTACAGTAATGAAATGGAAGAAATCTGATATCTGCTTTCACAGGGAAGGAAATAGATGGTCTTAGAAAAATGGCTCATAATGTAAGTGGTTGTAACTTCAACTCAAGTAGTCTGTGAAATACAAGCTGTAGACATGAAGTATCTATTGGACGACACAAGTTCAGCACTGACACGTTTTGAGCCCTTCAGAAAGTTTACTTGAAAAAGGTAATGGTCAGTTTTATGAAAATAAGATTGTGAAGATAATTTTGACAGTTGAAATATTTTAGAGTATTCTTTATTCATAAAAAATGTGTCATGAAGCTGCCTGTGATTGATGTTTGTATGGATTGCAAAAGTATGAGTTTCCCATACCTACTTTTTTCATTGGTGAGCTTGATGAGATGAGTGATCAACCTGTAATCAGACTTCATATGAGCAAAGAATGGAGGAAATGAATTGGAATAATGAAAGTTAAAAAAAAAAAATTCAAATGAAGACAATTATCTTGGATTTATTAGATTGGTGTGCTGTGTAAATACAGCAGCTACAGTCACCTGTGTAAATTCAGCTTGGTAGTGTGGGAATACAATTATGGGAAAAAAAAAAAAAAAAAAAACTACTGAGTTTGGGAGACAAGATAATTTATCCAATATTGACTAGTCCTTCAAAAACTATAAGAGGAAATAATCTAATCGAGAAGTATCTTTTACAATGATTGCTGCAGTGTCTGTCTAGAGTTTAGTGCACACTAACCCGAAAAACTGGCTTCATTAAAATACAGACAAATATAGAAAAAAAAGTAATTTACACATTTTACATAAGGCCATCACCAACGCCCCCTCTCACTGCTCAGAACACCCTCCTCTGGGTATTTTTGGAATGGCTGTAATGCTGCCTCATCGAAAGGCTTGAACCTCTGGCCTGTTTTATGGACTATGTGGGTAAAGACACAGGGTAAGAATGTCGTCAGATCAATAGACATTTCAGGACGCAAAAAGAAATATCCAGAAATTTTGCGTCGAAATAAACACATGAAATAGGGTTAACTATAATTATGCAGACAGACAATGTCTGGTTTGTACAAACTTCTCGAATAATCCTGAAGCCACAACCAAGATGGTTGACACAACTGGACAATAGCGTCAGCCATTCTGACACGCCCACTAAGTAGAACAGCGATTTTACTACGGTTTCAACTTGAGTTGTTCAGAAGGAAAACATTTCTTGTACAGTTTGTGAACTTGGTAAATGCAACCAATTGAATATTGGGTGATCGGCAGTAGTACCCTGCTTACCACAGTATAGCACAACAAACGGAAACAAGTGAAAACAAATCCAGTGCACTTGATAAAACGGTAGGACATTTTGTATGTTCCTGATTTAGTTCATTGTTTATGATTATTTTGTGGCCATCCTTGACGTTACTCCAAATATCCTTGTAGGTAAATGAAGGCAGTTGAATATAGCTGCACTTTGAAGTGGTGTAGTTTTGATTCCATGATTTAAAACGTTGCACGTACACTGACTTGTTCCATAGACCCACACAGGGAAACATGCACTACATTTCGTCAGTTCATAAAGCCAATGGAAAAAATACGCTGTGCGAGGAC
This sequence comes from Albula goreensis, assembly GCA_022829145.1. Classification (NCBI taxonomy): domain Eukaryota; kingdom Metazoa; phylum Chordata; class Actinopteri; order Albuliformes; family Albulidae; genus Albula; species Albula goreensis. The sequence continues at coordinate 10,188,929 of CM040753.1, read as the reverse complement.
AGTCTTTAACAACCCACAAATACAATGTGTTTTGGAAACTGAAAAAGAAATCACAGTCTCTTTAGCATATTCATTTCACAGAGGTTATACTCTTTAGAGATACTTTCTAAGCTTTGTAAGTATTCAATGCTTTTTGCTTTTATGGAACAGAACACCAAATCAAATGATGTGAAATGACTGTAAAGATATTTAGTTTTAACATTGAGCAATAATGTCAAAGGGAATAAGTGTACGATTTATATATTTATATTTTTGAGTAAAGGATGTGGAAAGGAGGTGGTGTCAGAGCAAGAATCTTACCTCTTTTTGGTGGAGCAGGTCTGGTGAAGGCATGGTCGCTGTTGCTCTCTGATATACCTGGATGCAATTCAAAGCTGGACAGTTTGTGTTGCTTTCTGTTGCTTGTTGTATGTGCGCCGAGGTGTTTTGGATCGCGCAGCTCTCAGCTGTAGCTGAAATTTAGTCGGCCCTCCAGCTCCCTGAACTGAATTTCACCTGGAACTCTTGACTCCTGCTGTACTATGCAATCGCAGTCCTCTTTTGTTGCTGTTGTCCACTGTTGATAAATAGGTGTTTTTTTTTATGCTGTTATGTGTAAAGGAGTTGCACAGTATTTGATGCTATGTATATGTATTTGTTTTCTTTACCTGAAGGGCTACAGTGCTCACATGTGCCCATAGAGGTGAGTAATTAGAATATGCATTGTAAATGGGTGTTAAGTGGTTGGTATTTTGGACAACCTTAATCATATGGAAACCTTAATAAAACCTGATTTATTTAATGTAAAAAAAAAACAATGTGGAGTTATTCAATGAGATTCCAAAGCCATTTTACACCTTTTATGCAATATGAACCTCTTCTACAGTAAATCTGAATAACATTGCTGAGCATCTGATGTTGTTCAGTGGTTTGTATACAAGAGCTACTTATGATTTATTTCCATTATCTTTCATATTGTAGATGAAAATGAAGGTGTGCATATTGGCAGTGGCGCTTGGGCTAGGCCTCGCTCATCACAACTCTCATGTGAAGCACGGCAGAACATCCATAGTCCACTTGTTTGAATGGCGCTGGGCTGATATAGCACAGGAATGTGAGCGGTACCTGGGACCTAATGGTTACAGTGGGGTTCAGGTTTGTTTCTCAGTTTCTTAAGAAATAACTGGAGACACTGGGTGCACACAGAAACTTGTGTGTGTTTGTGCATTCCTCAGAAGATAATGAATAAAGAAACACATTTGTTAAAATACTGCTGTTAATAAGGAATGCATTATTAACAGTATTTTGAGAGCATACTTGCATAACTTACCGAACAACAATTTGTTTGACGTAAGAGGGAAATGATATTTGGTGAATTTCGGATGTAGCTTGGTGTCTGAACGTTCAACGACATTCATCTCCATTTCCTCTGAAGAAAAAGGACAGGAGATTTGAGCTGTGTGTTCTTAATGTACTACTTGAAGGGGATGGTGTATGGTGATTTATGTTGGTGTATTGTCACTTGAGTCTGTTTGTGTCTGCTGCTAGATTTCCCCACCAAGTGAAAACATTGTTGTCACCAAGCCTTGGCGGCCCTGGTGGGAGAGATATCAGCCAGTCAGCCACAATCTGTGTTCCCGATCTGGAACCGAACAAGAGCTGAGGGACATGATTGCCAGATGCAACGCCGTTGGGGTGAAGTCCGACTGAAGCACTACTCAGCCGTTCAGTTTAACAATAACTGAGCACATTCTGTCTCCAATAACTTGAAATGTACCAATGTGGAGTAAATGGGAGCTTAAAAAATCTGAGAATTCAATAACCCTTCATACTCTTTAGTTTATTTATTCCCTGTAAATTATTCCAACCAAGATCAAAAGCACGGTCTCTGCAGACTTAAACTTAATTGGAGTAATTTTGCCAGATCTGGCAGATGCTTCCATCTTTCTTTCATCATTAATATGTTGCAATTAGTACATGATTTGATGTGTGGTTTGCCTGTCTCTGTGTATAAGTCTGCATGTTTGGGGTTGTGAAAAATATATGAACATTTCTGAGGTCATCTACTGAAACGCCCTTGTAGAGCATTTAGTCTGGTGGGGTCATAGTCTGATGGTTTGGAAGTGACGCTTTGTTCTTTCAGGTGAACATTTATGCGGATGCCGTTATCAATCACATGTGCTCAAATGAAGGTGGAGAGGGCAGGCACTCGACCTGTGGCTCATACTTCAATGCCACCAAAGAAGAGTTCCCATCTGTGCCCTTCACCGCACAGGATTTTAATGACAGAAACTGCACAACCCGCAGTGGGAATATTGAGGACTACCAGGACATTAATCAGGTATGATGGGAAAACTGCAGCACTACACCCAGATGTTAGGAAAGAAATATTTTTTGTGCAATTTATTCCTCATTGAATTGTTTGTATTAACTTTTTAATAACCAAACCCAGAAACTGTTTGCAAAAATTACTAGCAAGCAAAGGTATCATTGATAAGGTTATTTGTGAGTGTAGCAACTTAGATCTTGTGGGTTATGGCTGTGCTTTTCTCATTGTCTGCTGATTCTCTAGAAGGGGGCAGTTTAGGACATAGCCATTCCCCTCCCCTCTTGCAAATCACTCCTACTATACGGGGACATGACTCAACACGGCAGGCGGTGCAATCCTGGCAAGGGGAGTCAGCTAATGTGGGTGAAGGGGGCACATTGGAACAAGCCCAAGATCTTGCCATGAGCCAAGAATCACAAGTGCTTTAGACCCTGCGTTTTCCCTCTTTTTGCAAGCACTGAAGTTGTTTCACATAAATTAGTCAATCAATGAGTCAGTCAAGAAAATATATAACAAGGAGCTCTTCACAAAGGAATATTCAGTGCAGTGCAGAGCAGAAAACATGTACAGAACAGCAGTGTTTGAAAGTTTTGCAGCTAATCAAAATGTTGTACAAGGTGACTTGATATTATAAAGGAGATAATATGTGATATTAATAAGAAAAAAAGACAAAATGACAGAAACAGGATCAGTGACAGGGATGTCATCCAGAGCTTTAGCTGAATGCTAACTCGTTCAAATAAACACATGGGATATGAACATTTTTATTTATTTAACCTTAATATAACTTTAAATTTAACTTTTATATACCCAGGAATGGCCTACTGAGACACTGAGTGTGTTTTACAAGGGAGAACTGGCCAAGAAGGCAGCAGCAGACAGTAAAACATTACAGCATTAAAACACATTAGAACATACAGCAGTCTGTCATCATGAGCCAATACAGCCTACAGGGAACATTTAAACATTTCCTGAACAGAATTTGGAACCAGAGTTTCACATTCACTCAGGGGCTCCTGTACATTGAGGTGAAGCATACTTTGCAGACTGTTCCATGGCAATGAAAATCTAAAACAACCACTCACTGTAAGAGGTTTTTAATAATGATGTATGAAATGATAGCTTCCCTTGTAGTGATTGCCATCTTTTTTTACCAGATTGTTATTGCATGATACTGTGCAACAGCTTTCTTCATGTGCATTCATGTCAACAGGTGCGTGACTGTCGCCTGGTAGGCCTGCTTGACTTGGCCCACAGAAGGGAGTACGTTCGAGGAAAGATTGCAGACTACATGAACGCACTGATAGACATGGGTGTGGCGGGGTTCCGGGTGGATGCCTGCAAGCACATGTGGCCAGAAGACTTGAGTGCAATTTATGGCAGGCTTCATAACCTCAACTCCAAATGGTTCCCCGCTGGTTCAAAGCCTTTCATTTATCAAGAGGTTAGTCTTCATTCCCATTTCATTAAGATTGTTAGAATTCAGTCCAACTGCTCATTGTGCATTTATCGCAAGCTACAAGGGAAATTCAAGTCTAAAATTTGCATGAGCATTTTAACCTCCAGCTACTTAAAACAGTCTCTCACTCTGCAAGGCCTGTAATAACTGACAGGGGCATAATCAACAGTTTGAATTCCTGGTCGTGTCTCTTAATATGGATATAATTTGATGAGAGGGAGAGCACGTCAATCAGCTGTTTATTTTATTTATCGTGCTTTTCATTATAGGTTATTGACCTTGGAGGAGAGCCAATAAAAGCTTGTGAATACTATGAGATGGGCCGTGTAACAGAGTTCAAGTATGGTGCCAGACTTGGCACCGTCATCCGCAAATGGAATGGTGAAAAGCTTTCTGATCTCAAGTAACGCATTTAAATGAATCTTCTGAAATATTTATGTTTATTCAACATGAACCTGTGGCAGAGACTTCAATAGACTGTTATGGAATGGTGTTTTCCTTTCCTGCCTTGCCTACACAGTTTGGGTGATGCACCAACTTTTTAGGTGCTCTACATCACAGTAGAATTTGCCAGATATTGAACATATCTGTTTTCCTTTTTGGATAATTTATTCTGGTCCAGGAGCTGGGGTGAAGACTGGGGACTCATGCCTTCAGACAAGGCCCTTGTGTTTGTGGACAACCATGACAACCAGAGAGGGCACGGGGCAGGCGGGAAATCCATCCTCACCTTCTGGGAGCCCAGGTACCCTACTCTCCACACACATTCCTACTGTTTTCACATTGCACACACTTACAACATGCTAACAACATACCTGCCCTGTGTTTTTGTTAGGCTGTACAGATTGGCCACGGCTTTCATGCTGGCGCACCCTTATGGAATGACTAGGGTGATGTCAAGCTATCGCTGGAATCGGCACATTGTCAAAGGAAAAGTTAGTTGTTTCAAATGGCTCGTTTTTACCTTGGTCACATTCTTTTCACATCAATTAACCTGTTCTAAAAGGCTTACGTAGGTTTTTATGCAGGATGAGAATGACTGGGAGGGGCCTCCAAGCTTTCCAGATGGCTCCACAAAGCCTGTTCCTGTCACCCCAGAAGGGGGCTGTGGGGATGGGTGGGTGTGTGAGCACAGGTGGCATCCGATCAAGTAAGCAATTTTATGTCTTATAGGTATTTAAATACAAAATCCTTTCTCCATCTAAAACAGTGGTCCTCACTCTAGGCCCTGGAGAGCTACAGTGTGTGCTTGAATGTGTTCTTACTATGCGCTTATTAACCAATTGAAATAGTTGACTCATCTAACCTCACCTGGTTTCCCAGGTCTGAACTTGCAGTGGATAACCTATATTCAGTTAATGTTTGTGTGGCACTGCTGGCCTAGTAGTAATTTTGTATTGAATGGCATGAAAAAAGTCCAGTTTTACAAGTCTTTAAAAAGTCGTTGTCCTCATATAAATTCACAATATATATATATATATATATATATATATATATATATATATATATATATATATATGTTTATGTACTTAATATGTTGGTTTTCTCCTTTGCACGAAGAAACATGGTCATTTTCCGAAATGTCGTTGACGGTGAACCGCTGTGTAACTGGTGGGACAACGGGAGCAATCAGATTGCCTTTGGCCGTGGCAGTCGCGGTTTCATCGTCATCAATAACGATGACTGGTAAGGACAGTGAGATGCCACAACGCATGGGGGTTAAGAAAGGAGTGTATTTGCTTAAGCTGGTGTTTGATTCAGTGTTCACTTACTTCCTTCAAAAAAAAAAAAACTAAGTACTTAAAGATTCTTGGAAATAACACTGTACTGTGAAGTGTTTGATTTTTTTGGAGAGAGATTTTATCACCTTGAATGGAATTACAATCATGTTTTATTATAAATGATTCCCTTAGCTGATCCTGTACCAGAATCCTCATTCCACTCAAAATAGTTGGGGTTCAGATAGGGGAAGAAATAGCTGGTAATGAGACTCTTAATTTGTTGAGATACTTTTTAGGGATACTTATATCATTTTAATATTTTTCATTAATGGTCTGCCACTATTTACATGCCATGTCTTAAAATTTTGTGGGACCCTAAAATTAGGGGGAATGGACTTAAACTCCTTGAACTGGTGACACTGGTAAGTATCTGCCCAGTGCAATCTTTTTACAGTCATACCTTCCTACATTAAAGGAAAGGAAACTCTTTTTGAGTCTGATACAGAGAGCAAGGAAGCTTTTTAAAAGCTCACCATCACTACAGAGGGCACCTCTGTGTTTGACAGGACCCTGGATATGACACTGAGCACAGGCTTGAGTGGTGGAACATACTGCGATGTCATCTCCGGGCAAAAGGAGGGAGGCCAATGCACTGGGAAGCAGGTCACCGTCGGGAAAGATGGAAGAGCGCATTTCAGGATCAGCAGCTCCGACAGTGACCCATTTGTCGCCATCCACACAGACTCTAAATTATGAATGCCAAAATCAACAAAAGCACCAAGTGAGTGGCACAGACTCCTCACGTACGTTTGCCGTCTTCTGTGGAATCTTGTGTTGGGTGTAAAGCACAGTCTCTCATGTGGGCTTTCAATCATACATAAATGAATGCCAAAACTATGTTGATCTCATCACTGTCTTCTTTTTTAGTCTTAATGCCAATCCAGTTAAACAGAGACATGAAATGAGATATATTTAGTTGGCGAGAGTTATTTTCATGAGGCTGCACAGAACAAATGCCCTGTGCGTGTCACTGTATGCCAGAGTTTGTCACATTGAATCACTGTTCATTCATAGAGGACATTTGATATGGATATAAAAACTTGTACTGCTTCTGCTTTGATAACTTTGTCAGAGATGGTGTGATATGAGTGTAATGTTTACTGAAGACTGCCATTCCTTTACTCAGTATGCAAACATAGTCACATTTTCTTGTAGACATGCTGATATTGAGTTAAGCTTGCTTATTTCCTTATCCTTATATTTATTCACCATCCTGGTGTCTCAGTCTCAGTCAGTCAGTCAGTCAGTCAGTCAGTCAGTCAGTCTGTCTGTCTGTCTGTCTGTCTGTCTGTCTGTCTGTCTGTCTGTCTGTCTGTCTGTGCATATATACTCAAACAGAATAGAAAAATAAAACAGAAATAAATAAATGACAAATAAAATTTCCTCCTATAAGGTATGGCACATCTATATAAAGTGAAAGTTAAACAATTAAAAACCTATTGTTTAAAGAAAATCATATTTCCTTATTTCTAACCCACAAAACCATTAGATCTAGGTGGTATTAGACTATCAACTGGGATAATGAAAAAATCTGAAGTATGAAATCTGACTTTAAAAAGAAAAAATTTAAACCAATAAAATTTAGGGCCCTGTCAAAATATGATCCTCAATCAGCACTTCCACTCTAAGTCACTTACTAGACAACATCCTTGTAATAAATACAGTAGACAACATGAGTATCATGATCTATTGCAATTGTTTTGTATTATTACACCTTCTTGTTCACCTTCATTATCCTTTTTATATATGTACAGAATAGTTACTTCATGTGATTGTATACTTACAGTCCCAAAAGGAAAAAAAGACCATAACAACATGGCTGTGGATGTGGCGGTTTGCACTTCACGGTGATCTCATGCAGGATTGGTGATTGAGAGGTATGATGATTAGATTCATACCAGGCCCGAATTCTGATGACACAAGACATTAAAAAATAGAAACATAAATCTATGAAAGAAAAATATCACCCTGGTTCCCCACCGCCAATCATGAATAATAGTTATTGAAAGGAACGTGAAGAATGGCATGCTTATGTCACATTTGACTGCTGCGCATCCCAGCATGCACTGCCTGAAATCCTTACTAACATCTGAAGAGTCTGTGCCTAGACTATATTATAAAATGAACAGAGGGAAAATGACAACAACACCAAAGCCCATTTTAGGTTCTTTCACTGGCAGCCGGCTCCCAGGGAACTTCTCTATTACTGGTGCAGAAGATAACCACAGCATTTTAAACAGTGTGCAGTGACGCCAGATTTATTTGATTGTAAACTCACATTCTGACCTTCAATGACTTACGTATGTTAATTGAACATTCTCTTAACTGTTTTCATCAATGATCTAAATAACTGTAATGTGTTCATATAGTTGCATTAGAAGACAAGCTAATATCTTACTTCATTGTGAGATGGTAAGGAATCTTGAAGTTTCCCTGCAGCCAGCTTTGTAAATGTATTGATGTGCTTATGGAGGTGGGCATTGGTGGTTCACAATCAGTGTCTCATGCTTAGATAGTTTACCTGATGCATATTTTTCAATAAATCTAAGGTTAAATATTGAGTTTGACTGAGGAAATAGTCACTGAAATACCTTAGTGCTATATATACACATACATATACTTACAGTGCATACACCTGGAGAAGTATAAAGACCATCTTTTTGGGTGGTGTTTTCACAAACCAAAGAATGCCTCCTTTGACATGCTAAGGCTTTTATAGTGTGAGTTAGTAAATAAATGAATAGGCTTGTGGCACTGTAGACTCAAACTCCTGCCCCCTAGGCCCAACACTTCCATGCCGTATATAACTCATATATCTAATGATCCCTGTCACACTCTCCAAATCAGCCTGAATTCTATAAACCAATACCCTATAAAGGAATCCTGACACTAGTCCAAGGTCATCAAAGCAATTTAAAAGACAACCTGGAGAAATTGAGGTTTCAAGTGCGTCCAAGTTGGAGACTCCTCTCACAGGATTTACAGTTTGGCCAAATTGAGTTTAACTGCACCGTTGCCGTCTTAGGGGAAAACATGCCACATGCACCATTCTACTGTGACTAGTGTTGCAGGGTTTACCAAAACTAAGGTACTTTTGCAATTAGCTAATTAGGGTAGACAATTATTTGCTTAGAGTTTGATGATGATGTGCTGTTTAATGACATGAGATTTGATGACTAATGTTAACGTTACAATGTCATAAATTGCATGCCTTGGCAGTGTACCATATTTTAAAAGCGTTGCATATTTTTTTTTTTTTTTTTTAAATGCCATTTCTTTACACTGCTGAGTTGAAAAACTTCAAAAGAATAGTCAGCCAGTTTGAATTCCAAATCACATATTTAAAATACTGCCAAATAAATTTCTTGTTTTGGAACGATGTATGTTGAGATTTTGTACCCACAGTTCTATGAGTTTACGCCAGAATTCATTTTCGCCAGATTCATTTTAACAGAATGATGCTCAGTGCATTCGTAGAGCATATAGGCCTACGCTTAATATCTTGAACAGGCTACATCTGAAAGGTTTTAATAAACAGTGAATTCAAAAATGTTTGACCCTTGTGGACATTCTGTCTCTGATCTCTTAAGAATATAAAATCAGTACTGTTCCAGTATGCGGTGTCATTTTAGTATCGATTATTGCAATACTAAACCTGGTATCAGTATCGAAGTCAAAACTGTGGTATCGTGACAACACTAACTGTGACTATAACAAAGGTTTCTTCCTGCTAATTAAAGCATATGCATTCTAATGGAGCCAAAAAGAAATGAATTGCTGAAACATTATTATTCACTGATCTGGTATTGGGGCCATTCCATTGTTTGTTTCCACCTTCCGTAATGCAAAAGATGTGTTTTCTCCTTATTAATAAGACAGGTGCTTCTATTATTAATGGGATAAAATATGGAACATAATGTGCTTCCTAATCTCAAGCCATTTTCTCCACATGTAAAGGAGTATTTCTCATAGGGAGTGTAAGGAGGCTTACACCTTTGCATGTCAATGAGGCAGAGGACAACCTGCAGGTGGGAGAGAGGTGCTGTATTACCCATACTAATTGAAGGTGCACCACTGACCTGCACATACCAAGCAGGCCGGGGCAGCATATTCCATCAGAAAACATTGCATATTGCAGGTTCTGTGGAGCAGATTGCCAGCCCTCCGTGTGTTCACATTAAAGCTATAGTAGTAATTATAATAAAAGTTTTATCAACACATGGCTCCATGGATGATTTATAAATTGTTTTTTTTTCCACTCTGCCTCTATTGAAATAAATGACAGTCAAGTGATGAAATATGCAAGTGAAAATTGTTTGCCATGTCTTGTTCGCATGCGTATCAGACGTTTAAATGGATTGGTGCATGAAGAGCTAGAAAAATGGTTAAAACCATGGCTACAAATGTGTGTTGGAAGCATGGTGATGTAAAGGTGGCTGCTCTGTCTACAGCCTTCCCTTTTTTGCAGCAGGCCTTGTTTGTGTATGTGTGTACATGCAGGTACCAAAACTATTTTTCACTGAAGAAAAAATAAACCACAATAGACAGATGTTTTCTTTTACTCAGAAGACTGGTTATTTAATTAAATGTATGGAGCCATGTCCACATTACAAAATGCAGTTGTAAGTCTGCTAGAGTACAGATGCAGAATTGTAAAGACGGAATAATAGGTCCTACCTCCAACAAATTTGGATTGTGTGTGGCAAGCTTGAGCATGCACAAAGGGATGTTTGTCCTCTAAACATTAGTGAGGAATCAATAAGACGGGTAACCCCTGCAGCACAGCATGTAATCAACTATGAGCGAATAGGTAATTGCCTAAGTTAATACAATTCCCAATGTTTCCTCTCCATTGCAAAGTTAATATGAAGGAAGCATGTCCATGGTGTACAATATTAATCTTTAAATAAATAACAATTATGGGGATGCTGGAAATGGGCACACCTTGAGCTGTCTCATTTGCTCAGGGAAATACCCTGATGCTCTCCTCTCTTCCAGTAATTTACATTGTGATGGGACAAATGGGATTTTGGACAGTATTATCATGTCATGTGAAGCCTGTTTCTAACCGCGCATCCCTCCCTCTATAGGTAATCCATTCATTTTACAAATTCTCCATAGCAGCAACTTCATGATTAAAATAATTCCATAGCTACAGGTTACTGCCTCTGTTAAGTCTGGGATATTTAAAAAATATATATCCCTTTTTGTGTTTTTGTTCTTTTTTTGAAGGTCAACTGCTTTGTTATTAAGTCATTACACATTAGAAGACGTGTAATGAAACCTTCAGGTAATTCTATTGTTGACGTAGTGAGTTGCTGTATTAAATAAAGTACAGATGGAGCTGCCTATTTTTTACCCTATGGTCAAATCAGAAAAGCCTATTGGTGTGCCATGTGGATTGGTCATGAATCTTGATTGCAGCTCAAGAAACAACATTCTGAATCAGAGTGCAGAAGGGAACATTTGAGCTTCTGGATGAAGTGAGCAGTAGCAAAGGGGGTGGGAACAACACAAACCCAAAATAGTTCTCCTCTCAGACTGTCCTTAAATAAGTGGCTCAATTGAAGGCAAGCGTTCACACCTGAGTTGATTGGAAATCACTACCAGATGAGCGCTAGTTAGTGAGGCCGTTGCTGTGCAAGTTCCAGCATTCTCTCCAGACTGAAGGGAGGGAGAAGCATTGCTCCATCTACTGCAAAAATTGCCTGGCTTGGTTAATCTAAGGATGTTTGGGTTGGGGTATTGAGGTCTTTAGTCATTAGGAGCCCCATTCAAGGAGTTTTGACTGCATCGCAGTGACTATTCTAATATGCATATGTTTCAAAATGCAAATACCAACCTAGTTTTGGAGTATGGATACTTATTTTTAAATGTTTTTTCCCCATCTTGCACTGTCTCATATAAACACAAGCAGGTTTCTGATGAAGAAGCTACATTCAGTCAAGTGGCTGGGCTGAGCCCAACTTTAATTGATGGAAAGGAAAATATGAGCAGTACAAACACATGAGCAATAGCACATGCACATCTATCTGTTTTGTTTGGGGTGTAGCATCACAGTATCCCTTAATTTTTAGCGAAACTTCAAAGGAAACAGACAATACACAGTGCCTTTATGATGCACTCATCACCTTAGATTTGTTATTTTGTTATACCTGGACATAGTTTTAAAATTCATGTTTGCATGCAAGTGAGGAATTTATGACTTGGAAAAAAATGTCCCTGAGCCATGTTAAGCTCAACTGTAACAAAGGGGTCAATACTTATACAATTATGAATTATAATTAATCTTAATGTATACATTTGTTTGTACAGTTTGATAAAACATTTCTGCAGATATATGAAAAGCCTGACAAAATGTTTCTTAAACCCATTTTTTGGTATGTATTATATTTTGAATTACAAAATATAGTAAATTCATACATTAAAAAAACAGGGGTTTATAAAAAGGAGGCTTTTCATGGAGGCACTGTAGGTAGATTTATTCAAAACAAGCAAAGTGGGTGATCACATGACAGTTAGCAGAGCAATCTAAGTTCAATTTAAAAGGAGACTGTACAAGCCAAACAGATGCTGATTCATTCATTTTAGTGGTAAAATGTAAAGTGTTTATGGCTCCAGAGTATGATTAGAATTTGCTTGAGATATGGACATAAAAATGCTTTTCCTTGGTCAGCAGCTACCTCTGTCAATCGTATTATAAAGCATTGTTTAAACAGGAGAGCAGATCGATACTGTCTTCATGTCTGCCCTGGCGTCTCCCATTTTTCTAAGTCAAATGCTGCAGCCTACCGTCTGACTGTCAGTTGTTAATATCAATCCACACAAAAGTTGTATTGATCCACTGTGTATTTGTGCATTCATTATCATTGCCATTTCCAGATGCTCTCCTCTCATGTAAGTGACAATATCTGATTATGGATATGATTCAGCCATATGAGAAATGACAAACAGAACAATCCCAGTGGAGTGGGGGAAGGGGGTGCTATATAGATAAACTGCAGTTTTAGGGCAATGTGTCTGCCATGTGAGGAGCAGATGGGAGAGAGGAGACCATTGCTACTGGATGTAAATATATACCTGTTTGCTTTGCTCCTCAGCTTGTTGTAACAGCTGAATGTGGATAAACCTGGTGGTAGAATTCTAATAAGCCTTTTCAATTCAAACTCCAGTGCAAAATGCAAACATTAGACTGTAACCCTATCACACTCTCCTTCCAAATATTTAAATGGTGTTTTCACAATTCACTTAGTTATTTTTGTTATTTTTTCTTTACATTTCAGTTATAAATGCCCCAAATTCCCAGTGTGCACTTGTCTCTGATGTATACTGTATAGTATAGAAAAGCAGTTGGTTAAAACATTACATATTATTTGTATGATTTTGACAAAACTGAGACAGTAGCTACAGTGGTATTGTGAGCCTGTAGCACTCCGGAGCATTGGTGCTAAGACTCACTGTAAGCAGCATATTTCCCGTGGGAAGGCAGACAAAGACATCTTGCTGGTGGACAATGGGTGGGGATCTCATCACTGAAATTCCTGTCACATAGGAAAAGGAGGAGCACTTCCCTTTTCAGTCACCCCTGAGATGAGAAGACTATCGCACATCACAGTGCCGACACTCTCTCTGCAGTCTGTCTCAGCCTGATGTGCAATAATGACCTGTCAAAAACACAGGCTTGATTCCAGCATATGAAACATGGAAAACCTATAGGGGCTATCCAACTTAATGAATCCTAACACCAATCTGTGTGCCCAAAGGCTCCGGAAAATGCCTAATCTATTTCATCCTCATATCAAAACAGACAGAAATTTATTCCCGCAAACTACAAGAGCTGGCCCTGTATTTGCTGCCTTCTTGATCATGTAATTGTTGGTAAAACACACATTTTGTTTAAGAATAAATTGTCATGTTACTGATATCACAAGCAAGTACAATCATGAGTTATCATATGCTATTACTGTTCCCTAAAAGACTGATGACTCAGTTTCTGCGAGGTCTTAAATAAAATGTGAATATAAACAGAATATTATCTGCACAAGGCAACACAATCCTGTAATTCTCATTTTTCAATGAATTCTGTTATTCAATGAAAAAGTGCTGGCTTTCTTGTGACAAAATTGGTCTCTCAGGAATCAATACAATTTAGCTTCTGTTCTTACAGCATTTGCTATGTGGAAGAACCTTGCCTCTTGATAATGATAATGAACCTGTCCATCACTACAGAGGGAAAGGGGATTACGGTGGCACTCTTGGATTACAGGCTGTTTGATCTATGACTCTCTCCCTTCAATTCATTTAAACATACTTGTCAGAGTGAATAATATAGCTGTCAGCTTTGACAGAGGTCTCCATTATTGTCAGTCATACCCAAATGGATTGAGTGGCATTGTCTGGAGAAGTGACAGTGTCCGCAAAACCCACATGTGAGTCTGAACTCTCTCTCTCAAGAGTGCAATTTTATCCACTTTACCAGTGAGAACAATGCCACTTCGGAGCATTGACACTGAAGAACAGACTTTTTCACAGTAACATGGTTTAACATGCCTGTCATCACCAATTTAAGAAAAAAAATGATTTATGCTGTGAAATAAATTAAGGCAACTCTGCACATTAAAAATTTGGATTTCTTTCTCTGTTATGAGTTCTGTAGCTGTGTCACAATGTGTGTGTGTGTGTGTGTGTGTGTGTGTGGGTGTGTGTGCTGACTTGATTCATGTTTTTTTCTGCCATGGAGTGACTGAGGCTGTTGATCTGGTGCAACATTGGTTTGTGCTAAAAGCCCATACTTTATGAACACCAAAAAGTGAGTGTTATAAGTGATTAGCTATATTTGTAACTAGAGGGTTATGGGTTCAATCCAGCTAAGCTTTTGTATGTTACTATGAGCAACCTGAATTCCTTTCATAAATATCTAACTGTATTAAAATGAGTAAAATGCAAGTTCTCTAGTCTTCAAGAACTCTTTACTAAGAGTGTTATCCTTGTTAAATAATACCAGCCTACAGGTATGTCACAGAGGAAAAAACTGCATGGAACACTTCAAAGTTTTTTTTTCCATACTTTGAGGACAGCCCTTTTCTTTCACTGAGGGGCGACGTCGGTTTCACCTGAGTGCAGCTATGGCACCCACCATTTGGGCCGTGGGACAGTGTGAGGAGCAGCCTGTAAATTACCGCTCTTTCAAACCTCAGGAGGGACAGTTTCCAAGGTCAGCCCCACAGACTCTGCGAAATCAGACATCCGTATGGGAGCCGCGTCCCGCGTGTTTGCACTGAGAAGGGAGCGCCATATGAGGTGAGACAGCAAAGGTGAAATCCAGCATGACATTCCACTTTGTTGTCATAGCAACCCAGCCTTGATGAAAAGCTGAAAAACAAAAAAAAAACATCTTTTCAAAAAAAAAGAAAGCAAGAAAGAAAGAAAAACGAAAATCAGCGTCCTACACCTGGGGAATTGGGAAGATGTGGCGCTGAAAAGGAGTTGCCTGACATTTCCGCCAACATTTGATGACTCCTAACAACCAGAGGACACGGCAGCCATTTTAGAGAAGTTACTCTGACTGAACATATTGCACCTGCTAAATTATTTACCCCTACTCTGTCGCTCCGTCCTGAACTGCAGTGAAAGCTGTACCTACTGATTAGAAGCCTGCATGTCACTGTAGCCGGTCAGGGTTTTAGACCTGTCATTTTTGCTGATACCTTTTGACACAGTTGTCAACAGTGTCCTGACTGTGGTGTATATTTCATCATGCCCATCACGAACCAAGATGTCAGCACACCTATGGAAGGACTTAACTGCACTGGTGATTAAATATATCTTTGCAAATCATATGATTAAATTGTCAATCAACAGTGAACATTTGCATGGCAATATTCACATTCTTTAAATACAGCTGTGGTTATCTATTGCTCTCCGGTCTATAATCATAGAATGGCTTCTAAAACTCAAGTGGTATACAGAATACAAACAGTGGTCACAACAATGGTCCATGTTATAATAATATGAATTCTATATGCATGTGAAGTATATGGAGATGAAGATTTTGAATTGTATATATTTACACATTTATTTATGTATTTATTTTACAAACCTTTAATGGTTACAAAAATTAATATCTACAGTATTTCATGGTCTTTAAACTGTAACATGTCAATGTTGTACTGCTGAACTGTAATGGTGCACTATTTTTGCATATACACAGCCACACACACACACACACACACACACACACACACACACACACACACACACACACACACACACACACACACACACACACACACACACACACACACACACACACAACATCTACACCAGTATACCATGTTATCAATATGTACAGAGATATGAGGCAAAGAAGGAAAACCTTTATGACACCTGGCTTTTCAACACATTGCTGAGTCTATGTTCAGAACAGCCTTTCGTATTATTTTCTCTTAGTCTGCTGTATTTTCACATTTTGTTTCCAGAAACATTGTAGGCTAGAGGCAGATTTGTTCCTTCCTTGAATAAATGCACAAATATTGTGACAAGGGGGTGGGGGTGGAGGGGGTAGTGGAGAAGAGAATGGCAATGTGAGTGACAGTCCACAGAGGAATGTACAGTTTAGCATCTCTGCTCCACTGGAGGGCAGTATTGAAACAAATAACCGCTTTGGATTGGGAAGCAGCGGAGAGCACATCATACTAACTATGCTTTGGGTTTGTAATTTGGGGTTGCATTTACTTAAACCGCTGTTGGCCGCTAAACATGTTGAAGTGCTGAGGTCACTTAGTTCCCAGGCTTCTGTCTGGCAGTGACAACGGAAGAAATGGTGGCTTCTATTTTGCCGTCCAACTGAATGCATCCGGAGACATTTTATGCTCATCCCCTCAAAGCCCTCCGCCCACACACTGACTTTTCACTAGTGTGAAGATGGGTTAGACTGTGCATACCAGTCGACAGTCATGATTTAAGTGTCAGAAATAGCCTCAGAAAGAAAGAGGAAATGAATATAATTAGCAAGGGAGTTAATGCAATAACTCCAACAGCTCAAGGACATTGCATTTTTTAATTGACTATTTATGTACTTTAATTTAGCTCCAGCATGTATCTTAAACAGTATACATTTATGCTGTCGGTTGCCAATCGTATTACTGTGCTGCAGTAGACTTCACAAGATCAAAAACAAGTGGATGGAATATCGACAGCTTGTGCAATAGACATCTGCCTTTTCCCATTCTCAAAACCCAAAAATAGACAGTTTACCTCCTATTTAAATAAATACATAACCTGTATATGTTTATTTTCAGCTCATTTTGAAAGTACTTCATGTTTTTTTGTTGTTATCGTGGTTGATTTTTTCAATATCCATGCGAGTCCTCAAGCAGGAGTATTGCATGATGGGCTGGATATGCAAATCATATTGGAGTTAGAAATCTGAATGGCAGAGGGATTATGTAAATGGGAGAAGGAGAAGAGATAAGAAAGATAGGGCTCTTGAAAGGGGCATGGCGCATGAAGCTTTGTAAAATCTTCCTTCTGTTCAGCCTATGAGTGGGTGATATGTTTGTTAAAAAGCACAACGACTCCCTGCAGGATATATTCTTTTCTTCCCCTTACATATTTGAAACAGCAAGTTGGCCTTTGCAAAGCTTTCATTTTTATGTTTTGCTTTCCTGGACACTTGTTTGAGGTGAAGAGTACTCAAACAGTAGTTCTCTCAAAGGGCAAGGTACAGTTGTCTTTTGTCAGAACGCTGCTGTACAGCTCCAACAGATAAAATGGACTCCAGGATATTTGCTGTCCATGTATTACAAAAAAAGGGGCCAGATGAGCCATGTTATGAGTCACACATCACCAATCAAGAACGAATGCTGGTGGCATTTATTTTCACGCCTGTGATAAATTGGAGGATCCATCTGTAAAAATGACATGCAAACTAAGCTATATGTTGTGGTGCAAATTTCCTAACAAATGTGTTGAAGTTAGTTAAAATGTGCACTGTTTGAATTTAGAAATGTGCAGGTCTTATAGGATTTACATCCGTGTAATTTAGTATTAAATGAATATCTTCTGATGAGGAACCGAAAGCTCAGCGATAGTGAACTCAGTGAGAGACCCATCTGCTGACCGACATGGAAAGCACTACAGGATTACACAACAGGTGTACAGCTTTGGTTGAGCAAGGTTATGTTCAGTGTCTGTAAAAGGAATTTGTGTGCACCTCCTTCATATGATTTCATATCTTGATTATATTAAATGTGGTTAAATGCTAGATTGTAATTGGCTGAGAGAGTGTTAGGATTGGGTGAGCGGGTAGAATGTTTTAACAACCAGCACTAATAAACTGAATGATCCACTGCTATTAAGTAGATCCACTAACATGGCTTCATTGTGGCTACAAATGAATATGCAAGTCCTCTCAACACAAAATGACTGTGAAAAAGTAAATTTAATAAGCAACATAGCACTACAATATTTTAAACATGGATTGTGGTACTAGAGCATGCAAATAGTTGTTTTATAATTGAAACCACTCAGGTCATGTTTTGGTAATTTATCATGATCTGTGCCTAGAATGTAGGAAAGGTGCCCACTAAAATGAATTGTAAGTATACTTATTGTGATAAGTATTAATGTTTTCAGTCTTATCTATGCCAGCCTGCTGGTATGTCTTATTGGATATATATATATATGTATATAAGTGGAACTATCTGTACATACCCATGTACATCATGCTATTTTAACAATTGGTACAATATTAATATAATGCATGTACCGTACATGGTGCACAAAGAAGACAAAGTCAATATGGAAAATTCAAATTAAAATGAGAATTTAAAATGAGCAGAGTGGGCTCTGGCTCATCATTTCCAGTTGAAATGCAAATTTGCATTCCACGGTCTTTTTAAAAATATAACCCCCAAAAAAAAAAAAAAATGCTCTGCCGAAAAGTACATATTTTTCTTCTGAATGAAGATGCACACGCAATGTGGCAAAGACAACAATACATTTTACCTTACAAATTGATTCCATTCGTGTAGAAAATAAAGATGTATGCGCGGGAGAACTTAGATTGGTGCATACATCTTTATTTTCTAGATGAATGCAGTCAATTTGTAAAGAAAACTGTACAGTGGATGACTATCCCGTGGAAGCAGTGTTTGCATTAATTGAGCATAATTCTGTCACCATAAAGTTTAAGTTTTAATATCATGGATCTTAATGTGTTGCTCTGCACAACAACTTGATCTACAGAGCCAATATTTAGGTTGATGTGAAATTTAATCACGTGTCAATGTGAAAAAAAAAAATCATGCTTTGGCTTGTGTGCATGAATAAAACTGTTTTCCGAGCATCGCTGGGGTGCACAAACACGATGAAAGTCCTCCAACCAGATTTTTTTCCTCTTCCTCAGGGAGTGTACAGATTGAAATCAGAATACACGTAGAAAGCTTTGCTTCCTCTGACCATTCGTTCTCTAAACTCTCAATATTGGCAGGTGGAAACCTATGTGAAGGGCAAACAAATGCATTGCTGGAGATGACTTGAAGGCATGGAAAGATTGAATTTTCTTTCCATGTCGAGGGAAAGGAGGAGTCTCCAGAAATAGGCAGTGATAGATGAGGCGCATGGCGCGAGACAGCTAAACCCCCCCTTCTCCCGATCCCCAGCCTCCAGCCGCGCTGAATCAGGCTAACCATCCCAGAGCAGAGCAGCTTTCACTGAGCATTGCTTACAACACAACCTTTTTTTAATAGCCTCCGTCTACATCTGATTACTTAGCAAGAGCAACAGATCTGCTATAAATTGGGTTTTGTGCCGACAAACCTTAATGAGCAGGTGCTCAAGCATAAGATACAGTGTTTTCTCTGCAGAGACATACCTCTGGCATTGTGCTCTGGGTTACTTTCACTTCTAATATATATATCATTGAAACCATATAAGGCTTTTACTTTCACACTCAGATTTGCCTCAGGGCTCAAACAAACATGTAGCATTGATGCTAAACACTGCAAACAGAAATTAATGATAAACATTCAATCTAATGCTTTGAAGAGCAGCCACATTTTTGCATGCAGGTATGTTTTTTTCCTGTTTAATCTACTGTTACATATGCGTCTAGTGAGGAACGAGTGACCTTATTGGTTAATGTCACAAACCAATGTAACATGTGCTTGTCTGAATACAAAGGTAATATGCAGTCATAGGCATTGTCACACTGACACATTCAAGCCGCTGGTGTGTGAGGATGCAGGGCCCTCCCAACCAGACCTGCCTCTGCTGTGTAGAATAAAATGTCATGGTGTGGGGAAGTCAAGCCCCGCCTCCCCCGCCCACTGGCTTAAGTTTAATCATCTGATCATCGCTCACAGCGACCAGGGGGATGGGCTACAAGCCCCAATGAACAAGACCACCGGCCCGAGCACAGCAGACGTAAACTGTCATTGACCCGCATGAACACAATGTCAATACACTGATCTTTCTCTTTCAAAAGGAGGATGTATTTTTCTGTTGCTTTTTCTATAGGCCAATTCCAGGTGCCCTCCTCTTTATAAATCTCCAACAAACAAGGGGTTGAGGGCTGACAGGTGAAAGCTTTGAACTTTGACAATGGGGATGGCAAAATCTAGGGGAGAAACTGTAACATCAACAAAATGGGGCAATCTCAAAATTGCATCAATCCAAAAGCTTCAAAAAGAGCACTCAGGAAAAACTGCTGTGCCCCTGTATGGAGCTCAGTCTGACCACCTGCTCAACATGTTTAGCGTATACCTGATGGTGTGCTTTTCAGGATGCTCACAGACTGCACACAAACAGAGACACTGTTGATACAGATATCCAGATACACATACATTGGCTGGGTATTTATTATTAATAGTGTATTTTCTTTAAATGAAAGTTTACCACACAAGTAAATAATGTAGTTTGAGTCATTGGAGTACTCAGATGACTGAGTAGTCCATAATGTTGTCTTTGCTTAGTTTGTTGAATCTTAATGAGATGGGCAATGGTGACCTGTCTTTTGTCTGCTTGGAAGAAATGGAGTACTGTAAAAATTAAGTTATGCAACCTTTTTTGATATTGTGTATCCATTATTGTGAATGCAGACTTTCTATTTAATAAAATATTTCAGATCTATATAAATATTTATTTTCATAAAACATATAAAATATATCAAAACAGAAAAAAGATGAATATGCTGTCTTTTATAAATCTTCCATCAGGAGAGAAGCTTCTGATCCATGCCCAGAGGATGTTCAGCCCAGACCCAACTTCATACGACCTTTGGCTGGATACATTTGAACGTGCACTGACCCCCCACCTCAGACTCAGCCCTATGGCCCTGTGTGCGTCTTCATCAATGCCTCCACTGCTCATTCAGAGGAGTTACAGATGCCTGGCGCGTGTCTGCAGGTTGAAATTACCTTGAACAAGCTGACAGCATTGGAAAACACCATTTCCAACTTACAGTTTTTCAAGAAAAACAAATGCATCCCTTTTTCTCCACCTCTGCTTCCACTGTATGACCACATCATCGCCTCTTGTGTGAGCTCTCATCTTGATTGAGCAGTGGGTCCGTGACCACAAATCATGACAATGAATGGCTGACACAGACAGAACAGGTGGAACTGTTGTCAGTCAGCTAAAAAGAAAACGAAACGAAAACACACTACCAGGAGAATGCATTTAGTTCAACGTGAAGGTACATCTGTATAGAGTCATTTTTACCGCACACAGTGCTGACATTAATCAAGGTAATGTCTGAGCAAGAAATGAGTAGTGTGCTCTTTAATTGAGACATAAAATCGCATTCTGTTATGGCCAACATCCCCTGCGTTACAATAACCAGGAAATTTCAAAAGACCAAACATAGAATGCCACACCACAAGCCAGTATCACCAAACATGTATACATTTAATACATGGATTGACAGTAACACAAACATTCAGCAATGGAACACAGGCTGAGTCGGGGTAAGTATATAAAGAGGAAGCTAAACTACCATATGTTTATAAATCTTCCAGAATGTCATTCATACCTAGCTGTCAAACCAGGGTCTTCTGCAGCCTAAGCTGTCTAACAAAAGAACTTCAATTCAAAAATAATAATAATGCCAGTCTTTACGAGGGGAAAACTGAAACGCCCTTCGATCTGTCACTCCTGGGCCTTAAATAGGTGAGGGCACAGGTGATCCCAATCAGTTAAGGTAGCGTCTTCATAGCCCCACCCACCATACACGCCGACAGGTAAAGGACTCATGAGGGAAAGAGAGAGAGTGGGAGAAACACACAGAAAGACAGGGGCGTAACAATTCATTTGGTCACACCTCATTTGACACAACAAGAAAAACAGAGCTGTTGGACGTGCATGCCTTAAGGATGTTTCCATTGCGATGCATTGCTTCCTAAACAAGTGCCCATCAGCAATCTCATATTTAATCAGGGAGACTTAATGCTTCACAAACAGACTCAGGAAATTTTAATGAGAGTCCCTAATTAGCCAATCGTGAGGCCATAATCACTTCTGAAACAAATTAAGCTGTGGGTATTGTAGTGGAGTAATGAAGCACTATGGGTAGTTCACCACTGATACCCCCCCTCCCCTACCCCAACCTTTTAATGCTACTATGTTCAAAGCAGCAATGGATAGTTCTCATGTTTCACTTAACCTTTGTTTCCCTGTGTTAAGCATGGAATTCTTAATCGTTCCTTTACAGAAGCTTCACTTCAGTTGAACGATGGGTATCGGGCCTGGGGTTTCCTCGTGCAAACATCATTTATCTTTGCCAGTGCTGACCCCACTCCTCTTCATCAGATTACACTTTGAAACAAGAGGTACATGATTGTTTTGAAATAAAAGGACATGATCTGGCACGGAGGGGGTAAAGTGGAACAGGGATGGGCTGGTGGAACAGATGAGGTGAGTTTAAAATGAGGCCTGAGAGTGATGGAGATGGTGGGAAAGGCAGTGCAGAGTCAATCACAAAGGCAAAAACAGCATGGAATGGTCTTGTGTCTCCTCCCAAAGTACTGTCCAACTATTGCATTTTATAAGTACAAATTTTTGAAGGTAATTTCACATCTATATGGGATAGCTTGTTCTTGAAATGCGGCCACTTCATATACAGTTTAGCGGGATCCTAAGATCACTCCACTATGACTGCATTTGTGATTATATGACTTGAGTTCATTGGTTTACAGGTGTTAAATACAAAAGTTACCTGGTAAAGACGCCAAATCCCACATCCCACAACATTCCTGCACTCTGAATGCCTTTGGAAACATACTGCAGTCATTGTGAACACTACAGATTCACGGCACACAATCTGTCCTACATTGAAGCAGCTCTGGCAGCCTGTCACAGAATGTTGCTGCAAACGGGCCTGCTCTGTCTCTGGAAAGCTTTGATTTCTTTTCCTTCACTGTCTAACTATCTACGGGCTATTTTATGTTGTTAGCATGGTAGGAAGCAGGAACAGGGACATGTATGTACACACACATGCATATACGCACATATCCACGCACACACACACACACACACACACACACACACACACACACACACACACACACACACACACACACACACACACACACACACACACACACACACACACACCTACTATTCTCTTGTCCCTAACATAAGAACACTACAGTGTGATTTGATGTTTCCATTAACATATATAATTACCAATATAATTTAGTTGTCAGTTAAAAGTCATTACCTGGAGCCTAATAATAATAACGGCACTACTAATTCTGTCTGTTCAAATACTTTAGCATAATCTCAATGTCACCAAGAGCAGTTTGTCTTTACATTTGGCCAGCAGTCAACATGTCATTAAATTGCAAGAAAAGGAGTTGTTGGGAAACAGCCCAGCTGCTGCTGGAGTTGTATTAGATTGGCCAGACGGGGGCACTCTTCCAGTGGAGAACAACTAAACAAACAAACACTGAAACATGAAATTCTGGTTTTTACACAACTCCAACCTTTAGGAATATAATGCTCTAAATCAAAATATTTTCATGCTTGGTAAAAGTGAAAGTGATCAGGTTATGTGAAGTGATGCTTGCAGTTTGATCCATTAAGTTTAACATTTATGTCATTTGTCAGTATTACTGTCACTACATATTACGATTAATAGCTAGAAGTTTGTGTGGTCTGGCATAACTTCAGCCCAGGAAAGAGAGGTGAAGTCAGCTTTTTTTCCGCAATCTCATCACATAACAGAGGTTCCCTTTGGTCAACTGGATGCTTGCAATCTAATTATGCTAGCTTGGTAACTAGCACAGACCTTTACCTCAGTTAGTACACAGCCCAGCCCTGCTTGTGGACTACAGAGTGGAGGTGTTTTAGATGATGCCAATGACTCTAATTCAGATTGACAGAGGTTTTTATTCAGTGATGGCATACACATACAGATGTAATTATAGGCCATCCGCATTAGGGGTAAGAGAGAAAACTTACATACGATCAGACATAGTCTTTAATACATGAGTTTGTCATCATGTCAGATGTATTCCAATTTAGTTTAAAAATGCACTTTGGCTATAATAGTTAATTTAGCAGTAAAACAGATGACAGACAATAGCAGACAACAGTCTGCATGTTACAACAGTCTAAACTCCTGGTATAATCCCACTTAGGATGTGGACCCTATGCTGATTGCTTTTGGGCCAAGAGAACCCAGAAAACATGTTTGTAGATAAAGACAGAGTGCAGCTCTGCTCTCATGTCAGTGTCACACATTGCAACAACACACCTCTGCAACAACTACATGCCATGAGAATTTACTTTATATCCTGCAGCCTTATTTTTTCCAGGGCAAAATTCACTCACAGCCATATTCAATGGGTTTTACTGAGTCCGCATAGTGAAAGGAAATAAGGTGGCTCTGAGCGCATTTTGCATTGAGGAAGTGGCACATATTTGCAATAAAAGAAGCATAATTCCCAGGGGACCCTCGGGATGTGACTGTCCGTGTATCAGGAACTTATTAGCAGAGGGAACTCAGCCAGCACACAGGACCAGGATCTCATCATCTCTGAGTCTGCCAGTGATTTCAACACTTATCTGATGCCAGATTTGAGAGAGTTCCCCTCTTTTTTAAAATGCTCAGCTTCTTGTGTTTGTCACACATTGTGGTGCTTTTTCCAGCCACTTTTTATAAATCCAATAATACACTTTCACTGGGTGCAGATAACTCTTTCTCAAAGAACAAGAAGGGCATAGGCTAAGATAGCACTGGCACTTTGACCATGAGATACGGCGGATGATTCTCCCTGTTGCCATTTCTATTCCTTTTTGCCCATTACCCCAGCCATTCAGAATCATTAAAATATCTGATATCCCCATTTATGTTGCCAAATACAGATTATTTCTTTTCAGAGTCATGAATCAACCAATTTTCTGCACAACAGTATGCTGATTGACTTTTTGAGAGGCTCATTTCCACTGTGATATCATTCTGCGAACAACAGTAAATCTATTTTACAGGCTCACATGCACGCATGCATGCACATGCACATACACACCGTGTGCATGTATGACAAGTAATCTGTAGCATGATTACAAAATCATTTTTATTTGCACGGAACGCCTTCCGTACGATGCTGATGATAATCAATCTGAAATCAATTACAGTGTAATTGCTGAGTCAATAGGACGGGTAGTTAAATATTGATGCCGTCTAAAAGCCCCATCAGGGCATATCGGCAGGCGGAGAGATGAACGGCAGTTTTCCAGCAGAAGGAGAGCTGGAGCAGCAGGGATTTTGATGGAAAGCAGGCCACAGGCAGAGTTCACCTCCTTATTACTGCCGCTACAGCTGATAATCAATTGAAGCCTGCCGCAACTCTGTCAGCATAGAGGAGCAGCTTGCCCTACGTGTCTCTCCTTTATCTAGCGTTTGTGAATATCAAAGGAGTACACGCTTCAGTATTTACAACTAAGAAAATAAGGTCAGGTTACCAATAATCCCAAGGTCAGTAATATGCCCCTAAATCATTTGATTAATAATGGATTGTTATGTATATTATATGTCTCTCACATTTCACAGACAAAACATTAAAAAAGGCCATTGCAAGGACCCAGTCATAAATGATCCATTGAACAAACACCACCTAACATGAGAATCACAGGGGGTGTTGAGGTTGGGCACTGAAAAGGCCATTTTCATTGGTGTGCAGCGAATGTGCACAGGCATACGAATTACTCTGGCCTTTTAGCCCTCCACACATCCTCATCCAAATATCTGCACATTTATAGTAGAGAGTACCTCTAATTTCTGTTTACACAGTACATAACTTGCGTTAAACACAGATTTCATTTTTTAAATTACTCTTTCATTACAGTCAAAAGTATCTCTTTTTTTTCTCAACAAGAATAATTGAAAAGTGATGGATTAAAACCAATGGAAATGGGCTAATGGATAAAAATCAATCAGAAGAAAACTCGCTCAACAGAATGGCTGAAAGCATTCCTGAGAGTGGAGCTGAGCATTTTTCTGCACACGGAGAAAACCCAGCGACTGGCTTCCCAAGGTGAAGTAAATGCGTTATTTATTTATGCCTTCCGATCCTCCCAGGAGAGTCTTGCTGTTGTGTCCCAGATAGCTGACATGTACAGGGTCTGAAAGGCATGCTCCAAATCTTGTGGGAATGTCCTGCCTCACTGTGGGCAGCAAAGCGGGTACACCTCTGCTAATGAATCTCTCTCGCTATCTCTCACACTGGTATTTTAGCAGTCAACAAACAGGAAAGGCAATGAATGGTACATATAGATATAATGTAAGAATGAGTATGCACAACCCAAAGCACAAGATAGTTAGACACTCACATTTTGAACAGTTTTACCTATCAATTTTAGCTGTTTATTTTTTCATCAGTTTTGCCTATCTTTTCTGAACACATGTGGAGGAGAAACATTAAGATGTATTACATGTTATTTCCATGTATTAGGTCCACAGAAACACAATGTATTTTTCAATCAAACCTTTCACACAAATATAGAAATGCAGTGGGCAATTAAGGGGTTAAACCCAAAGGGCCTCACCAGGGATGCAACAAGTCTTAGATACCTTGAGGCTATTTTTGACCCAAAAACTCTGAAACTTGAAGTCACACAGTAATTTGAAACTGGCTTACACTGGAAGGCTGTATAACCACATTTATTCTATAGTCAAAATTACAATAATTCAGCAGAATTTTCTCCGGTTAAAATAAAGCAGATCTTTTTTGTTCATGTCAACAACCCATTGGACTATTACAAAAAGAGTTTTATATCTTCATTGAATGATATGCCATAAGTAAAAATGTGGATATATTTGGAAAACATAAAGGTGAGGACTGTAACTTGCGAAATGTAAACCTCTTACTGTATATGTTCTCAAATGTTGCCTGTTTTCATTGCAAATAAACAACGTTTTGTTTTGACAGTGTTGTGCCAAACAAAAATGACTAAAGCAGATAGTCCTGCAGGCTTGAATCTGCTGTATTGGACAAGTGGCAGCACCAGGTGAGGCCCCTCTGCTGAGTACAAATGTTCTGTGACACCCACTATCAGTTTGATTGATTGGGTGCTTAGGTGTTGCCTATAAAATGTTTGGCATGTAAATGACAGCAGTGGGGAAACGAGCACTGTCAGGTCAACGACTCATGACAAGTTGCTGACAGTCCACTTACCCGTAGCGTTACAGTACGTCCTTAAGAGGGGTGCATCTGCTCTCCTGTGCACTCACATTCCATTGTCCCACTATTCTGAAAACAACATGGCACAACCTACATCAGGACAGATCATGAGCTGTAGTTTATGTTTACCTATCACCCTTTAAAGGATTTATATAGACATACAACCATTTCATATTGAATTAAGATGACTTGCCAACAGAAATACACAGAGTAAGCAAGCAGAGGATGCTTCAACAGTGCTCTAACAGTAACTGATGATTCACCGGCCAGTTAGTCAGACAGCTAAATTATTCACTCCAGAGACAGCACAATGCAATATCACTCTTTCTGCCCCATGATGAAATTGCATGGACTTGGAGCTGTGTGAATTCCACCTTGAAAAATAATAAATCAACACAAAGGTAATTTTGTTAGATGTATGCAGTCTGGGCCTCAAGGTGAATTCTGCAAGAGCAAGCCCTTTTAACACCTCAAAAGTCAATCAGTCTAGGCGAGTAACCTACAGAGTATTTCTAAGTACTAACAATGCATATAAATATCAAAATTCAATAAATATTTACTGTTATGCATGCTATAATAAATATATAATGATGAAATGCTAATAGGATCCATATATTGAAGCAACTAAATCATAGTTAAATATCTTATGTGTCCGCACATATTAAAACCAATAATAATTCTGTATATGTTTTCTCCAGTAAAACATGTCATAAAATCAACACTTTAATATGTCATTTATGAAAGCGATGTAAGAGCAGTAACAGACGTTGAGAGGGGCTGGATAGTCGGTGCCCAAAGCGCAGGTGTTTGAGCTGCAGAATGGGCAAGATGATTTAATGGCTACAGTGTCAGGAATTATGACAGCAAAACAAGGAAAACCTGCAACAGAACAGAGAAGAAGGAGTCACAATCCAATGCTCAGAAACTCTTTCCGTATAGTTGAAAAAGCCTATGTTTATTAGAAACTGGAGAAGGCATTCATCCATTATTGCCTGCCCCAACATGTTACTCATGGTGGTAGAGTATTATGGTTTTTGCATCCATCTTTTGGGAGGTATTGTGTCAGATTATGACTCTGCATGGTAGAATTATGACCGAAGGAATACAAAAGCAATTTCATGTGACAAGGTGCAAATGTTGTTTCCTTTCTGATGCTGCCATACTCAGAGCTGATAAGGCTCCCATACACGCTACTCAATGGGTTGAAGAGCAGTTGAATTTACTCTGCTTTTATGGCCTCCTAAACATGAGTCATCTGATCTGATACATGTAGTCCAGTAGTCAGTTAAAAATATACTTTCAGTCTCAGTTTAAAATACTCATTAGGGATGCAGTTTTTAGAATGATCAAATGTGCCATATACAACATTGTAATTTTGTAATAGCAACAAAAAATGTTATGAATAAGGCACAAGTGCTTCTAATAACAGACAAACCATAATCTCTTCAAATGCTTTTGCCATAGTTCTCTGTAGTGTTGCTTTAATGTGTTTTTGTAAGGTTAGAAAAAAAGATTTTATCACCATAAAGCTCTCATTCAAAATCTCTTTGATGTGCGGTAATTCAATATGTTTGTAACCTGAAGCACCTTCTACAAAGATCTGTTAATGATAAAATGTATTCCTCAAAGTAAATTCCTGCCTAGGGAACACACGCTGCATGTGCATTTATTGTATGAAGAAAATATCCTCTTCACTCTGAATAAATGTTTCTTTTTCTAAATGAAACATGAACTCAAGGAAACAGTTTGTAACTGGGAACTTCAGCTGAGGACCCAGTTTATGGACCTCAGAGCAGCTCCACCATGCCCCAAAGGAACACTAGCCTTTAACCAAGAAATATAAGCTAAATGCATTGCCCATTGAAAATAATTTTAGAATCAGCCGACCAAACAATACAAGGGAAATTTTGCTCCTGGAAGAGGTGTTGGAGGACTCCAAATAAAATGGAAAACTCATTGTCCCAGCTTAGTCATGGGGGCGCTGAGAAAAAGAAGGCGTCTGGCCTTTTTATGACACATTAAACCTAAGTCCGTTATTTCTGCGGTCATTAAAGATCCCGTGGCATTTCTCTAAATATTATGGGTGTTAGTCCTAGTTCCCTGGAAAAATAACCAGCAAATAACTCACAGCATCTGGCCACCCAATCATCCCTCAGTGTCAGACTGGCTACACAATGCCTTGCAATTCCTACTAGGTTTTATTCCCCAGGTCATTACTGCAAAAGAGCATTGAGTTTTTAGCTGACCTGCATAGTTAAATTCAGATAGCAAATAAATGCATTTGTAAATGTAACAAAATCTAAGACAATGTAGACACAATGTGTAAAAGCAAACTGACCATCCACTTATATTAATATCAGACATCACCAAGAAATATTTCATTTTCAATGTGGTAAAGCTATACCATTAACAGTCTCTGGCGCAACCCACTTCTCCGGTCATTGTGCACGCACACTTTACATCAGAACATGTGCACTTATGTTCAGAATGAATGCAGTAATTGTGGTTTTGCATGTATAATACCACACTCACTTTCCTAGAGATGTGAAAAGGTGAAATTTTCAGCCTGAGGCAGATTGACTTCCATATGACTGGCCATGGGGTACATTTCTAATTAACCCTCCAGCTCTCCATGGGATTGCTTTTTATCACCTCATCCTACCCACAGCTCCTTGGTTTTGCTGCATTTTTTGGCTCACGACTCTAGAGGAGGACAAGAGTAATTAAATCAAAGTGAAACAGTGCATGCTGTAATGTATGCTTTGCGTTGTGTGCATATACTGCATAGCGCAACCCAAAAAACCTTGTCCTGGTCAGTTGGGATCTTTGAGAGTGGTGTGTTGCTGCGATTACAAAAATTATAACAAATCAAAATCAAACAAACGGAAAAAAATAGTTTGTCTTGTGACTAGGTCAGCGCATTCAGAATCGTTGTATGACACATAGGTCTATGGATGAGTAATCCAGAATAGAGAAATACGAATGTGGTTTTCCACTGCTAACTGCCATGTGCTTCACAGTGTCTGGAGTACTTAGGTTGTTATTCACAACTTCTATGCTCATTTTAGCACCGAAAAGAAACATAGAGAATTTTGTTTGTTTTGGTTTCCTTGATCTTACAGTCATCTGATTATATTTTCTAAAAACATGAATAAATCATCTCCAACAATAATAAAAATTCCACAAAGCCTTTTCCCTCCCTCTACCCAGACTGACCTCTGTGCACTGCACTCTTCCACTCGACACAGGAAGTGTCATCATTGTTTTGTGATTTTTCAGCTGGGCCTCTTTTAGCTTTTGGCATGATGATCTGCACAGCTACATCTTCCTCTTCCCCTTTGCTATGCCGGGGGCCTCTGGCAGTACTCTGGGCTGTTTCTTCAGTCACTTGATGGCCTCCAACCACTTCCACCAATCACACTCTCATTTTGTAATCAGTTTTCAACTGAAGTGGCTTATGTCTTCCAGGTGTTTGCCTGGTTTACTCTGCTAACCATGGTACCACATCAGGTAAAACACAAAATTTTCATCTCTATTTTGTACACTCTCTACTATTGAATCGCATTCATTTGTTTAAAAAAAGGTCAATAGATGTTTATAGAATAGATCTCCCATTAGCTGGAACCACAAATGCACTTAATCACATCATTGGTTCCACCAATGACTGGATTCCTCACATCTATCCTTTCAAGTCTCCTGCCACCACTCAGAATCTCACAGTAACCTGACACAGTCATAGGAATGGGAAGGGATCATATTTTGAACCCTGGTGAAGGCAAATTCATTGATTAATTAATTTCATTGATTTAAATGATTACATATTTTTTATGATGATTGACAAGGAAATTTCACCTTCTGCAGCGGCAGTCTATAAGCACAAGTCAAGATGGCAGTTGGGCAAAAATTACAAAATATAAAGTGAATCTGAAACAACACTCTCCCTCAAAGATGTGACCATGAAAGACATCCTTTAATAGAACAAATATGCATGCTCACCATTTCTTTTATTCTTCTATTGATTCTTTTATTTGCCTGACCATTAAGAACTATTAGTAAAAGCTGATTAGAGCATTTTCCCCAATGCTGTGATGGCACATGATCAAGGTTGTCATAGATGGATACATGATAGATAGATGTACGCCTATTTGCAGAAAAGGAAAATTATCGAGCAATCATATACAGGATCATTACAGATTTTAATCAGTAAATGTTTAAGCTTTTAATTATGGCCATTATGGCCAAAACATTCAGTTTAAAGACCTGCCAGAAAAATACCCAGAATGATTTTCATTGATGTATATGACATTTTAGATGCTAGGCGTGTCAGCATGACAGTAGTCACGTGTGTGTCTAGGTGTGTGTGTGCATGTGTGTATGTTTCAATAGGAAGATCAGTGACATGAAACTTATAGTTTTCATGTATTGATCGACAGCAGTACCTTTACAGTAGAACCCCAGAGTTCCAAAATCCAGAGATCAAGAGAAAATACCATTATAGAAAAGTATGGGAACAGAGGCAGCATTCTAATTATGCCATTTCAAACACTGTCAAAAGGTCAAGCATTTAACCATAATGTTATCTTATGGAGGAGAACCGTTCTATATTGTATATATTTTGAAATATAATTTCTGTTTTTGGAGTTGGGAATTAACAGGTTACTTGCTGCATAATGAAACCCAGCGTGTGGGCCATATGGTGGCTGTAGGGGGCTGGGTGGGGGTGCAGAGAGGAGAGTAGCAGGCATGGGGTGGCCAGTTTTAATGAAATGTCACTGCAGCTCAGCCACACCTTCGCTGGTTCACTCTGTGGATGAGATTGTAATGGCTCACATCTTTGTGAACAGCGTAAGGAGAATGACCTGCTTCTTCCTCTTTGCACTCCCGTATGCCCTTAAGGCAGCCTACTTCTGCGCAGCCCTATTTATCATCAGGCATAGGGCACAATAACAACACTAATGGGATATTACACTGTGCTTTGGGTTTTAGTGGAACACCTAGTTTGTGTCTCAATTGCCCTTAATTTTTTTCTTCATGATACATTGAATAAACGTTTTACCTATTCAAAGGGATACAGATAGAAGTACTTGCACCCGTTGTTCTTTCGAGCTGGACAGCGTTGGATGAGAATACTAGAATATGGATGCATGTGACTTCATAACATAATACTATGAAAAATTATTTTCCAAAACTAAAAAATACGGACTCTAAGAAATCGTAAATAAAACTGCACTTGGGGCATTTGAAAGGCGTTCTCATAAAAACTGAATGAATAAAAATTAAGGCAAATCAAGGCAAACCTTTGATTATGGCAAAACTTAATCTGAATATGGTAACTTTTCCTTCTTTTTCTAAAGAAATAAAAGACAATAACTGCATTGAGTCCAAACCTCTCCTCACATGTCAAGCCCTCCTTTCCTGGTCTCCTCCTTGGTGCAGGTGTCTGTAATTGAGGCTAGGAGACCCCATGCAGAATCTGAGCCTGTCACGAGAGAGTGTGATCCAGTGTAATTCCCACCTGTGTCTGACCGTCTTCCATTCACAGTTCTTGGCTGCCTATTAAGAGCTGTTCAGACAACCGTAGGAGAGAAAGGGTTCATTATAGAAGTAGAGAATAGCTAGGCCCAAGTTCTCCAAAACTTTTTTGGGAGAAAAAATATGTACACCTACTGTATGATGTCTCTAATTAAGGTCACAGTTCAAATAAAAGAAAATCTCAAGGGTTGTCAGTTTTGGTGACATGAATTAGTAAAATTTGAGGGTGTTGATGGTGCTGCCAGATTTGAAACGGTATTCTTTATATAGGATTTTGAAATGATGACAGAATCCAGGCCAGAATGTTTTGTTCAGAGGGACTTATATGACCTCTTCTCCCAGGTTATAATTATTCACCTTGTTGACGCTAGCCAATATTTAGTAACTCCCACATTTTATATGGTTGGCGATTGTAATTGTTTAACATATACAAACATGAATATTACATAATATAGCTTTTGAAACAGGCATACAACTTACAGAAGTATCAGTTAATGAGTGGCGGAACAAAGCAAAGCAGGCCCAGGATACAGAGGATAAGATGTCCTTGAGTGGGCATGGAGGAAAGTAGTTCTGGCGTATCTGGGATCATAATTGCACCATAGAGGGCAGTCTCTGGTGTAATACAACATTTGTACTGAATTACCATAACATGACAAATATTAAATCCAGATTTATCTTCCAGACATTGTTCAACCCTGGCTGCCATACATGGTGAGCTCCTATATACAGATGTCTCTGCAGCACTGTGTGACCTAAGTCAGACTTGTTACATGCAGGAATGATCTCAAGTCAAACCTAAGACTCTCTGCATATTAAATTAACAACCTGCATGTTTGGAAACATTTATGGTTGTCAGAAAATGTGGAACTCTCCTCAATTTGTATTGATCTGGGGAGTATACAGGCCAAGAAATCATTAAAATGAATACCTTATTTGGCCTGTACGTATTTTGAAAACTGTAATTGTGGAGAAGCCACAAAGACAGTGTACAGGCATCAACTGCTGTTCCAGCCCATTCTTCCATTGGCTAACAGACAATATAATTGGGAAAAAAAAACAGTACAGCAGAACGCCTTGATCATCTCATGACACTCAGAAGAGCTGATTGTCTCAGGCATTCTGACAAGACCTGGATTAAATCCACAATTTTCTACCTTTCAACATTTTTTTCTTTTTAAAAAGTTACAAGTAGTGAATTTTACTTTAGCTCCCTTGGACAAAAGTCCTTAATTGCAAATCAAAGACAAGGATATATGTTTATTCACTCAATCCCCAATTTAAAAGAAAGCAAACTATATATTTAGCTATTGGTCTTCTTGCATCCTGGAGATACAAAATGTAAAGAAAAGATGCATTAAATTAACAAATAGATTCCCAATAATATATCATATGACATAGGTTTCATATTCAAAGATGTCTAACCCTCCTCTTTCATTTAGAAAATACTACATTTAGAATAAATCATGCACCTAAAAGCATTCCTTTTTTATTTTGAATTAAATGAAAGAGGATTTGTAATCATCAAATGCCAAACTGGAGAACTATTAATCTTTCAACTGGGGGTGCTTCCTTCCATTTTACTGGCCCATACTTGAATATCATCTATGCAGCAGTGAAACTGAAGAAAAAGGAGCCCAAGAACAGAGCCTTGTGGGACTCCATATTTCACCCAAATGAGATCAGACCAAGCTGATTTGTCTTCTGCAGACTGAAATCAATTTGAGAGGTATGACCTAATCTGATCTGATTTTAAGAGTGAATCCTGTGCTAAACCGGAGAGATTATTCTGCAGATGTAGAAGATAAGGAGCAGCAAATGCAGAAAACATCATTGCATCTTTTAGAACTTCTGCAAGAACAGATGCTGTACTAGATTATGTATAATGTAGGGTAAAATAAATACTGCATCATGGATAGATTGCAAATGGATTATTGATGCTTAATTTGATGTTAGGAAATATTAGTTCCTGTGCTAGCAGGCACTCAGGATTTCCAGAAGGAGAAATGTCGTGCAAGATTACAATCTGCATATATTTATGTCATATAACAGAAATTAGGCAGTGTTCATTTGGAGCTGTAATATGAGTAAAAAATGGTTTACATGTTGACTGTCATGACCTCATGAGATAAAGTCCTGAGTGAGATAAGGAGCTCAATATACATAAGTAAGTAAAGGCTGAAAGATTTCAGAGAGAAGATCATTTTCTCTGTCAGCCTCCATATTAAATCCAACCATAATGAAAGCTTTATCTGTAGATCTGCTGCTAGGTTGTGAAATCTCCACATTCATCTATACTGAGTCTTACTGCCTGCTATACTTGTGCATTTTCCAGACCAGTGGTGCAGACTTGGTCCTGCAGCTTCTCTGAGTATGTTGATTTTTGTTCAAACCATAATTGCAGCCCATAAACTGTAACAACCAGTTATTTCTAATTAATTAGATAGTTTAATGTGCACTAAGGAATGATTAAGCCTCTAAAGGTCCATTTGTGTCAGAAATAGCTATGCATACCATGTAGAATAAAGGGCCTGCATTCACATCTTTGGATATTTAATTAGTCCGCTAAACTATTGCTTTGTATTTTTTCTGTAGTGTGCTAGAAGCCAAACTTTTGTTGAACATTAACACTTCGAATACAAAGCAAATGGCAACCAGACAAAACTACACTGTTAAAATCACTTTTAAGAATGACTTATTGAAGAATTTGTTTTTGAAAACCTCACCGATTAGCTTTGAGAAAAGTCAGCAGTCACAGAGGGGCCCTAGGGCCACTGTTCTAGAATCAGATCTGACTGTTGCATCATCTGTTTCTCATATGATAAACAGAAAGCATTGAGATTATGTCTGTTCTAAATTCATTGCAAGACCTCTACAATATCTATGTCCTGATGGAAGCTTAATACTCAGTAAAAGGCTTTAACATTAATGCACTGACTATTCTTGTGAACTAAAAGTCTCAACGTGATAATCCCTGATATAATAAAGCATCACAATTCCCATTGATTGAGCTCAGTGCAGTTTCCTGCATAGCAAGATACCTCTCCAGAAAAAAATTAAGTACTCTCCCAGCAGTTTGTAGATGAGAATTGCCAAACACAGAATTTTCTTCTATGGTATTTAGGTTGTGGCCACATGAAAATGGCATGCCCACACACACAGTACCAGTCGAAGTATAGCTGTCAATCATGTTTGTGTTATGACGCATTATATGCTGATTGATACACAACAACAATTGGTTGTGTTTTTGTTGTTACAAAGACAACCACAGAAACTTTTAAACCAACACATACAATTTTTAACATAAAATGTATGTTAAATTCTGTAACAGAGTTTAGAATTGTATGCTCTAGCTGTACCACATAGCTGTACAATCATACAGAGGACATCTGAATTAGTAGTTGCCATCTGAATTGCATTAATTTGATCCATTACCCTACAACTAGTTCAAGAAAAAAAGTTTCTTTCTACCAGAGCAGACAAAAAGCTGTTCTTCTTTTTATAGCCATACATCATTCTATATATAGAGTCAGTTTGTTTGAATCTTTCAGATCAGATAGTTCCACATCCGAGAAACATCATGACCCAGACAATTTGATGAACTGTATGTGGCCTGATGTCTTTTACTTCCTGAAATATTCAATTACCTACTTAGTCACAGGACATCTTGGAAGTCAATGTTCGCATGAAATGAATCACACTAAATATTGTACAGA
Organism: Albula goreensis; assembly: GCA_022829145.1. Taxonomy (NCBI): domain Eukaryota; kingdom Metazoa; phylum Chordata; class Actinopteri; order Albuliformes; family Albulidae; genus Albula; species Albula goreensis. The sequence continues at coordinate 10,152,450 of CM040753.1, read as the reverse complement.
GAGATAGTGATTAAAAGTTTATTCAATCCCCATCTGTCATCGAAGCCTTTGGAATGAAAAAAAAAGTAAAGAACTGTAAAATGTGCATTTATTCTGCTTCATTTATATTTAAGCATATGCTGCAGGACATCAAAGTATAGTTAGTCATTGGAAACCAAATTTTTAACAATTTAATGTAATATTGATTTGTATCCAGTCCCAATTTTCTTCATAATCATACGCCAATCTGTTTAGTCGGTATTGTAATGTACACTTGTCACATTTATTGCTGACCAGTGTCGGACCATTGATTCCCACTTTTAATCTTTTAAAAGAAAATAACTCTCCCCATCCTCTGCCATCAGCACAGGGAGGTGGAGTGTTAAACTAGCCTTGTGGACTGTGATTCCCAATACCCGCCTGCCTCTGCCTCACTGCAGAGCCCCATAAACCATCCTGTGTGACACAGAGCTGACCAACAGCTTTCATAGTAGGATGGACTTCCTGCTCACCTGGAGCCAATCACCACTCATTTTACAGATGTAAATAGGGTCCTATCACACACAGCAGAGATATATAGGTAGGTAGTTGCTATGCTAGAGTTATTTTCTTTGTGTTGCACCTTTACTCTGTACATGACCCATAAAGATTCCTCGGCCTTGGAAAAAATAGATCTTTCCCATAAGAGAATCTTTGCTCTGTTACACATGATGGGACAAAAATAATACTATGCATTGATAGTATTACTTGTTATGCTAACTAACTCAATTTGGGACAGAAACAGTGTGCATCCCCAGTTTACACAGCATTATGTCAGGTTAAAATAAAAAATAACTTTTCATAAAGTAACATCCCAATATGGTCTGCTGCTGTTGAAATCTCTGACACTTCTTTTCAAGTCATTGTGTATAAAATCTAGAGGGTATAAACAGAAAGCATTCAGTGTATCCCACCCTCAGTCTCACAGGCATTCTTGCTGAAGAAGGTGCTCATCTTGTGTTCAACCTGTCAAAGGCCCTGCAGTGACTAGTGATGGGCTCTGGTCTCTGATCAAGATCTTACTCTTGTACCAATGTCTTTTTCTATCATTTGTGGATGGTTTTAAAATCCAAGCATACTCCTGTTGAGTTACCGAAAGCATATCTAATGTATCCTATCCACTGTTTCTGGCTGAACCTACATTGTAAGTGTAAAAGAACAGATGAATACATTTGACATGTTTGGCAGGGCCATGAGACATTAGATGTGGCTCTATACATCTGAGTCTTCTAAACATAATAGGTATGTTTTGTGCATGCTTATATTTAGATTATATATTTTTGTGCACTCTTGAGAGACTGTATTCCCTTTATACCCTCTTTCAGTCTGTGTTTTATAGTGGAACATGCAAGACAGTGCAACACACTTTTCATAGAATCTCGTCACTTTAAACCAGCAGGCTCCTGTGCTCAGGACAAATGCATCATCAAGGCTTCCATTTGAACAAACCGGTGTTTGGTTGATATTGGATAGGATTCAACCAACATTTATCATTAGCATTTGTCTACACTAAACAGTAATTTATGAAACTATAATAAAAATGGCTTTTAATTGTGAGCAGATATAATGTAGGCCAGAAATCTTTGTTGTTGCTACAGTGTAATGTATAAGTACACCACTGAATTTTTTTAAAAGCTTAATTCATATTTTAATAATTCACTGTACTTTTGCTTCTTTGTATGTACCTTGTGCACCTTGTGTTATCTTTCGTTGACTGTTCACTGATTGTGCACTTCCTAACTAAATAAGTTTGGTTGCTAAGATGATTCAGTTTTATATACTGCTGAATGCAACTCCATAAACACAGTAACACTGCCAGAAAAGGAAAGGTCATTCAAGGAGAATCCAGCTAAACTGAGTTAAATGGACCAATCATATAATAAATATTGTTTGAAATGAGAATCAATTACAGGAAATACAGAAGAATCAGTCTTCAATAACAGGCCTAAACTCTAAACACACAAGTCTTTTGTTGAGCACTTGGTAACAATGGTTTCCCCTTCAATCAGTACATAAAATCCAATTTTCTAACAGACGAAACTAACAATAAAATATATACAATGGGTATTCATGAGCTTCACTTTGGCCTGCCTATATTCATATCTGTCTCACTGTGGAAAAAGGGTTTACACACCCTTGGAAGCTAATTGTATCACTTCCATTTCTACAGAAGAAAGATATCTCCAAACATATTTTAGCATTAATTAAATCAAAACAAAACCATTTTTGTAAACACAGTCAAGTTTCTCACTCATAAAAAAGCATGTGTGAAAACACCACTGCTTAAATCTAAGCAGCAAATATTGGTTTTATAAATATGTTCTCTAAATACATACATACATACATACCATTCCAAATGCTACCAGTGTTTCCCAACATTCATTCACATAACTTTGCCCAGTGTTTCCATCCATGTGTGTAATCACAGTTTTGCTGAATTGTGCTGCCTTTTGTTGAGATACAACAGTTTTGTTGCGTATCAAGTATAAGGCAAGGATATTAATATGTGTAAGAATATCGGCAATTATTTTTTTTCTGACCATTCGGATCAGACAACACTTTTTGAAAAATAAATAAATAAAACAATAGGTAGCAATTTAAATTAAGTGTTGTTTATAAGCACTTCATAAGGCACATGAAAGCATCATGAATGTGACTTAATAGCTTCACAACCTGTTCATAAGCTATCAATAAACACATTGATAACGGTGTCTGTAACAACACACCATAAAGCGTTAATAATGATGGTCTGACTCCTGCCATAGCCTGTCATGGCCCTGACTTTCATGTTGCAATGCATTTGTAATACATTCATCAGTACATTGTATGAGGCATATTGAAATAACAGCTGTCATGTGCTGAAGTGTCCAAACTACTGCAAACCATTTGAAGCCTGCAGTGACAAGATGTCAACGATGACAACACAATCTAGCTTCACTGTATGACACACCTGAAGATTTATATGTCTGTCTGACAAGGAAGATCAAAAGCTAAAATGGAACACAGCCAAAAGATCAACTTGCAATAATGTATTCACCATCAAAATAATGTTGATTCATTCATTTAAAAATATGTATATTAATTGGCAGATAGGCTGGCAATTTGAATACATTTATAAACCAAAATGCGTTACATCATTTAAATAAACATAATACAGATTTACCATTTAAGTCTGCAGTTTTGACATTAGTAGTAATTAAGGCAATAATATCTGACAATTTTTGTTAAAGTTGATGTTGACTTGCAGCAATACTTATCCATTTAACAATCCATATACTGTTCTCCTTTACTGGAGCTTTTAAACAATTTACTGTCAGTCAGTGCAATCATGGAGGTGAAAGAATTGATATCACAGCTATAAGCAAGTATACTGCAAGTTAACCAGAAACACATTAAAAGGGGGCTTTTGCAGAATTGCAAGAGATGGGATGACACTCCACATATGCTTTTAAACTATACTGCAATATATGTCATCACCTTTGCATCATGATGGTAACACTGAAGATGTTCTTGAGAACCCATGGGTCCTTGCATATCCTGAAATTACATGATGTAGCCTAAGATTCCGTCAATATCCTCAAAAGTCTTTAAAATGATTGAATCGTTTTCATTTTCAATTTTCCTTTTTTAAAAATCTGTTCACGTTTGTTATACTCGATTTTCAGTTGCACTTACTTCTAAACTACTGTACTTCTAAACATGTTTCAAAGACAACTCTTCAAAAAACATCTAACCCTCATTTGTATCTGCCAACTTTAAATTGCGCACCAAATATTGCACACTAAATATTTCCTGTAAATATTGATTTCCTGGTGGACCACCACCAGTTTTTTGAGGAAATAAAATCAACCTGTTGCAAAGTGTGCTATGCTGTCTCTCCCAGCAGTGGGTTAATAAAGGCATGCTAATTGCCATGCTCATTGGGTCCTGTTACTGAGTGCTGATGTGTGACCACCTGTTTGCCAGCCCTAAGCTCACTCTCTTCAGCAGAGACATGTTTATGATGGAGGTGCCCACAGAAGAACTAGCCTTTTTCTCCAAGGCCATCTTTATGGGTGTATTTATAAGTGTTTTATGTGGCTTCATCCTTCCTTTGGCTGTCTGTCACACGAGAGACAGAAATGTGCTGTGTGAGGTGGGTCTTGCAAAAGGTACTGTGGAGTACCAGATAAGGTTTTTTAATTTGTTCCATAATTATGCAGCACAATAGTACCTACCTCCTTATCTGTCTGTTATAATCCAAAGCATTTACACACACAAGTCATCATGTTTCTTTATCTACTTTACTGTAAACATTACATTTACTGTATTTACACAACCTTGAGAGTGAATGAATAATTGAATAAGTGAATGATAACAAAATTCTACAAAAAGTAATAAATAAACGTAAACAAATCACAAAATGAAAATAAAGAAGTTTCAGGTTCAGTTTGTTTCCTTTGGCAAATGCAAAGCACAATATTGTGGAATATAATGGACTGCTTGTCTTTGTGCTTCATACAAGCTAACACTGACCACACCGTAAACGAGACAGTGATAAGAGGGCAACTGTCTCATTTGCTGCCCAATGGATTCACCACCTCTCAAAATCAGTCACATTTGAAGGGAAAATGGAAGAGTGACTATGGCAGTGTCCACTCTTTTATATGACATCAGTCACTGTCAAACAGTGAAAATGCTGCTGTGCAAACAGCTTCCTCTTGTACATCTGAGTGTTTATGTTCACAAAATGAAAATTCAAAAAACCCAGGCCCGACAGGGGAAAAAACTGTGAAGTTATTCCCAGACCTCAGAAAAGGCAGTGATGAACTCCCCAGGAAAAGTGACACACACATAAGAAAGTCTATGAAAAATACAAACTTCCAACATTGAAATATATATCAATTTACATGTTTGTATGAAGATGAAAGTAAATTCAGGAATTATGTAATTATTTATTTAATAGTATACTCCCTACCAAAGTTTTGCCATGCTGATAGCATACTCCTGACCATTCCCTACAGCAAACGAGTGCCTTTATGAAGTTTTAAGGTGAGAAATGTCCTACTGACTTAAGCTACCAATAAACCATTCATATTTGGACTGGAGGAAATAATACCTACTATCCAAGACAGAAATAAAATATGACAAAACTAACACCAGATCTGTGTTATGCTGCTTGTTCTGCCTCAGGAAATGCAGCATATAATTTACCATTGAATAATAAAAAAAAAACACTGGAGAGTCAGAATTGTAGGAATCCCTTTGGGAAGTACTGGCTCTTGACACAATATGTAACTCTGGAGGATTGTTCTAGGAAATGAGACGGATATATGCAGTAATTGCCACATTTTTAAACCAGATTACGGACAGATCAGTTACCATCAAAATAGATGTTTTGGGTAAAGTTTCCATTTAAGAGCATTCAGGAGCAGAGTAATCACCCATGGGAATACCTGGCAGGACATGGGAGTCTCAATGGGGTTGCAGTGGGGATGGCTAAACAGTTGCAAGGCACATTTTGAAGAAACAAATTGTGATGGTGGGGGAGCATGTCATGCATGAACTCACAGGTCATCATAATACTCATCTGGTTTATCCCAAGGTTACCCTGTTCATCCCTGCACCCCCACACACACACAATACAAACAAATTGTGATGGTGGGGGAGCATGTCATGCATGAACTCACAGGTCATCATAATACTCATCTGGTTTATCCCAAGGTTACCCTGTTCATCCCTGCACCCCCCACACACACAATACAGTAAAACTATCTACCCACATTCAGTTGTAACCATGTTGCAAACTGCCTTTTTTTACCTTGAAATAGTTGTTGTGTCCTGCTGTTCTGTACATTAACACAGAACAGAAGCAGTATGAGCTGTGCAGAATGAAATAGAATCAAAATTATTTCAGTTACCAATTTTTAACAAAGCTGATCTGGAGAATGTGTTTGTATCAGTTGTGATTTGTTTAGTTTTCAGAGAAAAAATGGAGAACATAGAATATAAATATTATTTCCTCTTACTTTAGCCAATAGTTTGGCTGCCTTGGATGCATCCCTATTATATAAATATATGATAACCAAATTCCAGTATAATGAATGGTTTCTCAGTTCTTTGAAAGCCCTTAAATCAACCTATATACTTATTTAAAAAGAAGTATCTTATCTATGTGACAGGTGTACAGTCCTCTCATTCAAATGCATTGAATAGCAAGTATTTACAGATGTGATGCATCTTACCTTGGACAGCCTAATTCAGTACAGGTTGTATTTAAAATAGGTGTTTAATGGTTTGCCTCAGAGTGAGATGAAACACATCATCCACAGAACAGTCTTGTGTGATGGGGGATTTGATTGTTTGTCCCATCTGTTCAATCTTCATATGGGCACATTAGCAATGCCACCAAAATAGCTCATAGTGCCAACATTTGAGTTAAGAGGTTGTCTGGATGAAAACCCAAACAAATCAACAAAAAAAGGGCAAAATATTTTTACCCACACACTCTATTTGATTTCCATAGCCATGTTGAGGCAAATGTCTTTAATTCAGACCATGAAACTACAAAACTTGGCATGGGCAAGAAATAGTCCATTTGTAATGGACAGGATTATTAATTTTACTACTACACATGTGTGTTTTTGCCAGTAATCTGACAAAAATTGAGCCCTATGCCAGGCCCTTTGGAATACCCCACACCCTTGGCAAACTTCAGCTGTGGTCATATTTGCATATATCTGACACAGTCTGGTTAAAGTTTGATGTTTTTAACAATGCATCTGTGAATTTAATTATTTCAATTAAAAAAACTGATTTAACTTCCTCTGTGGGTAATTATTCATTATTAAATGCCAAAGCTGCAATATCGTTACTTCCTAATATGCTTAATGTAACTCCAGCAAATGTTTGTTTGTATGTGTGTATTGCTTTCAAGGGGTCAATGTAAGGAACTGTCTACACTAAACATGCATGCATTTTGCGATGATGACCTTTGATTCTCTGGGGGATGTCAAACAGATGATTCATTTGTTAATGTGATTATTCAATTCAAAAATCCCTAAGTCTGTTGCAGAGGAGAAATGCCTTTTGATGCCCCTGCCAATTTTAAAGCATCTAGGTCACTCTGGACAGATGGTTATTGCACAGAAACAAAAGGCATTATCTTTGCTCCGTCACCTACAAGCACTCCAGTTAAAATAATTCCATGTCATATGTCACTGTGACAAATCCAGTTAAATATCTCAATTCCTCAGTTATGTGTTCTATTTAATTTCACCTTCATCTCTCATCCCAGTTAAAATGAGACATGCTATTATTAAATCTCAAGTCTCCAGACCTGTCCGATTTGATTCACTTTGACTTTTAAAAATGGTTTAAGACAAATGCAGAAACATAATACAATTACAGGCTTCTTACCATACCCATCAGGACATTCAAACTTGAAGTAAGCGTCTGCTGTTTCCAATATAATTAAACTACAACACACTAGTACATTTTGAAAAGTACAGAAATCACAATTTTAGCATCACAAACTCAGTTTAGTGTAGTCTGGCCCCCTTCCCAGCCCACCTGACATGTTGCCTTGAGCCATCTGTGATTTTAGGCAGGCAAAGAGTTCACTGCAGGTGGGTAATGTTCAGGCCACTTCTACCACAGGTATACCATATGTTATTCGCCCCCATCATACAGACCTCAGCACACACAAACAGTCATACACACACTGTGTCCCTGACGGCATCCAGATCTCAATCACACATGTAAACAGTAGAGTAGGCTTTGGTCTTTCACTGGATGCCTCCCAGACTGCATTGCGCCATTCACCATGCTGTCAACGTCTTGCAGGCGAACACACAATGTTATTTTGTGACAACAATAGACATTTAGCATTTAGTGTGAATATTGAAAAACAAGTACCATAACTATGCTGGCTTGTAGAAATTCTCAGAGGATCGGGACAAAAACAAAAACGCATTTTCTTCCCAAGTATTCAGAACAAAACGATAAGTCTATATCGAGTAAAAACTATAAATAAGAGTGTATGTTTGATGCATGCTATTTCAACACTGAGTACTGAATAAATAACATTAAACAGGCATAAGCGTATACCTTCCCATAGCTGAGCCCGTAAAAATGACTGCCTTTTCCTTTTTCATTCCATTCATCACTAAACACTGCTGCCTACAGCAAATCTCAGAATGACTCCAGGAAAATTTTAAAAACCCCACAGATTTCCCACAAGACCTACACGATCAAGAGCACACTCCAGCAGTTAATTGTACAAAACAGCTCTAAATCATCTCCAGAGAGAGCAATGTCTGAGTTACTCTGAGTAACCCATCTAACTGCCACATTCACCGACAAGGGCATATTAGGCTTTAATTAGTTTAATGACCATTGCAGATCAAAGGGAGTGTGGGTGTCGGCATCCACATATCAGCTGCTGGGTATTTTAAATTACTAAAGCCAGCTGTATTGCACAGCAGTTCTAATGGATGCCTGCGCTTGGTGAGTGTTAACGGATGCTTACGCTTGATGAGTACTGGTTGTTACATCATCCTCATGGTGATTTCTTATGGCTTGCAGTGGAATAAGTCATTCACCTCCATCTTATTTATCCAGGTGTTTCTTTATCTGACACTGATCTCTCTGAGTTTTTTCCCAGTTTAATATTGTACCTTATTGGGATTTGGGGAGTAATAATAGCTATTAATGTTAATGCCCACTCTGCCCTGAAGACCCCGGTCCTCCCCCACCGATGGGTAATGCATCTGCTTTTGATTCTAAGGACAGGAGCTCTTCAGCCCTCGTCCTACAGATGCCTTGCTCAGTCAGGCTTTCTGGTGATCTGCATGACAGTTTTTAATGAGATCTGGGGCTATCTTTAGAGTCATTGAGACAGAGTGAAACATCTGCTTTAAAAGTTCATACAGAATGTGAATTCTTGTGACAAAGGATGGAGCTATTTATGGGGACACTAAGCCATTGATTCATTGAATTGCAATACTGAATTTTAGAACTGCAGTTACAGTGTATCACTGAAATGTCTGAACAAAAAAGAACTTCATGGCAGATATGTAGACGTTAATGGTGTGGTGACAGATTAACTTTTCAGATGTTTTCTTTTTTTCTTTGTTTTGTATATTCTCTTGGCTCACACACTACTGTTCCATTTGTATCCATCTAACGAGTATGAAAACGATATTTGTTTACAATGGCATGGGGATCCAAGCCATAGTTTGGCTCTAATTAACTGAAGGACAACATATATGCAGTATAGTGTAAATCTATGTATTAACAGGTTTCGAGTTTATTCACAAAGTATGTTTCAACAGCACAAAACAGTGCAGTTTGTACTTTTATTTAGCAATAAGTAATGAAACATTTTTAGAACCTCTCAGCATTTTTATCATTACGTCTTAGTGCAAGTCTTAGCCTACGGGTGCAAATTCCTCCCACGTAACTATGAAGTCTTCAGGGATGAAGATGATCCAGCTTTCTAACATTCTCTTGATACTCTCTGGGATGTATTACCTGTATTCTTACTGGCACATGAGCTGTACCACCAAGTCAGAGATTGTGTGTTCAGACCTCATTTAAATACACCCTGTCAGTGAATTCCATCAGCCAGGTCTTACTCAGCTTATTCCATGGAGGGAAACATTACAAAGCACTACACTTAATGGAGTTCTGGTCTGCAGTGCCCATTGCAACAGGTTTATAGAATAAGCAGTGTCATGCTGTCAGAACAGAACAGAAAGATATACGATATACGATTTATTCCCTCCCCTTTCCTCCTATATTTATATCTTTGAAACAACGCAGGATGTATATTTTCTAAATATGGCTGATATTATTGAAGGCTTACCAGACGTGCTGTAATTATATCCTCTAAACTGTGCTCACCCAGGGCTCAGACTCTACTTGCCGTAGAGCTGTTAAGCTTTAAACAATGCGTAATTCCCATGTGTTGATACCTTCAGTCAGGAATATAGTGTATTGATGTGGGAGGTCATGATGTAGTTTGAAAGCAATTAAACGATAATGAATTGGCTAAAGTAAAACCTGTGCCTGGAGGGTTCTAGCTGTGTATGGGTGAGAAATGGTAGATCTGTGTCCTTTGTGATTGTTGTGTGAAACAGAAAGGAGGGGAGATTTCAGACTGATTTTGAAATTAAAATAAATGATGAGTATTTGTTTTAAGTGGTATTACACTGAACACAAAATAACTCCAGTTTGTCTTTTTTATGAACTTTTTCCCTTTTAACTATCCAATTTATTTAGAGGTAGGATGTGAATAATGCATCACAAGATGACAATAATTAATTAAATTGGTCAAGGATAAATAAAACAGTTAACCATCTTCTGGATCACATAGATGTTTAAAAGACGATTTGTTGCAAATGTATAATGTACGTACAATTGTACCTGGTGAGATAGCCAAGGGCCCAAAGTACGTGATACCCGATGATACATAGCAATTACCTGTTGAAAGTATGAAATAATGATAATTATGCAAAAATGAAAATAGCTTTTTTATCCTGGATTAAAAAGGTGGCTAGGTGTCTTATCAGTGCATCCAAACCAATCTGCAGTGCAAAACCCAGAGAGATGATGGATGTGGTCATTTACAGGCACGGCCCTCCAAACAATCCAGGATACAACCAAATAATGACCCACCCGCTAAGATGCACTTCCTCTTTGACACATCACTGCTCCTTCAGAAACCCCCATAGTGAATGAGCTGAGGAGAAGCTGACCATGATAATTGAGGCCAGGTGGTCCCAATCAGGCTGGCTGACTTCCAGGAATATCTCTTGCTGCTGGCTGTTGGAGCCATTTTCCAGGAATGTTTAGTGTAGTGCCTGCCCTTCACCATACCACTGTTTAAGTACAGGTGTGTTTGTGTGGTCCATATATGCGTGGGTTACTGTACCTGTCCCCTAAAATGATAAAGGTACAGTAACAGTACCTTTACAGTAAAGATAAGACCACCTTTGGAAAAAGTAAAAATAACATTTTTGGTACTAATGGTGTACACATCCTGTTGAATGGTCTTGGCTATTACACCTTTGGTTACTACATATCTGCATGAAAAAGGTTTTTCCCATTCCGCCATGTTCCCCATTAGTTGTCCTCCTGATCATAGGGTATTTTAGGTAAGGTTGAGACCTCTGTTGGGGATTTCTGCATTGTCTTCTCCACTATCCTCCATTACCTTAGTGTCATGCACAATAAGAAAGGGGTCTGCGTGAAACTGAGCTGAAACTGAAAGAATCACTACGTCTGCAGTTCTGTCGCCGTTCTGCAGTGGGTCATCTTCCCTCCTTATCTTGACAGCGTGTGTACGGCTCCTCGGGACTCCTTGCTAAATTCATTTTTAACAAATTGCCTACTCAAGCATAACAGTTCTGTGTACCCATCAACAATCAATTAAAGCTAATATGAAGCTGTGGTCTCCCTCAAGTGAGCCTTTCTCTTCAGCTCAGACCTTTAAAGTGACTTGAACTGAAAGTTAAAGCAGGGCCGCTCTAACAAGCTGTCATCTCCATGGGTTCACACTTCAGTGAGCCAAATTACTATATCTGTTTCACTGAACTGAGGAAGAAAAATGGTTTAGTTCTCTTACAAACATCTAAATAAGGAAATAAAAAGGCACACACATGTTACATGTTAGGAAAATTTATGCTCTGAGCATGATCAAATCATCTTGAAACAAACATTAGTCGTGCATCTAGGCTGTTTTTATTGTTTGACGATAGTTCTCTGTTACTGAATGTTCTACTCAGTCACAATTAGAGCTGTATCTTTGTAAAATCCTCTTTGAAGAGGCTCCTTGGTTTTAGTGGAAGTGCTAATTTTTCCCATTGCAAAAGGAACATTAGTCACTGCCACCCAGTTTTTGGATTCCTGGTCTTCAATACAGGCATTTGAAACAAAATGGGTGGGTCGACAGAATAGGGAGTGTATCATTAAGGACATTTGTCACTGCCCAGTTATTATGTTTGTTAATTCTTTAGCATTTTTGTCCATCCAGGTCAGCTCAACTGTTAGCACAATGTGCTTTGTCCATCATGTTATTGTGTGCTCATTCAAACACCAAACAGAGGGACAATCCCACATCATACCAGAATGTTTTGGGCATGTTCAATTTTGTTCATGCTACTGGAGGGTGCTGACATACATAGCTGGCCTGCACATTACCCCCAGACTGTCAGTATAATTTGGTCACAGGGGTTTATTAGAGAAGCTGCACCCTGAACAGGTATATCAGTGTCCCATTGAGAGATGAATTGCTGCCAGAGCCTTGGAAAACACTTTGATGACATGCTTATAACACCTTAATGAAAATGTCATAAGCACCTCATAGTGCTTAATGGCATCTGTTATAACAGGTCAAAAACAGACACACGTTCATGATACATTTTGACAACTGTCATGGCAATGTAATGACTCTGAGACAAGACAAGAGACAGTCGCATTTCACAACTGGATACTATTCTTAATTGTCACTATTCATTTAATTTTACCTTCATATTACAAGGTGTTTTCTTTTTGGGTGATGACTGGGTTAATCAAAATGGATAGGGATTACAGTACACTGCACAGATAATCAGCTTTATTGTCAGCTGGCCAGATGTTGACATCCTTTTTTTGGGGGGGGGTGTTAACGGTCTTTTCCTTTCAATATCATCTTTCATGACCACAATGAGTCACAGTGAGCACCTTGCTTTGCTTCAAAAGGACATCGCCTTCTACAGCATGCGTGGCCAGCTGGAGTGTCAGAAATTTTTCTAGCCCTTGATTATAGTTTGACCAATTCAGTTATTATTAAGTGCGTAAGCCTGAATATTCTTAGTGTGAGTGGTGAATGGCTTCCTCCAACTCCAGCTCATGGTCACCCATTCAATAATTAAAAATGAAATAACTGCCCCTGTTCTACAGCACATTGCCCCATAACTGTATTGGGGCTTTACATTTCTATTTGGTCTTGAGCAAGTGTGCCCAACCACAGTCCTGGAAGACAACAGTACCTGCAGTCCTCGTTCCAAGCCTGCTATACACTAATTATCTCCGCTCCTAAACCAGAGAGGAAAGCTAAATTGGTTCAGCTAGGCCTTAATTTAAAATTGTGTTAAAGCATAAATGGAGTACAAGCCTACAGGTACTACTGCCCTTCAAGATTGTGATTGGACACCCCTGGCCTACAGAAGAGTTCCATACTGGCCTATCAACACATCCTCCAGCAGTATCTCAGCCCATTCAGGTGGTATCCCACCAAAATATTAATGAAGCTTGCACCTTCTTAGCTTGATCTGTTTGGCCTGAGAAAGGTACAAGGTGTTTAAGATGACTAGTACTATATCTTCATAATTTTGATTCACCAGTGCCATAGCATAGCACTTCACAACAGTGTTATGAATAAATTATTAAAATTAAATCAAATGAAATATTGTGCCATTAAATCTTTTTTGAATGTGAAGACAATCACACAAAGTGTTGATGGACATAAACAGTCATGAACACTTATTCCCGTGACATTGACAGCTTCAAATAAAATGACAAAATGGGTAGCAATAGTCCCCTATCAGGCTGAAAGACAATGACACATATTTCACTTCAGACATTCACAAATGTTCCAATCCTAGAGAAAAGACCGGTGAGAAATTGTTTAGGTCAGTTCAAAACAAGCATTCAGCTTAGCCCATCTGTTTTATGATACACTGATTGTTAGCCAGGGATGGAAATGAAAACCCATAATAATGTTATTCATTTGCTGTAATAAATTTCAATTGGTCCCAAACATTATTATGAATTTTATTGTTTCTTTAACTGCCAACTATTCCATCATAAACATCTGTTCCTATGACAAAGCTCAGAAACCCAAGCCATATAAGAGTGTTTTTAGTATGTGGGACAGCTAGCTAGCCATTGACATCACTGCAGCTTGGTCGCTTTCTTAAGACAAGCAGGAGATGAGCCCCTAATAATATCATACAGGCCCCTTAAAAAGTCATAAAATACTAAATAATCTAATAAACCATCTAATGAAACATGATTATTAATGTAGCAAGCATGTGGTAGCTATGGTAGCTAATTGCTAGCTAACTAATGATAATTAGAATTCTAGAAGTATGGAACCTTGGGACTTAACCATGTCAGTGACTCCTTAGTCAGAGGAAGTGTTACCTTTATATATATAATCATGTTTGCAGACCAAGTCTGAGCACCAGGCTTTATCTGGAAGCGAAGTGTTCAGGTTCAGCAGGTTATAGTTCAGTCAGAGAACTAGTTAATGTGACACTGCAGTTATGCAAACATATTTGTAAACTAAAAAGATTTTTCTTATAGAAAAGAAAAATAATGCAGGAATGAACACTCACCCACCGCAATGAATAGTGAAATGATACAGTCTCTAAATGTAACCCTTCCCAAAGTATGTAACATATTAAGATTAGCACTTATCAAAACTGGGCAAAAACATATGGGTTTTTACATGACATAGAGGTGAGTTATTTACACAAAAACCCTACTGCAGTCCTAAACAACTTACTACATATTTTTATTATGTAAATGCCCCTGGTCTAATGCACATGTATTACTTTCAATAATCTGCCTAGGTATTTTAATTAGAGAAAAATCCTTTTTTTATGGTAGGCAGATGGCAGAATCCTCTGTCTTTTGTTAAAGTCACACTAATTAAGATTCCTGGAGCAGCCTGATCCTTCCAGAATGTGTAATAAGGCAACTACACTTACTCAGTAATAAGAATGCTGATGCCTTGATGACAGGCTCACCTTGAAACTTTGAAACTGAAGCAATAAAATAAGTCAATTCCTCACTGACCTGCTATGCTTTCTAAGAATGTATGCAAATTCATACACATCCAGTGAAATGATTTTTATTAAAAACAGCATGTTGAATTGGCAATGCTGTCCTTGTTATAATTGCCTTTATTTCTTCTTTTCTCTTATATAGACGAGCCTGCTGGTTTAAGAGCCATTCGTGTTGCAGTCCGCTTTCACAGAGCGACAAAATCTGATGAGTCGTCAAATTCATTAGAACCTTATTCCTTAAATAGAAACAAATATTTTAATGTACCCATTTCGACAGTCAAGTAATAAACAAAATATTTAAAAAATGAGTATAACATAAAAGATATCTTCTTTATTTAAAACAAATTACAGAAATGGAGATAACAAGACATTAGCATAACAAATTTCCTTGCCTTTGGAAGTCTTTTAAAACATGGTGTAATAACTGGGCCTTCAGGGACTCTGTTGCGGTAACAGTATTTAAAAAAAGAGGAATGCAATCAATGATCCCAATACTAGTCATCACGAAACAAATTACAGAAATGGAGATAACAAGACATTAGCATAACAAATATATCCTTGCCTTTGGAAGAATGCTTTTAAAACATGGTGGATTACCAATAATTCTGTATTCAATTGTTTTTTGATGATTTGAGTTGAACATGTGACATAAATTCAGTTTTTTTCTTATTTTTACATGAAGCCTGCAGAGGATCTTTGGAGTATGGTCCTTAAAGGAATCCACCTAGCCTCCAAAACTGCACACAAGCACAGTTGGCAAATGGAGGCAAACCTACACATAAAATAAACACAATTATTAATTTTTCCTTGAATAAATCAAGCCGACACATTTTAACTGTAGCATCAGAAAACTTGTCACACCCCCACAACAGTGATATCATTTTGTAAACTGACTTGTCAAATCAAATGTATATTTTCCCTCTTCTCTTTTCAAATGATGGGCTTATTGTATGCAGTGAAATATAATACATAACATCATTTGACACTGGGTCTTATGCCCAAGTGAAATATACTGGCTTATAACAGGATTTCATAATAATTTAAGCCATGACATGTTTTCCAAAGATATCCAATGACATTTCTACATAAACTAAATAAGAATCTTATCCTGCAGGAGAGCATCCTTAAAAAGCCATTGTTTGTCCTTCATAGTCTCCTGTGAAGCCAACAGAGACTTTGTTTCATCTTTTTCATAAAGACCCACCACCACCCAGCCTGCCATGCGATCCCTCACTAGTATTCAGTACATCATAAAACAGATGGTAAACAGTTCATCTCCATTTCAACTGGTCTTCCATGTGTCCCCCCACCACTTCTAGAGGTGCTCTTTGCAGACACAGTGACTGACAGCCACCATTGAGATGCCATTCTGCTGAATCCCATGGCCCAATCTGCTTTCTACTTCAAAAAACACCTTTCAAACCATAAAGCATCATTTTCACGTAAATGGCCAGGGAATTTTACCACCGCCCCATAATTCCAGGACTCAGACGCAGTCTATGTCTCATTTTCATTCATGAATGCCTCTAATGCATTAGTTTTGACTGCTTTAACTAAAGCAAATAGGAGAAAAAAGAAAAAAAAAACACAACCTTGTATGACCTACAATAAAAAATGACATGTGAATAAAATAAAATACCACACCACTATTTTAATTATGGCATGCATTTGAATTTGACACTTTGCATTTGTGTTCCTTCAGGTTATGGTTTGCATGGGCAGGGATAAATAATGATGACAATTCTGTAGCTAAGTTGAAGTATCAGTGCTGTTTTGAGCTTAACCATCAGAGGAAACAGTTACAGAGAAACTTCTTTGCTCACTGTTAGTAATTCAGTCTAAATGAGATGCTGAATTATTACATTTTATTGAAAAACATTCCATAACAACTGAAGAACATTCATCTTAATGGAAATCCTTAGCAACCCAGTAATTTAACGTAATAAACTGTTATGACAGACTCTTAAAACCAATGACAAATGGCATACTGCCATAATGCTTCCATTAATGAATGTTATGTCATATTGATATTCACATAACTGCACATATGTTTTGCATGTGACATTGTGTGCCATACAAATTTATTGTAAACAAACTGGTTCAGTAAAATTATCATTGGTATAAATGGTGTAGTTTAAATACTTACACCATTTTATATTGATTTAAAGCATATAATTTGGTCTGCATACTGTATTCTGCTAAATGCCATAATATAATATAAATACAAAGACAGTGCTAACCAGTAGTGACTATGTTCCAGGCCAGCTTTTTGAGTTTTCAGATTAGATCCCCTACCATTAAAACAATGTTCTGTCTTTGCAGTATGATGATATGAAAGTATGTGTATTTTACAGCATTCTATGGGTTGTTCCATTTATTTGCAGCTGTATATTATGGTTTTAAGAATTATAAAGAATAATTATTTAGCTAATTCGCTTTACTTTTCAAAAACAGAATTAATATGAAGTGAATGGAATCACTTTAT
The DNA here is from genome assembly GCA_022829145.1 of Albula goreensis. Taxonomy (NCBI): domain Eukaryota; kingdom Metazoa; phylum Chordata; class Actinopteri; order Albuliformes; family Albulidae; genus Albula; species Albula goreensis. Next base: position 10,135,131 of record CM040753.1, on the reverse strand, counting down.
AGCTTTTTCATTTCAATAAATCATTTTAATGAAGTACATTCCCTTGTTGAATCTAAATGTCACACCTTGAACTCCAAAACATGACTTCCTTTTCTCAACCCAATTAATCTCTGTAATGAACTGAAGAGGAGGAAATGCAGTGCTTATACCTCCCCTGATATGACCGATCTATCACATTTTATGTTTACTAAATTATCAATGTACTGCCTTTATCTTTTTGAATTAATATCATGTAAAGGGTTCAGCTGATTTATGGCTCAGTACTGGCAGTAGTTCAAAAAAACGCAACAGCAGAATAAATGCAGTCATGATTTCTTATTCACAAGAAAAATATTTCAACTATCAATTTCAAACGAGATATTTCAAACGTCTGTTTCACTGTTTGAAAGAGAACGGGGAACAAGTTAGGGGATACTGTGATGAATTCTCCTGTATGAAAAATTACTAAATACGTATTTTCAATGGCCGATTATATTATATGTCAGGCATGACCCTATAATTCAAAACACCACAGTTGCTCAATCATTCATGTACAGCTTTTATATAGAGAAGCATTTCACTTGTATGTGAGAAGATAGAGGGATCAGGCTGCATCAATAAAAATGTCAGCAATTTGTCTCATTATTAGTATCAAACATTTCAGAACTGCCTGGGATGAAGTATCATGTATATCTGACTGTTTGATGATCTTCAGAATATTGGGAAAAAGACAAATACAATCACCATAACCTATTCATATCTTATCAAATGAAAACTATGATTTAGCTACTTTTAATTTTTTGTGGGACTGTTTGCACTTTGATTATTCAAAATCTTGGCATTTTGACCCATTGTCAGGCCTCTGGCAAACGATTTGGTCAGGAATTGCAGCTGTCAAATGTTATGATTACCACACAATGCCACAATATATTTGGCACCTTTTTTGACTTACTTTTTTCTCTTGGAACTTGCAGACTTGAGTTGAATTATGGTTTCCAATTGGCTGGAGAATAACAATTATTTTTTGGTGATCCAGACCTTATGAAGAAGTTACAGCAACATGCGAATTCACCCTTCAAAATTAAAATCTTCATCTACATTTTGCTACCAGTGATCTAGATTGTCTCAGACATTTTAAATATGCAGTGAGACAACTGGCTTGGGTGCCATCCAACTGCACAATACCAGCACATTTGTAAATAAAAACTGAATATTATTTAAAGACTTTATCAAGCAAATACCCCTTCAAATGTTCCATTTCATCAGCAGAATAATAAAAAAAAAAAAAAATAAAATACCTTTCTCCATTTCCTCTTTAAGTGTTAGCTTATGCAAGCTTGTTGTACATAGACTGGTACAACTTCATATAAATGGATACCTTGTTATGCCTCATTTCTACACAAAGCTATGTTCATTTAATAAACAGTCCCTCCTTAACAGACAGGGCAAACCATGGGGCCAGTCTTCCCATCCCCCAGCACACAGGTGATTGGCTGACAGGGGAGAGCACGCTGGAGGGGCAGGTCACAGCCACACAGCAATGAAAACAAATCTCCCACTCAGGTAGCATTGCTCCTGCACCAGCTTGACCTGGGTGGATGTTTTGGTCTTTAAAATAATTGAATGCTGGTGATGGGTAAAGGATGCAGAGCACAGCGGCCCTGCTCGGCCTTGATCAGTCACAATAAATAGGCATGGCCTTTGCACATTCATCATATTGATTTTTTAATGATATGCACAAGAAAGTAATTTCCACATCTCCATGTTGTCAGGGTGACTAATCAGTTTTCACAACGCAACTAATTCTACACCTCAAGGAAATAGTTATGCTAAAGACACTGCTTGTTCAAGTGTCCTAGAAATAGGTAGAGGTGAACACACAACACAGTTCCCATTACTCTGAGTACTTGTTTAGAATACTGAGAGATTTTCTTTTGTCTTTAACATTCTTGGTTCTTCATTCAGTAGGAGTATTTACCTCACCCACAACCACAGCTAAAACCATAGTTTAGCTATAAGTCTGTAATAACTTCATGGATAAAATGTTTTAGATACATTTGAAAAGGTAGTAGCATAAATGGTAACATAACTAGATGTTGATGTTGTCCGTCATCTTGGAGATGCTAATTTGGAATACCATACTTAGATCCAAAACAACCATAGAAAATACTGCAAACAATGTTGGCTATACACTATAGACTATGTTTGCTATGGTTGAATAACTCTGAAGTATATATCTAAAAGAAGTGTCTGCAAACATAACTATGGAGGATGGACACAAGCTATTGTGCACACTATTTCAAGAAGGCTCTCCCATTGAATGAATAAAACACACACTTATAGTCTTTAGTGCCACTTGTACCAACCCACTTTTTTGTTGAAAACTGTGCTGCTGTAATAGTTGGTGAGTTTTCCAACTGACTCATTCAAGGAGTTCAGGTCTGCATTTGTATCTGAGAACCTATAACTCAGCAGTTAAATGATGTATCATTGCCTTCCATCTCTACCTCTGCTGTTGTCTTCTGCCTCCTTCTTTGAGAGAATTGAAAAACTAAATATAAAGTGTGTAGCTTCTATTTTATATTACCGTTGTTTAGTTTTCTTCCTATGACTTCTACATACTTCTCCCCTTTCTCACGTGTCACATGGACTTCTTTCCTTTGCTATTTACCTCATGGCAAGCAGATATTTTTTAATATGTTCAGAACAATAATAATGTAATATATAATATATAATATACAATATTATGACTAGCAGTGGTAGCAGCATTTGCAGTATATAGGAAGAAATTACTCTGACAGTTGATTGGTAAAATTTCACTAATTTGACTCTGCCTTGATACTTTTATTGTCTGTTTTGGTATAAAATACTATGTGGTATCTAATAATAAAGTTGGTTTTTAGATGGAGGTATTGAAAAACCACTGACTCTAAGATTAGCTTTTTAAATGACATATGAGAAAGATTAAATGAAGTTTGCAAATCTGCTGAATCAAATCTTCCACAGCCCTTACTTGATGCATTAGAGTTGTATGACAGAATATGTAGACAGCTGAAATATTGCTCTCTTCAACAGCATGTTAATCATCAGCTAATAGGTTCAGCAAAAATGGTGTCCAGGGTATAAATGGAAGTGATCAATTTCAGCTGACTGAAGACATCTCATTTCAGATATACCCCTGAAAAACAACGCTTTTTGGTACTATGTAAGAGACAGCCACTTGTTATGGCCTTCTGCAGAGTTATCCACAATGGAAGCGCTATCTACATTGGGGTAACAAAAGTTGTGCCCCTTTAATGTACAAAACTTAATGTACACTTTTTCTCATCAAAGGGTCAAACATATTATGAATGGGATATCTGATCCGGATACAATGAACTAGTTTTGTTATACTGTGATGTCACAAGTTTCTCTAAATGTCTTAATACTGTAAATCAACAACTGGCTTACAACTCACACAAAGCAAATTAATACAACTAATAAAGTGATAACTAAGCAATTTGAAAGTCATATATAAAACATAACATTTTGTCACAAATGGATGACTTCCTCCCCCAAAGAATAAACATGGTCATAACATTTACAACAAAATTTATAGACAGTCAGTTTTGCAATTCATGCATATTTTAAATGGTTAAGTGAAATCTTAATGCTCAATCAATTTTCCATTTTGCATTTGAATGCTAATCACTATTGTCTCATTATTTTATTGTAGAGTATTACCATTTGAAAAATGTCACTCAAAAACTGTACCCACAACAAAATCAATGCCTGTCTTCTCCAGTTTAAATATTTCATTACTGTAAATACAGCAGGGAAGCTATGGTCAGAGGTGGTGCAGACAGAGGAAAGGAGCGCAATAACAGGGCATCGATCCTGACAGTGACATAATATACAGCAGCGGCTCTGGGGAGTGGTGACTAAGATCTCTGGGGCTTTGCACGGTGGAGCCAGTTGGTGACCTTTGAGGTTGGTTGTATCCTGCAGTTGATAGCACAGGGTATCATTACCCCACCACTGGAAAACAGTAATACTGTGGCAGTACATGCACATCACCGTTATCAGACCTCACAGACAGTGTTAATATGTGACATTGCTAACCGAAGAAATGATCTTACATATAAAAAGACAAGAGATGGGACTGGAAGGCTGCTGAGCTAGCCAAATCCCCTACTTATCAACTACTGTGCTAATGAAAGGTATGACCCTGTATACATGAAAGCAGAATGACAACAGGCAAACCATCAAAAAGCACTCATTCTGTTCAGTGGAAGATACCGTTGTGTCTTATATGCTCAGCCCCTTTGTTTGAGGATAATTATGACATCTGTCTGGAGGGCTAAAGTTGATTTCATCAAAAGACTCAATTCCAGTGTTTTAACTGTTGGTAAGAAGGGAGGCTGGTCCATCATGTCTGTACACTTAGGGCTTGGGCTTTGCAGTGGATTTAAGCATATTGTCTTTGTATTCTATTTCAAAATGAGCATAATAGGGGCAATAGGACTAGGTCTACAAATGAAGAATACTTCTATAACCAAATCAGAATATTTTGTTGAAAATACAGTATTTCCTCTTCCTTTTGTGATGGTTGCTCTGTGGTTCGTTTGTGTTCCCTGCATGCAGTCCTGCCTTTGCAGGTGATCAGCACCAGCAGATGTCACCAAAGCCAAAATTCTTGTTTTCTATCAAGGCCAGTGGTGAAAGGAGTGTCCTGAGACAGAACCGAAAAAAGGGTTTTAACCCTGACCCTTCCTCTCACCCCACTGCCGCCTTCTGCGACTAATGACGACCAGATCAATGGATTAAATCTGCCCAGCCTCCCTGTGGAGTCCACAATGGCTCTCTGCTCCTCTGACACAATTTATTGCGAGCTCCTTCATAAAACAAACCAACCGAATGTCATCGCTTATTCACTGAATTTAACTAGACAAAGGGAATTTATGTTTGTGTATTTTTTTATCGTGCAGCTGATGTAACCCCAAAATCAATGATTTCCTTAAAAACAGCACCACGGGGTAAATCTTCCAGACATTTCAGGGCTGAGCGCAGGGATTGTACAGGCTGAAAAAAACAGAATGGCCATCATAAATATAAAACAGACAGATTCTGATCTCATCGTGGTGAGATCAGGTCACTGTGAGCCCCTTCCTGGACATATGAATGGACCATCTATTATCAAAAATTCACAAAATGGTCCAGACCAGAAAGTAACATTTCATTTCTGTTTAAATAAATGTCAAAAAGCACTTTTTGTAAGTTCCCTGTGTATTTTATACAGTGTGTGAAAAGTACAAATGTTCTTATCTATCCATTTACAGACCTGCAACAATTTGAATCCAGAAAGTACAGAAAAAGTTGTCGTGCCACTTTTAAAAAAGCACCTATCAGATGTAATTCTGCTTCAGGAAATGCAAGGAGCTGTTTGTGGTATCTGATAATCACTTTCTGTTCCGCTGTTTCAAGTTGATTAGTTCTCAAATCAGAGCACAGAAATACATTTTCATTAGTAATTCCATTTAATAATGAAGAGGCACCATCAGTGCCCCTTCCAATAAACTCAACATTAAAGACCAGACTCATACTGAGTCAGAATGCATTCATTTTTAAACCATGAAAAATGCATTGAAATATAGGAATAAACATGATTATGTATTTAGCTCGCATGCTTTGATTCAAACTGTAATTTGCAGATTAAATCAAAAACATGCATCCCAAAGGGCTCCTTACCTCAAGCCTCCCGTCACTGCTTCTTTTGCTTGCCAAGTAATTTCCCACAAGTCTTCTAACATTTTGAGCTTATGGCTTCCAATGTGTTACAAAGGCCACAGGAGTAAGGTAGCTAAAAGATACAGGGAAGGACAATATTGAATATGTTGGCAAGAGTCTTTACACTGCCTTTGTTACCTACTTTACAGATGGCTGCTGACAAATGAAGATGCCAAAAATAGCATTCAAGAAACAAGAAAACATTGTCCCCAAAAAAGAATAATTATCTGTGATTTTGAGGGTGAGCCTTAGCACTATGATCATGGTGTTGTTCTTCATTTGACATGTTAATACAGGTTTGGATTTTTGTGTTGGAGTAGTGCTCCATTGCCTTGCCTTTGTCCTTGCCCTCATCTCAATGGCCACTTCTCCCTATTCACATCAGCGTTTTTGTCTCGACGGTTTGATCTGTCACACTGGCACATTTAGAAATAAAATTCATAAATGGTTCAGCCCTGTAATCATTAAAGTCTCAGAATGGGACTTTCCACTCTTATCAATCTTTTTACAGAAACTTATTGTAAGCAGGTTCCAATTGCATTTTCCTTGAAATGCACACATCCACTTCTGCCAAGGGCATAAACAATTATCAATCAAACCTAATCCTGTGTTCCGCTAAATAATGCCGTCTAAGGATGTTTTCATTTTAGGGCTGGGGTTTTGTGACTTATAAATATTATTTGGCAAAAACAGCTAGAACATGAGGTACAGAGGCAATAGCACTTAATGTACCCTCCAATTACATGCTGAATGCATCAAAACCTATAAATACAATTGCTGTCTTTCCACATATCAGTAATTACACATAGAAAAATGTTTATTATTGCTGTTTGATCTTATTTAATTTAGTTACATTATGTTTTATTGATCACAATTTGCTCTAAGTATATGATGACCAAATTACAGTTCATGCAGTCTGTGTCACAAACTGAAAAGTATGTTATAATAAATATCCCAAACACTGTTGGCTCATCACACTTTGGATTTAATCAAAATTAGATTTTTTTTTCACAAATAACTTTTGGAACATTTTGTTGATTCATTTCTTTACTTTTTTTCAGATGGCTGTATGCACTATATATCCATGTGTTGACCATATACGCTGTCATCTCTGGATGATCATTAATGCTGAAAATTTGTCGCTAAGTGACATCTCAGGATTAGTCAGAAACCACATGGTTACAATTATTAAATATGCAGGACAGGTGAATATATGTGCAGACACAAGGCATACATATTATAAAACACATTTTTTTTCAGGGGTCACCAGTATTAATGCTTGCATTTGTTCAGTCCCCATGCAAGTACATACTGCATAGTTATGCATTTTCTTTCAGTGTTGACAGTGTCCGTAAGTAAGTAAATACTCGAATGAGTAAAAACAACCATTTTGTTAATGAAGAGAGGAATCCCATGTTCACAGTTGAAAGCAGATACTTCACTTACACAGCTGACCATGGGAACACAAGCATGGAGCAGAATGTTCAATGATTACAATGTGTGGTCAACATTTATACAGGGAAGCACGTTAGCATGTGATGGGCAGGTAACCCCTGGAAGTGAGGTCCATACATGATAATTGGGAACCCTGTGTTCCCTAGTCGGCAGGTAACAGGTTGTTAACATTCTAATACTCATTCTCAAACACTGTGCCGCTCTCCAGAACTGTCTCCCAACAGTAGTATAATAAGTAAACTATTTCATAGAGGAAAAAAAATCTGAGAACTAGCACTTGTAATTCTGAAAATGATCCTCTTCAAAGACATATTTCACCTGTCAGCTTGTAACTCAGCTCAGCTGTATTTTATCCTTGGGGAGGATTTTGTGCTTCACTGTGAGTGGCTCTGTTGTGCCCATACACAGTTAAATCACTTTCCTTCCTTCCTGAACCAAGTCAGGTTTGATTAAAATCAGTCTCCTCTTACTTTATATATCAATACCACAGTACATATTAATTATTCTGTATATGCTGTGCTCGGTAATTATAATTAAGTGGATGGAGATGGTTTGAGTCCCAGATGGAGAATTTTACTCCCTTAGAAAATAGTTAACCTGCATGTATTCAGGAAATACCCAGCATTATGAATGAACAATATTAAAAAAGGGACAAAAATGTGACTGGATTTTTAAAAATTTGTATGCCACAGCTTATACAGTATCCAGTGTAAAATGTGATTGAGCATTTTAAAGTAATTATAGTGAGTAATTTTAGTACATCTTGCAGATTTTAACCCTTTCTACCCAACACGTTCTAAATTTAAAGGTTTCACACAAACCCATTTACCTTAAATATAGCCAATGATCACACTAAAAATTATAATATAATCTTTTATGACATGTTCTTATTATTTTATTCCTTGCCCATAGCCACCAACCACTTTCTTTAATTATTTAAATCCTGTAATTTTGCTAAATGCCTACAAAATAATAATCACTTATCCATTACCAATTAAGTACATTTTTGTTGAACTTTAGTGTCATGATTCATTATCTGGACAAGTCTCATTGCTCAGCCTGTCATAAGTCATTCTGCACTGAAATATCAAACACTGGATGTGGGCACAAAAGCTTTTCTATCCTGTTAAGAGCATTGAGATACCATGGTGATCTCCTTGTAACCTGTCCTTTGTCCTGTGTCTTTCCATTGCCGAATTGTGAACAATGCAAGCCCCGGACACATATCAGCTTTACTGAGCTAGATGTTAAGACTCCGCTTTCAGGACTTACCCCATTTCCACTGCATAAAGCAGCTTGACATAACCCCCTGCTGGGTGGTCAGGAATTCAGAATAAATAAAAAAAATAATGATAAAGATTGTAGCTTTTGGCTCCACCAGCAGCCTAAGGCACACTAAAAAGACACAAAAAGTTGCATTTGGACAGTTTAAATTTATAGTCATGGTTATTACACTGAGTTTGGGAGCAGAAAGGTCCTATCAGTTGCATTTTACAAATAAGACACACTTAAAGTAACCAGGGCAACACTGGCTTCATGAAGACAGATTGGGGCTGTAGTGGACCTGTGTCTTTTCCACTGGGCATTTTTGTTCACCAACCTTCTTCATAGAAAATAAAAAAAATATCATTCAATGTATGAAAATAATTGTCTGCCTCTAACGATCCTATGGGCAGTTTTTCAATGTGTCATTTCTGGCTGCAAACCCTCAAGAGAAATGCTTACCTGTGCAGGCTGTGTGAAGGTGTACAGTGATGTGAACAGAGTTCCTGACTGTTGAACACCTGGAGGCATTTGTTAGCTGTGCATGTTTAAAGCCATGAATGTGGAAGCGCTGCTATGAACAGAGGCTATTAGCCTGATAATAATAATTACAATTATGTCATGCAATTTAAATCATGCTGGCTCTTATCAACAATGCAGGCCATCAATCCATCATCCATCACCAATCCATCCATCATCCCTGTATGAAAATTGGATGGGCTGTCTTATATCAATGCCAGAATAGCAGATTTAACAGGATTATGCTTAGACACAAGCAGATTGTTAGAACGCTTTTTTGATATTTCAAGGTATCCATAGAAAGAATCGGGATAGAGCTTTGTATTCAAGGTATTGCACTATTGGAAAATGGTTTACATTGTCTGAAATATAATTTGAAAATAATGAACAGTAATTTATGTGAATGTTAACATGATTACCCAATGGATAATCAGCCTGACCTCTATCAGCAGTGATTTTCTGTTTTCATTTTCACTCCTCTTTCTTTTCATAAGAATAAAAATTTCTAAGAAGAGAATAATTGTGTTTGTATTTTAAACAGAAGCCATTATTTGCTTTTCTTAAGGATTAAAGGAGAGCATTATGGATTAAAATTATACAATACTGCTAAAATGTTTTATGTTCTATGTACCCCACCAATACTACTTGCCATACCTCAAATAAAATGGTTCATCGTGTTGTTCAATATAACATTTACAAAGGGAATGATCCAATTGACTTTTTCCAGTGGTCCAAATGGTTGGCAAAAAATCCAAATGAATGGGTAAAAATCCAAAACTTAATATTCAAATTGATATTATAAAATTACCATGGACTCACTTTTCTTCCCTTGATAATTGCATAATTGGCAACATTGAAATCATGCCAATGTGTCATTGTTCTGAGAAAGGGCTGTATTCCTTAGCCAACATGTAATAACACTCAGGAAGCAGAGACTGTTGTGCCCATGCTCTGGGATTAACATTTGAGTCAGGAAGACAACACAAATTTCGCAGGCCGTGGCCCATCACAGAAAGACCCTGATGCTCATCTATACAAAATAAACACCTCCAGACCAGCTGCCGCTGTGAGCTGGGCCCAATCACAGAGGCTGTCTGCCAGTGTGCTGCGTACCAGCTGGGACTCCCAAGCACAGTTCATGAGTCACTCCCAAGCGTCTGGAGGGTAACACCAGGATGAGTGAAGCACTCAAACTGTGCACACCTCATTCCTTTAGGACCTCCCTCTGTCACTCACTTTGCAAGACTCTCAAATCCTCAGTTACTCTTATCACTGTAGTCTTACTGTAAATATGTCTTAATGTTGAGAGTTCAGTGTAATACCACACGGACTTGAGGTTTCACAAACACACACACACACACACACAAACACATGTGCACACATACACACACACAAACAAATGTGCACACATACACACATATACACACATGCTGGTTTTTGGAATATTTTATTTTCATTTTCCATATACAAGGCCTGGGAAGGTTGGCCATGTTGAGTTTCAATAAGAGAAACAACCTCTTTTCTGCAGACTTTTTCAGATCACTGACTGTGAGATTCACTGGACACTGTTGTGCAGGCTACAGTATCCATCCCTACAGCTGCTGCACCATCATTCATTCACCTTATTTCACTTTTATATAAGCCATAAAATCGGAGGATTTTGCTCACTAAAATGAACACTTATTTTGTAGGATTTATCACTTTTACTTGTTTATATACAGTTTAAGAATTCACTAAATATATAAAAATATCTTAGATAAAAATATTTATCAAAAGGAAAACAATCCCATTTATATGTTATATGTAAAACTCTTACAGAAGCACATCTACCATCCTGCATCTACAAAGATCCCAAAAGCCTTTCAAGGTCCAAAAGAAGACATATTTGAATATGGTGGCTTTTTGAAATGGCACTGCTGTCTATGGGAAGGAGTACATAACATGCTCGACAGTTCCACACAATACAATAAAGAGCCCTCAACGTCAGCTTAACAGAGGCCCAGACCATGCTTGGGCTGGGCTGACATTGTCGCCTGTTCCAGAATTTCCAAACCATTTCAAAACACAATAATGCTATGAAAAGCTAATGTCCCCTCCAGCTGTCCCCAAGCCAGATTATAGCACAAACCTTAAAAGCATCCACCAGGGGAACCAAAATACAGTTTACTTGTTTTTCATCTTGTCAAAAGGGTGACAAAAGCATGCAATCAATTTTTGATGGTATATTATGCAGTATGTAAAAAGGGATAACAAGCCAAATGTGAATTCCAAATATGGTTTTTTTCCCCTTTCTGTAAATTATTTTCTGTTCAAGCGCAGAAAGAATTTGGTGAGTGTGGTTGAACAACATTTATTTATTTATTTTGAAGCTAATCGAAATAATCTGAAGCTAATTAGAGTTATCGTCTTTTTAAAGGAAAAATTGGAGGCTTGTGCATTTAATTGACATATTTCTCTGCCTCAGTTTCAGCATAGACACTTGGGAGACAGCCATATGGTCCTATTGATATAAGACATTTTTCTTCCCAGCTTTCTTCCTGTAGCAGAGGCTGCATTTTTATTGATGTTGGCCTTGTGGAAGCAGTGAAACTGCTCACACATTCAGCACTCTCTGTGGGGATGGACCATCTGAAGACATTGCACTAAAGGACTTCCTTACTAATTCATGAAAATGGTCACAGGACATACCCAAATCTCTTACAACTTTTAAGGCTGTGCACATTTCAGCCAAGAGCAACATTAGCTGAACTCAAAGCAGGTCAAGCTTGTGGTTACATGCAGACTTACTGAATCAATCTATACAATATAAAATCAAGGATGTGAAGCTTGTGTAAGCCTCGTTCCAGCAAATTGTTAGCTTGTGTAGTGCTTTTCTAACTAAATAATCCTATCAGTCTTTAGGGTGAAACATGTGTCATGCTAGCTGGATAGATATAAGACACCATAGCATGCATGTACATTCATTACAGAAGTGACTCTTGTGAATTTTCACAGCTGATTTCATTTAGAGTCCCACAAACAAAAAATAGACACAAAAAATAGAAATGTACAATTGGTTTATTAGCAAAGCACATCCTCAGAGCTCAGGCGCAATTGTGTTGCAATGAAGACCAGAGTTTACCAGACTCCTAGTCACAGATTTGAGCCTGACAAGAGAGGCTTACTGGAAGTGTAAATCTGTCTCTTTGGTGGTTGTTAAAATTCGATTTTTGTGTGGAAAAGGCCTATTCCACGCAAAAAATATATATTGCTTCTTACCTCAAGTTCTTTCAAGTCATGCCCCCTTCTGGCTTCTCATTATGATGAATGAGATTTCTTGCTTCCGGACAGTAAACACATTACTTTTTAAAAGCTGGGGTCTCTGATGACTCAACAACATACATATTTATGTCGACCAATTGCTTCTGAAGTGCTGAAAAAATATTCTGCCCATGATAACATATTAATTCTGCCAACAATGTAGCTAAGTTTTGCTTGATTCCAGTCTTTTTGCAGTTTTACACTCACGAGTGGAATCAAAGGTGGGACTGGAGTGTAGCCGTCTCTCAAGGCTGTGCTTTGTACAGTGTAGGGCCTTACAGTGCATTTTCTGCTTTGAGGGGATTTATTGCAGTATGCATACGACACAATTATTTCAGGAAACCTTTTGACAACAAGTGCGAGGTAGTTTAGCTTGTGAAGACATTGTGGGAAAGGAAATATAATGGACACAGCGGCTGATCAAAGGCGTTAGAGTCATGCTGTTCTGACTGAGCATTCTCTTCAAAGAGGCACCTGCACAGATCACAGTTCCTTCACAGACTTCTCTTGTCCCTCTTCATGTTAATCACATATTGATTCACTTTGCACAGATCTTGTGACGGAAGGTCCCTCTGCCCAATATACCATACAGATTGTTGACATTTTTATATATAACATTTATATTCTACTTTGTACTGAATGATTTGCAGGTAAGCCACCGTTGTTTCAACATCAACTGCTTATTAATTTATTTTTCCGCTTTTCAGTTTTGGCTGCAGTTCAGTGGTTTTCTCTCAAGCAGACCTCAAAGGAAAATAAAATAGAAAAAGGAAAGACCAGTGAAAATGTAAAAAAAAAAAAAAAAATGGGAGCAGTGTATTATGACAGAGAAATAAAATGTAATAAATATTTCGTAAATACATTTAAAGAGACATTTCTGAATATATCATGGGTTGGTTTGTCTGGGTAAGTGCAAATGATCATGTGAAGAAATGGTAGATAATGTTAATGTTTAAAACTGAAAGTTGACACAGAGGCCTGCAGAAATTGGGAGTTCAAATTTCAATCAGGAGTAAATGAGATTATACGGGGGAAAGGTTATGCTGATGTGCAATTGCATGGAGTCTTGACTGTCTAATTTTGAAGTGTCTCAGAAAGAAAAATGTTGCATATGCTTTGGAGGAGGAGGATGTTATGCAGTCGATAGCGGGAATGAGCAAAGTACTCCACAATACATATTAATTATGATCTCCCAGCATGAGTACTAAATTATTAATTTGGTCCATTAATTGCTTTGATAGAAAACTTGGAAACATGACTGGTTGCCTTGCAGAGAGGTAGCACTCTTGAAACCTATATTCAGGTAAATTTCTGTCCTGCATTCTAAATTTTAAACTTGGCTTTCAGGAATTTGCTTTACGTTTTGAAAGAGGCCCTTGTTCATATAAATGGGGACACAGGCAGCATATAATAAAACACAACCTTCTTCCGAACTGCATTTCAGAACAGTACGTAAAATAATCAGCATTATGGATGGCACTGTAACCATAGATATTATTTCTAAAATGAATGCTAATTTCTTTTTACTGCATGCAACAGTGACCTGCGGGGACAGAAGATAAGCAACAGCGGAGTTAGTCATGGTCATTACTGTTATCTTTGCATTAGCCACAGCTTATTATTCCTGCATAAGAACCAGATCGGGAAGATTTTTAAATGTTTAAAGTATTGTTTGTTCTGATAATGTCTTAAATCTTCAATGGCTGTCGCTTATGGAATAAACAAAGGCTTAACATTAATTAATAATATAACTGAATTATTACTACACAGTTAAAATAAGCATGAATATATATACAATATGTGTGTTAACGTTTATATTATATATTCAGCAGTAAGGACATTATAAATGTAACATATTTTGAGATTTGGACTTGCATTTCGGAACTTTTGTCATTATAAGTGTTTGACTGAAGTTTGAGAGTGTGCAGACATATCTCCACTGAACCTGTATTTTTAAAGATTTAAATGGAAGAATTTCAGGCTAGTGTCCTTCCCATTTCAATTTCTTTTGCTTTGTTTGTTCAGCCTGATATGAATGTTGAATTGTCGATTGTGGGAGGGCACAAAAGGAAAGATTGCGCTTTCTCACAGGTTCAACCAGACTGCACTGGCATTTTAGTGAAATAGTAAAAGTGAGGTATATTCATTGCAACAAATTGTGAAGGTTGTCCATAATTATTACAAAAACGGGAGTGAGTAGAAGAATGGCGATGTGGAGGAGGAGATTGGGATGGCAGGTAGGTTGGATGTAAAGAACAGTGAGTATAAAATAAGAATACAGAAGGTCCAGATGGTTTAGATTCAATACATTGGAATACAGGAACTGGTTTAAGGTGGAAGCTGGTGAAAAAGTGGAAAATAATTGTATTGACACACTGTGCTGTCCAGACCCAGAACAAGACAATAGGTAATGCTATTGAGTCAACAGGAGAGGGTCTGTCAGAGGAGGATTTTACTTAGGCAAAGTATTGATTTTAGATGCAGTGCAAGTGCAAAGAAAGAAGTTCATTCTTTTATTCTGTTATTGCTGTTTGCTTTCATGGACCAGAGGGTGTTTGAAGTGTGGATTGAGATGATTCATGGGCCTGGGACGGTAGAGGCAGGGTAGTTATTTTCATGAAAAGCCAGTTCAGAAACATAACCCCAACTATGGGTTTTTGATAAGGTAATATCTTCAGCAGTGTAGTTATATTTTATATCTAATGTCATAAACACCTAATTAATACCCATTTGTATCATGGGCTTCACATTGAATCTATTCATCAGTACCCTGTTGATTCTGTAATGATTTCTGGAGTATATGAATACCAATAAAATATTATTTTCCCTTTGCTTGCTTGTCTATTTATTAGAGAATATATAAAGGTAGACACCAGGATCAAGCTTTATTATTTATGATCAGCCGCAAAGTAAAGAATGTAATGTAGCTATAGCCGTTTCTCACAGTCACACGTTTTCACTTTCTCTTGTGGTCTTACTGCTGCTAACTGTTAACCACAGATTGAGACAGAACTGTGTCTGCATGAGACAGTCAGTGCCTATACTGAATCTTAATGTTTCTCTAGAGAATTTCCACTCTGAAGTGCAATGATAACCACGCATGATCCAAGGAAAATACATTGGACTCCCAGATGGCATATCCAGCTGATGGACTTATCTTGCAGTGATTTGTACCACAGTCATAACAGAATCCACACTCCCAGTACTGAGTGTGATCAGGAGTCCCATAAGGTAATGCACAGGGTTATCCTGGTTCTCCTGGTACAACTACTGTAGCCTTAACCCCAGGATCTCACTATCTCCTATGTTTTGCACTCTCACTCAACTCTTCTTTAAACAGAAATAATCCATTTATAGTGATGCCTGGACATTTATTTGCAAATAATAAATTGAAAGTGGGCAAGCAGCTTAAGCATTTGTAGACACCTAGGAGAAAATGCTGACTTGGGAGCGATCAGTGTTTTGTCTGTGGAAATATTTACGGAAAACACTTTGTGCAAAGATCTGTGCAAAATTCATATTTTGACCTGGCTTATGCTGCCACGCCTGGCCCGCACAGGGCAGAAAAGACTGAGGGACACAGATTGAAACGCAGCCATGCATTTCAAATCTAACAACTCAATTGTTAGTGATGGTCAGGGCAATACTTTTACGTGTGTCTGTTATCCAAAATGTAATAGCAAAGTCTGATCGATAGGAGTGCACAACTTAATACAGGGTTGTGATGTGCGTAGGATACACATTCTGGAAATCCACTTAAGTTAAAGTCTGAATCCACATAGAGGGTATTTTAATGAGAATCGCCACCATTTCTACAAATCTCCACCCCAAACGCATAAGTTTCCTAGCATGCATAAAGTTTTAAGGTCAGAATACGAACAGACACTGAAAAGGTGCGCAGTGGATGAAGAAAGTGCTTAAGTCGCGTTGACGTGGGTCTGAATAGACCTCCTAAAGATGTAAGTGACAGGTAGTGAGACTCAAGGACAGGACTTCTTTTACAAAGAGGATTTCTCAATTAACAATGGGGGTGACCCAATTAAAGTAATTGAACTACGTCAATTAGTAAGTCTTGAGTTGTTGGGCACATTAAAGTGGGTTGCAAGACACTTTGGCAGGAACTGCATCAGATTTTGAATTAATGGGGAAAATAACACAATAGGGTGTGAAAATTGTTAAAAAAAAAGAACATATTGCAGCCGCTACAGCCTTGGCAGCACTTGAATTGACCCATTTGATCGAACCATTGAAATGATAAATTCCTTTTGGACTCTGGCGGCCACCAACAAGCACATCAAATATAGATCAATCACTATAGCCATAGAAATGAGTAACTGAATACCCAGTAGGTCAGATCTTTCACAGGCTTACAGTAAAGTGCACAGAGGAAGTGTACAAGCTTAGATGTCCCACAGGGTCAAATATTATACCAGGATATATGGATTGAAACCATACATTGATATACAAATATGACCTGGGACAGAAAGCCCGAACAGTCAGTACATTAGCAGGACAAATTTATACCAGTGAGTACTGCATATGTCAAAATATGAAGGATGAACTTTGCCTTAGTGTACTGTATTGAGATTTTTTTTTCATTTGGTTAGCAAAACTGTGTTTTCACAGGTTGTACAGCACTGCTCAATTGGTAAAGCTGTTCTAAATAGCATTGTTGAACACTGGGACTCAATCAAAACACTTGAAGGTCTCATGAAGGTCATGCCATTCTATGTCAAAATGAACATACATTAAAAAAAAAAAAACTCAAAGAAAATTATTTTGCCTGTATTTTGTGAAATAAAAATGCCCTGAATCAAAGAGACAAAACATGTTTTATTTAGTCTTGGACAAATGTATGTATGGTACAATAATTATCATTTTCCTATGAATAGGTATGTAACAATGTATGGCCTTTAACATGTGCCTTGGTAGCACAGGAAGCAGGTTAGTTTGATAATGAGTCCTTTCTGAGATATTACCCAATCTGTGTCCTGTGGTCGACTTCCACAGGTTTTAGATAGCCTCTGATCCTGAGTCAGTCTCAGATTTCCATGCATACATCCCCTGTGATCATATAGCTCTGCATCCTGTCACTGTGTGCGTTTGCGTGTATGTAAGCACTCCAAACACATGGTTCATGTACAGTATGTATATATATGTAGTACACACACACAATCTTAATTACAGACACATGAAATTGTATGCATTGATGCCTGTCAGTCAGTCCAGAGAGTGGTTTCAAGTCATTCTTGAAGTGTTCAAGACACATCTGACAGCTTGGTTTTCAGTCCAGTTTGAAGGCATCAGCCGTGTGCCCAAGGGAAAAAAAATGAAAAATGTGGCCCAGACATGAAAGCTTTGCCCAGGCTTTGAAACTAGCCATAGAGCTGTATTTTAATAAGCTCATTGTGAGGGGACAATAATCCTCTAATTATGACTCTTTTCACTATTTTGTTGAAAAAAAAAATCAGAATTTATTTGAAAAAAAAACAATGATATGAAAATCAAATATTTTGCACCTGTAATCCTACAATCTAACATCGCTACTGTTTTTGGTTGCATACCATTTGCCACAATTCATCAATACATCAACACAATGTTTTATGGTTTCATGCCTTATTGATCTCAGCCCAAATCCAGACCTTGGATTAAGTGTGTTAACTGTGTAAGTCTTTCACTCTTTCAGTGGTGAATTATGCAGAAAATTAATTTAAGCACAGGTCTGGATTTGGGCCCTGGTGCCTTCTGTTTCTCAATGAGAGGACCAGATTCCCTCTTTTAACTTGTAAAGTAGCAAAGCAAAAATGATTGGAAACTTGAGAGGCTAAGATTCACTCTCAAAGGATCAATAATATGTGACAAAATTCTTCATCTCCAGACTTTAATCGGTTCATCCATTTACTCCTGTTTTTATACCACTCCTGTTTTTAAGTTTAATTTCCCTGTTATTTTTCTTGTTAGCTGTTTCTAATTTTTAACATAATAGTTTTATAATTCTTATTAAATGAAGAGGAAAAATAAAAATTTTAGGAGAAAGTAATCAACTTAAACCCAGTTTTTGTATGGGTTTTTATATTGATACACAAGACAGGCCAACTGTGATGTTATCATATTGTGTAGTATCTTTGGAGTATCGTTCTTCCTTTTGTACTGTAACTGGCAATCCATGGTGACATGACAGGCAAAAGAAGCCAGTAGAAATTCAAATCTTCTATGTTAACTTATAACGAGGGCACTTGATTTCTGTCATACATACATACATCCATACAGGCAAGGGTTATGTTGTTTTGTATTTATTGCTACTGTAATGCTAAACAGACGTTCCTGTGTGGATTGAGACATTGTCTAAATGAATAGCTATTAAATGAAGCCATGTGTGGACCCCAGTGATTATTACTGTAATCAGCACTCAGTGCGTATTGCGAGGGCAATTGAAATGTGCAGCTAATGTAAAGTGTGGATATCTCAATGGCTTTGACACAGCGCAGGTAATCCCAGCTACTTTGGAGGAGACAGGGGATAGGGGGTGGGCGGCCCTTTTTAGTGAGGTCATGGAGATCAAGGGTTCTACTTTGATTATCTAAATGCTTAGTGCAGCAAAAGAGCTTTGCCCACAAGGAATTAATTAACAAAAAGGTCCTTGTATCCTGCATTGAAAAAAGAGAGTAAAACTGGATTACCTTTACACTGGATATTCTTTGAGAAACATGCACAATGCCCATCCCTTTACAAGTGTTTGCCTGATACTTCGCTCAATAGATTTCAAATGTCTGGGCATAGACTGACCCTTTGCTATCCATTCATTGCAGAGGAAGACATTGTCATTGCAGTATGCCCCATTTTGAAAACAGAAGATCCACCCCATGGATAAGAACCGTTACCAATCAGAAACACATTCACTGACATTTAACATGACTGATAAATATAAACTCAACAAGATGAGGGACAAGTGATAACCCTGTGTGGCTGCGTTGGCAAAGAACAGCTGCGTCTTCGTTGCATTTCATTTTAACCTGCCTGTAAAAGCTTCTGCCGAGAGACAGCATTTGGAACTCATATGCTTGAGGAAATCAGATCTCTCCTATTTTCTTTACTGGAATTCTCCACCTATGTCTGGTTTCTAAATCATGGCTCACAAATTATAAGTGCGTGTTGCCCTGCAGGTTTGGTTACTGCCTGTATGGGTATTTACCTGTGGCTTCAGGACTTTGCATGGTCAGTGTTCAGTGATCTGTGTCATCTCACTCAAACCCTTGCTCAAATTCCAACTCAAAGTTTAAAGTTTAAGAGCGGTATTAGTTCAATCAGCAAGTATTCTTTCTAAGGAACAGCCTTAAAAATACAAAAGATCTATCAGATTTCATGAGAATGAGTTGTGATGTAAAACTCCCATTTTAACATTTTTAAGATGTTAGAATAATCCATCTTTCAAGCTTTAATGAAGACAAGATTGCTATGTGTTTTACTAATTACATTAATTAAGCTGTGATTACTAATGAGGCCTTAGAAAAAAAACCTAGTCTTCTGAGAAAATGTATGACTTTTGTTAGAGACTCTTAATTGCCCTTTGTAAACTTAATGGAATAAGAGTTAGCTATGAGCCATTGCTATTTTTCCTGAAGCTCAATAAATTGTTGCTTCATTTGAATATAATTATAAGTCATCTAATCAAAGTATTGTGTTGTTATTTTCACCATATACAAACTCATTGTAATTTATTACTGATTACTACCTAGAAAGAGTTATTTAAACAAATTAAAAAATAACTGATTGAGAAGAATAGTTTCAAGGGTCTCTTTGTCTGGCTTGAATTGGAGGTAAATGACACAGTTGTATTTATCTGCATAAGCTTGTAATTCATGTTGAATTATAAACCTGATTACAGACAGGCCCATAACACATCAGCTCACTGTCTAATGAGCCATGTGTCCCTGTCGGATTCAGTACTGTTTTGACAGTTTTTGCTTGAGCGAACCTGAATTACAAGTGTGTGGATATGTGTTGCTCACTCCCTACCAATCTCCCAGAGGAAATGTGAGGTCAAGTTTAATTAATCTGAATTGGCTAACTTAACACATAAACAAAAATGATTCTGCAGCACAGAGGAAATGATTGCAGTTGCAGAGTATTGTTAGTCATGGTTAGAATACTGTTTCAATCAGAGCCTTTTGCCTACAACTTCCAAATTATGTCTCATCCAGATTGCAATCAAGTAGCGGTCATAGTAACTTCCTTTATTAGTCTTCCTTTTCTGTCACTGTGAAACTGTAACAGAGGGTCATTTAAAACTCATAATTATTTCTGTTTTCAAATTTTGTTTGGATATCAATATCAAAGGGGAAGTATGGGCTGAATCCTGAGTTTGTTTTCTTAGTAGTTACGCACCTCAGCTTAATTCATATCCAGAACTGTACTGACATCGGTGGGGCAAACAGATACATGCATGAAAATACAAATTATCCCTGCAGAATCCAACCTCTGGCTGAAACAATTTTATCACAGCAGTCAACTGGAGTTCAGCCGGCAGAAGCAACATTTCCCCACATTTCTCCTTTCTGAGACAGCACAGTGAGACAATCTAAAGAGGGAGAAAGACAGCCTCAAACTTATGATGTGACTTGAGAGTTATTAAGCTATTGAAGATGAGAAGCCATCAGCATTATTCCAGCGATTATGGTTATAACAAAAAAGACAGCAAAATCAAATCACCTTAGGGTGAGACCCAGCTTTCAGGACAAGAAATTGAAGAAGTTAGAAAATGATTGTTTAAAATTCATACACATAAATATATGCATCAAATAAATGAAAACGACTTTAAAATATTTAGTTTTTAAGTTGCTGTTTTTTTAATGAAATGAATGAATCATGTATATGTATATTATGTAACCTTCATCAAAAACAAACAGGCAAATTCATTCATTTCAGTAATGGTTTATCATCGATATTGAAAGACCATTGATTGTATATTAATTTCAGTATAATCCAAACACTAATAAAGCATAAAATAGAAACACATGAGGATTATTGCCTTACCCTCCAAGAAATGTAACTATTATGGACATATGCATTCAATACTCTGAAGGCAATTTTGGATGGCGTTACAATACAAAGAAAGTGTACTTGTATTTAAAATAGCTGAGCAGCCCATAGCTTTATGAGTGAATAAAGAAACAACAGCCAAATTGTTTCAAACAACATGTTTCTCATCCACTGGCAGGGCCGTTTAAAACGTAAGCCTTGAAATACTGTCGTAAACAATAATGGGCTTCAAGGGTGTGCTCAAGAGTAACTCAGCGCTATTTTATAAAAGCATGAGAGCGCTTTAACAAGATGAGGGGAAACCTCATACTGCCTGAAATGAATTCACCTACAGGACAACAGACATTTTTCATGTAATTCACCATTCTTTATAATACCGGATGCATGATACTAGACACTATGAAAAGACTTCCAAAGACACTGTAAGGCTTTGCTAGCCACCCAGGCTGTAATCACTGGTCTGTGTCATGGGTGTTTGATATGAAATGTAAGGAAATTAAAATAGCACATACAATGTGAAAAATTCTTTTGAATAAATAAAATCTCCTTCTTTTGTCCATTTGGAGTGTCAGAGTAATGATACCGTGATGGGACTGCGTTAAACATAATCTTTTATTGACAGGGCTCGCTTGACTGTGCCTTTCTTGATACAGATCGGTATGGCTTGAATGAGGTTCTTCCTGTGTACATGTATTTCTTGGTATCTGAGATGTTGTCACAGTTTGGAACGTGATTCAAATGCTTTGGAATATGTTGGAATACCATGCAAAATGAGTTTATTGGCTGTTCAGCAGGGAAGGATATGACTGCCAAGAAATGCATGAAACCAAATGCATTGGTTGTGCTCAGATGCAGATCAATAATAATTATTCTTAATAATTTTTTCAGCTTGTTTTCTTCTCACCCTCTTATCCTGATGTCCTGTCCTACTTCTCTGTTCACAGAATTGTCCAACCAATGAAAAAGCTTGATAACAAAAGTCAGATCATCTGCATTTGGAGGTATTGTATCTCACCATCTCTGTGGGCTGCTGAAGCACAAAACGTGGAGAAACATATTGTCCATATATACAGAGCCCTTTACAGATGGCAATGCAGAGGGCCACATGCATCTCTCTAATAGCACATGTTAACAAATGCTAATGGAAAGTAAAACGGGTCAGCTGTGATTTCTTCTACTGTAAAGTATCCATTGTTAAATATTGAACAGAACAGGAATAGGACTCGTGGTTCCTTTTCCTCTTCTAGTGAATCCTCCCTCTCATCACTCTGCCCAGATCTTCTCAGTGTAGCCTTGTCATTAATCTAAAGAACCCTAAAGCCAGGAGGATTCTGCACTGCACACATTCAATAATGCTGAGGTCTTGGCTCTGAGGGATCTATTCAGTGGCTGACAGCTGGCCTCATGTGTCCCAACTCCCTTTTTACAGTTTAGTGGTATGCTCTAGATCATTGCCATGTTGCAGAACAAGAATCATAGCGAAATCCCTATTCCTTGACAGCAGATGATGGATTGCAATTCATCCGGCCAAGGCAGAGCTTAGAGAACTGTCTATTCTGATCAGGAAATTTTCTACAAAAATGGGGACACTGCCTGTGCCTCTGCCCAAAGCACAAATCCATTATTTACAAGGATATCTTTTTCCCTCACCCTTTTATTGTATAATTTCATGTTTCCTACTGCATGCTTTCATGTAGTCTGTGTGCACTGCCATTTAAACTCAATCTGCCATTAACACCTTGAGAATTTGCACACATCTAGATATTTGGAATTGATTTTATATTATATATTATATTATATTTTTCTTAGAAAAATAAATAATAGCATGGTATTGTGTGTACAATGGGAAGAATAAGCATTCTGAATTGACGAGATTTGCTACACTATATATTTTTATTAGATATGCTGTTCTGCAAAATGCACATGGAGGAACTATAAAGCATGAACATCCAAATGGAGAAGTATTTTATTATGTGTATCACTCTTTAGAGGAAAATAAAAATGCCCCATTTGTATAGAAGTGATGATTTTAATATAAAAAGAGCATTATTCTTAAAGAACTTGAGCAACGATCAGTTTAAATCTAAACCCACAGGCAGCACATGTAGTATAAAAAGATTTCCACTTAACAGAAGGCTTGTCATGCCAATACACTACAAGTTGCAGCAGATTTTTTTGTGGAAAAAAAGTACAAATTGTAGGGACCTTAAGACCTGAAAATTCCAGTAAAAGTAATAAAAATAATAATAACAATAATATTAACTATAATAATTAATGTTATCATAATAATTGTTTATGAAAGTCTACACTGAAAACATGATGCAGGTATATGTAAGTCAAATCAAAATATCCCCCATTGTTCCAATATACAGTGCCTATCATAAGTATTCACCCCCTTGGATGTTTTACCCTTTTATTGCTTTCATAAATCAATGATGGTCAATAAAATTTGGCTTTTTTCACACAAAAATTTATTGGAAAAAACTCTTTAATGTCAAAATGAAAACAGATTTCTACAAAGTAATGTTAATGAAACAAAACTATATAAAGAAAAAGAATTGTTTGCATAATTATTCACCCCCTTCAAGTCAGTATTTAGTAGATGCACCTTTGGCTGCAATCACAGCACTGAATCTGTGTGGATAAGTCTCAATCAGTCTTGTACATCTGCACACTGCAATTTTGCTCCATTCTTCTTTGCAAAACTGCTCAAGCTCTGTCAGGTTGCACGGGTATCGAGCATGAACAGCCCCTTTCAAGTCCAGCCACAAATTCTCTATAGGATTAAGGTCTGGGCTTTGACTCGCCACTCCAGAACATTTACCTGGTTCTTTTTAAACCATTCCTGTGTAGTTTTGCAGTATTTTTGGATCATTGTCTTGCTGGAAAATAAATCTTCTCCCAAGCCATAGTTCTCTTGCAGACTGAATAAGATTGTCCTCCAGGATTTCGGTGTATTTTGCAGCATTCACTCTGCCCTCTATCTTTGCAAGCCTTCCAGGGTCGGCTGCTGAGAAACATCCCCACAGCATGATGCTGCCACCACCATGCTTCACAGTGGGGATGGTGTGTTTTTGGTGATGTGCAGTGTTTGTTTTCTGCCAAACATAACGTCTTGTCTGATGGACAAAAAGCTCAATTTTGGTCTCATCAGACCAAAGAATCTTCTTCCACTTAACCATGAAGTCTTCCACATGCCTTTTGGCAAACTCTAGTCAAGATCTAATATGAATTTTCTTCAACAGTGGCTTTCTAATTGCCACTCTCCCATAAAGCTTTGACCGGTGAAGAACCCGGGCAGTAGTTGCTATATGCACAGTCTTTCCCATCTCAGCAGCTGAAGCTTGTAACTCCTTCAGAGTAGTCGTAGGGGTCTTGGTGGCTTCTCTCACTAGTTTCCTACGTGCACGGTCACTCAGTTTACGAGGGCGGCCTGATCTATGCAGATTCACACATGTGCCATATTCCTTCCATTTCTTGATGATTGATTTCACTGAACTCCGGGGATGTTCAATGCCTTGGGAATTTTTGGTATCCATCCCTGAATTGTACTTTTCAATGACCCTTTCCCTGAGTTGCTTGGAGTGTTCTTCTGTCTTCATGGTGTAATGGTAGCCAGGAATAGTGATCAACCAGTCTCTGGACCCTTCCGACACAGGTGTTTTATACCTCAATCACATGAGACACACCCACATCACTCAGGTGATCTTCAATTCACTAATTGTGAAACTATTTGAACCAATTGGATGTACCTCTATTGAATTAGACCATTAAATTTAAAAGGGGTGAATATTTATTCAAACATTTATATTTCTTTATATAATTTTGTTTCATTAACATTACTTTGTAGAACTCTGTTTTCACTTTGACATTAAAGAGTTTTTTCCAATAAATTTTTGTGTGAAAAAAGCCAAATTTTATTGACCATCATTGATTTATGAAAGCAATAAAAGGCTAAAACATCCAAGGGGGTGAATACTTATGATAGGCACTGTACATACATTAAATGTCTGTGCCTCATCCTGTGTGCTCTGTATCCTGTGGGACATTTGAATTATTCAGACCATTCTTGGTGAGACAGTTTTTACTCTGCCTTTTTCTCCTTCTAACTTCTCTTTTTTCTATGTCATGGCGACTGATGGGAAATTGTTTGAAAAAACTGAGTCTGAAGATTCTAAGGCCGTGTAAACTGCAAAAATGTAAAGGTGACAGGAAAGATTTCTAATCGACAGCTGTGTCTGTGGGGGGTTTCATTGGGAGCCCAGTGACAGCCGCACACTGAAAGCTGGAGTGAAGTATCATGGGAGCTGCTTAACGATGCTGAGTCATTGAGGTGCCATTTTCCCGCAAGGTTGTCTCCATTTCCATTTATCCGAGCAGGAAGACTAAATAAGCAAAAACCCTCCAGGGGCCTGAGAAAAGGAGACATCACATGCAAATGAGGGTTTCATATTTAAAAGCTCATTCCAGCCAGGCTTACGCGATGATTTTACTCAAAGACATACACATAAAATGAAAGCAGAGAATGGTGTTGTAGGAGTTCATGGACCAAGTTGGAAAAGTAACATCCTCTCATTTGCCCAGTAATTTTACAAATAGGACAGCTGCCATATGTAATATAGAAAGTCACACCATGTGTAATTGTTTTAGGAATTGTAATCAGTGAAATTGTCATACATTCACTGGTGTATCAATTCTTGAACTTGCATTACTGAACAACACCATTTCAAACTACAGAATGTGATATACAACTAAAAATGTCAAGATGAGTCAAGTAGGCTTTTCAATCAATGCTGTGTCTGTGCCATGGCAGTTGCAAATGTTTGCAACATTTAAAAAAAAATAATAAATTAAATTTTAAAAAAATATCATTGATTGTCATGAACAATCAACAATAAAATATGTATATCCAACCAGCAACTTTTTGCATTCATTATATCACTATAAGTAAAGTTTCCCAACCTGTTATTCTGCATATTTTCTTTAAAACCAGAATACATAATCTCTTGTTGAGGTACATTCTTGTCCAGTTTTGGTGGGCTAAAATGAAACTAATTTGTTTAACAGAACATTCATACTTAATATGTGACTGACAAACTGGTCACACTGAATATGTGACAGAGGGAAAGTCATTAAAGCAGTGGCGAGGAAAGAAGAGTACAGCCTCTATCTTTTTAAAGTAGTCCTGTGTGATCTTTTTGATCCATAAAGGAAGACTGCTTTCATGTTTCTCTCAGAGAGAGAGAGAGAGGGAGAGAGA
Organism: Albula goreensis; assembly: GCA_022829145.1. Classification (NCBI taxonomy): domain Eukaryota; kingdom Metazoa; phylum Chordata; class Actinopteri; order Albuliformes; family Albulidae; genus Albula; species Albula goreensis. The sequence goes on along the minus strand of CM040753.1, from coordinate 10,108,550 downwards.
GAGAGATACTGACCTCTACTTTCAAATGTTCCTAGAAAACACATGCTGCGATTGTGACAGGAGTTACAATAAAGAAATGGACTTTTTGAATTTCATGTCAACAGGAATGAGGACTCCCACTGAGAATAAAAGCACCTTCCTATTGTATCAGACAGTAAAATATAATTTGAAATGTCTATACAGGCAACCTATTATAGGTGAAATACGATTTATGACTATGAGATTTGTGAATTATATGAGAAGTTAAAATAAGCCATGGCTTTTGTAATTCACCTTTTGGTATGAGCAGGTATGCAGCACTACAGAGAGTAGTAAACTTATGTTTTTTTTATCTGTTGCTATGAAGTTATGCTTCCTGGTTTTGTTGTAAGCCCCCCAAACTCTTTGAACATTTATAGTCCAGAAAAGCCTTTTTGCCAAAAAGAACAACAGTTAACATAGTTCATACCATTACATTTTAGGTCCAGTGAGAGGAGTAATGAGTACAGTTTGCCAAGGAATTAAACCCATTATATTGTTAGATCTCACATGTATACCACCAAAATACTGTGATTCTTCCATTTGGAGCATCTTGTGATTGCATGAAGGCTCTCAGATAATCCTGTCTGTGATACTGCAACCACTTAAACACATGCAGAAAGACAAGTCCCTCAATCCTCTTAAGGAGCCATGACAATCATTTTCAGACAGGTTGTTGATGTACCTTAACTTTGGATACCCAAATTCAGTTACACCAATTGGAATATGAGGGTAATCTGAGCACCAATACCCACCACAGAGGCAAGTGGACCAGGCAAAAACGAACACTGCATTATACCATAGCAGAGCCATTTACCACCAGAAAATACACCTGTAAAAGGTCCGCAGTGATGACTAATGTACTCAAGAGGTGGAAACACCCCTGTAGTGGTAGTATGTGGGCAAAAACCCAACAGTGGCATTCGACAAGACCGCACATGAGCAAGAGGGATTGCCTCTATGGGCCAATGTGACAGAATATGCAGGGAGAGGTCATGCTCACTGCCCACAGTGCAGGCCCACAGCTGGTGGCACACAGCATGTGACTGCTGGAGATATATATATAAATATATATATATGTATATTCCTGCAGGGCTTCTACAAGGAATGAGATGGAGCTAAGAATCAAACCTTCTCTCAACTGACTTAGTCAACAGCCTAATCACACACCAACCCAAAACCATGAACAGTGATTTCACTGAGTGAGAGTAGGACCACAACTTCCCAGCCTCCTTGTGGAGGGCAAACTTGAGTGGCAGCTGCGGTTGAGAGGGTACTGCTGTAGCTGAAGGCGATACGCCTTCCAGCGCGGACGCCACAGGCACAACGAAAGGAGTAGGCCGTTTGAGGTCCAGCCATTTCGCAGCCTGTTGCACCTCACCCACTATGACTGCCAACTGCTCTGCAGGGCGAGGGGATTATAAAGAGGGAACGACATCCGCCTCCTGAGTGTCCTCCTCATTGCCAGTCTTAGAGGAGTGCATGAAAAAGGTATCCTCCCCATATTAATGATTTGAATCTTCCACTGCGAGACGCACGATGGGATCTGATGGGGAGAGCCTTTTCTGTACCCTCCTCCATGTACTCCACCTCCAGCAGAGCATACAGGTCCTCCAACGCAGGGCCACTGGCCTCCGCTACTACAGACACCACAACAGCATCTCCCCTGCAGATGACTTCCATGATGACCCTGACAGACCCGACAGTGGAGCTCACTGAACACTGTGCAGCTAGCACCCAGGCAAGCCAAGCACAGATCATGATGGCTGAAGGACGTAAAGCAACAGGGAGGGGGCCTTCCCTTTAAGATGCATTCCTTGAAACAAGTTATTGATTTAGTTTTCTAGAATAAACTTGAAACAGTGGTCATACAGGCATCAACAACCATTGCAAAGAGAAGAAAAAAATGTCATAGAATTCCACTTAAGAAAAGTAAGAAAACCCAGTTTTAGGGTGAAATGGCAAATGAATGCATGACAGTATATTAACCATCAGGACTCCAATACAAGTGATGGATGATTAATTATTACAGAACATCATAAATTCAAAGAAGGAGGGACCTCATCCATCTGTATGCCTTTATCTGCCTGTGAAATTACAGAGGGATTACACTAGAGCCATCAGCCAGGCAGAGTGACTTGTTATTCCCATTCACACTCCTGTTTACATCACCATTCTAGCTGAGTGAGAACTATATATTTTATAACATCCTTTGAAGTGTGTCATATACATTTATGGTTGCCTGGATGATATGACAGAATGTATGTGTTTAAGAATTCACTTGAATGAATCAAAAGTTTAATTCAGTTTTGTTAATAACCAACTATGAGCATTTTTTTAAATTAAATCAATAACTAAATTCCTGTTAATTTTTTAAAGTGTATTAAGGTAAATATTAACTATTAACAAAGATTAATAAATCATGATCCAACGAGCACAAAATCAATGAGCTGACGGCACAGTTTACACCTGGAAAAGCCCCACAATATTATTGCAAGGAAACCAGCAATGAAACACAGGGGTGTCAAATTGATGCCATCAATCTGTTTAAAGAGATATCCTTGTAAAATGACATGAATAAGTAGAAGAATCAGCTTGCTGTGGGAAAAATACAGAATATTTGGCAATATCTTAGAAATGAAATTGAGGTCCATATAACTTGGCTGCCGAAGGATGGGCTCTGCACTTTGTTTGAGGAGAATTTTATCTTGCAGCTGAGCTGATGTACTCCACCAAATCCTGCTCCTCAGCATCAAAAGAGAGCATCATCAGCTCCACTGGGCATGGCGTGATCTCTGCAGGCAGGTATTGGGCAGACTGTACCAGCTTTGCCCATGATTTATTGGCATTTTGTTGAAAGAAGTTTCAGTCCTTCCTGCATTTCAGTCAGTCAATGTGACAGACACCAGTGAGCTTCAGTCATACCTGCTTTATTTATTTAAGGCAGGGTCTTTGGTGTTACTCATGGAAAGTCAATTACTATGGCAGTGAAGGATTTTTCTGAGTGGTCGTGGTTGAGTCATGATCATTTGATTGAAGACTGTGAAACCAATTGTGGTGTTACAATATCACATCACATGTGTGAAGCTCAGAGGAAGGCACATGCACGGGAAGGTGGGAATGGAGGCTAAAGGTAACACCATCCAAACGTTGAGCACCTTTTCAACTGGCCTAATTCAAAATAAATAGAAATAAGAAACTAGAATGCAACATTATTTGTATTTTTAAAATCAAATTAAGCTTTCTACTCTGTGACATTTTTGTGGAATTTTTTTATCCTAACTTTCATCAAACTATCCATTGATTTGAGGGCCTGTTTCGTTAACCAAGAAAAATTTACCTATCTGAACATGTATACAGAAGTAGCACCAGAGAATTTTCTGTACTGCACTAGATTTGTGATAGCCCACAGCTACATGGCTGATATCAATGTTAAAATCATTTTAATTTTTTAAATTGAGTCAAATATCATTTTATCTGAAAGACGCACCGGTACATGTGATTTTTTTGCAGAAACTCTTAATAGCCGATGCTGGTGTTGTCTGAGACAGTGATTTTCGCCTACAGCTGACTGTCTCTCTCCTCTATAAAGAGCCAGCCACTGGGGGCTGAGGGAAACACTGTGCTGAATGAATGCGCTCAGCTGATGAAGGACATCTTCTCTGGGCTGTTTCAGATGAATCTCTCCCTGCATGCGCATGCGGGTTTACAGCATGGCAAACACTGGGTGATCGGGCAGCATAACGTTTTCACGATGAGTTTTCCCATCCTCTGTGGCATCACATTACCAAACCCTGCCCACTTTGTCTAAAGAAAGGATAAAAAAAAATCAATAGTTATTTCAATGGTTAGATACATCTTGTTCTCCAGTTGCATTCGGTGTGATCAAACAAAGTGCCTATTACATTATGACATGGGTTAATAGCCATTCCTTTCAACAACGCTAGCTGGAGTATTTGAGAACGGGATGAAAGCATTTTGGGTCCTCGTTCTGGCTGTACTCAGACTCCCTGGCTCCTTTAGAAGGGTCACAGTCTCAAAGGGACATACATATTATAAATATTTCAGGTCATTAATATAAAGAATTGTGACCATATACCAGGAGGAACAAACAAGTGTGATGAAATTTCCAATATCTTTCTATTTATACAACCTGGCTTGGAGCGCTGCTCGGCATCAATAATATCCAGGGAGCGTCTTTTTTCATCATCTAATGGTGATGTAAAAATGAGTGATGATTTGACTTGGCTCTCACAGTACAATGCATGCTGCATCCCAAAGATCATGCTGATTACTTGAATGCAGATGAGTACCAGAAATCTTGTCACAGCAAAATCTGATGAATGAATGATATAAAATCCTTTTCAAAAGATCAAATCACTAAAAGAAGAGTCATGTAAAATAAAAACTTAACACAATTTACTGTTAGGATCTAAATCATATTTTTATGTTATTCTTGTATATTTATGTATTAATGTTTTATTTATTCATGCTTTAGTTGGAGAACTGCACATTTTGCTTGTACAGTCCTTCATGTAGTTCTCAGGCCTGATGATTAAACTCTCTGGTACCTTCTGCGGGTTCTAATGATGTCAGAACACTGACTGCCAGTGTTACTGGGCCTGTAATTCAATATCAGGTACTGCTGCCCACCTTAAAACACACCAACTGGCTTCTGGGCGCAGGCTTGTCTCAAACTGTGTCTGCTGCTTATGTTACCTATCCTGCATAATCGTTGCTATGGCTCCCCAGCACATCCTCCTTTTGTACTTTTTCTCGTTCACTTCTTTTGACCCATATCTTGATGTTAATGCACGGAGCAGTGCCACATATCTGGTCTATCACGTCTGAAAGCTGTAGAATCTGCCCTTATCTTGCCTGTAGTGCCAGACAGTGTGATGGTGGGGTGAGTGTGAGGGGACAGTTGCAGGGCAGCTCTCCACTAATAACAGAGCATCCCAGGGCTGGGAATTTTTACTTTAACTTCCTCAGTCTCTCATTTTTTACAGCCTGGATGTTCTATAGGAACTGATAACTGTTTATTGTACCCTGATACCGGATGTTGTGTCATGATTCTTTAACCTCCTGGAAAGTGATGCTATTTCATGGTAAATAAATAAATTAGTAAAATTACTAATGAATAGCAAAGACTTCTCCTATAGTCAGAACAGCTTATTCACAAATACAAGTACACCTCATATGATACATTTTAAACTTTATGTTATTGGCAATAGTTGATACAATATATACAGTGAACCAATATGTATCCATGTATATGTTATTTTGAAGTTATTTTTCTTTTCCAAAACTCCACTTTTTCTGTACTTAATTGTGCCCCATCTTTCCCCACCTGAAACTATAATGAACATGTTAGCCTCCCATTTCCGCTAATTTAACAGGAGACTGTTTACATGTAGTGACTCTCTCTTCTGCCCACACTACGGACAGTTCCGCAATGAGATACTGCCTATATATGAGTATAAAAGTGATATACTCGGTTTGATCACCTGCAGGCAAATGGCCAACTAGTGGTAGCTGCTGGATAGTGGTGAGACTAACAATCTCAACTGGGTTTAGCCCATCATTCTCTGGGGAAACTGAGCCAATTGGACCTGAGGCCATAGCAGGATATAGCATGGCTAGAAGTCAAACCCAGGCATAGGGCTCACACCTACCTCCCAAACATGTCTTACAGCATGAATCACATGGAGGCCTTCCCGCTTTAATCAGTTATGACTGTAACAATAGTTGTGTTAATTTCGATTCAAACCATAATAAAAAATAATTCCAGTTTAGATGACTGATATTATCATATTTATTTTACAAAAGACAAAAGTAAACATAAAGTATATGTGATAAAGGCAATCGTTACTGTCACTGGCAAATGCGTAACATTTGAGACAAACTTACTAAGTAATAAGGTTCACAGTGTGGCTCAGAAATTTAAATACCAGATTACCCAATAAATAATTTACATTAAGTTATACTGCAGCCAGGTTAAATTTTTGTTTCTGATTGGATGTAGGGTATATATAAAATTTTCATAGCCATGCATGTATAAAGTAGTTTCAAGATATTTACTTACCACTCACAATATGAATGCAATGTCAGTGTTATCTACCATCAGGTCCATAAGTTCGTCTCCAGCTCAACTACTGGTTGCTACTTAGAGTAACCATAATGACAGTGTATGACAGTGATTCACAAAACCAGCAGCTAATGTTTCATCTATGGATTAAAAATCTTTACATTTGACGGAAGGTCATAGTGGAAGCTGGGGAATACAATTCTGAGGTGTATGGTTATACAAAATGAATGCGTTGCCTCAGGATGTTCTTAACCTCCACCCTGTCCATTAATTTTGTATTACCATATACTGTGTCCCTCACATACACTGTATATATATATATATATATATATATATATATATATATATATATATATATATATATATATATCCATCCAATTATGTGAAATGCAGACACACAAATGCAGATTACAATTGGCATATTCACATTTAGTATGCTTATGCGTATATAATTATTCCTTATATCTGTTGAAAACTATCTCAGATGTTGATTCTTGAATTGTTTTTGTGACTTTTAAATAAAAGCTTTTGTTATTTTGTGTTATTTGAATGGGAATGACATTTGGCTAACTGCAGATGATTCTGTGTTTTATATTCGGCAGATAAATAAGCACATTATGGCTATTGTGGTATGGACATCACTCCTGTGTCACAGTAAGCAGTTTGATTCCATTCAGGTCTGGCCAGGTTACAAGCTGTGCGTGTTCCTGTCATTGAAAGTGGGCAGTGTAAGGGGTGAGGCTGAAATGCACATTGGTAAGGGCAGCTGTTCTTTGGAGATTTCCCAAGAGGAGAGTGAAGACAGGCTGCCAAAACACAGCTGGCAGCAGGTACATGTAGAAAGACACTTATATTCAAGAACAGTAGGCACCCTTTTATTCTCACCTAATATGATAGTTATGGATTGTCATAAACATTGGTTTTCAGAAATAAATGACTCCAGGGTTGCATGGTAATTGGCACAGTTTTCCTGTGATTATTGTGTATGAAGCTTGGAAAATTGGTCTCCACTGTGTGTACTTGATTGCACTTGAAAATGCCTCACATTATTTAGCAAACACATGGTTTCATTTGTTGTTTTTTATCAATTACGTATACATTCGATGATTCACATTGTCAGGAGTCTACACAAATTCATTTTCATAAATTGGTTGAACATTGTAGTTTAGTTTTGCATGTATAAATACCTTATACATATTAATTATCTGCCACTATACATGTTTAATTAAATGAGCTGTTCTGACAAATGGGGACAGTAAGCATGGGTTGGCTTTATTTAAATCCAATTAAATAACTGAAAAATAAGGGATAAACCAATCACACACTGTATGAAACTTCCTAGTATGTTTGTTACTCACTTTATTACTGTATCAATGCACCAATCACGCGTGTGCGCGCGCACACACACACACACACACACACACACATATATATAATTGTAATTTTATTTTTATATGTCTGGTTCCTTTCAAAAAACATAAACAACAGCAGGGAGCACATTGATGTCCAATAGGTATTGGAAATGGAAGGGATAATCAGACCTATGACTGTCTTCACTGTAAGAGTCCAGGATCTCATGGCAAGGACATGTGCTCCATTCACCCAGTACTGCTACATCATCGACACAACACTAAGGTCTCATTACTGTGCAAATAAACCAGGGTTATACGGGGTTTGCTGTAATAAGCTTGACTGACAGATAACACAGATATTTTCTCAAGAAACTTATTCAGTTAATGACTAACTTTGTTTACAACGTATTTATCTCTGGTTGTATCTCATTGGCTTAGAAATAAACAAACTCTTATTTTCCATCTCAGAAGAGCTATTGCATTGAAAATACCCAACATTTTAACTGTAAGAGTGCTCCTGGTGAAATACAAATATATTATTCTTTCATTTACTGAAGCACTCAGCAGATGTTTTCACCTGATAAGAGATATGAATGGCTTATTTCCACTGGCCTCTTTCAGATGTTGATCTGTTCTCTGTCATCATATGAGAATTTGAAAGAGCCGTTTTTTCATCTAGTGAAGTCCCACAGAAACCATAACTCTAGAACTAATTCTGCTTCATCAATGGTTCACTACCTCTGCTCTTGCCCTAATTCTGCACCTACAAATGAGCTGATGAAGTGTGGTAGGGAAGACCATTTTAATAAGCAGATTGTTAATGTGAGTGTAAATGCAAACTTACGTCAGTATAATTGCATGGAGGTGGGAAACTGGGAAAGAAATGATTATGCTGCCTCTCATGAGTGGGATGCCAAATGGACCATAGAGTATATTTATTTAACCAGGATTTGTTCCAACAATTAACCAAAATATTACTTTTTCATCCCACATCCAATTAAAGAGTAACAGGTTCTTGTATTTATGATGCTTTAAATTACAAATCGAAGTATATGATTTTGCAGAATAATGTATTTAAAACGAAAATACATATCTAACCTACATATTTTATTACAAAATGTACTCAACATTTTGTAATTATTCGATCAATTAAAACTGTTGTACTTTGCAATTTAAGTCTATTTAAGATAGAAACAATGGAATGATCGTATATATAGTTGAAGAAACACTGATTTCTCATGTCACCTCTGTTGTTTCAGGTAGTGAGCTTCAATAGACTAATCCGAGTTCTAGCCAAGGTACCTCTGGTGGCAATGTAAATGTGATAGAAACAAAGGCTGTGTTAAGGTACACCCACATGGACTGATTGTAAAAATGTCTGGTATACAGTGGCACTTGTGCTCCTGAGCTCCAGTTGTTTATCACATGGATTCGTACGGATTTCTATTTGATAGCAAATGTACCCATGCTCTTTCAGATCGAAATGCAGTCACTAGCGTATCTTATGGTCCACATGCTACAGAAGTTTTCTTTATACTTCCTCTGAGCCATTTTACACCTCAGGATGCATTTGATAATGCAGTACTTGACCCACCTCCAAGTCGCCTCTGCCAATGGCTGTAGCTTACACCGTCTACAGCAATTAGCAAATAATCTTCTCTCAGGGGCTCTTTGATGTTAACCAGACAGGTGACTCACTCAGCAATTGATTCTATTGCTTTACTCACTCCAGTCTTTACAGTCCCAAGTGCTGGCAGGCTATCGAAGATAAGGGTGGCTGTGCAGAGTAACTGCATCCTAGCAATGATCCACCCACTGACCTCTCCATCCGTCTATCATCGAATAAGAGAGCTCCTCAAACATCAGAGATAATTTGTCTTCTATCCATCTTTCCTCAATCACTCTGGTGTCCTCTCTTGGCACTGAACAAGGTTAAGAGAGGTTGAGGCCTTAGCAGTCACTTGTGGACATAGCAGATTGTTGTGGTTGTTAAAGCTCCTGCCAAGTTACCTATTAAATACAAGTGTGTCCAAAGTCCCATGGCACCCTTGGATTTGACATCTGCAATGTGCTTTGATGAACAGTTTTTCTCTCCCACACACAATTTTAATTGCTTTCCTGTCTTGATATGGCTAGAAACCATGTCTTAGCTCAGCCGATAAAAGCTGATGGTGGAGCATCTATAGCTACTTTGACCCAGCCGATAATGGTCTCTGCATGTACTTCCACTTGTTAAAGATGTAAGCCCTGTTCCTTGACACAGAAATGAACCATCCTGACTCTACAGCCCGTTTCAGGTTTGGGAAGGAAAGATCTGGATGTTGCTAATGCAATTAACCTTAAAAAGGACATAGGGTTAATTGCATCAGCTTCAACAGACGCCTCAAGCTAACCACTATTCCGCCTTGGAAATGATGTGCCCTGACAGGGGAGAGGCAGTTAAGCAGACTTATTCAGTGTCACAGTTTTTTCACAGTACGAATGTGCTGTTCCAGGTGGGAGATTCGGTCTAGGTTAGGGCATATCCTCTCTCCAAAGCCTCCTGCTAGATTACCCAGAGAGACCCCATCTTGACATCTTACAGTCTCTCAACAAGAGCACTCCAGGCTTCATTGGTTACCTTCCCTCCCCCCTAACCTTCTCCCTGTACATAGGATGCCACTTCTCAGTTCTGTTATTTCTGTCCATTGTATCCCATACCACTGTTTCACAGTTAAAAAACATTACTGTGCTTTCCTTTTCTCCTGTTGACTTACAGGCCATCTTGCATGCTACTGTCTGTCTTACAGAAGTGTATGGATGATGGACCATTATCTGAAGCTCAGTGTCTCGTCTCTGTGACACACCTGCAGTACCTACAAACAAAACACTATCACGATTCATTGGTGTAGACTCATCCGCACAGTACTCTACTACTCAGCTATGGAAAGGTATGGGACAGTTTATAACACCTATAATAAGTGGACCTTCAATAACTTGTGAATCACTGACTTAACTAAATAAGATGATTCTGAGCTACATAGCAAAACACAGGGATGTACGGAATTTAGCTTTATAAATCTCTATTTTTGCCTTAATTCTACACCAACAAAAGAGCTGACAAAGTGTGAAAGTGGTCATAGTCAGATGTCACAACTAATTGTGATATGGTAGCACTTCCCTTTTTTCATTTTCATGGAACTCTCTTCTGTAACTTTTTATAGTTGATTCGTATCAACTATATTAAGCAATGCACCTGTTATGAAGCAAAAGTGCCAAATAAACCAAATTACTCACTCCATACTTGCACAAACTGAAGTCCATCCCTTCAAAATAATTTGTATGAGAATATTCCGCTGACTGAAATAATGCAGTCATATTGGAAGTGATTTTACTGTTAAAAATAATATTATCTAATGGAATCATATTAATTAAAAATTGAAGTTTTAATATTGAAACCACTTTTAAAAACTTGTAATTCCATGTTTTTCATGTAAATTTGTTTGTGTGTTGATTGATGTATGTTGATTGTTGATGATGACTGTAATTACTGCCGGCTGTGCAAAAAATTGCCCCTTAGGGATAACAAAGATTACCTTACCTTACATTACCTTACCTTAATATGAATACATCTGCTTACCCCGAATCATGAATGAAGTCATTACTATGTTTTATTCCCACCATGCAACGATTTAAATTGACAAAACAGTTTTAGCCAGCATTGCTGTCAGTATCTCCTAGATTCTTTCTGGATTGCTAGAAAAGAAGCAAGAAACTGCATGAAAGACATTTAAAACCAAAATACAAAATCTGTCAATGACACAAATGCATTTCTTTCTTTTAATTTGTATCCTTTTCTCATTGATAAATGGTTGGACAAAACCATGTTAATAATTTAAGATCTCTGTGTTGGATGGATGTAGACTTAAAATAGCAGAATGATTGTAAGTAATACTTCTCTGCAATGATTAAACTGAATAGCTAACACAGAGGACATTCTATTCTATTCTATTCTATTCTAGTGTTATACACAGTTCTATTCTCTATTATATTTATATACACAGTTTATAGGTCAATTTAGAGACATGAATGGATGAACACACACATTTGCACCCTCACATTTACTGTCATATTCTTCATACATACAGGCAAACACCTGCATGTGTTCACACACTCATACATACAATTAACTGATCGATTATCAAGTTAAGTCAATTAAATTGATATTAATTTAATTGACATTAAAAATCAATTGACATTGATTAAAGCTCTCATTTGACTTCAGATAACTTTACATGAGAGAGAGATTCAGTAATAAAGCTACGAATGATGTGACCAATAATTAAAGACAGTAATACATAAATGAGGTATGCAAAGCTAAAAAAAATAAATAAATGTTCAACACGTACTCGACTAATGGCTGTTCATGCAGGAAGTGTGATGAACCAAAGCATAGAATCCCTGGATCAAAGCGTGCTAATTCCCTGTATGATGAGCACTGCAATGCTAATTTCTGATAATACTACTGGAGGCCATGTTACAACACAAGAGTAGACTTCAAGCACAGATATACATGTATATGTGCGGCACTCATTAGATAAGTTCTTTCTTTGACAGAAACATAATTTTTGCACTCAGACTGAGACCAAAATTATTTTTCAGTCATCTATCTCTGGAAAAAGTACTGCAGCAAAGAAACCCATGGCACATAAATGTGTGGAATTTGATCATCTTTCAATTTAAGAGAGCTCATGTCAGCATTGCTTTTTCTAAATGAAGTGCATCTGAAATTAAGTTTCTGGATTGGACCAAATTTGTGAGTGAACAGTTCACAGAATAATATGAATGCACACTGATTTTTGATAGCTACTGATTTTTGAGCACAAATGAAAGTAATTCCTCCCATCCTCATCTGTATAAACATTCATGTATTTGTGTTCAAAGGCTTAGGATTCATTTACACACCGAAAGGGAGAATTTCAAAAGTGATTTTATTTCAGGGTGAAAGTGTTCTCTCTTTCTCTCGCCCTGTCCCATACTATGCACTGTGTCATAATGGCTCAGTTTTGATCTCCGTCCTGTAGCTCGTGGTGCTTAAAACGTCTTCAGATCACTCACACCTTGGTATAAGCCAGGTAAATATGTACAAGAAATAAGGTAATGCAACGTTGTTAATTACAGAGAATAACCTCTCTCTCTATGCTTTGGACTTTTTGTCAACATTATCAATAATCACACAGACATTCCAAAATAAATGAAAATTTCTTTCAAATTCAACAATTTTATTCAGCAAGGCTGACTAATACAACATTCGTAAGTTCAAGTACAAATCGCATAAAACCACTTACAGCAAATTACAGCCATATTTCACAATTGACTTGATTTCTTTATCTGAATAAGTCTCAAAGGGTTCAGTTGAATCTGCATGTTGTAAACTAATCCCTCTCTCCACATGGGCCTCAGCGAGGGCTTTGATCACAAAGTATTTGATGAGCACTATCGACAGACTGCATCTAATACACTGGAGAGGCCTCACTGAGGGAGTTGAAGGAAAACCTGTTGGAATTGCATTAATCAGAAGGAAATTAGAATTGAATGGATAAGGTTTAAATGCTGCTAATACAGTAGGTGATTCCCTCGTTCCCATAGTATTAAATTAAGTTTTAACAGTTTAATTGTAAACTCATTCTTAGGTTGTTATTTAAAATGAGCTGCATGGTCAGTCATCATTTTGGCTGAACTCACCAAATTGTGACTTGTACCATTTATCATGAGTCAAGACATGCACCATGACATTAATATTTGATATTTATTATTAGGTTTTACCCTAATAAATCTAACCTGTATGCATTGTCTTCAAATAATAAAAGCCAACATAAAATGACATATAAAATAAGAGTGCATTACAAATATGTACTGATTATGATTATTTATGTACATATTGTCATGGCCATTATCTGGGAGACTAAAAGATGTTTGCAATGCCATAAAGAACACAAAAAACAAACTTTTTTGTAGCAGATTGTCTTTGCTAAATAACATTGAAAAAACAATGCTATATCTTGTTAGAGATAAAGATTTTATTGAAACAAGGGATTCCAAAGATACTTCACATAAAAATGCAAAAAAAAAAAAACCTGGGTTGGCCAGTAATGGTGATCCTTTTCACAAAAATGTGCGTGTCACCTGCTCAAAGGTATGACTTTCCATGAACTGATATATGATTTATAGTGCCTGGTCAAGGTTACTGGGAAAGTGCAGGGGGGTGCAAGAGTAATATGGGAATATCCTCTGCCTAACGCAGAAATCATTATCAGGGCCCATTGAAATTCCTGATCATGTGACCTGACAGGCATGAGGAGGGAGGAAGAGGAAGAAATGACTGGTGACAAAATTATCAGGCCTTATTGTTGCATATTTAACTGCATGTTACTATTTTGCAATAAATAATAAAAATACATACTAACTCAAGCAGTAATGTTTTAAGGCTGATGTTGCCTTAAAAATCAGAATCAAAAATTGTGTTCCATAATCTAGATGCAGTTGATGAATCCACTATTCCATACTTGTAGTGACACGTTTACAATCAGAAAACTCATCCAGTAGACAATATGGAAACCTGCAAAACAGTGATTCGCGTCCCCAGCCTTTTATTTTAAACAAGATTTTTATATACAAAGCATAGCATTCCAACAAATACCTCTGAGATACAGGGAAAAGCAATGCTTACTGTGCACGGATCTGCTGACTTGCAGTTCTCTCTCAGTTTCCCATCACTTCCGTGCAGTTTACAGTCATGTCCTCTGTGACTTTTTCAATGTTCCCTTGTCAAACAAGTCTGCAAATAAGTACCTGCAAAGGCAGAGCACTACAGATGACTGTCACTTCTACTTCAGCAGTGCTGTGCCATTTTGAAATGCTGATAATGCTCTAATGAGGACTTTTGATAGGGTTTACAGGGTCAGGACAGAGCCCATTCATTCAGATTGGTCTCATAGTTCCTTCTTTACAGTCATATAGTAGTATTCCAGTTTTTGAAAATTGCATGGAACCAAAATTGTGGTCATATGTCATTTCCACTGATCTATTGAATAGCTTTGGATGTGCCATTGGGGACTGCTGTCTTTTTTGGAATTGCTCTGGTACTTCACCATTCCTCCCCTCAATATCATCTGTAACAAGCTAGTTATTGGATGTACCTGCATGCATCTCTGGTAAATCTCTCAGCAAAGCAAAAGCTGCATTACTCTGAAGAAAATCCCTCCCTTCTTTTGAATGCAGTTAATACCTTAAATAACAGTCCTCTATTGATTTAATATTGAAAAAGAATTAGGATAAGTTTTTGAATTGAGGACAAACTGCAGTTTCATTTAGCCTTCCTTATTTCTTTTTTTTAAACCTTAATGGGTTACAGCAATTATAATGCATTACTTTATTTCTCTCTGAACATAATAATCTTGTATGTTTTATCATGTTACTTCTTTAGTGTACATCTCTTTAAAATACATTCAAACCTTTTTAGGGCAAACATATATAAGAAATGATCAAATGCCCATGATTCCAGTGTGAGACAAACCCTTCCAAAGTGTAAAGCTATTATCTGTAACTTTATGCATTTCGGCATGATCCATCGTTAGCAGGTGCTTATTGAATGCAAAGGAGTCTAACGGGGCAATGCACAATTAACAGTAGCCTCACTTTTTTATTTTTATGTATGGAACAGCATTTATTTTATTTTAATCTTTCCTTATACTGTGACTCCTAGTTTTGTACTTTATCAATTTAGTCTTCAAGCTTGATTAATCATGTGATGGTAAATGATTCATATCGTCCCCATTGGCTGTTATTGAGAATACATGAGCTTAAAATGAAGTTTTATATAACCTGAGGGGACATAAACCGCACCTTCCCTACCACACAATTCCTTTCATAACACATGGAAAATGCAATGTTCTGAGGAAGAATAGTTCCATTGTAAAATGTCCTTTAATTTAATTTAAATAAATACATAAGAATGCCACTGATACGGCCTTTACTCATGATTTGTTGTTATTGGTGATGAAGATTGATTAATGAATAAAGTCGAACAATTAAATTTTGATTGCAACCTGGATGTACATTTTCACATGCTTTTTATTTTTTTTTTTAATTTTCATTTTTACCATGGCTGTTTGTGTATATTTAGTTTTTTTCAGTTTTGAAATAATATCAGTTTAAGGCATTCAGAAAATGGTGAAAAATAAATCTGAGTATGTGTTTAATTCTTGGTTTGATCAGCTCATTTTAATAATTATAGTTTGGATGTTAATTCTGATTCATAGGGCACATTTGGAATGTCATTCAGGCTTACACATCATTGTATGATAAAGCATAACTGCAGGATTTTCAGTGCCTGAAGATAAAAGGAAACCTCATTCTGTCCGTTTGAGGGCACAGAAGGCTCAAAGTTCCCAAACAATACCGGTGTCATGCTATGCCAGGCTCTACACATGTAGCACTCAGATAGCCTTGTCTCCCCAAAGAGAGCAGTCAGCGGGCTGGGTGGCCCTCAGCGGCAGAACATCTGTAGGATATAACCCGAGCCTAAATTTTGGGATTCCTGAATAAATGAAAAAGTGTCTGACGCGATTTTTCTAATTTGCGTCTGTTTGAACAGATTGCTGCTCTCTGAATGCCAAGCCATAGATCCTTTCAAACATTCGTCATGTTGCAAAGGCTGGGGAGGGTAGAGGGGAATTACAAATTACTGACCGAAGTTCCAAACAAAGTGGTCTTGAGCCACGCACACTGGACGAAGGCCTGAGCATTGATTTATTTAAGCTGGGAGTGGTATTATATATGCTGTTTAATATCTGAGAGAAGAGGGATCGGGATTTTCATAATCTTATGATAAGGAAAAGGATTAGGAATTAAGAAGGGATTAATTTTCAGATCTGCCAATATGGAGAACTTCTTTAACAGCGACTGATACATGTGGTTGTATACACTGATGGAAAATAACCCAATTACTCCTTTCACAAAATTTAATTTGTCACTGACATATTTTTGATATGCTTCCATTTAAGTGAGGAAATAGAATAACTGCCTGCTCTTTTATTTTCATTTTATTCAAACTCTGTTGCTGGACATTCATGTCTCATTTTCATTGTATATTTTCAGATACCCTAGTGTTCACTTGACTACAGTGCAATTACAAAATGTTTTCAAACTTCAAAACTATGTTTATATTATGTATTTCTTTTAAATTATTATCGTGATAGTGATTGTATTTGCAGAGCTCCATTTTAGTCGATATTTGCCTTGAGAATTTATTGATCCATTCTTTTATCAGTATTACAAATATTACCATCTTATTACCTTTGGCTGTACATTCAGACAATCTATGCTCTTTCAGCTTTTTTAAACATTTTTAAAAATACAAAGAATGCACAATCTTTCTTGAATTCAATCTTCCACTATGTGTTTAACATGTCATATAAATAAATTTATCTGAAGAGAAGACACTGAGAATATTTACTTTTAATAAAAATGGCAGAGTTGTTTTCAGTTTGTTTTGCTTTTAGCCACAAAATATTGCCACAGTTTTCCTGAAAATAGTTTGCATAAACCGGAGGTCAAAAGGAGTGTAATAGAAAAAAAAGGATCTAGCAAAGGGTGTACTTTGTAACTGCTTTGACTAAATAATATGTACTGACGTCTATAAGAACTGTAAAATGCATACAAGCTTGATGCACCTCACAGCAAGCTATTTTGGAGTTCATACAATCCTCATCTATGTAACTGTCACAGTTTTCCAATACATAGACATTCCTATGCTTTCCATGTTGTGCATCAACTTAACATGATAATGATGGCAATGATGGCTGGCAAACATGTGACAGTTTATGCTAGTTATCATATGGCAGTTGTTGTCCATTTTCAGCAGTTTATAGAAAAAGTTAATTTAGATTCCAGAGTGTACCAGCCAGGTACATTACTCATAAGTATAACATCACAATTTTTTTATGAATTTGTTTTTCTCAGATGAACATTAATAATCAGCTCAGATCTAGTACACAATAAAACCTTTCTTTTTTTTTCAAAAGAAATATTGAAACCAAATTGGCAATAGTTCAACTTTAGTGTCATTTTTAAATTCTGTTCAGTTAGAAGTATAGACATTAGTAACAGACATTTGTGCATAGCTGAACACTAATAAATTATGTTTGTAAAAAGTTTCAATTTGAAAATAATTCATCAGTATCAGTAGGGTGCCAGACACTGGGGGTGGAAGGCTTCATACTGACTTGTTTTTTTTCTCCTAATTATTCTGAATATTTTATTTAGTGCAAAAACTCCTTATTGAGGAGTTATATAATGTATAATATTTAAAGAGCAATTTTGGTACTAACTGGGCACTCTGAGCCCCTGTGACTGACATACTGTTCAAAATCTGGTCAGTCATCATTATATTTGCAACATGAAATAATGGATTATATATGCATATGTACATAAAATATGTTATCAGTATGTCATGTTCCTATTGAGGTGGTTTGCTTTTGCTTTGACCTCTCTATTGCTGCTTGCAACCATATGGCCCATTTTTTTGAGAATGAACCATAAATAAAAATAAATAAATAAATAATGATTCCCTCTTAGTTTTGCAAACTTCACTTTCAATACTGTTTAAGTCTATTACATGATATATTTTATCAAATGATTTATCTGAAATACTTTCACTTGTTACTGTCATTGCACTGCAAGTCTTCATTATTTATCTTCATTATTTAAGTCCATGTCAGGGAAATTGTCCAGATGCAGGGTAAATTGGATCCAGTGTTCTATGACTGCATTGTTCTTAGATTCTCCTTTTTCTTCCCTTCATATGTTCCCTGCAATTTGCCCCAGGTGGATTTTATTGCATAATTTTCCAATTTAATACAAACAATGGCATTTTGCCAAAGAAAAAAAAACATGCTAAGCTGTATCTATTCGGCTAGCGTTAAAGTGACCCACACCAATTATCCATTGTAAACAGATTGTACAGTCATACTTCGGGCTTTGTTTATTTCATTGTTCTCTCTTCCCATTTCCTCAACATATGATGCAATGATGAAAACATCCACAATGTCTTACAAAAATCAGACAAAGTGAGATGATGTGTATGGCACTGGATTATTCACTGATTGCATAACTGTTTAGATATAGTCTCAGCCAGAATTCATTTAAGTTGTCATCTACATCTCAATGGGGGGAAAGAAAATGAGAGTGTTAAAGCTAAAAGCAGTGATACAACATACATGTAGAATACAACAATTTTTGTATTTAGGTCCTCAGTATGGGTCTTTCTGTATTCTCACATCTGGAGTTGGACTGACCTTAGTGTGTCATTTGCACAAACTAGCTTTCATAAAATACACAAGATGAATTATTAGGGTAAGCAATCCCTTCAGTTCCCCATAGGGACGCTCAGCTTTAATCCACAAAAGCAGTAGAAATATTTGCTTATGGTGCAGAGGAGCTGGCCCTGATGAAGTCACACAACTGAAGACATCATCAGGGCCACTGCACATCACAGCTGACATTATGTCAGAAGCAAAAAATCTCAATATAGCAATAGTTAAATTTTTAATGAATTTATCATCTCTTATTTATTAAAACATGGTGTCCACATTTTTTTTGTTCCATGGTACCAGTGAACTCAGCAGTGACAATAGCTGAGGCTGTGACTGCAGACTGCTGACTGCTCTTTTGTGGTGACATCATTGACCTTGAACCCAGATCAAAGTTGGCAATGAAACTCTGTTTTCATAAAGCTCTGTTGCTTTATGCATTTCCTTTATTGCAACCAATAAGAAAAATACATATTTTATAGCTGGATATGTGTGTTCTTTGTGAAAAATATATTCCAAATGCATCATTACATCCATGGAAACACAGTAAGAAGACAATTCTTAATCTTGTGTCACAGAAAGCATCAGGTCAGATGAATAGTATAAAGGGAGTTGATTTGGAGGACCCAAGGTGCAATCTGGAGAGGTGAATACATTGTTCAGGATTATTATGGGATACCAGTAAGAAGGAGCTGGAGATGGAAGTGCTCATGCATGAGTGAATGTGGGATCTCATCTGCTGACTGATGATCACTTCACTTCAGCTGCAGTGCATCTTGGGAAAGAATCCTATAAGCATGTCCTCATCCCTGACATACTTATGATTCTGTGTCACATTAATTACAATCCCACCCCCACCCCCACCCCTCCCTCACACACACACACACGAGCCATTGATATATATAATTTGTCATCATAAATTATTTACTTTGAAGACATTTTTTGGACATGACGTTAAAAATGTGTATAAGAGACAGTGTGAAAAAGAAAGAAGTGAGAAAGTTCAGATCAGCTTTCATGTGTGTAACTATTGTATCTACCAATAGGTTAGAGGCATGTGTCTCAGTCTGAAAGCAGGGATTGAATTTTTCTTATGAAAACTATATTGCTGTTTTTGAATGTTGAAGACTAACATGAGGAGAAAAATGTCTGAATTATTCAGTACTCTGACCTTTACCAAGAACCTGAATTAGTGCTTTGCATACATTTTGTCAACAGCCACGTTAAATATTTAATTGTACATTCTGTTTATATGATTGATTATTATTACATTTGTTTGTGGAGATGGCATTTCCATTGAACAATTCATCATTCTAACAATAGGAAAATAATAAAATTACAAACTGTTTGATAAAACATATCTCCCCCAAAAGTTCTCAGATTTCCTCAAATAATTTTCATAAGTATGATATTGATGTAAATGATGAATAATGGATGTCACTTCATCCAGCAGTGCATAGCATAATTATTTTTCTGGCCATTTTCTAGGATGTTTTATAAAATATGGAACATGTCATTCTGCAAATCTGAAGATTTTTTTTTATTCTTTGATGGATAAATCAACTAATGGTTCCCTGCATCCAATAATGTCTCCCTGCTGATGCCTGGGTGTGAAAATCTGTGATTACTGCCCCACATGTTGAAATGAACATTCAACATGAAAAGCTGAGGGCATCTAAGAATGTTTTAATGACAATAATGGAAGAATAATGTAAACTGCTTGGAGACGGGTTGCTTTGGACAGCATGCCAAAGGTAAGTATCTGTGGGAATGCAAGTAATGGTTAATGGACCAGGCTCGTTGTAATGAATGACTGAGTAAAGCATATTTGTGTTTGTATTTACTTCCGTGTATGTCTCTGTTTGTGTGCATATGCCAACATCGGGGGGTCTTTATCTTGTTGAGTAATTGTGTCATGGAACTGCCTTCAAAATAGGACTCTACCCCTTTGAGCTATTTCCCTCCGGGATGGATGAACAGATTCATTCAATAAAGGGGCACTGGTTAATGAATTAATAGAAACAATAGTTAAAAGACTTCTTGCAATTTTCTTTTTTTTTTTTGGAATAAGAACACTGTTTGATATGTTCAGTCTCCTTTCTTGTTGAAGATGGTCTTGAGTTTCTAATTGCCCGGCAGGGGTGTGGGCCAAATGGCTGTTTACCTGCATTAAGGCAAAGGGAACTGTTTCTAAAATGCACGCAGATCACAGATCTTCCTTCTTTATGTGACACTGATTTTCTCTAGAAGAGAAATATGTTGACCTCAGTCTGACTCTGAATTTTCTGTCAGAGGTATAGGGAATGAAGAGCTTAATTGACCTGGATTGAACGGCAAGACCAAGCCGATTAGGCAATGTCCTGTGATGCATTACAAGTCTCATTACAAGTATGACACTTGCTTTTTTCCAGGGCCTGGGAACATGTCTTGATCAAAGCCAGATGAAGAGATTTAGAGCTCAAAGAAGAGAATAGGGAAAAAATGTGGTTATTTAAAGTATCCTAGGACCTTAGAGCCACCTTATCAATGTATGCTGATTGTCCCAATGTGAACAGGAACACCTTTGCATACTCAACAGTGGCTGATAAGTTCTGATGTCACATACCTCAGGGGGTAGGGTTGCTGCTCTTTTGCGGATATGATATCTTGTATTACTCCCCAAGAAGTGAAGCAATTAAATCCATTAGTTTCTTTGGAAGGGGGTAAAGTATCAAAATGGTAACATTTCATTCAATATTGATTGCTATAAGTGTTCAGTGTAGTTATTTGTGTGATGCATATAATGAAAAGAGATACTTTTCTACATTCTGTATCAGTGTCTTTAACCTTGAGACAGTATTCACACTGGAACTTCATAACGGTTTCCTTGCTCGAAATGTATTTAGGACTCATATGCTCCTATATCTCATTCATTCCTGAAGCCCCATCTTCAATTAATCTTTTCTTTCTTCATCCAGAGATTGAAAACATGAAATCATGGTTGCAACATTTCTAGTTTAGTTTTTAGTCCGATTATGGGTTATAAGCACATAGTTCTATAACGATAGAAGAGATTAATGTTTAAAGTAAACACTTGGCAGCCAATTGTTCCTCAAAGACAATTTCTTTTCTGAAAATGTCATTAGGAAATAACATTGCTAAAGGTCTAGTTTTAATGAGAAGGCTACGTTGCTGACATTGTCTTGAGGTTTTGGTTCGACATAAAAAATAGAAATCCCTGAAAATGTTTATTAGATTATCTATAGCTATGTTATTATAGTCTCTCCTGTATTGTGTTACTTCAGCAAGTGGTCTCTAACAAATGCCATAAAAACAAGTTCATGTCAAACAAGCCCGGGGATCAGTAAAAGTGGAATGGACACACGTAATTCGCATAATCATACAGCAAGATGTCTATGCAATCACTGGGAGAACATTACATGTAAATTAAAAACTGAGCCAACAGTTACAAGCATATGTGGTTTCAGAACAAGATCAATAAAGACTGCAACCGTTTCAAAGGCTAGTGCAGAACTGAGAGCATGTTTCTGTTACAGTATATGGATTGCATTGTAATTTTTAAAACGTTCTGCTTCTGCAAAAATAAACCAATCGGCTCTTGGTATCGGATTGGCTGTTACAGCATCTTGAACTATGCATTCTGCCTGGAACTATTTCACAAATGAAGAATGGTTAAAAAACTTTGAAAAATTGTATCACAGATTAAATAGATGCTTAGATACAGCTGCAATCATACTATGTAATGCAACAAAATTGTACATGCAGTTTGTGAAACATTATTTAAAGCACCTGCAGGATGTTGTATATGGGTTTTTCCGTTGGGTTGTGAGTATTGGGTTACTTAAATTACAAATATTGAAGGCCGTTGAATTGTGAAGGCCATTGTTTGTACTTTTGGGACTTGATTAAATACAACATTGAACAAGCGCACTTCAAATTTGATGATATTTGTTTTTTACCTCCTCACAGTGCATGATTGACTTATATTAATTTGAGGGAGAGGGTGGAAGTACGAAGCTTTACTTTCCTTAGAGGAGATTAATCACCCCCTCTACGTCTTCCCTTGGATAACAGCAAAATGAAACAAATGAGTGTACTAAACACCACAGGGAAGGCTTCCCTAGCAAAGATCAGAGAAATAAAACAGAAAATGTAAGGAATCATGGGCCAGACAGTCAGCCAATAGTGAATGAGGAAGGCCAGACAATACATTCAGTACACTGGAACAAAGACAATCACATAATCATGTAAAGCATCCCATATGATATAGTAAGAGAGCCACTGACACAACCTAATGCATGTACTTTTGCCTGTATGCTGCAATGTACATGTTTACTGTATGCTCACAGAATATTACCAATGTTTCTACAGCTGCAGTGTATTTCCACTGGTATTTGGGTCACTTAATATGAGTGGAACCCATCCTGTAATTCATACATAGTGTGCTATACAGAGATATATGATGCTCACTGAGATGAATTATTGTTAATTATTAATTTAGCAGATGCTGTTCTCCAGGGGGATTTACAAGGCCATGATGGCTTGATACATAAAGTGCAAATCACGAGAGTAGCAATATGTGTATGCACACTGAATAAGAAGCAACACATGTAGTGGCAGTAAAACATAAACCTTCCAGTGGCATAGGTATATATTGACATGTACATGAGTGCAGGGGATATGAGTGACTGTACGCAATATATACAATATGAGCTGTCCTTTTTTGTAAAATATGTGACAAGCAAATTTGAATGGCTTTAGTTATTAAGTCATGTAAATCATGTCTATTCAATATAAAATCCATTTTACATTTCATATGAAGGAACAATCACATGTAGAATAAAATGAATGAAAATCTGTTCTGGCTTACACACCTGAGCTATTTTCATTTTCCTTTTGCCTTGAGTATGGCTCCAGAATACACAATCCAGTAATGTTAATGGAAAGCCAGTTAGTACTCTGATTTATTTTTATAGACAGCATACAGCACATACAGTTATATGATTAGAAACAACATTTCATCGTGTACAAAAGCAGTACTGAGGTTATTCACAACCTTATAGGGGATCCAGATCCTCTTTCAGATCCTGGCTAACCCAGACCTGACTGTGAGAGCTATTCAGAAAGTCTCCTCTGGAGTATTTGACTTTGGTAGCTCTTTAGTGCAACGCAAACACACAGCTCAGAGCATTCAGTTTCTAGGTGAACGGTACCAAGAGACACTTCAAGCAAATTGCTGTGACTTGACAGGACTGCACAGTGGCTTCCACTCACCTGCATAATGAATGTACTTTATAAAACAGACCAAATTCCACCGGCACCTCTGCCCTGAGGAGTTCATGTCCATTACAGTTAATCTAGCAAGGACAGTCTACATTCACTCTCTACAATCAGGAGTCAAGAGAGTAGGATCCCCGTATTCCCTGTGTGATGATGCATATGAACAATAGCACAGTCTGCATTTCATACAAAAAGAAAATCTTACATCATACCTGAACATAAAATGAATGTGTATGAAATCAACACAATGGGAATTATCCAGACCATATATTACCCAACTTAGCCATGTTGTTGTGTTGCTTGGACCCATTCAGCATCTGTTGTCAACATACCGATGCTTTTCTCTGTAGTTACTAGCAGCTAGTTTAGGTAGACCTGTGGGAGGGGAAGTGGAATGGGGGGTCTTTCTGAGTGTCTGCTTGTGCTGGAAGAGCAGAGAGAGTGAAGCTTTCCTCTGTGAGTGCCACAGGAAGTGGTTCAGCGGACATGGGGGAATACCTTTCAAAGGGGAAGGCTGGGGGCTCGGCTCCTTATGAGGAAAAGGGGGCCTGAAGTGTCACAGCTGTTCACCATAGCCCGGTAGTGGACCTGACTCCCATGTGCCTCTCTGACTTTGCCTTGTCTATGAACTCAGCAGTCAGGTGCTCGAGACGAGGGATTTGAAGAAAGCCGTTCTCATTCTCCTTTCCTCTGGTGGCCTAAATGATGGGATGCTCAATATGAATGTTCAATGCACCCTGAAGACAGAGCACTAAAGGCTTATTTCAGTCCATAATACTGAACGATTCTCCACTGCTTATCAATTTTAAGTAAGTGAAATACAAGCTGGATCAAACTTGTATTGCTGTGCTGAACATTAAAACACTAATTTAAAATGCTACTAGAAAACTCCTTTTAAACCATACAATTGTCAATATGTTTACAAATAATTTGAACACTTATAATGATTCAAATAAATCCACATACTGATACCTGAGGGTCATCAATCAAAGAGATGCATGTGTGAACTCTGTCAATATAAAACATTGTCCAGTTCTGCTCCACTTACTTACATTATACTTACTTACTTTACAAAATTGCAGTGCCTACATTTCAGTTCCTCAGATGTTTGTCTTCAGTGTTCATCTCTATTAAAATACAAGCTTTGCCTAGACTTAATTACTGTAAACACTGTAATTAAGGTTAAAACATGTAAACTATAGAAGTGGGTTAATACTAGAGTCACAGAACATAAGGCTTTGCTTTGGTTTGATGTATTCTATTACTTCTCATTTTCTTAATGCAGGTCAGCATTGCACATTTAATTTCACCCTTCATATTACAATTTATTTTGCATTCACTGTCTTTTGGCCTTCGTGTTCTGACTCCAGAATTAGATTTCCAACAGTACCATGAAAGAAATGTGTCACTTTTTTCCCAGGAAAATAAAACTACTGTAAACTGAGGTGAACTTTGAGACAATGTCTGTTGTTAAATGTTTATGAGTAGCCGTTGCGGATATCCTGACTGAGCTTTAGCGACATCCATCCATTTGTTTTTATTTATCTTTTTTCATCATTATTAAATGAATAGACATGGGCGCCGGGGTGGCTTTTCAGCCCTGCCATGTTTTAAGTGCAGCTCACCCAGCCCTGTCTCTCAGGGATGGGCCCACACAGTCCTTCCTCCAATTAAAATTTCATGCCCTTGACATCTGGTGGTGGCAGCCACATTCACGTTTAAGTTAGCAAAGTGACAGACAAGTTAAAAAGTCGACTTATGAATGAAAAGTGCGTTTACAACTGAATTCATAGTTCACATCAGTCTTACCACATGAAGAGACACTAAAAATAAGACTTAAGCTACTAATGATTTA
Source organism: Albula goreensis (assembly GCA_022829145.1). Lineage (NCBI taxonomy): Eukaryota > Metazoa > Chordata > Actinopteri > Albuliformes > Albulidae > Albula > Albula goreensis. The sequence goes on along the minus strand of CM040753.1, from coordinate 10,082,606 downwards.
TAGGGGGTTTATATCCATAGAAACATGACAGCAGCACACTTTATCAATTTACAAACACAGAGAAAGGCATTTTTGTGTACTAAATATTACATGTTTGAAATGTGTATATTGTGGCAACTGCTACTCACTTTACAAGCACAAGTCATTATATTTTTTCTGACAGAGAGTCAGCAAAAAGTATATGTGTGTAAATATTATCCTGTATACAAAAATCTACCCAGTTATCATTTTCATTCTAATGTTTGTACTTTCTAATGCTAGAGCTGAATAATTGGTCTCAGCGAGAATCAATGCATTCAGTACATTGTGATATCATCTATTTACATATGTATTTACGAATAATGCGTTCATAATCTGGAAAAAAATTGGTTCATTGATTAATCAAGCTAGTGACAAATGTTCTGTCTAAACAACTGTTTAAAAGCCATTATGTATGTCTTCACAGATAGGTAACTTCGTGCAATCTTGATTGGCATGAACAGAAGTGGAATTTATTTATAAATTACTTTAAAAAGGACTTGTGTCTGAAAGACATGTATTTTTTTTGGTTCAAAAAACAGTTTTGAAACCCAACATGGTTACAGGTCTTTTTTCAAATATCTTTTTTCAATATTTTTGTATATTTCAAGGACCTTGATCCCATTTTGCTGAAAAAAAAAAAAACTTCACTTCTGAGGCACCAGCACCATGTAATTTATTTTTGTTTTATTCCTTACACCTGAAAATATTATTGAACAATTTAGGTAAAGAAACATTGCTCAAGGGTACAACAGCAGAGCCTGACCTTAGAAAATGAATTTATCGTATTCTGGCTGCAAGCGTGTACAGCGGGGTCCAAAAGTCTGAGACCACTTGTGGAAGTGCTTCTATTTTGCATTCTTTTACAATTTGAAACAACATTTTTAATTACTTATTATATTACAAATTTCAGTGAAAAGTTGAATTTTTGAAAAATGTACATGAATTTCAGAGTGTCTTAGTTTTCGGTATGTCCCCTTTTGATTTAATGACAGCGTGCACTGGAGCTGGCATGGACTCCACAAGCTTGTGCAAAACCTTATGATCCATGTTACCCCCATGGTCTTTAAGTGACCAAAACATTCTAGACCTTTAAGTTCCCCCTGTAAATGTTCGATGGGGTCTGACCTTTTGTACAGAGAGTTAACGTGGTCACTGTTACAATTTTGCTTACATTATATGTTGATCAAGAAATACTGCAGAATCTTAATATTTCTTCCTCATTTTAAATGTCAGAACTTTTCTTTTTTAAAAAAAAAAATGTTTCAGAATCCTAAGACATTCTGTTTATTTTCAGGTTTACATAAAAAAAAAAACATTTCAATGTGGTCTCAGACTTTTGGACCCCTCTGTATCTTTAAGCACAGTGACGCTTCCATCCTGTGCAGGATTGTAGATTCTGGGTAGCGGTGATTTCATGACCTTGTAGCTCCCTCTTTGCAGAAGAACTATGACAAACGTGAACATTCAGAAGCCAAGGTCTTCATACTTCATACATTTACTGCAAACCCTGAATGCAGAACTAGATATAATAACTTTGCTCTGCCTTTTTTTTCTCCAAACACCACAATGAATGAATGACCTCATAACCCTATGGCCTCTTTGCTGTCTCATTGCAGGATGAGAATATCCCAGGAGGAAGTGTGTTTTCATCCACTCCAACAAGACTTTCAGCAAATGTTCTCACATTTTTTTTTTTTTTTTTTTTCACAAAAGCATGTGAGCAGACACTGCAGTATGAGCATTACTTATTTTCTTTTAACACAGAAATCTCTTGAGCGAATGACTGGATAAGTGAAAAAAATTAACACTAAAACCTTATTTCTCTGAATGATTCACTGTAGTTTCTAGACTTTGTGGCAATTTTTCTGTTAGTCTTTACACTATAGTACTGACATATGCTTGTTCTCTAATTCTGAAAAAGGATACCTGTAGTGGGTAGATGTGATCCACCATAACTTGTCTGATTTTTCCCCACTGTTATTTTTCCCCACTTTAATGTATTTGTTATCCTCCATTTCTGTGAATAGACCACACAGTTTGCTTAGCACTGTTATCCATTCCTATATTGTCACTAGCAGGTTTTACCAGGGGAATTGAACAAGAGAAAAAATTACATTTCTTTTTTGAGATTGCATGTTTTATTTTCAGTTCAGAAGTATTAAATAATTTATGTTTTATGCTGTTTGTTGAATGAATAAGATAATAGGTTTTCACTCATAAATGAACAGTGCAGAAAAAAAATATATATATATATATATATACTGTATATATATTTTCCCCACACATGTCAATGAAATACTGCATGGACATCTACAACAGAGGGAGACATCTCAAGCTGGTCAGCAATAATTCAGTGACCATTGTGGCTGCATTTGTAAATTGAATCTTTCTGTTCTTTGGATTAATTTAATTTAAGTTTGTTGGTGTATGTGCTGGTGTTTAGGCAAGCCATTTTTTAAACAAGTCTGTCAATGGATGTACAAAGATAGATGTCTATAGATGCATTTGGTGACTTATTGGAATTCAATTCAGTAAGGAGGAATGGAGACTGTAAGTTGTCTAAACAGTTTTTTATGAAAACCCCTTATTACACTTTACTGCTCATTGATAGAATGTGGATAAGGCTGGGTTCACACGGATATTAGGATACGCTTCTCCACAGCCCATGCCGAAGGTATACATCAATGGGCTGTGAGTGAAATGCATTGACTGCATGACTGACAGGCATAAACTGTCATGAAATAATTCATATTTTGTGAGCCTCATCTAAGGTAAATAAATGACCATATTTCATTCATACCTGTCCAAAAGACGTGTGCACATACTGACAAGTGGATCCGGCTGATGGTTACGATGAGCTGTCTTGGGCTTACATTTTAAAGGATTGATCAAACAGCACTGTTCATGGGGACAGTGAGTTTCTATTCTGTCTTTTTTGAAAATGCATACAACTGAAAGCCTGCGCACTGGATTCCTGTTTTCACCCCAGATGGCCTCAGATGTTCTGATGTACTATTACATCAGAATGCACTCTGTCAGAGGTGAAACTGGCCCATCACATGCTCGTCTAAATCATGCACCGGGTGTGCTAGGTAGAGATACTGAAGCATCAGTGTGAGGACCTGCAACATCATATATTATACAAACTGATTAAACAGAGAAGTGGTGTTATGTGTTTTACTGTTGAATTGGATATTTTATGGTGCTTGTTTGCTTTTGTTAATTCTAAACTGTCATCATATGGTTGCTATTTATGTATAGTAATGAGTATACCCTCAGCACCACTATTTGCATTTCAACTGTCTGATTCAGTCCACTTGTTTAAATTCAGACTATGGGGCTCTTCAAAACCTTCCATTTGCTTCTGTCCTGACAGGACACAGAAGCAATCATTTGCCAGTTCGTAGGCAGGTTTGTTTTCAGGAACATTCCTTATTACATTCCTCCCACAGTTTCCCCAATGTGGTGTGTCCCTGAGCTGCAGGCGTCTATCAGTTCCCTTCCTGAATGGTCGCGCTGTGTTTGAGAGGAGCTGGAAGCATTCTGCAAGCTTACTGGCTTGAAAGGAGGGGCTCTATCTGATCAGGCTCCCTGTGTGATTGCTCTGGGCTCACTGTGAGGTAGGACTGCATCCCGGTCGGGCTCCTTTCTGCTCAGCCACAATGTGCTCTGTAAATTAGTTCAGTACAACTTCTGACACAGCTCAGTCTCTGCAAGATGCAGTATTTTGATAGAATTGTACCCCATTTAATGTTTTTATATTTTGTTGGGGCTATTTTCACCACAAATATCTTTCTCACACATATTCCTTAAAATATAGCCATGTATGTGGACCAAATCAGAATTTTTCTTTTATTTTGAAATTCAATTAATCTCAGTTCAGTTCACCTTATTTCATTTAATTTTGGTAAGCAAACTGATGGTGATGGAAGAAAGAGATGTCATGAATGCTATAATGGGTGGAGATATGAAAGGTCTAAGGATGAACGTTCATTGAGACAATGCCATATTCAGATCACTACAATGAAATGCTCTCTCTCAGACAGCAGGGGAGTACAATCACTCTGTAAGAGTTAAAAATACACCATTTGCTGTCAAAATCATCATACTCAAATAATAGCATTAAGCCATTCAGCTGAAAGATGCCATCATTAAAAGGCTGTACAAACTAAGTTAAATCATAAGTGAATGTATAGTTGGATACAACAACATGTATAAATCAGGCAAATGGGAGCTAGTTTGTATTTGGCTTGGTAAAAGTACTGTTAGATTCACATTGATGTCAACTTTTTGACACAGTGCATGTAATAGGTGGTAATGATTAGATATTGGTTAAGCTTGTTATGCCAATAGGAAACAGCTGTAGGCATGGATAAAACATGGCATTTATACAATCACCAGTGAAACAATTGCTCAAAGCATTGTCCATATTTATTGCCCACATTTATTTGCCATAGACTCTGATATTAAAAAAAAAAATGATTAGCTTCAGATTGCCTGTTGAAATTAAAATGTATGTTTCAAAATGTGCTTGTTCTTGATAATGTTCTTTTAACCTTTATAGCTAAAAGTATCAAAGGAATAATGGCCAGGATTCATTCAACGTTTGTCCGTAACTCTACCTCATGGTTAATACAGGTGTCCATTTCTATCTTCATCATCACAGTTTGTGGAGTTCAGCAATCTTGAAGATTGCCAAACTGCTCTTGTCGAGAAAAAGCATACACTCTTGTTCAGTTGTAAGTAAGATTTAAGCATAAATTCTGACTGAATCCCTGCCATTATCTTTTACCCCATAGTTTCAGGATGTTAATTTGAGAGACAGATCATTCATAAGGTTTACGGTCATTAATTTAACTTCAATCCGAATATGTATGTGGCCTTTCTATAAACAATCCCATTAGACATCCAATGGTATTTCAATGGCTTTTTGCCTTTGCTGTGTATAAAGAACCAAACAAGGTTTCCCCCCCTCCTTGTGCAGCTGTTGTTGAGATAATCTGGTTTATTTCATAGCAAGTGGAATATGATGTATGAGTATCTCCTTTTGAAATTAGTTTACAAAGGAATGAAAGGTTGATTTCTCTTGGTAAAAACAATCATCTATATCTGAGGGTTTTGGAAGAAGGCCTTGAATTGGTCGTGTGTATGAACCATGCAGAGGATTTCTGTGGCGTGAAAAACAAACAAAAGGCTACTGCGGTGATGAGAACAAACCCAATATTTCTGTCACCAAGTTTTAGAGAAGTGCCACGGATTACCATCAGCAGAGAAATTGTGTGTTGAAGCATGGAAGAGGTTTATTTGACCCTGTTTTGCATATTACCAGTGGAGTATGCAATACAATCCAACAGACAGTGATAAAGAGCTAGTTCAAAAGTCTTTCTTGGGAGACCTCTCCTGTTAATTAAACCTGTTGCTATGAAACCAGAAAAGAGACAAGTTGGGAACATTAGGGAACATGCTGAATTTTGATATTGACGTGTTAACTACCCATGAACAATTTTTTATTTGGATAACATATTTCATCATAGATTGTTTGCATACATTATATGCCATTGGTCTGTTACTGTTTTGAACTCAGTACTATACAATTAAATACAGTATCCAGACTGCATTTAGTCATGATCTAAATGTGTGTCAAAATGTGAGTGGGTTTTCCTGGGATTAAAATGGTGCCTATCCATTTAAGGAGAATCTTATGTTCATAATTGCTATCATATAATGGCTTTTAAATCACAAATGCTCTTCCAAAGCTAAAGCTATTAACAATGGAATTATTAGTCTCTGATTGGGAAGAGTCAATTCCAAGGTTAAAATTTGTCTTGATCACTGAATCTAAATCAATGTGTTTGCATTTAATCACACACTTTTTACCTGAACTCTGTCAAAAGTCAGTAAGTGCTTATGTAATAATTCACTTGATTTATGGGAAATTAGATTTTCTCTGTATTGCTGAATAATGCATACAGATGAATGGGTTTTAGGTGACTTTGTCAAGGGACTGGTCTTAACACATGAATAAATCTAATACCTTGGCTATCAATGTGAACTGGTATCTGCATGCAACCTAACTACTTGGTGCATATGGAGAGACAATGCATATTGTTTGGTCATGCAACCTGAAGTCTAAGGAGGTTACAAATAACCTCTGAATTATGAAAAGCGAAGCTTCTTTACTCAGGCTTTACAAACCTCATTTGAAAACAAATATATAAATATACTTAGGAATATGACACACAGGAACAGGTCATCTCTATACTTAAAGTGAATATTTTGAGTCCCCATGACATGCTAGCTTCATCTGGGGTTACAGTGGTCACATATCACCTGAATTTGTCTTTCATGAACACATAATCCCTTTTCATCAAAAAAGAGAGAATTGCCTCAGGAAACATTTTCATTTGGAGATGGTTACAACATTGTTCTAATGTATTTGAAGCTTTGCAGAGGAAATCATCCTTTAAGCTTTAACCAGGCAAGCCAGGATATTTCTTGGTTTTACAGAATTATACTAAAAGCATCATTATCTGACATTCAAGATGATTAAATTTTCACAAGCTCACTTGATATATTTAGCAACTTACCTGGCCACATTATTTAAAGAATACATTTGTGAAGAAATGGGATGGTTGTATAATCATAACTATAAATATGATTTTATGTAAATTGATAAATATTAGCTTGAAACAGCTGATGGGATTTGACATACATTTTGTAGAGTAAATGGCAACTGTTAAAGAACATGAAGTTCAGACCACTATTATTGCAAATGTGTAGTAATAGTACTAATAATGATAATAATAATGACACATTTATGACAATGTAGTAATGCTTTTATATTTCCATTTAACATGGAACTCACTGTGAGTTTTTGAATCTTTCAGGGGAAAAATATTTTTTCCTTTTGTTTAGTTTCTGTTTCTTCCGTTCACAACTGACTGGGACATTAAATGGGAAGATATTACTCTTCAAGCGTAATTATTGCTGATTGAAGTGGCATATTATCACTCATGCATCTGCTCACATCAGACCCTGGGATTAGCAAATAAGATTTTCTAGCACTCTGAGTTACGAAGGTTCTCCAGTAATCTCCTGAAGGCATACAGTGCGGCACTCTTTCTGACCTTTTGTTCTCTTTGGATATAGATGACACAAATGAAAATTCCACACAGGCATAATGGAAACCAGGAATGTTCTAGTGCGGGCTACAAAACAGAAGTCATTTCCTCCACGTGCTATTTCCTTGAGCTTCAGTTCAACATATGCCTCGTCCCCCTGGTGTGAAAGCTAATGTATCACCCTGCTGTTCATCTGACCGTGCCAGATTCACATATTTGCAGATTTTAAAAGTGCCAGATAATGCCGCAATCTATATTGCTACAGTGATGAAAGCTCTGAAAAATTACAATACAAAGCAACAGACTGTAGTGCCTTCTTAGCAGAATCAGCTTAGGTCATCTCTGTCTTTGTGAATGAATTTGTGTTGTTTTTATGGAGGTATGTTAAGTATCTACATGTCACAAGTATCTACGTGGTTGTGAGCAGTGTTTTTGAGATTTATAAAGTTCCACTTTGCTATTGCACTATGGTTAAAACCAGTTGCCCTACCTCATCTTGCATGTGTAATAGAGCATGGGAATAGATTGATTTACTCAGTGGGTGTGGGGACCATCCATTGCAGTTTTTAACAAAGACTTATGAGAATTTTTTTCCCACAAAACCCCTTATGTTATTCCCTTAACATGCTATACCATCTTTTTTTTTCTATAAATCGCCATGTGCCTTGAATTCCCATATGAGAGCTGCTTCTGACATCTTTTCTTCTGTCTTTCTTCACTTTAATTTCTGGGTTTCAATTTGTATTCTCTCCCTTTGTCATGGATGCCCAATGACAGCTTAGAAACCACTTTACAAAATAGTTCACCCCATTTACATAATTCTGTGTTGTTTCACTAACACATTAAGTACCACAAATTAAATTAAAGATAAGGATGAAACAATCATTATTTGTCATGGCTGATTCCCATTGTCGGTTTTTTACAAGCAGATTTTTTTTTTTTTTTTTTTTTTTTTTTTTAAACAGACAAGAAAGAAAGAATACAAAAATAGCATGTTTATTTTTTCTTTAACAGGCTGCTACTATATCTGTAGCCATGTGAAATTTGAGGCAAAGACAGCATATGAAGTTCATTGAGCAAAACAAAGATGCTACATTACAGTTGTTTTTGTTTTAAATTATATTGTATAATTTCAAGATTTAAAGCAAAAAACTGAATGGTCTGACTGTAGCCTTGTGAAATTACATACAATCAAAATAAATAAAATAATTAAAACATTTCAAAATTATACATGAAATCAAGTTTAGTGCAATGAGTAAGACATAATGATTGCTACAGCAGTTTTTTTTTATTTTGTAATTTTAAGATAAAATAAAAAGACAATCCTGTACAGAACTATTTTGTCTTTAATTGTCGGTACTTTATTTATGGTTGCTCGTTCGACAGAGTATGAAAGTTCTTATTTACAAAAAGTTGCATTTCAGTTTTGTCATAAGCTAGTCGGTTTCGTTTCTTGTCCACCACATGAGAAATTGAATTGAACATGTGTTCTCTGTCTAAGCTCGTACAGGGTGCAGACAGGTAAGCTTGCGTAATTTCGGCAAGGGCAGGAAAGTGGCTCATATTTGTGCGCCAGTAGCCCAACACCTTTTCGATTTTAATGATCGTATGTGCATGCATTTAAATGCCATACAGCAAGGCAACAGTCGGCTAGGCCTATACTTATTATTATTATTGTTGTGTTACATAAACACAAAATTGACTGTGTTATGTTTGACAGACTTTTTTATAATTAACTTTAGTTAGCAGATGGCTACCATTATCTCGTAACTTTAATTTAGCACTTTAGCCCTTTAATTTAGCATCTTATCATAAAGATTTGAATATGCATATTGTTCACCTTTGTAGGCTGCAGGCATCTGTAGGTCTTACTATTTTAAAGCTGAGTTGCACAACAAATGGACAAGCACGTGCCATATATTGCATAAGAGATATTAAAACATGTATTCTTGGGCCTGGCATCTGAAAAAAAAATGTCTTGATATAATATTATTTCCATAAGATGCAAATCAATTTGAAAGTGTATGGATCCATTTGACACATGTGGTACCAGGGCTTTTAATTCTTTTCGCAAGCAGTGGTCACCTGCTACAGCAGTTCTACACTGTCATTCTTTCTCTGTATAGAGATACCTTCTCCCTCCATCTGCTGATATTAATAATGCAGAACAAGTAATCAAAGGTGCGGTGTCCATTGAATGCCCTTGCTCCTATGACTGCCTATTGCTAATGCTCCTGATATAACAAACATGCATATGTTTATTTGTTTTTTGAAGACCTGCATTAAAGATGCACAGTATTTCACATCTGATCTACTAATGGATGAGTCAGCACATTCATTTAACATGTCCCATAGTTCCAGTGCTGATGAGATAAGAGGAGATTGCATGTGACATGTAATGAAGGATTTCATCACACACAGACCCTGATGGATAATTTGAAATGGTGCCATCCAGTGTGAGAGTCCATCTTTGAAATGATGGAGTCTGACCCTTCACTTCTGAAAACCAACCGTTCCACCTGTGTGTGCATGTGATGTTCTGAATTGGAGCTGACCTGAGGGAATTGATGGGAATTAAGATGGAAATGAATGTGAACTGAGAGAAATGTGAACTGCAACCCAATCTACAGAACTGGCGATGCATTGACTAACACTTATAATGATATAAAGTTAGAATGGATCTAAACACAGCCTGCTTGGCCCATAAAGTGGAAATTAACCGATCAGTTGTGTCAAAATTGTATTAGGTAAGTGTTCAGGATTTTCCTGTATACATCAAACATCCATGTTAATGTATGTATACAAATGACAAATGAATGTATGTCCACATGCACGCTTTTTACATGATCTAAAATTGTTCCTTTCTTCTTTTACTTCTTGTTTCATAATTTATAGGAAAGTGGTCTAATGATTAGCCTCTGATAACAAATACAATGAGTGTGTAACGCAAAATATATATATTTTTAAATATATTTAAAATCATTATCAGTTTAATTTGGAGAGAACAAATGTATATTTACAGTCATACTATGCTCATCTTCTCATGAACCAAAATGCATTGGCATTAATCATATTGTTAACCCTTGTCAGTACAAATAAACAAGATGTAGTCCACATTGCACACAGTCTTTGCTTAGCAGCAGTGCAGACCACACATATCAGACATACACATTTCCAGCTTGTTTTCCTTTCTTTATTTAATTAGTGAAGTCTGGGAGTGAAGCATACAGCGCTGTCTTCCCCTGGGCATGCAGAGAAAGCACACATGCATTGTCATCCAGTGAATGTTCATTTGTAACCTGCTGCAGTCTGTAGTCAGAATGAGGCTTGCCACTTTGCTTCTTCCATGCTAAGGGATTTGCTGTCTCCTGACTATAAAGCACATGCTTTAATATAATTAAAATTATTTCTCATCATATACTGATATAACAATCAATCTAACTGTATATTTTACAACTAGAAATGCCTGGTACTCTAGGACCAGTGGTGTTTCCTCCAGTTAAAATCTGAATTTTGTCTTGATTTGTCAGGATGCAGTTTATATCAGTGAGCATCAATGGGGAAACAAATCACTGAATCCATACATTATTGAATGTTGAATGTTTAAACCCAAGGAATTGGTCTCATCAAATAATCATAGTATTGTACTTGCTCATTGCATTATTTTCAAGTTTTAAGTCAATTTACGATTGCAATTGACATAAAATGAATATGAGAATAAATGGATGAATGAAAATAAATGAGGATAAAATGTCTGATACTGTAACTGTAGACAAATGATTAAATCCACTAAATTATTCAATTCACTTGTAAGATTGATGATGAAATTATTTCCTGCTCTTTTTAAATTTCTTTTTATTTATTCTATTGCACCTTGGGATTTATGGAGGCAACACATGGTGTCTGTCAGTTGTGAAAAAAGACTTATTTTGGTGAAATGTGTCTGTCAGTGAGAACATTAATATAAAAAAGAGCAGATACATGATAGCGATATGGCTGGCTAATGGGAAACGAGTCTTCCAAATAGCGCCTGCCAAGCTGACATGAAATCCCCTTTCACAATCATGGAAATGGGACTATGGGCTCTCAGGATTGTCAGCTACGCTCCCTGTTTTTAACTGTCAGGGGGACAGCCTGCCATCTTGTTAATATGGATATGTAGTCAGACGACACGGGAGTTGTCTTGGAGCGGGATCGTGACGACAGCAGCAACAGGTAATAACTTACCCAGCGTGATATCTGCTGCAAAGGGCATCAGAGGGAAAAGCTGAAGTAGTGGAGTGACAGCACTTGACATCTTGCATGTGATTGCCTCCTCTGAGTGTTTTACTTCTACCTGGAATGGCACAAAAGTAATGCAATGGCTTGATAACAGATGGGAATGTGTAAAACTTTTTTTTTTTTTTTTACTTTTTCTCTTAAGTGAAGCAAAGTGTCTGTGCTTCTGCCCATCCACAGACCAATGAGTGATTCATCACTTTGTCATCCTGGGTCGGTGTTCTGGACAACTGTAACGTGATGCAATTGATATCTGGTAGTAATTATGTTTAGTGTTTTTCAGCCTGTTTTACAGATACCATTAAAACTTGGTTGGCTTATATCACTTTTGTACAGCGCATTATTACAATGATCTGTGATGTACACATCAAATGGGTCTGACTCCATTTGCTCCAAAATATAGTTTAAATTTGTCATAGAATGCCTGTATGTTTTTCTTTTCTTGACATACCTATATTCAGATATATTTGCTGCACCAAATATGAAATCCCATCATCCTGCTTGTGTTATGAAAATGATTTTATTCTGTGAATATTTCACTGAGAGTAGCTGGGGGCGATCTCATGGGGGAAATTTTCCTGTGTGATTCAGAGTTTTCCACATTAATGCAACATGTTTTGAGAGAGACTTCTCATTTGTTTATGTGGGTTTTATACAGGGGCCAGCCAAAAGAGTTTTGAGATGTTTACGCCTCTGTGACATTTTCCACCCTTATTAATTAGACATTTCTGGAGGACAGACCTTATTCTGAGAACAGTAACCTGGCAGTTTTGCCGGTGGCTGATTGTTTTAAATTCACCAATGTGAAATTCTCAGACCTAAAAGATCTGTTTGTTATTTTAAGCCTGCAATTTCTGTTCTGAATAAAATACAAGCAAAGGAGAATGACTGTGTGAAAGAGCAACATGTTTTCTGCACCCAACAAAATGCATGATGAATCCCTAATTCTTCCCTTTGTATTTAAAGGTGAAGGTAAGTTTGGTCTGCAAAAATCATGAAACTGCTGTTTCTTCTTTATTGCATTTCCTTTAAATTGCAGGGATGTACTTGGAAATACTGTGTATGTCACATGTTCTTGTGGATAATCCCTCAAGCCAATATTAGACAGGAATGCTTTTAGGAGATGCAGTTTTTGCTCAGAGCAGAAAGGGTGTCATCCTCTACAAACTGGAATTGGATGAACCGTCATGTGAAAAGAGGCCCACTGTATAGAGAGGCAAATATTGTTGCTGCAGCTGGACACTAAATGAATCCTCCATTCCCTCTGATGTGAATCCTTCTCACTGGTGAGTATTCAGTACCCATGTTTTACATTTGCATACACTGTTAGCAAAAAGCTGATATCTTTGCCCATGCCTAGCATGACGTCTGAGCCTGGAGAGCATGTATTTACAGTGAGGAAGGATGTCAGTGCCCAGCCATAGCTCTGGAGTGGAGGAGTGGTAGTCAGCACCACACACCTTCCAAATTGGCACAGTCACTAGCTCATTGTGCTGCCTCGGGCAAGTCGTTAACACCATCTCATCCCTCTCCTCCAACTGACAGAGAGAACATATCTGCAATAAATAAGATGTGACAATTCAGCTGTCTCTTTTTTTAAACAAACCCGAGACTTTTTTTAGAGGTTTCAAAAGGCTGAGAATGTTATCCACAATATAAGTCAGTGTGTTGCCAACAGAGGTTGTCAGAGGACGTGGTGAAAATATTTGGGTTTTGTACCACCTGAAAATGTGGTTGTTCTATATATGTGTGTGTGAGAGAGAGAGAGAGAGAGAGAGAGAGAGAGAGAGAGAGAGAGAGAGAGAGACCAAAGGTGGGAAGGCTATGAAGGAAATGCACTTTGACAGCAGTCCAAAGCAGTTTCCAGGTTGGTCTTAATGGAGACAGTCTGTCTTTTATAATTTAAACATGCATTTTAATCCATTTGCTTGAAACAGCAAATCTCCATTTGAGTGTATGCATATGGACTCATTAAACCAATGTTTTTGGTTGCTGTAAAGGTTTCTTTTTTGTGTTTGATGTTTTTATGTGGTTTTAATCTATTTTGTTTTTGTGTAGTGGCTACTATTCTTTAATGCCCTACAGTGTATATGGGTGTAAGTGTGGGAGTCTGTACATGCATATGCATGTTATTATGTATGCCCGTATGTACATATCTGTGAATAAATGTCCACTCTGACCCACAGACCCATTTCAAATCAAAAACAGCTTTATTTTGTATCCAGATTTAGCAGACTTTTCCTCATAAGGGTCTGAACCACCAATGCTCACATGAAGCCCATTCACCACATGATGTATAAACCTCCATTCTGGGTTCATTCAGGGTTTAGAGTTCTTTTTGCAGGTCCACTGTCATACATTACAGAGCTTAGCAGGACTCCCAGTGCTAACCAGTGTGCCCTCTCACTCAAGAATAAATAACCTTTTTTATGGTGAATAAAGTACGCCTCAGTCTTATTTGCTTTTTGCCTCTGAGATAATTCATCATTTCATTTGTTTTGGTATATTAGATTTTTTTGTGTTCCCCAAACACATAAGGGATTGCATTTGTTTGGTGGGTTTATATTGTCCTCTGTGTGGGATTGCAGTGGAGTATTCTCACTCACCCCTCCAGATGGAGCTGAATTAGTGCTGTAGCATAGCAGGGGAATGTGAACAGGTGCTATTATTGTTCTTGGAAAATCGAGCAGGTCTTGTGTGGTCCAGTAAGATATACTGTCATACTGTATCTTGGTCAGACTGGCCTTTAATTAAAATGTGTATGTGGTGAAGGTGCAACATTTGATACTTTAGCTTTCTCTTGGATGCTTTTATCTTCATCCAACCCAACATGTCTGAGCTTCATATTCTGCTTTATCATGTTTCTGTATCATACCTTTCTGTGCAGACGTCTGGAAATTCACCGCTATTTGAATTTTTCAGAAGACTTCAGCGAGTTTGATAAAGTGCACAACTACACTGAAGATATACATCTCAGAATATATCTCAGAGACCTGTTGCAGATGGCCTCACCAAAGATACATGCCTATGGTCAGAGCCTTGTAAGAAAGCAAATGGGTTTGAGTTAAGCTTACAGAGTAAAAAGAATGAAAGTGTGCAATATATCTGAGCTTCTATGATCCCTGAATGCGCAAAACTATTTTTACTAAACTATATTTATTGTTCCCACAAATTAATCTAATTTTCCTCTTCAAACTGCAAGACAGACTGTTTGTGCCTCTGTGCATGCTTTAAAAAAAAAAGTCAGAAATCAAAGAATTTTGCTCTGAACTTTCTGTTAGTGCCACTGGAAACTGTTGAATCTATTACACAACCCACACTCTGTGGCTTCTGATTTTGTATTCGTATTTATTTTTATGGCTCCTAATTCTAATTAACTGTGGTAGCATTCCTATGGTACACATGTGCCCATGTGTCTAGCCCCAAGCCACTTTATTCACAGCAGGCCCTATTCAGGCACAGCTGTCTCTCAAATGTGGTCTTTCTTGTGATTTTATCAGTCAGTGCCACCAACAGGAAATCAGCATGACTCAGGGCCCGACTGCTCCACTAGGGCCAGGGTCCCCTCGCCTTTCCAAAGGTCTGTGGGCTTTAAAAACTCACGGAGACAAGGGATGCTGGGTAAAAAGCGTAGGAGGCTCGGCCTCCACTGGTTTGTTCATTCTGTCCCTCTTAGGGGGGTTTCCATTTGGGGAAGAAAAGGAAACAAGCCACTTGCATAAGAACGGCTGGATACTTTTGATAGCAGCCTTTTAAACAGAGGGGAAATAACCATGATCAATCCTCAGTATGTATTTTATTTTCTCTCACAAAGCTATGTGTATTTTTAACAAACAAAAAGAGAAAAATGAATTGTAGGGCTGCACATGTGTCATGATTAAAAAAAAAATCTATTAAGGAAAGAACGAGACATGTTATGGGAAAACTGAAATCCTAACACTAGAAGATGAAGTGAAGTTACATGTTCGGCGGGCTCTAATCGGCCAACTGCATTAAGATGCCGGAGATATAGCCTAGGCGAGTAAATGCTTGGCCATACACAGCGAAGGTGAGCTGCCTGTGCATAGTTTAATCAGCTTAGCATTCCCAGGCAAATCCATTGCTTTAGTTTAGATGCTTATCACTTTTTTCATCTATTGAATTCTAATGGGATATTTAAATTTAAAGACCTTTGTCTTAAATCGGATGGCAGGGAGTGATTAAGTCTGGCAGACGCAGCTCAAGCATAGAGATAGGCTAACACCCCGCTGAGCCGCAGTGCCCCACGGTTCCTCATTCCCTGCAAAATGTACACCTCACTGTTTAACATTTCACAAGTAGTTCTGAGCATGCATTACAATGGGCAGATAATTTCACCTGATTACAGAGTGAAGGTAAAGTACACTGCTATATGCTTCCTTACAGGTGCCTTGCTTCGGTCGGATTACCAGACTATTTTACATGGAATACATGCAGCTGGGAAATGGATCAAGCAACATCACCTCATCAGAACATGCCCACAGCAGTTCAGGAAGGCCATCATGAAATCACAATCAGGGTATTCAGCTCTACATCAAGACAATGGAAATAATGATTGTTTCAATTCCATGTACCATGTAAACAAAATGAGCATTCAACAAACACCTATAAACAAAGCCATCCATTCATATTGTGTGTACATATTCCTGCATTTTTCATCCATTGTAGAAAGGCAACTATTCTATTTTCTAAGGGGAAAATGTCAGTTGTTGGTATTAAGTCTGTCTGTCTAAATTCTGGATGGAGACAAGAATCAAGCATATTTATGATGCGCTGAACATAGTTATTTTTTTAGAAAATTCTATCCATTTTGTAAAGCTTCTTAAAATTAATCCTGTCTTTCAAGCATACCTCATGATCCATGGGAGCAAGAGTATGGCTCCTAAATTCCCAATAATACAGTGATAGAGTTTCAAGCTAGTAAAACATTATACATAATATGTAAGCAATAGTAACTTTCCCAGAACATAAAAAAAATTACATTTGAAAAAAGAAAAACTATTATCCTCCACTGTAGTGCAGAGGCATCATATTGACCCTCTCACTGCCTGAGAATTATTCCTCAGCATTATGAGAGCAACATTCACCTACACTGTGTAAGAGCTCACAAGGTTCAGATTAATGAAGCTCTGTACATTCCTGAGAATTATGCAACTCTGCTTACAGTGTCTCCATTGTGTTTACCGTTGTGTTTAGGTTGTGTGTGGATTTGTAACCTCCTGCAGTCTTTTGTGCATTTTTGTCTTTGTTTTCGAAGTCACCAAAACTTTCCACATTGCATTGTGAGAGGATAAATGAGAAATGAGAGGGGCACACAACCGCCCACCACAGCGGTTAAACAGATGCTCTGGCTTTACCTAGTGTTTTACGTGTTTAATAAAAGTGATGCGAATGTGCGTTTAACTGCACACTGCTGAAAAGAATAGGCTCTGGAGGGACTGAAATTCCTGACACTAGCACATAATATCTTCATCAAAGAAATGTGTCCCATCTGTTCCCCTCAATGAACAATTATGCATTTTGTTAAAGCAGTACATATAAAGAGTAGATTTTTTCTTACACAAATATTTAATATACATTTTGGCATACATTAGCAAAAATACAAATGCAGTACCATTGGTGGTATGTGTTGTGCCTATTTCCCATATTCAGGCTTCATTCATATCTAACACAGTTCAGAATGCATTCATATAATATACTTAATTTCTTAAATGTAATTGTACATATTGTAACAGTCTGATATCATAGTTTGAATCATATGCTTCAGTTTTACAATACAATGATATTTGGATTTGAGATGACAAAGACTCCCTCATGTCAAATCTATTTTATAAATTTTGTCTTTACTTAATATATCCACTACGACCACATATTTTCTTATTCGATTTAGAATACATTTCCATGTCCTGAAGAACCCTTCGGTTCGGTATTGTTATCCAAAATGAGTGTCTTTCACATATGGGACTTTATCGGATTATCAGATGAACGCTTTACAGATCACTAGTGTTATTCTGGATGAAAAACGGTAAAAAATAAAAACCAGGCCCGATAATGAAATAGGGTGCATTTTAATATCTTTGACATGATCTTCATAATCTTAAAGCAAGTCTATTTCCATTTCTAGATTGCCCGGTGATGTATTAAAGTAATGAAATTGTGTATTTTAGTGGATAATGTGCCACTCTAGTTCAAAAGTTGATCCTGTAAAATTGGGCAATTTTTACAGAAAATGAATGCCAGTTTCATTATTATGCTGATGAAGCTTACATGGTGTAAACATTCAATTTGTTTTTAATGTAAATTAATTAAAAACGTAATTGCATGATGCATATTAACTTCATTACATTTTCATTAGAACAAATAATATTCAATGCATCTGACATCCTTCATCTTTGCTCAATTTGTGCCTTATTGCTCTCTGGCCAGCCTAACAATCAATCCAAGCTTTTGAAACAACGTAGTTGTCCGCTGTTCTCATTAAACGGTACTCCCATAAATAACATCTTATGGAGGGCAAGGGTTGGGTTTCAGATAAATCATCTGTAGCATATTACTGCTGTAATGATGAAAATGGGCTCCTTAGCTAGAGACAATGACAGCAATCGAATTTCCCATGAATACAGGACACAAAGCAGCCTCCACATGAGCGAAAAACAAGGCAGTAGACGTGGATGTGGCAGGTGCAGCGCTGCCAAGGATAGCCGTGGTTATGGAGAAAGCTCCCAGACACAAGTGGGTATTAACAACACCAGAATAAAAGGGAAGCAGTCAGCCAGGGAACAGCTGGGGCTGCAGAGATTTGATGACAGATGGAGGCGTTTGATGACAAGGGAGCCTGGTTTACTCTGACCACTTTCAAACAGTAGTGCAAAATGACAAAGCCACCATTATTCAGGCAATATGTTGCTTTCACACTGGATATGATGGATAACTTATGGTCCTAATGTTTTATTTCTTCAGCAGCCATTTCTGCACGTAGGTACATTTAAGAATTTGGGAGCATAAAAAAATCACTATTCTGTGATTTCCTGTACAGTACAGTACATGTAAACTCTTATTGAAAGTGATAGAATCAGATCCCATAAATGTGTTATTTTTGTTAGTGTCATAACAGATATGACTATTTTTATCACATTAAACAGCTAACAATTGTCAGTGCTAGACATTCTCAAAAGAATAAAAGACAAATTGCTATTAAACACAGGGCTGAGATGAGCACCGTCATTCTTCAGGAGAAATGAAGCTGGGGGGAAAAAAAGCTTTCATATATTGCCCCTCTGTGCCAGTCAGCTGTGTGGTAATTGCATTTCATATGGCAAATTTGCTTTTACTCTTCCCAGCTAATGAAATCAAGCCAAAACGTTTCTTTTGAAAATCAGAATCACAATGGCCTAAATGTCACCAGCTGAATTCCCTCATTCAATTTGAGCAAACACAGGGGGAATAAGTGTGGTGCGTCATGAATTGATTGACAGAGTTCTATTACAAAGGCTTATCACACCCCTGTCTGCAATTATCCACCCGGAGCATCAGTTGGGATTTCAGTTATGCAGGGATCATTGTCACCTGGAAATATGCAAAGGACAGAACAGGGCACGTGATTGGAGCTCAGTGTGTTTCATTAGCTAGCAGATTTCTCCTACGCTATAGCTTGACTGCTCTCACAGGCAGCCAGTAGTTAAAGCATGACAAAAAATATATTTTTGGGTAAATGGTCAGTGTTTATATGTTCAGTAATTCTGACATGTTAACGCTGGTTTTTGCAGATATTGCTGAAATTAACAAGGAGACAGTTTGTATACTCATTTGGTTTTATTTTCTGTTCAGAAAAAAGGAAATGGATTGAAGTTTCTCACTGTTTTGGCTTTGCCTCGCTGTGTGCAGGGCATGTCCTGTGGTCAGCAAAATTAGGCCAAAACTAACGGGGGTGGAGACCCAGAAAATGAATGCGGCTGCATCCACCCCCCACCCAACCCCATTTCACCCCCCATCCCCACCCCCGCCCCCCCAACCACCCTTTGTGCAGATGCAACAAATTCTTAAAGGACAGCAGCAGCACCTCACAAATCATTTAAAAAGGCGATGGAGGGAAGCAGGCGTCTTTTGCTAACGTGCTCGGGTCAGCTGCCGCTGCAGAGCCCGGCCCGGCCCGGGACAGATGCTGAGCGCCGCGCCATGGTGCTGCATTCAGATGCGCTTCATTTCCCAGACTAATCTGTCCCGCTGATTTACAACTGGAGCGCCTCCTCCCCCTGCTCGCACGAATAACGGTCGCGCTGCACCTGCTTTGCCTTAAAACGCCTGGGATCTATGTTGCTGATATTTGGGAGGTGGAGCAACTATTTACCGTGTTGTCACAATGTTTATTAGACCAATCACTAATAAACATTGAGCAAAAAGAGGACCAGTTTTTCAGTTAGTGGCATTTTGTAGTGACTAGGTATTAGTCCCTCTGTTATGATAAATTAGTCTAGGAAATGTTATCCGTACAATATAGTTACACTGCCATAGTGATATTGAAGGTGCATAATATATTTTTAATGAGGTAAAAAAAAAAATAGATTTAAAATTGTATACTGATCAGTGAAGGATTTTAGCCTAGCGTAAGTACCGTAAGTATTATGAAGCTTTACTATGATGACCTTAATCATGTTTCCCCATCTGTCTTACAGCTTCTTCCCCCACATTGTTTCTGTGTTAAATGACTGCCATTTAACGAGTATCCAAGAATAACATGAATATAAATGTGTTTGTGTTTGTCTCTGCTTTTCAGTCGTCTAAATGATTCACTCTTTCCTCTTAACTCCCACTTGGTTCGACTTCAAGACAGAAACATATTGCAGTGCCAGCAATTAAAATGTGCTCACATTAAACTATTGAACTTGAAATCCAAGAATGGATGTGTAACCCATCTTTCAGAAAACTTTGCAATATGGGGGCTGTCTTCCCTGTGGTGGGAATCATTTCTTTGATACATAGTGTAGAATAAAGATTATTCAATGAGACATCAATAACTGATAATTATTTACCAACCATCAATAACTTTAATGATTTTAATGCATGTAATTAGAATCAATTTTCATCCTTCCCTCTCACATATCCCAGACATTTTGTCTGCATGCTATTTTAAAAAGATGGGCTTTTTGGATCATGCACATAACGTAATATAAGAGAATTAAGCAGCATTGTTTTTGGTTGGGGGGGGCAGGGTCATGGATTTGCCAAATGGCTACATGACTTATTGGGATGGCAATTTGAATTCAATAAGATATGTTTTGATGTGTAACAAGTTGAAGTCTTGACTGGCCACTGGCTGATCAGCACACCTTAGTGACACTTTGAGAATGAAAAAATGCTCACCTAAAACTGCCCTGAGACATTTGTTTTAAAACTGGAAATCTGCCGGTGAATGAATGGATGATGTGTTAAACATAAGTTATGCAGGATTCAGCATCTACAATGCAAAAGTTCAATGGGATATATTTAACATAACGTACTACAACTTTCCAAAATTTTCCTCTCGCTCCCTTTCTCTCTCTCAATTCAACCTAGAATACAATTCATTCTAGGTTCTTAGGGTTATGTAAGGCTAAGTCAACCTGTAAATAACACAGAAGCGCCAGGCAGCCAAACATTTTGACAGGATATTTTATAAACGTCCATAAATAAGACTCACTGCTGCACATTTGAGACAATTACAGTAAGCCATCAGGGCCATTGTTGTGATTTACTCCAAGCTTTGAGGCTGAAGAAATAGCACTGCAGCCTCCCTAAGAGGCTAGCTAAGGTGTAGTTTAGTCCCTTTAACTGAGCTGCTATTGCTTGCTGTGTGCTTCTGTTCCATAATAGCTGTTGTTAGGTCCTGAAATGATGTGAAAAGCCACTGGTGCTATCGCTGGTCATATGAATATACCTGGCCCTTTACTTTGTGAGCCATTCACCAGCTGTCAGTGAAGGACATGCACATCCATATGCTCCGGTGTTAGTAGTGTGCAAATCTTTGCTGTGTTAGATATGTGGGCACTCTAACGTCAGTGGAGCTTGTAATGATAGCTCAGTGCATGTCTCCAGAAAAACCAATAAACCAAGTCTATTCCGCCAACAAATCCCCAGGGATTTTAACAAACAACAGTCATCCATAAAGGTCCTTTTTTAAGGGTTTAAGGTATTCCAAATTAGCATACATGCCCCTCAGGCACACTAAAAGTATAATTCATTGAAGGTTTGGTTGACCCTGCACCCCTAAATTGGTTGTCTAACGTTTTCCAGTACAACTTGATTTTTGTGAAGATAATAATTGTGTTTGTTGTTTACTTTTGAACTTGAGTGTCAATACAAAAAGGGACCAGGTTCATGCTTTCACAAGAGAACAAAACAATGGTAAAAAGCCTTTATTAATTCAAAGATCTTGAAATACATTGTTACATTCAAAATTACAATAATTTTAATAACAGACAAAATGAGTGAACAGTGACTTATGATCTGACCTAAAGAGGTAATCAATTTATACTCTTTTCATCAATAAACAATTTTCATTATGACTGCAGCCTATGTCACTGTAAAATTAACATGTACCACAGATATTTACCACTGTGATTACTGAATAAGGGTAAATTCCTCATTAAAAATGAGAACATAATAAAAAGGGGCAATACCCCTAAGTATGGAATAAAACACACACACACACACACACACACACACACACACACACACACACACACACACACACACACACACACACACACACACACACACACACACACACACATTCAATGACGTCATGCCATTTTAAGCTTTACTTCACTCATGCAATTAAAAAAAAGTCAGTTACTTGTTAAGTAACTACTCGTTGAATAGTAAAACTTATTTGCCCTTTTACAAGGTGAGTCCTCACAACTTCACTGCACAAAAACAAGTAGCAGCCTTGGACCGAACTGTGAAGGGTCTGCAATTCCAGCAGGCTAAAGCAGACTTTAGAAAAAGCTCTCCAAATAAGCCTATCTAATGAGATGGCAGAGATTTACATACCTTGATGACTAAGGATCTTGGGTAATTACCACTGTGCACCCTGGGTGTAATCTGTGATGAGTTCAGACCTGGTGACAATACAAAGCAATCAATTCTCTCTCCCTAGGTCAAGGGGATTGGCTGTTCGCTGGGTTTAAGATGAGGTATCGGTGTTTACTCAACAGGCAAGTGGAGATTGCCAATAACCTGAATTTCTTAATATACATATGGGAGAAAAACTGACAGGAAAATCATTCACACATGTTCTTACTCTAACTGACAGACAAAAAAAGAATACCGCTAAAAATTCATGGACTGGAAGGCAAGGCATTTCAAATATTTTAACACGGCTTTCCCTTAAAGTGATGTGTGGAATTGTTCATATTCAGTGTATTTTCATTAAAAATGCATTCAGATTAAATCACATAGTTTGTATCTACAATGTGTCCTAGAATTTTAACACTGCATTTGTACCACTTCAGCTGTGTATTAACAGCAGAGGATGCCTCAGGCATGACACACATGCCTTCAATAATGGCTGCATGCTGACCCCCTGATGAATTCACTCCTCTCTCTTTATATTCAACATCTGAACATTTAGTGTACACCACGTCAATATGTTCCTGAAGGATGGATAGTTGAAATATTTTTGTTTACTTGTTGGAATAAAACCTTAAAGAATTTTAGTTACAATTGTATTAAAAGCAATATGTTTAAATGGTCAGTAACTGATAATACTAAAGATTCAATAAGGTTTATTTCTAAAACACCATATTTAATTAGGCTAGTATTTAAACAGGATAGTTTTGCATGTAATCATTTCTATTGTCATCAAATACTTTAACCTTGACCCACAAATTTCACACTAATCTGTGAATTATTAAGGCAACTTTCTCTAGACCAGGGGGGACAGAGGGGGAACAGGGAATGTGTGTTTAGTTTCTTTGTGTCCATGAGCTCTTTTTTTTACAGTAACATAGTTTACAAGCCAGACATTCAGCTTTGGAAAGCATACCATTCAAGGCAAGTCACTGATAATGGGTCCTGGAATGAAGCAGACTACTGTGGATGCTGTACAGAACTCAAAGTGAAATTGAAAAGGCAAATACAAAGCATCAGATCCGTGCCACTGTCCAGGATATAGAAATCAGCATGGCCTCTTTTAGCAGGCTTTACATGTTTCTGTATGTTTCTAGTTTTTTATGTAAAAAGTTTATAACTTTCTTGTATATCAACCTCCCAGAATGCATCCCTATTTTATCAGCATTAGACGCACTACTATCTGGTTATCAAAATTTAAGTTTAATTTCTGCTTCAATAGAGTGTATTTTTGTTTAACAAATCCTTACCATATCTTACACAATTTTGTGGATGCATGGTTGAGTTGTCGAATGCACTGCATTGGCTTATTTGAGAGAATGACAGCACAAATGACAGATTCACATGAAATACTCACTACAGTTTAAATCCTGTTACACTCATTAAGACCTATTTTAAGCCAACACTTCTTCAGAGCTACACCAAATTTGTAACATGACTTATAGGTTTAAGTAAGCTTGAAGCTTTGTGACATCCCCCTGTTATTAAAAAAATAAGCACTTATCAAGTCTAGCACTGTTTGCTTTATTTCCAAGAGCATGTCAGATTTGATTGATTGAAATAGCATAAAGCTAGTGGAGGATAAGGAGGAATTGTCATGGAAATAGGTGGACAGCTGGCAGATACTTTATCAGACTTACACAAAAGGATTAATCGCCTGTGCATAATAAAGCACTGAAAAATAATACTTTTTTATCAACTCCCTGTCAAAACCTGCAATAATATCTAAAGTGTCAGTAACTTTGACTTTGAGTTATTCAGAAAATGCAGTAGAATATAGGCAGGGACTTTTCAACAGGATGAGTAACATTCAGACTTGCTGTCAAAACTCCTCTTAAACTTGTGCAATGACCTATATGTTTTCTCAATAATCTTCAATGATACATCATAATCATGACCAGATTCACATTATAACATCACACCATAACAGATAAGCATGGTCTTGATGAATAATAGAGCATGGCTTAAAAAAGATTGGATTTAATAGTCAGTCATCTTTTATTTAATGCCAGTGACAGAGTATTTGACTTCCAATGGATATTTGACAAGGTATGAAATATGTGTTATCTCTCAGGATGAGGTCCTCCGAGTCTCTGACAGTATATAGACCACCATAATGATTTACTGCATTACAGCAACACTACAAAGCATAGGGTCTATGAGACATACAGTCTATCTACAGAATACTATTCTCTAAACTAATCCACTAAACCTTTTTTTCACAGCATTATAAACTGGGACCTCAGTTCAACACTATAATACTTACATATGATTTACTGATATGATATAGATATTAGCATTATTCATGAGCCTGTATGCCCACCATGTACATGCAATAGTTATTATCAATGTCTGCAGACAACATCTTCTCTTTGTTTCTCTTTGTTTATTCATACATAACATATGACACATTCCCACACAAACCAACATCCATCTATACTTGTCTCATGTAGTTCCAGTGAAGAGGTGACTAGAATGCATTTGCATTACTTTACATTGTAAATGCTCTCATTAAACACTGCTGCTTAATTTACAGTATACGATAAAAGGGGGTGTGCAGGGAGAGAGAATGCACATGCATGCTGTGTTTTCCTGGAAGAGAACTCGTCATCTGACAGAGAGGTGCGCGAGGTGACACCCAACTGTGACTGGAGAAATATGCACAACCATCAGTGCAAGTCAAAGGGTCTCGGCTGCACAGGGCTCACCTCTCCAAGGAATGGAAACATGAAAGATCCTGGCTTCCCTCAGAGAAAAATAAAAATATTTTTCTTCTCTGCTAGATTATGAGATATAAAATTGGCTTTGATAAATTTGAGGGGATATCAGCATGGATTACATGGTGTTTTAAATTGTGATACATTGGGATGGAAGGTATGCTAAAATGTTGCATTCATACATACATACATACATACATACATACATTTGTTGCTTTTTGGAGCTATTTTGACAAGCAGACAAAAACCCCTGCACATTACTGCTCAGGAGGCTATATCTTTTTGCTAATGAATATAAAGTTAGACAACAAGCAGTGAGAATATTGAATAGCCAAAAGGCCCATGGGGAAAAAAAAACAAATCGGATATTATCAGTATTGATATTGATACTATTGATAGTATTCAGTCTGCTATGTTAAAATATAAAGATTATTTAAATAAAAATGAATGCTGTTATTTTGACCATTTAAAGAAGCGGCAATGATCCATGCCTGGTGTTTTTCACTTGTGAGACCCTGCCATAGTGGGCAGGGTTAAGTGTCCATCTAGTAAGTGACTATGAAGTAAGTAATTACTATTTTTCACCAGCAGAAAAATGCTGTTTCCCTTTCAGCAAGCATGTTCTGTCTCATAATTTCTCTAAATATGCAGTGGGTTGAGGTAATTCATTATCCCTTGCTCATATGCAGTGGGTTGAGGTTTTGTTTGGGTACTGGACTATGAGAACAGCTTTTCTGGTGATGGGCGTTTAAATCTTTATTTTATCCTTTGTGACTAATAAGACTGGTTTATGTTGAGTAGTGTTTGATTTTGTTATATCTACAACTTTATTTAGCTAGCTAAATTTACTGCTTACTTCGCTTACTGCTAGCTAGCTAAGATATTTCGGCAAATGTGCTGCCAATATTTGTTTAACTGCCCACATAGCTACAATGGATAATAGTGGACATTCCAACTGACATACCTATTTTGAATTTATGAAGAAAGGAATAAGCTGGATTCTGAAACATGAAATCAGAGGGAGGGCCTGCTTCCTAGAGGGAAAATTCAATAGTGATTTGGCTCAAAATTGCAGGATCAAGAAATCATTCATGCCAGTTGATGGCAGCTGATGTGAGGAGGTATTTACTTCTAGCCCACTGTTAGCATGATCTCTGTGTGAATGCACTTTGCCTGTTGGCTGGGCAGGGGTGTGCTCCAATTTGCAGGCTAATAATTACTAGATACAACCTTTTTTTTCTCTTTTGGACATGCTTAACAAATAAAACACAATTCTATTCCATGAACACAGCCTATGAATTATGGAGAAATTAGTATCTCAGAACAAGAAGCCTCTCCCTGTTCTGATAGCAGTATTAAAAGCCACTGGGCAGAGTTGCATGGGGAAACTACAGAACAAAATACCATTTTTATTGTCCAAGTAATACAACTGAATTTGGCCTATTTTGTATGCATGGCCATATTTTTATGACAAAAAAGTACAAATAAACACTTACAAATATGTACATTCTAAAGCAGAAATAGGCCTGTTTGAATCGTACTTAAGAGTAGCTATGGGTTACTAATGCATTACAAATGTATGAACTATAGTATTTTGATACAAGGATGTTCCCATCTCTTTGGCAATATAATACTTTTAGGCAACCTTCTGGGACTGTGTCTTTATTGACATTTTTTCCTTAAATACTACTAATTCCTTGCACCCAATAGTGACACCAAGTGGTATATATGGGGGGGCCTCTCAGAGAGATTAAACTATAAACAACATACAGCGCTTGCTGATAACAGCCTTGCACTTGCCACGAGTCAGCTTTTAAGGGGCCCTGATTGTGGCGGGCAACATTTAGTGACAGTTGATTTCTCACTCCATTAGTGGAAGTACATAAAAGGCATCAATCTGAAGCGCTTTTGTAGACCCCTTCCTGCAGTGAGGCCAGGCTTTCTGCTGTGATAGTATATTTCAGCAGTCTGGGTAGCCAATTACAGGCAGGCAGCAGAATGGAAATCAAACAGCCCGATGCTTTCATGTATTTCATAATGCCACTCTAATAATAAGGTTCTACATGCCATCGTTATGGCAGTTTTAATTTTTATTAATTTGACTTTTTTTGTAATTACTGGAAGGTGTTTCAGCAGTCAGCTTTGTTTAGGTTTGTTTACACAGATGTTAATGTATATTTGTTGTGTTGTCATTAATTGGCACAGTTCCCTCGTTGCTTTGCTGAACCATGCCTAATTCCACACCTTACCTAAGAGTAGCAAAATTTTGCCAAGTGAGATTCAAATATACATAGCTCTAGGCTGGGCCCTGGCTCAGCAGTTTGTATTACAGTGCCACCATGTCGCATATGATTTAGGTTGGTGTAAGTCCAAAGTTAATATTTTTGTTTAAGGGAGATTTGAAGACGCACTGATTTATCTATAAAACTATGCCTTGAAGGAGTTTTTTAATAGAAACAATCTTAAGCCAAGCTCACTATGGGATAGTTATGTTCATTCCATCTAATGAACACAACTAGCTGTTTGAGGTAAAGAAGGCAGTCCTGAGATTCTGGGGCGGATAATGAGGTAGAATCATATGAGTGCCTTCAGAGCTAATCCTCTGATGTGTTCAGTACTCTCGCATAACCAAGGCAGGTCCATTGGTTATGATAAGTCATCATAAGATTTCTGGAAATAAGATTTCTCATTATGGTTTTACTGTCCTACTCCTGCAATGTTTTAAAACAGAATGTGAGATGTGAAATGGAATGTATGCATTACCCATGGAATATGTGAATATAGGGAGACGGGTATTGGACTGGATTTTATACAAACTGACTATACAAATCTACCCTGTATAATACTTGAACCCAGTAACTCCCACAATGACAGATTCACTATGTATAACAGTAGGGAACAGGTAATATGGGCTGAAGACTTTAAATATTAGTATGTCTTTAGTTTTTTCCATTATTTTAACTCTCCCCGGAAACATGACAGACAGACAGACGGGCGGGCGGGCGGACGGACGGACGGACGGACGGACGGACGGACGGACGGACGGACAGACAGACAGACAGACAGACAGACAGACAGACAGACAGACAGACAGACAGACAGACAGATAGATAGATAGATAGATAGATAGATAGATAGATAGATAGATAGATAGATAGAGCCCTACACCGCTTTACAAGGTCTGTGTGTAAGATTGGGCACAGGCAGCTTGTACCAACAATGTGCTGTGAAGTGACATGAAAGAGGGCAGACAAAGAGTGACCCTATCTATCACAGGTGACAGTTAAAGAGTGTTAAAGAACGGATGGTGACTGTGACCTTGGACCCAGGGTAAAACCTGATGCACATGATGAATTTAGAGAGCATTACCACCTGTTAAGACCAGCACCATTATTCAGACATGACTCAATGACTTAATCCAGTTACACGATGATAGAGGGAGAAGGAGCATGCTCCGCCATAAAGATGTGGAAGCTGTGAATCTGAAGAACAATATTGGCAAATGGGTGAAGGTTCTGAATATGGCCTCATACAGTACTTCATAAGAGATTTATGATTCTAATGCATTTTTACTCTGTATGGCTGTTCTAAACTGACAAAATTTTATGTTATGCTAAATAGTTTAAATCATGACATTATGTGTGAATGGTCAGATTTAGAATGTATTGTGAATGGGGGAAATGGTGCCTTTGATTTCTTTTACTATCTGCTGTCATAGTATGATACCTTAAAACTGTAGCTAATACCACACTATTGGTCTTACATTAAGTTAATTCATAACATAAGGATTTTTTTAATAAACAAAGAGAAAGCTGTACATAACAATACATGCTAAAAACAGAAGCTATACACCACACAAACAGTGCACATTCAATTGGCAATTGTCATAAACCCAACCCTACTACTATGACAGCCGTATACATTAAGAGATGGATTTATAATATCATTGCAGATAGATCCAAATAAAAGAAAATGTCCATTGCTTGTTTAAGATGAATATGATGTGACAACATGGCCTAATAATTAGTAGACAGATGATTTCTGCAGTAGGAGGGATCTGTGATGCCATCATTTGTGTGGGTTTTTATACACTACCTTAATTAGTTATGCCTTAGTGTAATGGCTTTCTTCACTGCATAGCCAGGAGAAACAGAGTTTTGTGCCTGCCATCCTTGCAGAATAAGGACCAATCACTAAGCTTTTACTTAGTCAAGATCTATATCTGGTTTGTTTGACTCTCACATGTGAAAAGACTGCATCCTGGTTATCTGGCCCAGTTGTCGCCAAGCCCTGAAACTGTATCGGGGTATTAGTCTCCTTCCATAATGACTCATATCCACTGTCATGTGATAAAATATGATACGCCATAAAGTTCTGTACAAGTAGCCAAATGATTGCTGTCAGCACTGGGAAAGGTCAAAAGTAATCCAGCAAGAAAAATTATTCTTTTTCACATTTCTCATTGTTATGAACACTACATTGTTTTTAACTCAACTTGAGCTGATTGTTTCTTATCTATGCCTCACAATGATTCAATGGATGTGATCCTGATGGAAAAGGTCCCCTTGGGTCTTGCTCAAGGCCAGCATACCCGATTTTGTTTTTCTACATTTTCCTGCTTGGTATTGTCCAAGGTTGAAAGACAGAAATAAAGAGGTTGTTTCAGTTAGTCAACACAGTCTTTACAATCTTTAGACTTGCCTTTTCAGCGCTTGGGAAATGGTACAGAAAGAGCCTCTGCTTTTCTTTGCTGGATTTGAAGAAATGTCCGCAGTCCAGCTTTTCCATTGAACTGGTTCCAGTCCTCGAGGCATTTTTTAACTGACTCTACAGAGGGGTAGGTGCTGAATGTGGGCAGTAATTTAAATCGTAGCCAGTTCAAAGATGATTCTCTTGTGTTCCCACAGACAGTGTGCTATCAATCAACAGCAACGGTCATGATGTGTTTTTTTTTTTTTTTCGAGACGAGAAAAAGCTCTCCGCTCTGAAGTATCCTGGATTCCTTTCAGCAAAGGCACATGCCCTTGAAGAATCTCCTTAATTAAATTCAAAGCAATTATTTGTTGACTGCATCTACTCTGTCGTCGATAAAGCAATAAAAGCCATGTTTCCGCAGCTTGTGTGGGTCTTGCCTTACCTTTCCAGGCTCAAATAGAGATATCACCATCACCCAGGCCTTCCAATGGTGATTTATTTCATAATTAGTATAGTACTATAGTATAGTGCCACTGCTCTGGTGGAGTTATTTTTTCATTTTCTAGGAAAATGTCTAACTATCCAAAATGTGTACATGTGTGGTCCTCAGAAGCTAAGTTGATGAAAATTGTCCACACAATCATAGGCCTGTAGAATTGGACATTACTGGTGTACCCATGGTCATTTGCTGTTTGAGGAATCACAGACTTCATCTCTAGATCTACCAGCTGCTGTCAGTGAGAGCATTGCTCACTGTAGAGAGAGTTCACTTCTCCCAATTACACTAGTTGTCCTTTATTATGATGTTTGTGTCTCTTAGGGGATCAGAGAGGAACACATGCTTAGCTTCAATGCACCTTGCATGTGTTACCGGTGGCAACCAGTCATGTGAGAACATAGTGGTGTTTGGAAATTCCAAATGTAAATTCCAAAAGAGGAATAGATTTCTTCAGTGACTGAATAAACAATTAAAATTTCCAATCTAACTTAACACCTGTGGTTTTCACAGATTGTGGTGGTATGCTGGATCATAAACCTCACAACAAACATTGGCATATTTGAATTTCTACTATTCCGCTCATTGGCATACATTCCAGGAAGGGAGGGCAGCTGGGGGCAATTTTTCAAAAATCCAAACTACTGGTACCGGTACTCACAAATGTTTACATCAACAGAGTAAATAGCCTAATAGCCTAATAGGCTGGTTATATTAGTCCAATAAAATAATCAAGAACCTATTTTTTTTGGGTTTGGGCTTGGAGGCTAAGGCCATATAGGAGGTATTACACCGGGGCCCATTGTGATCCACTTAACCCCGTGATTCTGATTATTCTCTTTGTGTAATCACAAATACATGCATGCTTCTTCTTAAGGGCAGTTCTTGTTGTTTAGACTGTTGCTGATAAATCGTCATTCTGTAACAGACAGTAATTGGTGCTGGCTTATATTGGGCTGAATTCATGTGTGAGGAATGTCTTGATCAGGGTGTGCATTCCGTATTTTCACATAGGTCTGCTCTAAGAATAATTGGGTTGATTTAATTTAAAAGAGGGTGTTTTAAATAGATGTTGTTAAAGAAATGTTTCGATTATTTAGTGGGGACAGATATACCATTACCCTTTTAGCACTTCACTTTGTCATTAGTCTGGTCCATGGTTTTCCTTTGACACACATAATTTCCAAAGTGGTATATGTATACATAATTTGTCCATGAAACAGCATTTTACTGGAGAAATGAGAAAAAGAGAAAAGAAACAGAAATTTGGAGCAGCCATGTTAAATCACTGAACGCAGCTGGTGGTTGAATAACATGACTTGACACCTGATGAGCACGGTGAATGACATCATCACTTGGCTATAGACCTGCATCTCCGGATGTGGCGTAACTAGAAGAGAGAAACTTGATTGCTGGAAATAAGTGGCCCTCAGTTTATTGTCTTTGACAGCAGAGATGGGCATGACCGATACACTTCAAATAAATGGAGGCAAGAAGACATTTATTAGAGTTGTTTTAATGTTGTTTACAGTATGCCATCAAATTAATTGTCACATCTATTATGTGATTCATTCAATTTAATTAGTCAGTTTAATATGGATACTGGACTTGGGTGGCTGATCACGCCGAAATGGCTGGATTGACTCATTCAAAATAAAGATGGTATAACATGATAGGTAAAAAGAAATGTTCTCTCAGCTAACGGGTCTTATTTTAATTTATACAGGAATTCATAATAGTTCCACCACCTAATTAAGACATTAGTTTCTGCCAAACCTGTTTGTTAACTGGATTTATTCAAATGAATATATAATGTAAATTCATTCTGGTAGTGTATTATTATGTTCAATGCCTGTTAAATGTTAAAATGCAACAGACGCATATAACATTTCCTTTGGTCTATGTTTCTTCATGGTTTTAATAGCACTTTTGAAAAAGTTACTATTTTACATCCCAGTGCTGCACAATGATCCGGATATTCCCCAAATTGACATGTCCAAGAAGGGGTGGGGGGAGGGAGGGTTATTTCTCCCAAAATGATTTCCCATGTGCTGTGATATATTTGCTTGCATATATCACAGCTGTGAAGTAGGTAATCCGTTGCTTTCCATCTACAAATAAATAAGCTGAAGAGGTCATTTATAATGTGGGTGCAGCACTACACATTACCTGGTGATGAACTGGCTTGAAATTTCAGTGTTTTTTTTAAGAATATTTGTAATACTTAAATGGTGATTGACAGCTTAAACACCTACACTTTTAATGGAGTTGAAAAAGGTGTGCATCTGCATAAATAATATGGTTTCTTCAAATAATTTAGCAGCTGCTCACCACAGGAGCCTCTCGTAGTCTCTTCAAGGCCCTATCATGACTGATTGGGTGCAATCAGTAAACTTTCTGACAATGAAGTTTTGTTCGATGGTGTTGTATCTTGTGGTTGTACTGCTAAATGGTATCCCATGTAACAAAATGGCTATACTGGAAACATACAATTATTTTGCATTCTTCCTTTAGCCAACCATAGTAGATGTGCCCAATGAAAATGTTTATATATCAAAGGACATTTTGGCCATCAACGTGTCACTGCTCACACACACACACACACACACACACACACACACACACACACACACACACACACACACACACACAAATTTATAGTCACATATAGTAAAATACTATATTCTATTGATATAGTATAATATTCATTCCATTTTCACTGAGTTTATATGTTCTTATGCAAAAACTATCTCTGTTAGATCAAGCTAACAAGACAGTGCATGCATATTTTATTGATATATTTAAATGTGTATCTGTGTATATTCATGTGTGTGTATTTGTGTGTGATCATGTTCATATGTTTGAGTGTGTGTGCGTGCGTGTGTGTGTGCGTGCATGTGTGTGTGTGTGTGTGTGTGTCTGTGGTGGGTACTGGAAATTGCTAGAAGGGTTATTATCCTTTAAAAATATCCTCCACATTTTCACCTGACAGCTTTTTTCCTTTTGGCATTTCTAATTTGAAACTGCTGTAGCCGGTGCCAGTCATGGCCAATTGAGAGTTTTGTATTTGCTCTCCATTATAGGTTTCTGTATTGCTGAGAGGTAAAGGATAAATTGGTTTATGTCCGAGGGTAAATTATACTTAGGCCTTTGCAATTGAACTCAGAGTGCAAGCTTCTTAAAGGAAACACCATACAGAGATTGCATACTTTAACTGTTCTCTATGGTAATGTTATTATACAGATTGGTTGACAGCATGTATTACATGAAAATAACAGCCATAAGGTAAGATAATTAAACACATATTACATGTGCTTGTATCTGTAAACTGGTGATACCTAGCTAAATAGGATGTGTGTTCCTTTGTTGAATCATAAAATACTTGGATCTCAATTACTTTTTTTATTTTTTTTTTATAGTACTGGCATGTGACTAAGCATTTTATGTGATTATTTTTTTTTATTTATTTATTTGTTTGTTTGTTTGTTTGTTTGTTTGTTTGTTTGTTTGTTTGTTTGTTTGTTCAAAAAACAGCTTCAAGTAGCAGGATGCCTGTAACTACATTTTAATTGGCTAGAACTACTTCTGATGGACATATGAACATTCTGTTGGTGCTAAAACTGTGGCACTTTGTTTATCACACCTTCATTACCATCTCATAATCACTTCATAATGCTTCACGTCACATGTCATAACATGTCAATCAAACATAATACACAGTTGAAAAATAATAGTCCACCCACTGTGGTCTGTGTATGACTCTTGTTTCTAGCTTAATGGAAAGCATTTTGATCATTTCAACTTGAAATCAAATTTCAGTACCAGTGAAAAGTTTGTACACACTTTCCCATTTTCTTCAATGAGAAAGTGTGTCCAAAGTTTTGACTGGTACTGTATATCACAGCAAGCAGGCAAGGTAGCATGCAGTCTGTAATGTCAACCTTATAC
This sequence comes from Albula goreensis, assembly GCA_022829145.1. NCBI lineage: Eukaryota > Metazoa > Chordata > Actinopteri > Albuliformes > Albulidae > Albula > Albula goreensis. The sequence goes on along the minus strand of CM040753.1, from coordinate 10,048,206 downwards.
ATGGTTTATAGAGGTGAGTAGAGTTTTTCAGTTTTACTTGCAATACACTAATAAAAGGTAAAAGTATGAGCCTGTAATTTTGTGGGAAAATTAAATTCCTTTCAACAATGTCAGCCAAACTACAAATTCAAGCTACTAAGCTGCGATTGGACCTTTGGCTCTTGGATAAGGAATCCCTTTCTTGACCACAAACTGCTTTAAAAATGTGTGAGGTTGGTGTTTCTCAGATTATATGTAATTGTATTTAGATGGATTGTTTCCTCTTTGCAGACCTTCCCATCAGATCCTTGCAGATCATCCAGAGTGCAACAGCTTGACTGGTATACAACCCCCTCAGACATTCCCATGTCACGATCCTGCTCACTGCCCTTCATTAGCTACCTGTTATTGGCTTGCACCAAATTTAAAACATTGGTGCTGTCCAGCAAAGGCTGCAATAGGGGACAGCCCCAGGCTACCTCCAAAAGCTCATCGGACCCAAATCACCTGTCAGTTCTCCCTGTTCTGCTACCTCAGGATGCCTTTATATGTATGCACTTCTCAGTCACATCTGCTGTTTGTGCTGGCCCCCCGGTGGTGGAATGACCTTCACACTGAGGTCAGAACAGTAGACACTCTGACCACCTTCAGGCACAGACAGAGGATACCCCTCTTCAGGCTTCTCTCCCCCCCATTCCCTCCTTAGCTCTTCTCCTGTGGTTACTAATAATTTGGCTGGACTTTTCAACAGCACATACAGTATTTGTATGTCATAATTGCACTTGGCTGATACTTTTGCTAAGTAATTGTATTCTTTTTATTCTATGTATGGGTTATTTTATGAACAGGGTAGTCTATAGGGTCCCAGTCTTGTCTTGCCAGTCCAAAAACAGACTCCATTCCTTAGTCACATGATATTATTTTGCTATATCTGACAGCAGAGTCATAAATAACAGATATAGTGACTACTCCAAACACAAGTTTGGACACTACTACAATTGAGGATACTTTTATACATCCAATAATTATGTAGTTATAGTTACAGTGGCAGGTGAGTTAGTCATCATGAGTTGCATGTTCAAAAAAGGGCAAGAAAGGGGAGGAAGGGCAAGGTACAGAAAATCAGATCACAATAAAGAAAGTGACAGGTAAAAATGAGATAATATATATGAGTCATTCTAAAAGCTGAGGATATCTCAATTTCATAAAGATTGAACAATCCTTATAATGTCTGTGCCACCTGTTGTTAAAAATGTTATCATAAGTAGAATTTGGTATATTTCAAAATTTCAAGAAAATAAATTAATTGCAATTGAAAGAATGCACACTGTACATTATATAACATATACATTTCTCAAGAAAAAGGTGGCTAGAAAATTCTGGTACTGTGGCAAAATGCATTTTTTTCAGTGCCCATTAAATGTGATCTTTCTGTCTTGTTTTTCTCTTTATCATAGATTATCCTTTGAAACAAATGAAACATTCGCATAAAAAAGTGTTCAGTGATTGTGATTCAATCGGGTGCTGTGAATTTCATTATAGCTTTTTGAAAATTGGATTGGTTGAGTATCCATTACCGCGTTAATCCCAGGGACAATCACAAGATACAAGTAGCATTCCAAATGAAGTGTCGTCAAAGATAAATAGGGCACTGCGGTGATGGCTGAAGCAGCTGAAGCTCGTACGGGGGTAAAAGCCCAATGATTCATGTGTCACTGCTTCCCAAGCTTAAATGAAAAAAACTTAATTCAGCAACTTTCGGACCACCACAACATTATTTACTTGATTACTATTCAGAATACATATAGGACTGCATGTCAATTGCCTTCTGGGGCAATATCTCTGCATGACAGGTAGAAGAATCCACAGATAACAGATTCCACTGTTTCAGACTGCTTTAGCCCTTTAAATCCTACTCGGGTTTTGAAAGTTTTGGACCCCCAGTTTCAGGCAGATACTCAGGATCTGTGAAAGCTACCCACACACGGCATATAGCAGAGTTTATCTCATGGAAAATGTTACAATGAACCCTGAACATGACATGGGAAAATTGACATGCTCTTTTTAGGAGGTAAAACTGTTTCAGCTTGCCGAAAAGAAAATGTTTTCTAAAATGTGATCCAGAGGTAAATGTGTCAGCCCATCTCATCACAGATCGTTACAGTGGATTATCTGAAGTGCTACATGAAAGAACCAATGTATCAATCCCTTCCTGTATTGTATGAACAAACTGGAGCGTTACAGGCAAGTACACAGAGAAATGAAATTTTAACTAAGCCAAAATCAAATAATCAGTAACTATATACAAGCAAACACACATTTTTTATGTATAATACACACAACAGCTGTGTGAATTTTATGTGTGACTTGTGCATTTTAATTTGGAGAGATCAATGTTTGGATTTTAAGGTGCAAGCCTGTTAATAAAGCAGTAAGACCACAAAACATGCTGAGCTGCCAAGAAAATATTTTACTGCTTGACACATACTCTACAGTTTTTAGATAGGTGTAGGAAGTAAATGTCAAATCATCATTCACCTAAATAATGTGATCACTCCACAGCTGTTTGTTTATGAAAATGCCAGCTCAGGTAGCCGCATAATGTAAAATATTTGATTCCTAACTTATTTCATGATTGATGTACTCTTTGAAAGAAACCTTTGTCAGCACCAAAATAATAATATTTTTATATGGCATTACTGTTGAGCTTTGCCTTTGCAGTATATGCTATTTTAGTAATCCATCAAATCATATCTGCCAACAGCTTAATATTGTAAGAAGCAGTTTTTGTTACATGCTAAAAGGTATTGACTTCAATAAAAAAAAAAAAAAAACTCCCCTGACAAGGTGGACATTTTCATGAGAATATTTTTTTCCAAGGAAACAAGGTAATTGATTCCTGATATTCTTTCTCCAGGGTTCAGGACTTTATAATTTTACTTTGAAATAGCTGCATAACTCATGCTAAGCCCTCTATATTCATATGTATTGACACCGGTAGATTTTTGCCACTGTCGTAAGCAAGTAATTATTTGTTTGTAAAATGACATTTCCTCCCTCTGTAAACACACAGAAACATATAAACATGAATTTTATATGAAATAGCATAATTACCTACTGTAGACTTAAGAAATTGGTGACTTCCGAGGGGTGGGGGTTTTGAGGGGATGGGGGGTGAGGGGCAGAAGGGCATCAGCTCTCAGCTTTTAGCTCTGCGAGCCACTAAGTCTCCAGACTGCCATCCATTGTCAAACCTAGGCAGTCTATCGACACCTCGATTGATTTCCTGATTAATGTACCTCTCTCCCATTGCCATTTACTGCTGCAGACATAATTTTAATGTGTGCATGATCAATAGTTCCATCAACACTTAGAATTCCAACCGTCGACTGCACGGGATCTTGTGCAAGCCATGGCTGCTTGTGTGCTTCCAGCATGGGTGCAAAGTTTGCTCCCATTTTTGCTTATTTTCCCCCAAATAATTCAATATGTGTGTTTGTGATCGCAAAGTTAAAAGATAAATGTTTTTTTTGTGAATAGTGGTTGGAAAATGTAACTGTAAAGAGTTCAGGTATGAGAATTTGTACTATACAATCAACAGGGTGAACATGGACAGTGAAATGTAAGTGATTTATTTGTTTGAACAGAGTTAGGCTGTGTATTATTTTCTCCTTTTTGTTTTCACTGCTGACACTTCCTATTTGACTTTAAATAAATTCTATTGTGCTGGCCTGTGGAAGTCAGGAGTGCATCTTTCCCATCTTCAGCTAAATGCTCAGGTTCTGACCTCCTCTTCCCAGCAATAATGCACCTGTCAGTCACACCTGGAAACTTCATCATAGGCTTAACCATGGAATCCACAAAGTGTACAGGCCAGCTGGATTGCTGACGGTTTATTTCTACTTAGCACATAACAGTTCTACAAACTAGAACTTCAAATCGCAGCCCTGTATCAACTGGAAAGTAAGGGAGGGTATAAAAGATGTAATACGTTTGCATAGCACATTTACCTTGTTTACATGTTTACATATTCTGTAAACATGTTATCCTCAAGACAACAATTGGGTCACCTCTTGAATCAAAGACAGTAGAATTTTATTCACGAGGACATTTTGTTTTTGGATTAGGATCATTCTATTATATCATTTTTACCTGAATTGTTTTGGTTGTCTGAAGGTGTGGGTCTGTTACGTAGGACATATAGAGGCCTATATAGTTCATAAACAATAAGCTATACATTCTTTGTACCATTAACAGTGTTACTCTGTCATGACTGTTGTGGTAGGATTTTCAGGTTTGATTTATTTGAGAGATGGGTTGGAAATGTTATTGTTAGCGCATGAACTCTGAGTGGTGAGCAAGTGAGTGGACTACCCTGGGACAGACATGCTGCGCCGTGAAAGCGACAGTACATTGTTAAGATTTGTTTTTATCTTGAGAAGATGTGCATGCTAGTTCGTTATATGGAGTTAGGTAAGTCAGATGTAAGGCTTCCCTGCAGAAGCCCCATTGTATTCTATCAGCAGAGAACCTCAGGAGTCCACTTAGTGCTTGTAGAGTGGAGAACAGCACAACACTGCCTACCAGGATTGAATTACAGTTGCATCTCCTGGCTCCTCTTAAATCTAAAAATAAGACCATTGTCTAGCCCCATGATGCTACATACAATCGGTGTCAGTCTCTCAATGAAGAAACGCGCAAAGCCTTGCTTGTCCGCAGAAAGTGGGAGAAGCACATTATATGCATGGATGAGAGTGAGAGTGGATTAACTAGGTTTCTGCATGGGCCGAGCCCTGCCTACCACAGGGACAATGTGAGTGATGGAGCTGCGGATGGAGAGGCCAATTCCGGAGCCAGGGCCAGCGTGATGTCACTTTGATGGACAGTTTAGCTGGGAGGCCCACAGAGTGAAGTGCGAACTTATCACTTATGTTAATACCGGGAGCCAGGATGAAATGGCGCTGCAGCTGGCGGCATCAGTAAGACAGCGAGGCCCTGCAGATGCTGTGGGATCAAACAGAAGCGCAAGAGAAGGTGCATCAGATAGGGGAAATGACCTTAGACTGACCCGTCTGCAGAGCTGCTCAGCAAAGTGGTGCTGGAGCGCGGAAGGGGTCAGCTCGTGGAGAAAGCCAGCCATGTTTGCAGTAGCAATGTGCAGAAAGACAGCTCCTCCTTCCTCTGGTAATATTTTAACACAGAACCCGGAAGTTCAGCGCCTAGCCCAGTATTGCGAGTCATGCCACTTGCTGCACTATTCCTAAAATCCAATTAGTAACCACATCATTGATCTAGGCAGATTTTGTACTGTTTCAGAATGATTATTCCCAGATACATAAAGTAGTGACTTATTAGAATACTAATCTTGCACTGATAGGCACCTGTTTAGAGCCCTGCGGACATGAATGCTTCAGGCATATTTATAAAGTGAGACCTTTAAAAACTTTTTAATTTATATTCAGGGGTCTGTACAATAGAATATAAAGATTTACTAAGATCCCAAATGAAGGGTGCTATCTTGCATGTGCACCCAAAGTAGTTGCGCTTTTTATCATATCTGGGAGATCACTTAAGAGTCATTATGCAAATGATTCCAGCCATGAACAGCTTTATTTACTGAGGGATTTTGTGTGTTTGGGAGGGATCTGCACCTTCATGCACCTCAAACTGTAACACTGGATGTCCGCCAGGAATAAGAGTTGATTTGGGCTGAAACAATGTAACTATAGCTACTAGATGTACACACAGTATTATTGTGACATGAAATCACTGTTGGTTATAATAGATATAATGCTTACTTGATTCAAATACAAGTTACTTGTGTTCTGTAATATCATGATCGCCTCATAATTCTTACTTTACATCATGTTTGTGTCCAAAATGTCAACTCAGGCAGGGACTGAAGCGCAGACAGGAATGAATAATAAACAGGAGTTTATGAAGCAGCTGAAAACTGAAAACAGAAATCACGTTCAATAGGAAAGGTTCTAAACCACAGAGACATGGCAAAGGCATAGAATCAGAGTCAAAAATCACAGTCGAGGGAGAGCAGGCAAACGTTCAAAACCAGGAAAATACAACAGTCAAAACAGGCAACAGGCAAAAACGCAAAACAAGAGCAAAGTAGAAAGAACAGGCAAAAGTGAAAACGAGAAGACAATCAAGCAGAGAAACAGACGGGTTGTGAAACAGAGATGGAATCAATGGTGATGAACTGGCGAAGAACAGGAGAACAAACAAGGTAAAATACTTAGAGCTTAACAAGAAAACAAAGGTGAACTAGCAGGCAGGGGAAACAGATTGGTAATCAGGTTAACAGGTAGAGAAACAGTAGGCAGGGAAGACACACAAGGGCAATGACAACAAAAACACTTGGACGGGGTAAGAAAAAAGAAAACACCAACACACAAAAGCACATTAAAAAAAGGAAAAACAAACATAACAACACATGGCTAAACATCAGCAATACTGACATTTTGTGTCTTAAGCATTGGCTTCACCAGATAATTCACTTCTGTCCTTACTCAATTATTTTGACAGTTCGGTTAAGGTTATCTGCATTGCATAGCTGGTTGGTGTTTTTTTTTTTGATACAGTTGAATTCCATCCTGCCTTTTAGGTGTTAAATGAAATGTAGCTTTGTGAATAGTGTCTTACTTGACTGCTGGTGAAGGCCCTAGTGGTGAATCCATATAATTCACTTGGGAATATTAAAATGATGCATGGTTTATAAATTATTGACTGTGCCAGAAGTGACTGTACCAGAGGCTGTGCCATGAAACATAATTGATCAGTCAAATGTTTTTTTGCATCTGGTTAACAGTTATAAATAGATAGCAACAAATATACGGCAGCAACGTAGGGACTGAATGCATCTTTCAAACAGAGTGAGTGCCTGAAATGGGCCTTTTCTTCCTGAGATTTCACAAATTCCCCATAGACTACACACAGATGGTGGTATGTGTGCTGTTTCAGAAACAAGCAGCCATTTGGATTCCATGCTAAAAAGAGTGATGAATGCTGATGGTGCCCAGAGGGAGAAAATGCCTAGGGTTTACAATACTGAGAGCAAACACAAGAGGAGTGCCTGCCAATTGCAAGGCAAAGCATCATATTAAATTCCATTATTGTTGTTGTTGTTATTGTTAATGTGTGATTCAAGTGTACTTACACAGTAACTAATATGTAATGCTTTCAGAAAGTGCACATATAATTCAATGTAAAATAATATATTTTAAAAGCTACAGTACATAATTCTTTCACTTTTCAAAAAATATGAATCACTTGATTTCCACAGATGCTCATTAGCTCCACAACTAGAAATTATACTGTGGGACAAGGTGACTTTTCCCATATGTGATTTAGATTTGGATCAGGGTTAATAGGGTCTTAAATTGTGTTCCTCTCATTCCTGTGCAGGGGCTGGGGAATGAGACTGAAACTTCAGAAAGGCTATGAAGTCGAAAATTTACCCTGACTCCATCATAGTAGTGAGGATCATGACTCTCATTGATTGAAACTGTGATGGAATGCCATGTTTGGGGATTAAGGGAAAGTTTACTGTACTATGGATTAACTGAAAGGAGGAAACAATATACAATCATGGATCTCAAGGCAAACTAGCAAAGCAAAAATGAAAAGAACTTTGTAGTATCATGGTAAACAGTCTCTATGTAAATAAAGAATTGATTATTTGGTTATACAAACCAATCGAACCTAAACACCAGAAACATATTGAAGAGATCATTCTTATAGAATTCTTATAGGGTAAAGTTAAAAAGGTTCCAAACAGAATTTTCTGACATGCTGAATGTAAAATGTCTAAAATAAAAAATACATAAACAATTCTGTCACTGAGAATTCTCAAAAACAGCAGCCCAAATATGCAGCCCCATATTCAGACATTAAGGCCTCAATATTTAAAGAGTTGGGCTAGAAAATGCCAATTTTTGATGATTTATATTTCTTTCTTTTTGAATTTAGCAGATTTATTTTAGAGACAAAGTAGAGACACACCTAAAACATTTCAGAGAGCAAATGTAAAGGTTCTGTTTTAATGATCAAACCCATGCTATAACAGTCAAAATATGTATTGTGTGACATTTTGAGGAATTACTGTGAGTAATTACTGAGTAATTTAAAAACTGTGTGGTCTCAATTTCACAAACACAGAATGTGACAGATCCATGGCAGTAATAATTACATTCCAAACTGCTATAAAATGAATGTTGCTTTGATACAGATATTACAAATTTCTGACTTTCCAAATAAATTATGTTCTATTTAATCAATGTGGTATTATGACCTTCTTATCACTGTTAAATGACTGTGCTAATAAAGCTGACTTTTACTACTGACAATAAAGGAAACCAAAGAGACTCTAAAGAGGAAAATGAGCTTTTTCAGAGATCATAGGTTTAAAACAGAAAGAAACAACTTCTTAAACAAATACACAAACACATGTGTGTTGGAATGTCAATATACAATTTGCTGCTGGAATGGAAGACAGTAAAGTCAGGTGTTCTTGCATACATCTCAGAGAGAAAGCTGTGGTAAGTGACACCTAGGAGAAAATGACTTAAATGAGTGACTATTATTAAAAAGTACTAATTATGATGCATGTGAAAATGTTACCTCAGACCTCAGGTTTTTGAGCAGAGTAGGATTCTGGGGCTGGAGGAGGATATTGATTTGAGCTCTGTTGTGACTGACAGAGCCATTGCCATAACTCAGAGCTGACTGCATCATCAGCTGGTAGACTGCAATGCACACCAGCTTCCCACTGTCCATCTGCCAAGCATGCAAATCACAGCTCCAACACCATCCACCAAAAGAATGGAGATTCAAGTAAAGAATTCTGTGAATAATGTGCTATTATGATGGTTAATTGGTGTCATTGGGGTTCTACACATTCTAGCATATAATACTATGGAGGATACTTGCCTACTGTTCATTTGCATTGTTTAAAGCAGGATTGGGAATTGTGACACTCTGATGGGTTTTATAGAAACAGTGAACAACATCTGTAATAGCTTGACTAAAGATAAACATTTAAGGAAAGAAGAAATTGTAAATCCAGTGTAAAAATCTCCGGGGTCACACGAAGATGTGATGCCTCTCTCCAGCAGGCTGCTGGGGATTATAAATCTTGACTTCTGATGGCCCAATTCCTGGAGTGGTTGTCCCTTTGATCTTGCGTGGTATAAGAACCAAAGACACATCTAATCCAGTGGTTTGAGAGGGATTGTTGTCCTGACCAGACACAGATCTAATCCTCAGCTGAGGCCGACTGCTTTCCAGGGCAGGGTGTGATCGGTTTCATGACTGAAACCCCCATCCCCAATCCCTGCATCCAACCTGTTCTTTGCATCTTGATGTTTCCATGTAATCAATAAATATCAGTCATGCCAAAGTCATTTATTCATTATTTGCGATGAGAAACTGAGCTATGCTGACCAATACATGTATGTTAGGCTATGAGGAGGAAAATCTATATGACTCTATGAGAAGGACAATTACATATAACAATTACATTTCATTGGCAAATATTCACTGTACATTGTTCTGTAATGTTTTTCATTAAACATCAACCAACTGCTATTGTTAAGAGTGACTACCTTGCTGGATGGATAAAGATAAGAATCAAATCATGAAATGAATTTGTGGTGCAAAAACATTTACTTAATTTGTAGTATCTGTATTGCATGAAACAGCAATGACCCTATACATTTTTATACAAACCTACGTATTTAACATATTCACAAGCAAACATTTATATTTATGTAACCCTGCTCTGATGTTGCTTTTATGTATCATTACTAATTAAACATTTAATTGAAAGACTCACTCCACTTGAACTTAGTTCCTGATTTTACTTGAATGAATTCTCAAAAAACAGAAGCCAGCCCTTGCATAAATAGATGGAAAACTGTCCCTTCATTTACTCAATAACTTTATTAATTGAATAGCTACAGTACACCTTCAGTATATGCAAAAACATATGTTACGGCATGTGGGAAATCATTTTAGGAGGAGGTCAGAAAATTGATTTTATAGTCCAATTACTCATACTTTCACTGACATGTCAATTTTCAGATGCTTGTGGATCAGTCAATCAGGGATTAATTTTGTAGTAAAATAACATCACTGTGTAAAATGTAATCTTTGGTTGTTACCTTAAAGCTGAAAAAAATATTTAAATAAATGTGTTTACAATAAAACAATAGTAAATTAAACATCCATTGCATATTCAACATGAGGAGGGACTTGATAACTTGAATAAACCACAATAAATTATGCTTATCTCCCTCCACTTAACATTTTGAACATACCAAAGGGTGAAAGAGACTACTATTTATTATTAAACTGTCTTATGTGTATGTCAAGAGCACTATAATCCAATATTATCATGATGGGGGATTTAATTATTTTCAGAGGATACAGTGAAGATTCAACATAATGGAGTCAGTTTTGCAAGATGTAGGGAATTGTGTTAACAATTTTATAGTGAACACTTTGCTATGGTTTTACATATGTTGAACAGAAACATTGACGATTTTCACTATCACTAATGTCACTAATGTCTGATCCTGTCTGATAGCTGAATGGCTGTTGATGGGTTCTGGTGAAGGCAATTCTGCGGTTGACAGATGAGATGGAAATGTTCTTGGTAGAGTTTGAATCTGCAGATGAATAACACTGATGATTGCTCTGGATATTGATTAAAAGCCAGTCAACTCCAAGGTAATCACTGTACCCTGTCTGGCTTCAAGCAAGTGTGTGTGTCACTGGTCATGAGTAATGACTCCATCACAACCACTCTTGTTCTTAAACAGGACATTGTCCATGACAAAAATAGATATTCAATGTATTGAAATTCTTTAAAAATAACAAAAGGCATTTTTGCATTCTCACAAGTGTTATTGGCTTGCCTCTCACACAAGAAATACAGCATGAATGATACACTGTGATGTTCACTTTTTTCGTGAGGAAAATAATTTTGTCCATTCAGTATGCATAGATGAAAGGAACAGGGTGAAAACAGCACACATATTCATAATCCCTTACCACCTTTTCTCCAGTCCAAATCAATACCAATGTTAAGGAAGCACTGTTTCAAAGCATATTTCCAGTGAATCTCTCTCTCTCTCTCTCACTTGCCATTCTTTCTTTTATTGCTTTCTGGAGAGACATTTCAGAGTGTTCATTCCTATCCATGTAAAGGAGCATGTTTACACTTAACATAAAAAAACATTCCCACAGAAAGTTCCATTCATAAATATGTATCAGCAGCTGGCCTGTAAGATGCTCATAAAAACATTCAGCACTCATTAGATAGGTTGTCAGAGCCAAAATCCCAGAGTTGTCATAACCTAAATGACATCTGTTACAGGTCTGGACTTTGATCTGATTCAACCTGTGCAATGTCAACAAGCTAGATCAAATTGAAAATGCTCAATATGTAAAGATGAGATTAATGGTATTCCAATCAATAGATCCTTGGTTCATTGGAACAATTACAGATAAACACAATATATTGTACGTGAACATTCATATATCATGAATAAGCCTTAAAATAAAGAAGAATATTAAAACTTAATGTATAGACATAGATGTAGTGGTCATGGGAGAAGTGAGTCTAATATGTATCCAACTATTCTTCATGTCTCTAATCATCAAAATTTAAAATTTTAAAAGTTTTTATCTGCACAAGGAGGCATGTTGGCATGTAGGCACTCAAAAATCTGTATGAATGTGCAAATCATACAAAGATTCTACATACAAAGATTTCCCACATGGCAATGGTTCAGAGCTTCCCAAGTAATAATGGTAGCAGTAGCACTTTAAAGATGGGTTCATCTCTGGATTAGAAATATCATCTCAAATCACCAAAGTAATGTTGTTTCAGTGTGTATATTTTCAATCCTGACCTCCCCACCCCCAAATCTATCCCTCTTGCTGTGTACAGCATATTACATGAAGATGATACCTGCAATGTAGTAAAATTAAAATTTGGGGGAAAATATGAATAAATGCACCTTTCATGGAGACGGTGATACTTGACTCTGTAATGTATCTCAGTTTATATCCTCATATGTTGATATTAGTTTGAAGAACTCACAGGTCTTTCTAAAGATGCAGTTTGGTGGAAATTGTAGTTATTTCAAATTTGTCTGAGCTTTGAACTGAAAACCTAGTCCCTTGAAACAGTCAGAGATGCTGTGTGAGTACTTTAAGCCGCACTAGCCCAGGGGCATCCCTTGAAACAGCTCACGTCTCTGCATATGAGAAAGGACATCTCAAGAAAAGGTTTCAGGTGACAACTGGAAGTCAGGAATGCTCCCACAGAGAGCTCCTATATTCAGATATCTCTTCCTCAATAAAGAAAATCCACAAACTAAACACTGTTTGCTCCACAGAAAACAATTCCAATAGTTCAAATTAACATGGCTTTAAAATAATTCACTGTCCATAAAACCCCAAAGTACCATTAAACAGAAATCCCATTTCAAGAAAACTTCGAAGGTTTTTCAAGAAGATAGGAATGATATAATTATTTCTCCATCTGTTTCATTTGACTGGTCATGAAAAGACAGGAAAATTCTGAATGAGACCAGACAGTGTAGCAAGACAATCACATCTACATCAGACATCACATTTTCTCCATGCATTCATTTCATCTTATTACATTTAACAGCTCAGTTTCTGTAACACTTTTAAAACAGACAGAATCAGGCATGTGAGGGAGGCCCTTGAGAGCACAAGTCTGCTGACTGCTGTGCTTTTATGTCTGTATGAACTAAAAAAAAATGAATGCAATGTTTAGAATTCATAGTACAGTGGACTTGTCCTTTAACTGCTGACAACTTGACAATATTATTTACCACATTTTGTTCTGGTTGTTTTCCCTTCTCCAAATGTTGTTGTTTAAATAAATAGTTTAGCATTTACAATTTTACCTTCACAAAATAGATTGGAAAAGTGGTACAATTGCACATTGCAAACAGCAAGCACAAAAAAGGACAAAGACAGAGGGTGAAGACATTGCAAGCTTTGCTTTAGTCAATATAGGTAACAAGGTTTAATAATAAAAAATGTATAAATATTTTTCAGGGTAGAAAGCAGTGAAGTGCCAAAAAACTTTCATAAAAAGAAGAAGGATAATAGAGCCATTTTTAGTGTATGTAAACAAAATTACACATTCTGACATCTAAATTCCAAGCAGAATACTTTACAAAGAATTAATAGATGAATGGATAAAAATCTCAGTGAATTCGGGGAAATGTTCATCCTGTCATTTTCAAATAAGAGTCATAAGTCTTATAAGAATATTTAATACTTTAATTATTTACATTTAGCTGTGTGTATGATTGGTGTAGTGTCAGAAACTTTAAATTGTCACATGTTCTTCAAAGAGTGGCTCAGTCCCAGCTCCTTCACCTGCTCCAGTGGGACTCTGAGTGTTTTATTTTAAGGCTTAGCATTCCCACACGGACGTGCTTTGCTGATTATGTTTGCACGCTGATATTAATCAACATCTGTGTAGTAATTTCGTCAACCAGGAAATTACACCTCGAGATGAATACAAGGACTCAGGTGCACTGGAGTTCACGCAGACAGGTTAATAATTATGCCCGAACCGCTGTCTGCATTCCATATCAGATGGGGAGGAGAGATTCTTTCATCTTCTCATGCTTCTTTCTGCCGATTAAGTGTCAAGCAGTGATACTGTACTAAAATACAAAGTAATGGTTAATCTGAAAGTTGCTGGACACATGCTTCTTGCTATTTAAAGCAAGCTCAAAAAAATAAATTACAGAGGGATTGACTTGGAACTGTGTAATCTGTATCAGTGCTGAGATTTGACCTTGCAAACACTTTGCTTGCAGTAAGACATTTACTTGGAATCAGCTCAGTGAGCCCCTCATCAGACATCCTCTAACAAGAAGTCAATCAGCGCTGTAGAGAGTAATTGCATGCTGTCAATACTCAATCAAGAAATGCCTTGTGGTGGAATAATGTTTGGACTTGATCTCGGTTAATAATGCCGTGCAGACCCATGTCGAAAACTGTGCCTCTCTCTCCATGACCGACCTTTTTAAGCCATGGTGTAAACAGGCAAAACAGAGGGCTTGTAGTTTCATGAGATGAAAATGCCAGTAATTGCAGCTCTGTTCATTTTCCTCTGATTTCCTCAAATGCAGAGGTAGACTAACCTGTTATTTTTCCTTTTCATACACTCATGAAATATACATTTTCATACATCATTTCAAAGGCCACATAATTGACTTGATATAATGTGTAGTTAACCAGGACAAAACAAATAATATAGGATTTACTGACAAGAGAACCATGAGCAGCATGCTGTAATGAAACCACCCCCCTCCCCCACAAACGCACACAAACACACATACACGCCACCCCAAACACATACGATATCCAATTTCACTTATCCATGTTAACAAACTCTCCAAGTCTACAGTTGGTCCATACACACACACACACACACACACACACACACACACACACACACACACACACACACACACACACACACACACACACATATATACACTCAATATGTCTTACATTTCTCTCAATATCTCACATATACACTCTCCCAGACTGGTTTCTTACAATCAGTGTTAAGTGACATACATGCATACACTTGAGCAACTGCAATCTCACATAGATTCTATTTTATTTCCAAAAATATAAAATTGAAATTAAATGGAAATTTCTCAGCATTTCACTTGTGCTATGGGTAGTTCATAATTACAAAATAAGTTATAAGGTATGATAAGTATGATAATGCAAGTTTTGGCTCTGCAGGAGCCCTGTCCCATGGTGGCACAGCCTTCCTCTGGTTCAGTCTGAGCAGGCGTAACTAGGGGACTGCATGGAGGCATGCCATCAGGCTTCTGTGTGTTCTCCCAAATTCACACAGCAGACTACAGGGGTGAGAATGAACACATAACAACAACCAGCTTTTTTCCATACTCAGAAAATACTATACCCAATAGTTTCATTTTGCATGACTGAAATGACCCTTATTAGTAGGTATTGAATGGACATTACCTCTAACTTTAAAATAAAGTGTGGGAATATTGATATTGTTAACTGTGTAAAACCTAAAGGAATTCATGCATCTGTAGAAACTGACATGTCAAGTGTCAATTTTGAAATGTCTTTTATAGCAATAACATAATGATACTTATAACATTATACAACATCTATAGGCTACTGTTTAATTGCTATTTTTTACTCAGAATATGTCTGTTTTTGTTCAGTATTCATGCAGTTTGATTATTCTCATTTTTCCTGTTTAAAAGCATTTTTGATTTGGAAGGACATTGGTCTGAGTATTGAGGTGGTGGTTCAGAACTTCAATCAATCATTGTTACTGCCACTTGTTAGCAAGGCAAAGTGCCAAATATAATTTGCTCCACAGTTCACCCTGTTGTGAGAATGGTGCAGACCACTCTGGTTGTGATAATTATAATTTGCTTTACAACATAACTGAAATGCAAAGTTGTATTTATGGGGCCTTTTGATTTAGAATTCAATCTCCATTATGTCTGATATCTTGCTAGACAAAATGCTGGCTTTAGCTTTAAAACAATACTGAAAATATAGCCTAAATTGTACAATTGTATGCATCACAATCAATTTGGATTCCCTGATCTCCTTAGCAGAAGTGAATAGAACCAGTTGTGATGTCTAAACCAGTTTTGATTTTCATATTGTCATCATTGTTTTGGCTCTTGCTGGTTTACTAAAGTCATTTCATTGTGTTACACAACTGCCCTTTTCTGTGACCTAGTCCTTTCATTCTTCAAAATCAATATAGGCTGAGAATGTTGAATGTTTGTCTTTGATTCATGGGAAATCTTTTTGCAGAGAAGGAAGAAACATGGAGGATTTTATTAGACCGAGAGTGATGTCAAATTAGGTCACATTTGTAGTCTGTCAGCTGCCATGAGCTCGACTGTGAACTTGAAACCATTAGCATACAGGCCTGTTTCCCTTTTTTAATTGCAAAAATTAAAAGCTGAACAGATATTTCAAGTGTGATTTGAAAGCCCCCAGGAGGGCTAACACATTTGTATGAGTCCTCCCCAACTTGCCATCCAATGTTTCAAGAATGAATCTTGAAGCTTCAAGTCTTCCACACCATCAAAAATATTAGTCTAGATCACCTAAATATGCACACAACCTTTGTTTTATCCAGTATTTCTTTTTGTTCTGGGGAAATAAGTCATAGTGAAGGGAATGATTACTGTACCAGAGACATTAGATAACATTTTGATTGTGCGTTTCTTTTTAATAATATACTTTACCACTCTCACTCTTCTGGCACTGCTGTTTACAGATTTAACAGCTCTCCTCCCCTTGCATATAATTATGGTAAGTTACAGGCACATCAGTACAAATACCACCTGTACTGTTATCTGACATGAAATCACTGACTATTTCATGTGACACTGTGAGACAATGGGTTGGCCATACAGATATAAAGCGTCAAAATAAGTTTAATGATTTACAGAAAGATAAATTATTTCTGGAAAAATTAGAAAAATTGCTATGAAAAATGTTCAATTAAAAACAATAATTGAAAAAAAAACAAAATTCTGTTACCAGTTCACAATGACAATCTTTTGCCTTTTGAAGATTTTGATATCCCTCACAGTGAATATCAAGCAGAGGGTTATCTGCTTGACTCCCCTTGTCCTACTCGAGCTTCTGTTATTACAGAACATATTATGCTGGAGGCAACATTGACATTTTCAGAGATTCCTTTTGTTGCACCATTTTCCATGGTTTTCGGACATAATTGTGAAGACATCGCCACCACTTTCTCCCTTAATATATTGGTATTAGTGGAAAAAACCCTAAAACCTAACACACTCCAGAATAGCTTCACTCACTGTGGTAGCATTCTCAATGGGCACAGTACAGTCCATTTTAAATATTGAAACCACAGCTAGCATAACACTGTCGTTGGTCGATTGTGCCTCTGATGACTGAATCACTGTACTGTTGGTAGCTTACTGCTGGTGGTAAATTAGTTCATTAATATAAATGGATTAGCTTAAAAAACTGACAGTGAGATTTAACAGCAAGGTGAGCTATCACTGCATACTTTTACGAATATTCTGTGCTATGTATATAGAAAAACATGCCATTCCTGGGGTGATTGACAGCCCTCACCATTTGCCTCAGGCTGACTCACTGTCACTGGTATGCTGTGCATTTTTGTATATGCTTGTTATGATTTATTATTTTACACGCACACACACACACACACACACACACACACACACACACACACACACACACACACACACACACACACACACACACACACACACACACACACACTCAGGTGAACTGTACTACCCTATATTCTGTATAAACTGGAAACATGTGCTGTAATTAATTTGCGGAGATTTTATACAGAATATTTTGAGTACGTATGGGGAATTTTTTGGGCATGATCCACTATTGCCATTAAGAGTCATTTCTGTATTGGTCCTCTGCATGTAAAACTGCTTATACAGATTTTTTTTTTCAGTGATGTCTCTGCCAATTGTTCTCATTGGACATAAAAATGCTGAAATAACCAACTATGGCTGGACACTATGGAAGCTTTCATGTACAAATTGGACCCAAATCCAGATGCAATAAATTAAGATGAAAAAGGATGAGATGGTTTGGCCCAGTGGTGCATAAATGCATTAAGGTACTGTGGCACAGGGTCAGTTTCATCCCGAAACACCCATCCAGCTCCCTACAGGACTGCAGATATCCAGAAACACACCAAACCACCAAACAGAAGCTAAGTGAAACCAAAAAATGTTAAACAGAACTTTACAAAAGTGTATTTTGATTCTGTTTGATTAAAAGGAATAGTATTTACCAATAAGGAACAAAAGAAGCACTGATTTTAAACCACAGTAAAAGTCATGCCCTCTTTCATAGGCATGCAGTCACATGACACACATGCCTGATATCATGCAGTCACATGACACACATGTTTGATGTTTAATATTACTATATTCTGACAAGATTACACAGGCACACACATGTCAACTGATCAATAAAATATAACACCCTGTATGTTGCACAACAGGACATGGAATCTATGTTTGACTTGAAACCAGGAACAATGTGTCATTTTGTGTTTATATTACTTGCAGGATTGAAGAAACCACAATAAAATGCAAGGTTTTTAATGCAGCTGTGAACATTTTTATCAGTGGTAGAGTTTACAGTGTGTGTTTGCACTTCAGTTAAAACTATTATCCAGTTCAGTAATGGCTAAATATATAAAATATTCCCCTACTATACAGCTCATAAATGATTATTCATAAAAATTTGAGCAATCCAATGTTGTTGTTATTGTTAAAGTAGAGGAAGTATCATTTTAATACAGGACTTCTACATTCACATGACCTTAAACCAACCTGATGGCCCAGCAGTCACTAACTCTGCCTGCATCGCCATGATTGAAGTATCGGAGGGAGGGATCATCAATACAACAAGGAGGGGAACATGCACATAGTTGGCAGGACACAGCATAAAAGCAGTGATGGAGAATGAGCCCATAGACATTTGTTTTATTGCAGTCTGAAACACATCTGCTGCAGTCACTTATCCTCAGGTTCCACGGCAGGACACTTCCCATCTAAGCTGTCCTGGTGAGCACAGGACCCGGTGCTTTGTGACCCATGTCACTCCTTTCTTCCTCTTCCCCTCTCTAGGGCTGCTCCCCCCGGTTTGCACAGTGTTTTCTCTGTGGTTGGTCGGGACAGAGTCACAACCACAAAGCATTTACAGTATCGCACTGCCTTTTTTTTCAGCATCGCTCCTTCTCAGCTACAGGCTTGTGGGAGAGCAGACAAGCAGCTCCTCCCAGCCAATGGTATGTTAGAAGCAATCAAACTCACAGGAGGGGGAACAGATGCACCCTACCTGCCTGTCAGGGGAAACTAAAGAGGTGCTAATTTGTTCATTACTCCTGCATGACTACCTTACCTCCTACAATGCTTTCTTAAGCTGGAACTACATTCTGTCATTACAATGCAAATAAAATTATGTGTGCAGTCTGGTAGTTGTCCCAACATTTGTACCAATAAATGATAAGTAGTTTTCTGTTTCAGATTTGAATATTTGTCATTGTATACACTGAGCTCCCCTTGTGAACCTCAACATATTCATTCCCAAATACTGTAGATATTTCTGCTCTGGTGAGAGGGAAAGGTTCCTTAGATGTGTTGCATGTTAGGTATAACCATACACAGCATATACAGGTGACTGAAGTGTATATCGAAAGGCAAAAGGCAGTTTTACATGGCCACAAGTTCAGCAGCTCACACACTGCCTGGGGCGTCTCAGTCACTGCTGATGAGGGAAAGTGCTGGAATCTGCAGAACACATGGAAACCTTTCCACTAAATCACTCAACTAATAAACTACAAAAACATTTTTGTCAAATGTGTATATATATTTACATACATATATACAGGACATAACGTGGATCAATTAAATGTGATAAAACTTTGTGAAATGTTTTGTATCCAAAAAAATCTGTATCTGTATCTTGGATTGGCTTATAATTTTGATGAATGTGCTGAGGAATAATGATAAAATGTAGGGAAATTCCTTTTTTTAAAACAAATAAATAAATAAATGGATATAATTCAAGCTCCCTTAAATATTGTCATGAAAATCTGTCATTGTGTTTTGGGAAAGCAAAGTAATGACAGTAATGTATTACACTACTACTACACTGTTACTATTATCTATTTTACCTCTTCAAATAATATTTGATAATATTATAATCTAATTATAATTAACCACTCACTACTACACATGAAACATATTTTAACATGTTCTGTTTCCAAAATATAAGTTTAAAATTCCATAGCTACCTAAAATAATGTGTGTAGAAATATGTTCCAGATATTCAGTTGGAAGTAAGGGGTCGTATATGGCGGATCTTGATGAATTTTGTAAAGAGATAACAAAATAAAAAAAAATGGGGGAGGGCGGAAATACCCTTATTTCAAGATTAAAAAAACTTTTTATAACATAAGGTTCAGCAGGTAAGTGCTGTGAATTGTTCTACAGTTATTAAATGTTCTATAAAAATGCAATCAATAATTGAGCAAGTGGGAATTGTACTCTGGAAGCTAAGGAAAACATAATTATATCATAATTATATACAGAGAAAGCTGCAAGCTTTTGGGTATCACAATTGGCCCTTCTCTAGTATTTGTGAGGTTATGTATTTGTTCCAGCATCCATGTATATTTGATTATTTTTGTGAGGATGTCTCACTGTCAGTCAGTACAAAGACATTAGCCCTCAGGTATAGATTTGTTATAGATATGTATTTTTTGGTTATTTTTATTTATTAGTAACATTGATCTCCTGATTAATGATGACTGAGGTCCTGATAGAGGGCCAGATGTTGAGTAGGGCTTGGCAGGTGAAATGTTTTGCCGCCTTACAAGAGTAAATATATCCAGGCTGAACTGATGTCCAGTGAACCTACTGTCTAGCCAATATATGTATGAGTCCTATGAAAAATATCAGGAAAATAACTAATAAAAAATAATATGTCAATTGACATTCCCAAATACAAATGTAACTTTCAAAAAAATCAATGCACAGTTTATTAGTATTTACAAAATTATATTATTGTTTGCAAGACATGTAAGAAAAAGAAAATGTGCAGTTAAAAGAAATCTTAAAATAGGTTTCCTTATTACGGGAGTCCTGATTTATAAAGCTGTGCTTCATTTCTACCATTAATGTCATAGCTGATTAGTTGCCAGCTATTTCGTCTAATGGCAGCATGGCATGTTTTATACCCCTTAATTATAGTAAGATTATTGCCTGCCTCTGCTTTTCCTGGGAAAGCCTGCTGTATAGGATAGCCTTGTCAGCTCTTTCAGGCAAACTGTTTGTATTTGAAACTTCAGTGGTTGTTAAGCATAACATATGGAACAGTTTTCTTTCTTTCTTCCCATATACTTCCTCTGGACTAATTAAGTTATTTAAAACACATTACTTGGGCATTCTCCTGAATAAAGATCACATTGTGTTAAATATAAATGGTATTGTTAGCCCAAAACTGAATGAACAATATTGGAGTTGTTCATTTAATTATTTTGAGTCACCTACTGCTAATATAATTTTGTGCACTAAATTACAGTGTGAAGAAGAAAAAAAAACAGGGGGTAGTATAATATAGTAGCATGCTCCAGCAGGCCAAATGATTATTTAAATAGTGTTAACACTGCCCTATAGTATCTTTGTAACAATGTAATTACACATATACCTACTATCAGGTCAAGTACACCTTGTCACATAATTCTGTATGGAAATACTGTGTGTCACATAATTTGAAAACGTGAAATGAATGAATAAGTGTTGACTAAGGTGTGCTGATCCATCCTCTGATGCACTGGTCCAATCTGGATACAGTATATCGCTAATGAACTCATATAAATGGTAGTGCCAATTTCTAATTGACACTGTCAGCCTTGCGAGGTGCCAACATTCACAAAGAGAAGTAGTACTCTAATTTTAGGTCAATTTATTTTCAACATCAGCAAAAGTGCAGCTGCCTGCTGAAACAGCTTAGATGGTATCAGTAAGATTTTGCCAGGTTTTTTTTTCTTGACAGCTATAAAAGGTTTGTTTTTATTTATTTTTTTACACAAATTTGGATGAGTCAATGCTCAAAACAACAACAAAACAACAAACAATAATAAAACAAACAAACAAACAAACAAACAAACAAACAATAATAATCATCATCATCATCATCATCATCATCATATACAGATCATAGAGCTAAGACCTGGATATCTGCTCATTGTTTTGCATATGCACAAGATCATTCACTGATTTTGAGAAAATTTGTGAATGAGGTCTATTGTGTATTGATTGTCTCAGATTTCCATTTCTAATCATGCTCATTCATATCATTTATGAACACATATTAAAATGCCTGTGGTTCATTTTATGAAAAGGTCATGTAAAGAAAGTTTCAGTTTACACAAATACTGTAAAGTTATAACAGATGGGGACAGAAAATAAGATTTATCCATTGTATTACCATTTTAGAGCCATTGTACGCCGATTGAACTTCAGTGCAGCATCAGGAAAACAAGGTACGATACCTTAGGTGCACAATATACTTGCGGCGTCTTGAAGGCCTTGTATGTATTCATGATTTGTTCCAGTCCTCTGGGAACATTAGTAATAACCTTTCAGAAGTACTGATTGCAAGGAAGGATGCTCTGCATATTAACAGGAAGTTGTTTCCCGAGGGAGTTCACAGTCTGCCTGAGAAGTGCTAAGAGGATCTGGTTGAAGGAGGGGGCATGGGGGAAGGGGGTGGGGGAATTGGTAAAACATATCCAATGGGTCTGGAATGGAATGATTAAGATGCACTTAAGCTAAAATAAGTTAAAGAGCTGACACTGGTGGGGGACGGTGGAACAAGAGGGAATCAATTACAGCACCCCGTTCTTAGCAGATTTATTTAAACTGTCCCGAGAGCGCAGCTGTGTATGTGTGAGGTTGACATCACACAAGTACAAAGTGAGAAGGGAATGAGAGCCAGCGAGCTCTGTACTTGCAAGTTCCCAAGTTCAACCACATCAGCACTTGTTCCATTTTAGCTGATGAAGGACGGTAAACAAGCATGGCTGTCTTCAGTCAAGGCATCCCTGATGAATGGCTAAACAATCTACCACCCACATCAATATGACTAATGACACTGCTTTTCCTTTCTCACAATTTTTTTTTGTATTTTGTACAAATTGCTCTGCTGTGTATGCAGTGTATTTTCAGTGTCGTAATGCTTCTCTGTTCATAGTTCTCCTAATTTCTCAGTTAATTTAATTTCATTCCAAAACGTTACCTTGAGTGAGTATCCTAAGAGAATCACTAGAATAGCTACTTGCAAAGATTTCCTTTGTTAATACTGCTGATGCTAAATCATAATTTTAATACTAATAATACAACTTAATACTAACATATCATTAATAATACTCTTTGTTTTATAATTCATCATGATATACACCATACATTACTTACAAATGTTTATTTGTTTGTAAACGTCTGGGAAATCCTATTTTTCTGAAATGTGTTCTTTTGAAGATATAGGACTCGATTTATTTAAGTTTGTGTGCAGAAAATCACGTGTAAAACTTTTACCATGTGCATACAATCATCTGAGGCGATCAACTAACAAGATGCAAAGAAGATGGCATAAAACCGGGAGAGAAACGGTTCGTTGTTTTTGTTGGTCACCCCTACATTATTTCACAAGATCATGGGAGGAACTGCAAGTACTGGTAGTAGTTATAGATACATTATTTCAGTCCTGACAAATTTATTACTGCTGGCAGACAATCAGTGTCACAGTTTGAAGTACATGAAAGTTCAGATTTCTTCTAAACACATGACATATCTCATTTAAATAGGCTGACTCTTAGATGATCACCCACAAAGACAGAAATAACAAGGAATGAACAAACCTTGGGTAGGGTATATATAGTTTTGACATAAGAGCTGTGTCACAGTAGCCAGCATTGCTTCCACACACATTTCACTTTCTTGCCTCCCATTAAATAAAATGTCTGTTTTACACATACACATACCTCTGTTTCCTTTAAAAAAATATGTAGTAATTCCATTATACAAGAAAACACTGTGGTGTTCATACCAGCAAAATATCACGGTCACTTAAAGCATCACCTTGAGCGTCACTCTAATAGCTCCTAATGCTACATTATTGACTAAACTAATATGACAAGTTGTTTGAACAGGGAACAAGTGTTTCAAAATAATCTTTATGTTGTGTCTGTGTAATTTGGATTAGTTTCATAACACTGCCTTTCTTTCAAATATGGCCATTAGAGAATGATTAAATATTTCTACATGCATAAAACTGCAAAATTCTGACACAGCTACTAACAACCATTCCCTCTGTGTCTCTGTTGCTTTAGTTGTTTAATAGAGTGTGTCAGCCAGGCATATCATTAGTTCTCATGAGCATATTTGGCTTAATTGTCTTCACAGGCCTCCTCCCCGCCCACTCCTGGGTGACCACCATGGTCAGGGGCAGGCCCATCAGCACATTACATGAGACCAGTGTTTGTCACGCAGCAATCAATGCCAACTCTTGTCTTACTGGTGCCTGCCATGAATGCATCAATTTATTGGAATTTTCTCATTTACTCTCTCTCTCTCTCTCTCTCTCTCTCTCTGTCTCTCATCTAAAAACACAAAGTGACAAGGCATTCTAAATACTGATTGCAAATATTCCTTAAAAGCAAATAACACTACTGTTTGCTAAACATCTATCTAAATAATCTATTTAAAAGGACACACATTTACATGTCAACAACCACTGTGCACATTTTCTGACAGTTGAAATTAATTAGGATGTAAAATATGAGAAATATTAACCAGCTCTCAGACAGTGTCTCTTAGGATTCTATGATGCAGAGCGTTCATTTCTGGTGGGGTCCTGCTATTATTTATTATATCAATCTTGTCAGTGTTTTGCTTCCATGCATTTTGCAAACATCATTTGTCACAACATAGAGAAAAGAAATCTCAGACCCTGTTTCTGATGTCTTTAATTCACGACTTAGTTCTGTGCTGCCATTGATGCTCTTGTAGACTAAACTCAGCAAGTCACTATCTGTTTCTCCCCAATAGTTCTATACTTTTATGGTCTATGAGCAAATTCTTCAAATAGGATGATTCAAGTTTAATAATTACATTTAGGTTACATTATTAGGTTAGTCAATATCATCAGCTGAATATCGGGTTCTTTTAATTGCAATTGGCCCCTTTTGTAAAAATTTATAAAATAGTTTATTAAGAAACATGTGTAAATGTATTTTTATATGGATATGAATTCAGAAATGTGATCAGATGTATCAAACACACACACACACGTTTATTCACATCAATGTATTTATATTTCTAAATATCAATTGATCATAAGTTGTATCTCACATTTTTTGTATTGTTGCATTTACATTCAGATTCATGTGGGTTACAATGGGCCAGTGAAAATGTCTTTATTAACATTAAAAATAAATATACAAGCTCATTCAACTTCATGGAAGATTCTGTTTAAAAGTTAATGTAACTGCACTTTCACTGTTTGCAGCAACAGCATAGCATCGTGACCTATAGGAAGTGATCTGAAATGAAAGATTTCTCTGAATCCTTTTGGCAAGTATGGATACTATGATACATATTATAGCTCACCTACTGAACCAGTAAAATGAAGATATCCAGAGGTCTGTCCATCAGATACAATTTCATTTTGCTTAATGTGAATGCCTATTATTTCTTCCATCAGTAGCTGTGATATAAGTAGAATAAGTAGGTTGTGTATGAAAATAAACATGTTAAAGGTGCTTTATATCAGCCTCTCCTCAGGACTGCATCACACATAAAATCTTATTATGGTTAATTATATATAACTGCACAGTCTGTCATGATTTATTCCTTACTTATAATATGAATTAACAGCAGACATAAAAAGCTAAAATTTTACTCCATGTCTATGGAATGTGCATTGGAGGTGTGAGGGAAACATAAAACAATGGCAATAACAAAGGCTTTACAAACTGCTGCTTAGTAGCCTTGTGTCCTGGAAATACACTGCTTCTAATGAAGACACTTTACAGCTGCACCAGTGGGCTAGCTTAGAGTGCGGTGTCAGAAGAAGGGAAATATCAAAGCAGAGAGAGTAAAGTGAAAGGAACAACACAGAGGCCCCACCTAAAGAAGAGAGAAGAGAATACAGGTATTAGTTCATTTATCACCTCACTCCCTCTCCAAGGCAGACAGAGCAGGAAATCTATTCCACTCAGTTTTAAACAATATTCTCTCCATCTTTGTCATCCACAGCTATTGAAATCTTGGCAAGGGCTAGTGAAAAATTGGCATGTCAGCTTTGGGGTTCGTATACTGTGGGTACACACTGAACACAGCACAAGGAATACAATGTGAAAGGGATTTGTTTGGCTGTGCTTTCTTGCTGTCAGGTTAATAGGAGCATCAAAACACTGCCATAACTGTTTTTTCTTCCTTTTTTTTTTTGGCTGAAGGCATATAATAGTGTCCAATAGTGTTCAGTGTTATGATGACAAAGGACTTTCAAGGCCTTGTCAGCAGAGCAATCAAACACAACAGGGTGTGAGACTACTCTGTACTTTTATGGCTGAGGTTTAACATCTTTCATTTATGCCTCAACCATTTATGTATTCTTGGCTCTTCAGCGGATGAAGAAAGGCAATACATTGCAAATAAAGTGTCTCAATGTTTTTGTAACAAATAAAAAGCAATGGTAACTAAGCTGCCTCAAATTCAGGGAACATGAAGCACTGATTTCTAATTTACCTCAGAATCTTGTCAGAAAAAGATGCATATTCATGAGAAATTAATATTTTTCAAGTGGTTCATTAGATACCAAATTCGCATATTAGCCAGCATGGTGTTTGAAATAAAAATATTATTGGGTTGTAGCGGCTCCTATCTAACATGATTCACTGACAGCCAGCATGACCTGCGTGCCATGGCTGAGTGACGTTGGGAGTGCGACACTGGTTGATACTTGGCCATGCTTGTTCAGTGCTGAAGCGCATCTGAGTTGCTACTAATAAAATGCCTTGTTCCGGAATTCAAAAAAAAAATCATTTGCGCTCATTGCGCTGTGTCTTCTTCTCTTGCACAACTTCTATGTTGGTGACCCTGATGACTCTTTAGATGTTTTCCAGAGTGTTTTTATTTTTTACATGGCTACAAATTCAGTTGCTCTCAAGCTACCGGAGTTTTGCGAAGGACAGGCCGTAATTTGGATTGCCTAGGAGGAGGCTCACTTTGCGCTTTGGAAAATAGAGGATGGGACAAAATATTTGTACATCATTGCTGCGATGGGAAGCTCCACTGCAGTCAGGGTGGTGAGTGTTCTTCAATATCCCCCTGCTAAGCACAAATATGATAAGCCACAAAAACTGCTATTGGGAACTTTTGAACTGAGTGTGCCTGAAAGTGCCCAATGTTTGCTCTTGCTAGCTAAGCTGGGCATTGGCCATGCAGGCAATTTGTTGTTGTTGTTTTTGACTGACACAGTTTCCAGACACCGGTTCCTCTGCGACAAGGTTCACAGGTGAGCATTTTTCCTGCATCAGACTTTGACACACAGCAGGGGAAATGGGGTTTGGCACTTGAGGCCACCAATGCCAGCACTCAGATTTTTGGAGGCTGCAGCGCAGTGGTGTGTTTCAGAGGGCAGCGGTTCACCTGGGACTTTGTGGTGGCAAAAGTGTCAACGCCCCTGTTGGGCACTGATTTTCTCTGCACCAATGGCCTGCTGGTGGACATTTAGAATCGACTCCTCATCAACATTGAGACTTTCAGCTCGCTGCTGTGCTAACTCAGCAGCTCCAGCTTGACGAAGCTCTCCAGCACTTGGTGCTGGTTTTGCACGCCTCCTTGCTGACTTCCCCATCCTAACCAAGCCCACCTTTGCCTCCAGCTCTGTCAAACACAGCATGAAGCATCACAGAACGATGTCAGGCCCTCCAGTTCACACATGCGCCTGATGTCTGGATCCTGCAAAGCTTGCCGTCGCCATGACCGAGTTTATCGCCAGTTGTCCCTACATCCTTTGGGCTTCCCTGTCACACATCATGCAGACGCCTGGCAGGGGTTGGTGTCTGTGTGGTGACTACTGGTGTCTGAACGAGGTTACAACATCAGACTGGTATCCTGTTCCCCAGGATTTCTCAGCCTGGTTGGCAGGAAAAGTCATCTTTTCAAAAGTGGACCTGGTCCATTGCTACTATCAGGACCCTATCCATCCTCAGGACATTCCAAAAACGGCTGTGAAAACCCCGTTTGGACTGTTTGAGTTCCTGTGGATGCCCTTTGGTCTGATGAGTGCAACGCAAATATTCCAGCAGCTGATGGACAGCACCCTGTGGGATCTACCATTCCTGTTTGTGTACCTGGATGACATTAGCATGACAACAATGGCAGCTTTCCCTCATTTTGGCGCTAATGGCAACTAGGTTTGTCTGGCACAGACTTAAGAAAGATGTTCATGACTGGGCTGCTACCTGTGTGGCCTGCCAGAGAGCAGAGGTCAACCACCACTCCAGGGCACCACTGGAAACGTTTGAGGTGCCAGAGAGGTGGTACGATCATGTGAACATGGACCTGGTGGGTCCCTTGCCTCCCTTCGCAGGGGTTCATGGCTGACCGCACCACCCATTGGCCGTAGGCGGTCCCACTTCAGTCTACTTCCACCACCGATGTTGCTCGGGCATTCCTCAGCATATGTCCCGTCTGACAGCCCCCACAGCGGGGGTGGCCCCCAGTCTCCCATCCTTCCCCTGTGACTATTTCTGATCCCGCTGTCCCTGACCCTGTCACCTCAAAATTAATACAATCCTGAAATTTGAGTCATACCCTTGTTTTATTGGATATACACTTTTAGAAATAAAACAATTCATCAAACTGTATGTCACGAAAACAAAAACCATGCAAAGTTTATAGAGTCTGACAGATAAAGCAGTCTGTTCCTCAGTTTGAAATATTCTATCGTGATCAGCCCTTTGTCTCTTGTCATATTTGTATATGTCTGGTCTTTGTTTATGAAGCTTAAATGCATGCCATTGTTGACAGATTTTGGGATGCTTGATCTCCAGAACCTTTCTGTAGCCCACAGAGGAAGGGCTTGAGTTAGCTGGTTCTGTTAAGGTAGCTGGTTCTGTTGGTAGCCTCCACCTCATTCTGCATGAACTGTGGCCCTCCAGTGCCATACCAGCACCCAGCTGTGGGACAGCAGGGTCAAAAGCAAGAAGCAGCCAATGACATTGCAGTGATGAGCTTGTCTAATGAGTAAAATTAAGAATTATAAGAAAAAGAGAAATTTACTGGCCAAAATTTGAAAAATGCTTATAATGCTTACATAAACATCAAGTTGCAATATGATCACACTGAATTAAAATAATTTGGTGGCTATGTATTCATATGGCAAGTTTCCATGGTATGAGAGGGATGCATCCTTCTTGGTCGTGATGCTGCATTAAAATAAAGCACTTCAATGTGGTTAAAGGGCCATATCACACCACCCTGTTGTAGCTTATTTTTATACAAAACCACAGCACATCGTGGTTTCATCTCTTAGCTAATGAACACCATCTCTACTTATTCAAACAAGATGCTTCACTTTACCAGCAGCCCACTAATCTGTATCCACGAGCTAGAGGAGAAACACTGGGGAAAATAAGGTCATTTGTGCCTCGATGAGTCTCATCTTGACAGGACCGATGACAGTTTCCATAAAATGCAATGTGCAAGGTTGACAACTGTGAATTAATTGACATGGCTCCGAGAGGTTGTTCTCTAATAACATATCGATCTGGTAGGTCGGATATGCAAAACATCTGTCACAAAAAAAGCACTCTAAATGCTGGTGGAATACCTGATACACAGCATGTTGATTACAAATAATATTAGCAAGGTGATCAAAGGAATTGTACATGGCACCCACTTCTATGACTGTGACAACCAGGATGACATTATGTGAGACCAGATGTCGACTTCTTTGTTCCTTTTGTTTTCAGATCTCACAGAGAAAGGACATCTGGCTAGAGCAGTGCCTGGACATGCATGGTTTGACTATCCAATTCAAGAAAGGGAAAAGCAGTTAGGGAGGGAGGGTTGAATTGCTGGGGATTGTAGTTTTACTTTAAGTAGCCCCACACATTTTGTCTATCACTTCAGTATGCAATAATGGGTGGTATTAAATTATACTAATCAACTCTGAGTTGATTGCAACATGTAATGCAACAGCAAAAACTCCGATTAAACTTTAATAGCCGATTAAAAACACATAAATAAAAAATAAAGGAGACATCTTTGGAAAGTTTCTTTTGGACACTTTTTTTGAGGCTGCCTGAGCACTGAAATTGAAAAATTGTCCACCCACAGGTAATATGGAGGTTGTAGGATACATTTTGTGATATGATAGTTGAAAAAAGTGGCATCAGGTGTAATGAAAGATGTGCATTGAAACTGGAACTCCTTGTCTCTCAGGACAGTACATTTTTGAGCAGACATTGCCTGTCATATCTGAGTTTGACCCAGATCCTTCACAAAGATATTAAATTATGAAGGTCAGTCTTCAAAAGGATTTTCCTGAGGGCAATGCAATCATGCTCAATGAATGAATGAATGAATGCTCAAACCACAATGAAGCAACACATACTTAAGACATGACCAGGGTTTGTGAAATGAGCCCTTAAGTATGAGTCTTTATTGAATAGTAAATATTTTTAGATCTGTTTGAATAAGCAATACTTTATGACTGAGTATCCTAACATGCTCACCCATTGCTGACCCAAAATAAGAGTAAGAGTAAAAATAAAGGTGCCATCCACTTTCTACAGTATATTATTTCCCATCATTAATAAAAATCATCTGCAATGTGGTAATTTCCTCTAAAGTATCTTACAATGGATTTGTATATTTAAGGTAATGGCAGTGAGGCAATTCCAAGTTTTGCCTTGACTCTGCATGTCTGCGTTTAGAGGTCACTGCATCTTGACATAGAAAACAAGGGAGTTGTCTATGAGCATGCAGGGGTCCATGTCACATGATAGGTTATTACAGTGCGTTATGCTTGAGTTATCACAATACGCTGTACATCACCTATCCACCTACATCATTCAGCAAGGGCTGGGTGTGATTGACTACAGGTTATGAGAAGATTCAACTTGTTCAATGTCAACCACAGTGAAGATCAGGAATGATTAATTTAAAAATCAGCCAACATGTCTGACTTATGAAGAAATAATGCAATGATGCATTCAGTATGTTAGAGGCTGTAGTAAATCAGTGTGTAGTGGAGAGGGAAGCCTATCATGGACATTGTAGGTCAAAATTCAGAGAACAGAAAAATAAGAGGAATGGCAGATAAGATAATATTTATTGACTAATAAGGACTTTGGGCAATCCAATGCTTTCAGAGCACCTCCAGTCTTTTTTTAAATGCTGTTGTACTAGTTATTTTTTCTAGTGGAATGTGGGACCATTCTTCAAAAGTGAAAGCTTTCAGTTCTTCAAAAGATAAAGGAGATGCAAATCTACTCTGCAGTCTATGTTCCAGAACATCCCATCAGGGGCAGAATGGGTTTGAGTTGGTCAGGGTTTCTATGGTTAACACTGCGTTTGTTCCTCACAGCCAAATTTCAAGCACCCACAGGGTGCTACAGCACTTGTCATCCATGAAAGATGTTAATCTCCTCTAAATGGCTCTCGCTCACCAATATTGCCTTTCAGCCTCTAGAATGTGAAATAAGCTCCGCAGCATTGGTGAGTATATCACAGGAGCGCTCACTCTGCAGCTGCAGCGCTCCCTAGATGTGTGTGGGTGGAGAAAAGCTGACTCAAAAGAGAGAATGCTGGGGCAGTGCTACAGAAGCTAGTTTCAGCTGGTTGAGTATAATTCCTGATAAGAGTCTAATTAGCTAGAGTAGGTGCAGCAGCAAGTATAAACCTTTGAGAAAGGGAAACCCAAGAACCTGATCACCTTCTCCTTTCCTTTTTCTAACAAAGGGAAATATTAGTGAGAACCAGACCTATTGAGCAGGTTCAAACCACCCACCAGGTAGATTGGCCCATGGTTCTGTTTCTCTAATTCTGAATGTGGTTGTCCCCATAATGACCTACAATGATCTTGAACACAGAGAAATGATATTTCAAATGCATTTTGTTTGTATACAACTGACCGTGATAGTTTTTATTTATGAGAATATTTCTTACATTTCTCACAATATGATAACCATCACAGATGCATGGAGAATGTGTTATCATATTTACACCAAATTTATCTATCTATTTATTAATTAATTTATTTATTTATATTTGTAGTTGTTTTTTGTTTTTTCTTTGTAAAGTAACATGTGCACTATACATCAATCAGGATGTATATACATGTGTAGGTAATTCTTAAAATTAAAAAAAAAAAAAAAAATCATAATTGAGTATCTACACAAATGTTCACAATTTATGACTCCCCTCTTTCCACTTATATTGACTCATAACAGAAAAGTCTAGATTTTTCACATTGTGTGAAAGAGTTTTACAAACATTGACATGAACTGCATTATGAAGCTTCCACTGAATTGGTTCAAATTGACATAACAAATATGCAGTATTGTTTTTTCAGTGAGTGGGTGGTTTCTTTTTTTTTTTTTTTTTTGAGGGAATGTACCAGTCCCAGGATATTTTGTATTCTGTTTTATTGATGTTGGCCTCCCTCTTCCATAAGTGAGAATATAGTGTTTGGGACTTTAAGAGCAAATATTAAAAATTATACAAGGGGATTACAACAATAAGAATAATTTTTCTCACTCTCTTGTTATGCATTCTTGCTTCAGAACAATGGCAGGATTTGGCAATAACTTCAGACTATTATTTAAATGTTGGAGCGTTCTCAAAAAATTACACATAATCAAAATTGTAGTGGATCAATAAGCAGCCATTATAGACATAAGAGGAAACATTCTGAATGGCGGCAAGCATAATTGCATTATTTAACTTCTGCCTCAGCTTAAAAGCCTAATGGTTCGGTTTCCTGTTTATCCAGGTTAACACAAAAAGCCAAATGAACTGTTCCATGAATAACCTTTATTGACAGGGAGCACACACCTTGTTTGAAACAAGTTCCAGAAAAGGTCAGCCGAACCGTTTGCCATTGACTGTGGCACACAGCCAAGACAACAGCTTGCTATATAAATCCACGTACCTCATACCCTTATACCCGCATTGCACTCACAAGGAACTGAACATCAAAACAAATAACATGCTTTAATATTAATGATAGTATGATGGCCATGTCTGTCCTTTGAATACATTATCACATCTTTATCATACTGATTCTTAGTCATTATGATTTTACTAGTGGTACCTGTGGGTGAAATTAGACTCCCAATGGGAGGACTTGCATAGCACTATAGCAGTTGCTGGAACAATGCTCGTAAATAGGCGGTGGACAACCACCTGCATGTAAAATTGTTTTCATCTCTGAATAATACAATGGCCAGGATTATATATAGTTTTACCCTTTTAATCACAACATTATGAATCAATTAAACACGGTTATTTGCCATTTGAGATTTCAAAAAATTTCATGAAATGGATAGTGTTCAGGTTTACAATGACCACCTCTAGCCTAGGTCTGGTCTTAGGCTCACCGACTCACCACATTCCATGAACTGGTGCAAAAGCCCAAGATGACAGTATAATCACATGACACAATTTAAATAGTCCTGCAAGCAACACATGCAGGGCAACTTCAGCAACACACTGTTGCTTGTGAAGCGTGTAGTGTGAACGCAAGGTAAACTCATATTGGGTTGGGGTAGGCAACCCTGGCCCTGGAGTACTGGAGATATTTTTTTTGTTCTGTTTGTGCTGTTTGAGCTAAGAGTCTGAACATTCAGAATCTGATTAGTCATATTCTTTCTCCAATTGGTTGCGGGTTCAAATGGAGCAAAAACCACACATGTATGAGGCACTCCAAGACCAGGCTTGCGTAAACCTGACATGAGTTGGTTTCAGTGGATATGGATACTTCTCCCAAGATCTCCCAGAAATCCTAGGAGTGAATATTACTCTTAATGTGAACCATATTACCATGTAATACCTACCAAACTAGCAATAACAAGGAAGCAGAGAAGCATTATATTCAGAAGCAGAGCATGCCATAAAATAAAAATTAATTCATAAAATGGAATGTAAGAGAATGGAAGATGAATCTTTCAGAACACATATTGAGCAGGAGTGTTGCATGTTGCATGGATACTCTAGAGTACTGCAATTAACTGCTCATATTTTCTAGGTTTTAATGTTGCAGGGAAGAATTTAAATTCTATAGAATTATCTATGGAGGATTTGATGTCCTGAACATCACAGATCCTCTTGGCAAGGGACACATCACTCCATGAGAACACAAAATAAAGAGTGTACAAAAACCATATGAATCATAGAGGAATACCTGTTTAGATTCAAGGACGGAGATGATATGCGAATACACCTTAGGCTATGGCTTAGAACTGTCTTAATTGGTTTCAGTGAAAGTTCTGGAAGCAGTCATACCATACTGGAGAGCGTTTTCTTGGCCTCAATCCCAAAATGGCTACCTCTACTCAATGCAGTTACCTAGCTCTTAGGAATTAAGTCTGGATCACAATCTAGCACAAGCTATCCCATCATGTGGTATATTCCACAACCACCCAACAGACAGATGGTTTAAGACAGCCTTCAGGCATCCCTTGATGATTTATAACCATTCTGGTGAACAGTACTGAATGCAGGTTCAATATACCTTTTATTGGCTCACAGAAAACTGACCATGACTACATCCATAGACCATATGCTGAAGTGACATCTGAATGAAAGGGCTGTCAGAGCCCCCAGCATCACAAATAAAATGCACCTGTGTATGAGCATTGAGTCTATGTGTATAAGACATCATCAGTATTCATAACATTTACCTCCCAAGTGTGATCTTTTTGTTTGACTTACACAAATGAGCACTGACTGAAAAATCACCCTTTCCATAAATAAATGCTCATAGGATGTTATTCAGTTGGGCAAAATAACTTACACATTCATGGTAATTGAGGTCTGAATTATTGGGGAGGTCTTTGTGTGTGGGTGAGAAAGGATGTCTTAGATCTCTCATTCTGTTTATACATTAAACAAATGTTATCAATACCGATGATAAAGCATTTCATATGCCTTCATATGACGAAAGGGAATGGTCTACATACAGTATTGTGTCTTTATATCTTTGGTATCTTTATTATTCAAAAGATGACAAGCAAATCATCCTAGATTCCATTCCTTGTTCACATGATAGTGTTTGGCCACCCTGTCAGTGTTTGGCACACTGCTATATGAATACCAAATGTGCCAATAAATGATATACCACAGTTTGTGTTTTATATTGCTTTAAAATGTAATTAAGTTAATTTTCAGTATAGAACATTTTGTTCAACTTCATATTGTCTCACATTCACCTAAACAATCAAGACTCTGTATTGCCGTCATTCAGTAGAATCATCACTCAGCCTCACTCAATCTCTGTCTGAATGGGAAATAAATGACATTAATGAATGGATCTCCTATCTCTCACATGATTGAAGCTGAATTTTCCCCTCTTTGAGGATATGTGTAAATACAGCAGTTGACTGCCATCCATCACCAGGTATCCATCAGTCATTGAAACCTCTGGTTAGCTGATCAGTCATGTCAGGTATCTGTGTTGATCTATGGGGCTGAAATAAAGCTAAATATTTGTTTCAGCCCTGGAGGTCACAGGTGTCATGCCCCCAATGGCTGGCAGAGCCAATAGAGCTCAGTGGGCTTTTACTAGAGATATTACACTGAATGTCAGAAAGCTGTATCCTTTAGTGTGTAGCAAAGAGATCCAGTCTCTCAGTTCAGACATGCCAAGCAAATGTCTCTGTACAACGAATGTGCTTTAATAGCATAATCACTACAACAATGCTTTATTGATTCATTTTGATTTGAAGAGAGTTTGCTCTGTCCTATATTATGAAAGCATGCAGTCCATTGTAATAATTTAAAACGATCTCATCTTCAGACAGAGCCTCCACAGCAGTTTAAGTCCCTGTACAAGTCATGACAGCATGTGTTTATAAATGATAAATTGTACACTGTAGGGTTTCCAAGCGTAACAATCAAGCAGGGTGTGTCATGGAAGTCAGACCTGGCAATTTTGAATGAATAAACTGTGTAGTTAATATCCTTTTTTGTCACAGAGAATAAGATTTATGAATAATGAATTAATCAGTTGTTTTTATCTTCTTGAATTTGAATTTAAAACAAACATTTTTGTTGTTAATCAAAACAGGCTATTTTTTTGTTTTCATCCTGTTATTTTTAGTAGGTTCTGCACATTTGTGATTTTCCCCCTTTTCCATAATTATTTTCTCAGGCGTTGATTTGATATCCTAAAGCATGTTAAAATGTTCTGCCAGGCTAACCACTGATCACAATGACAACAGGAGCATTTGCATGGATTACAGGGCCAACCCATTCAGCAAGGTTGCACAGTCCTCCCAAGGATTAACGAGGTGCACAAATGTGGCTAATGTCATTAGAAAACACATCAGGTTGACAGAATTCAGTTCCCCACTGTGAAAGAATTCTAATATTAGAATACAGCTTCAGGCCAAAGGCTGCACAGAGACCTCTGAATTCTTAATACAAGAAAGCTAAATTAATGGCTACAGAAATCTATCTCACAGACATTTTAGGTAAGGTTTAATGAGCTTGCAGAGTCACTTCAACAGACAGGCTGAAAGTGTTCATTGTTGCCAAAATCTGAACACATGGACCATATTTACCAAAAAGGGATTAGAAAGGTTTGCGAGGTCACATATTTTTACTAAGGAGTTTAATGAGCCTAACTTAAATTGTCACCACTGAGATAAGCACAGCTAGCTTCATCCAGTAGTCACTTAACCCATTTAATAACCCTTTTAAATCAATCATTAAACCGGGTTATGGTTCAGGGGCCTTTTATAGGGGGATTAAGCATTCCTTTTGGTTCATGCTTTACCAGCAGAATCAAATTTACAGACATTACATTTTTTATTATTAATGAAAAATTCCATGCGTATTACAGCACTGCAACAGCAGCAGCACATTTCATATTTAACACAATATGTGCATGTGCCTCACTTTCTGTATTAAAGATGTAAACCTTCTCCATCTCGTTCCATTGAATTAAACCTGATGCATGTAGTCTCTGTAAATCCGTTATTCTGTGTGAACTGGATTATGCGGAAGTTCATAGAAACATAACTTAGGAAGAGCAAAACAAAGAAACAGTATCCGAAAAAGTCAAAGTCTCTCTAGATGTGTTGACAGCGAAGCAGCACGGATGCTGATGTTCCCATTCTGGCCTGTCCTGTCACCTTGCGTGACACTCAATGGGACACCTCTGGGACCACCATTTGACGTCACTGGGGCCGTCGCTCATTGGCTGCAGTGTGCGATAACTAGACTCTCATCGGGTCCAACAGTGAAAGAGGACACCCTCGCCCCCAGTTCATTTAGACACGTGTTTGATCAATGAGGTGTCTCTGTATGGACTGTACAGCTGCAAAGAGGCGTCACCACACTTATCTCTGTAAACTACTCCACTCTGACTTTCAGGATAAAAGAAAGAAGGGACACATTTTCAATAGATGAAAACATTTTATTTTTTAACCTCCCAAAATGGCTCCAAAGAAATATTGCATCCCTAACATAAATACTGCTACTCCTTCTCTACACAATGCTATTTTAATCTCTATTTTTTTAAACATTTTCTGAGTTTAGATATCACTAGAGCAAGGGAGCATTGACCAGGAGCCATGACCTTTGACCGGTGCCACTTGACCTTTCCAACATACCTCATTTCTCCATGCGTGGCTGTGCAGAACACCCAGGGAGAGTAGATCTGCAAATGAACACTGGTGGTGCACTTAAAGCGACTGCACTTGATCCAGCCAGGCCCATCTTCCTCCTGCATTTTGCATATTCATTAGCGCCTTAATCTAGGTGGCGTGCAGTCAAGGGTACAAGAGAGATAACCTTAAGAGTTCATTTGTGGGAATGTTTATCTGTGACGCAGTGTGGGGGTATGTCAAGAAGCGCAGGCTGTCAGCAAGGGCTCAACTGGATGTGCGCATACATGATTTATGTAGTTTCTGGAGAGAAGGCCGACCTTCCTACACTCGCTCCACAGCTCTGATAAGGTGCACCGCTTCACCTATGAGACTCAAGACACCTCACAGCTGCAGTGACAAGTGTAAAAATAAACAATTAGTGA
Organism: Albula goreensis; assembly: GCA_022829145.1. NCBI lineage: Eukaryota > Metazoa > Chordata > Actinopteri > Albuliformes > Albulidae > Albula > Albula goreensis. Next base: position 10,010,256 of record CM040753.1, on the reverse strand, counting down.
GGCCTTTCTGCTGCCATTTATTGGAATTCAACTGGACCTTTTTAATTGCACAAATGAATATATTTTCAGAGAGCCTGAGTAATGATGCGTGAAATCACATTATATTAAAATGTAACTGAAATGGTCCTGATTGTGTGCGAGCTGATGAGCTGCTGCACAAAAAACTGAATTAGCTTCTAAAAATCTACATACATCGATTGTGTATGATTACACTTAATACTATAAACACAGCGCACACATGAACAGGATTTTATACAGCCAAGTTCACTGCATACCCCTGCTCACTGATCACCTCTGAATTCATGTTATATTCTGTTGGAGTGAATGAATATGCAGGTGAATGAGGTGCTACTGTTGGGGGGAAATTGGACCAACTTCAATAAGCAAATACATGTATGTTAATCTGAGCAATATAAATGTAAAAGTTGACCATTTGCTTCATGAACATCTAATTCAAGGGTGTCTAACTCCCTAGCAGGGCACTGTGTGTGGCAGTCAATTTAGCCCTTGGAAAGCAGGTGTATGGACTCTTGACAATGTATGGACAATTGGTGATTTAAATGAATCAATTAAGTGCTGCAGCACACCAGACACTAGCAGAAACTGCAGGCTTCCAAAAACTGCAGGCTACTTGGCACATGTAATTCACTGTTATAAAATATGATTTTGTGTGTGTGTGTGTGTGTGTGTGTGTGTGTGTGTGTGTGTGTGTGTGTGTGTGTGTGTGTGTGTGTGTGTGTGTGTGTGTCTGTGTGTCTGTGTGTGTGTGCACGTTCACAATGTGTATATGTGTGTGTTTAATTTCCCTCACTGCATCTGCATACAGTGACTGCTCTCACAACTCAAGTCATTATGTTTTCCCTGCTACTGTACAGAGTACAAAGTGCATAATTTATTCTGAATGGCAACATTCCAACCTCTCACTTTCTGGCATTCTCATCGTCATCCAATATGGAAAGATTCATCTGAATGTCATTGTCTAAAACTGTCTCTCTCTGGCATGCTTGTTGTAAAAATAATTCATTCAAAACTGTTTTCACATCTGCAAAATTAAACTGAATGCAAGTGGAAGAGTGAATTTATTTGAAGACAAAAATCTCTATGAATATTTCAAATATTTGGCTCCAACTTGTTTTCTTTTAAATCAGATTATGCACAAACTTGTCAAGCCGTTTCACTGCAAAGTGTCACATATTCCAAAACATGGAACCACACACATTACTGAACATAACTTCTCAACCATGCCACCAAATTGAAGGTACTTGTATATGTGACTACAAGAGATAACACTTTAAACTGTAAAGCTATAGCAGAAAAGTTGCCACACACAGATTCAAAATTTGAGAAGTCGGGCTTGTGGGTGAATGGGCCTTTTTATAGATGTATTCTAGGTCCCTCTGTGGCGTACTTCTCAAACGAGACTTTATCAGCTTTATGTCACCACAACGGGGCTTTATGTCTTATATTCATTTTATACAAGGCATTAGTTATGGCATGTCAAACCTGATAATCATGGGTTTTACGGTGCTGCCACATATTTTTATTCACTATTAAAACTAGATTGCTCCAGTTTTAACAGCCATTTTTCAACCACAGATACACCCAGTCTGTGCTGACTCCACTCTGACTTGCATAATAGTATTCAAATATGAGAGCAATGGCTCCTTTAGAACTCAAAGAAATTGAGCATTTGATCTTGTAAATATAGTGTAATCTAGGAAAAAGTCACACTGTAACAGGCTGGTATTTTGTTTCAGCTTTTGATTTTGTGCCTTCTTTATGCCCAAACACTCATGCATCCTGTCAAGAGGCAATGGTTTAACATTTCCAGAAATTGCCAGCACCCACATGAACCTCAGCAGCCTATTGTCCACCTATTGTCTAGCTATGAGTGTTTATTGTCAGTACATCTTGCATGTACACCCCCCTAAATAGTCTGTCTTGTTTTCATTTCACATTTTAGATTTAAAAAACATTCTCGATGTGTTAACATGTGCAATGTGAACGAGTGTGGTAAACCTGTAACAATCATCCAGACCTTACAGGTTTTCTGTGGCTACAGGAAATACTATGAACATTGAATTGGATTAATGCTTTGGATCATTCTTGTTGCCATTCCGTTTACTTAAAAAATCGTATCTAAAATCAATCTGGTATTTGACTATGAAGGAGTTTGCAACCTCTGTCAAAATAAAAACAGAAGCAATATATAAAGTTGCATCTGAATGGTTGTGGTTGAAACCTTGCACTTGAGTTCAAAATGTCACTTGAAAGAAAGGATGTTGAATTGATTTGTATTTCCAATCTCTCTTTCCCCACAAACGACCCAACCAAATAAGACATACATCTGCTTTGAATCTAAAAGCTGTCAAATATCTAATCACAGTGCTAGGATGGGGGTGGTGGGGGGGCAAGATTACTGATGAAATCAATGTAGATTACTCCTACATATATGTTTTAATTTACAGTCCTCATATCGGGCTTTGTAAACTGTGCACACCTGTGTGTGTGTGTGTGTGTGTGTGTGTGTGTGTGTGTGTGTGTGTGTGTGTGTGTGTGTGTGTGTGTGTGTGTGTGTATCCAAAGCTACTAAATACGTATCAAATATCTATCCATTATACAATTACAGAATAGATATTGTGCTTTTATTCCATATTGTCAGCCATAGATATTGCACATACTCTGCCTCAGAATGGCTTCTTCAAAATGAAAAGTATGTATCAAGAATATGAATATGGGTCCATTACACAGGGCTTTGGTACGTGTACTTGCAAAAGATGAATTATATGTCACAAGAACAAACAGTTTTCTACTACAGACATCATACTGGGAAATGAAAGGAGACACTAGATGTTCCTGGTTTCACATTACTTTATATAATTATATTAAGATTAGAAATCACATAGGAGTATATACTAACTGAAGTACCAATCTTTCCTCAGGGAAAGTTGAGATGTCATCACTGACACCTCATTCCAGCAACTTCTCATTTGAACTGAAGCTTTCAGCACATAGACCAGTGTGAAACCACACCTCGGTTTACCAGAAGCATATCACTATCTTATCTGCTGGCAACCAACTGTCATAAAGTTCTTCCTATAACTGTATTATTCTTTAACCCAACTGCAAAACTTCAGCAGACACAGAATCTTCCCCTTTCTTGGATGTATATATATATTTATATTTTTTTCTTTTCAGAAACACATTGTGCTTTCGGTGTATGACATTTTTTTGTATGGTGACATTAACCTATAACGACCCTCTAAGATGTGTAGAATTCAATTCTAGATCTTTCTCATCGGAAAGTCATGCTATAACTCATGGTTTGTATTAATGTTAATAATTACCATGGTTCAAAGCAATATGTCTCTAATGCTGCTTGAGAGCAATATTAAACATCCCATACCAATGAAAAGGTACAAATCATACACATTTTAATAAGCCCTGTCTTACTTGGATTTCCCTGCTCCTTAATTGTTGTAATGCCTTAGACAATTACAAATTTATGTTGTCCAGAATTAGTTTTAGGGCCAAGGATGTCCCTGGAATTGAATCCTTTTTATTTGTTCCTGCACTCTTTCAAAGCACATTGCATGCCTTCATGGAAATGTAAGACAGGGTAGGTACTGTGTGTACTGTTCTCTCCTGTTTTATGATGCATTTCAAATGGATCATTTAAATAATCTGAATCATCATCATTACAGTCATTATAGCTGTTGTTGTTTGCATTGTATTTAACAATAGAGCAAAAAATATCTGATTGTGTCTTACCTAGACACCAACATGCAGTCATGCACCCATTTACCACGCATTTTTAATTACTGCTGTGGGATGCCCAAGTGTTTCCATACAATGCAGCCAGTGAACTTGACTGAGCAATCTCCACTTATCTGTGACAGAGCCCTTGAACTGCTATGTAAGAGCAGTGTCAGACCTTCCTGTGATTTCACACATGACACTCTCTCATATTTAATGTCCAAAAACGACAAACCACTCAGGGTGCACAGGCATGAATTAGTTCTTATTCTACCGATAAACCACAAAGTGCATCTCAAATTTGTGATCAAAGAATTTTATGGTCATCTAGTCAGTTTTTTGACCTCCCAAAAATATTAAAATCGAACATCCATAGTGGGAAATCAAAAAGAAATAACAATAAATAAGATGTAATATAATATTTCAAAATAAAATTTACAAAAAAAGTGTGGATTGTGATACAATAGCAGTGAATTAGATTCACCTGAGACAGGAAGATGCCTTATGTTTGTGTTGACCCCTCAGGAGTGGAACTCTGTTAGCTACCTATGATTCTGTAGTGATAAGAGATGCATTGGCTTTGCTCTCCTATTCCCAGCTTTTCATCAGCTAAAGATGCCTATTAGGTAGCTGTAATGGGATGCCAAGCCATGCTCCATGGTCTTCGTTATAATTCACAGCGGTCTCCCATCCTTATTTATTCCAAAGCGTTGCATGTCACACCTGACTAAAACAGCCTGGTGGAGTAAACCTAAATCATGTGTGTTGGGGTTTAAACATCCACCCCTGTGGATGCACAGGGATGTCTGGACAAATCAAGCCGATGGTCAAAGTTCGATTGCTTTAAATTCATGGGTCATGAAGCTTCTGTATATCTTCAGATTAAGGAATTGTCTTCAAGGTCACTGTTTGGTATTCACTTGTTTGTTGAGGGAATAATGTCATTATTTCCACTGTGGTAGTGGAAATAATGACATTATTGTCTTTGCATTTTGATAGTAAGAATGTGTTAGAGAATACATGCACTGGATTTCCTGGATTTCCTGATAAAGTTGGACCGTGGGATTACAATCATGTTTAATGTGGAAGAGACTTTCCTCTGAAATCCAACATTGGAGGAAGAGACACAGGGGGTGATGGGAAGGAAAGGCCACCATTGTCTTACACTACTTTGTCTGTGTCTATGTACAGCTAGATGCAGCCAGAAAAAAATCATTTCTAATATCTGTTTCTCAACTTTTGATATATGAACTATACATATTTCTTATGATAGGGAACATCACTACAAGGTAGGCTATTGAAGCTGTACAAATAGGTATTGAAGCTGGTCTGAAGGTAAAGGGAAGCCACACCATTAGTATTAGAAATACATATTCATATATAATTTGTTGTTTCCATTAACAAAAACAAGCTTTTTTTTTTGGTCATTTTCAAATTCAACCACATCTTATGTTGTGGAATTGGTGTGACAACACCAAAAAATAAGCACTGGAGGGATGTCGGCTAACAACTGTAAAATATCTTTGCTTTCCTATTTTTAAAGCATGTTTGTGAACGTGGATTACATCTGTCAATTTATCATATTTGTATACATTATTTTAGATCAGTTGTTTTTGATAAAAACTAAAGATGAAGTTCTGTCTTTGCAGCAGACTGGGAAGGATCTGCAGTTGTTTTTCCAGCACTGTGATCAATACGCTTTTCCCATTAGAGAATATTTTGTAAACATACACCATTCACCACTGAACAAGGACAGAAATTCATGGGTACATCTATATTTGGCTATTGTAATTACTGTCCCTGTAGACAGTGATCATGTCCATATAGGAGAGGATTGTTGTTTTAATGCATCCTTTAAAAGCCATTCTTTAGTGCTGAAGGCATGTTTCTAGCAGGCAGTGTAGAGCCCATCGGAATCTGTAAGCAAAGCACAAAGATACTGAAGTAAGGGGCAGCGTGGGGAGGATAATACCCCAAGGAAGAGTTTGGAAATATTAAATCACCTAGGACTGCAAATGAATGTGGAGTGAAACTGCACAAAGCTCCAGGCAACTTATATGTTCTCACAAACACCATCCCAGGATAGCATCTCAATATCGCAGTGAAAGAAGTCCCTAAAAATCTTCTGTGAAGTTGCCATCACATTTATATGAGTGGTGAACATAAATTTTGCCTGGCCATAGCAACACAGCAGGTGTGGTTTGGTGTTCATGATTGTGAGACAATGAAATAAAAGCAGTCAACATCAATAATCATTTTAAAAGTGGATTTAATAGTCGCATCATTATGGTACAGCAATATAAATCAGTTTTCAGCATAAGATATCTGGATGATGTTGAGTTTTTCATGTATGTCTATGTTTTTGGAGTGCAGTGGCTAATAGCAATAATACTTATTGGTCATTTTATTTTATTTTTTTCATTGGCGGCATTATTAAATAGTTCATTCATTTTCTTATACACATTTATTTTACTCATATATTTTTATTGTTGCTTAGGTCATGTTGGAGGAATGGAAGAGCAGCAGCCAGAAACTGAGAGGTTAAAAACACAAAGCCCATCACAACCTGGCAGAGGAATTGAAATACCTTTTCTGTTCTTTCAGTCGATGTAATCAGAATTCAGGTGACAGATTACAGATGCCTGGCATTAAAAGAAATGAAAAAGAAAGCAAGGCTAGGCTATCATAATCCCTCTGGATAGGCCGTCTATCCATCAAAGAGGGAGAATGTAAATCCTGCTGGGAAATAACCGGGACGAAAGAATATTATAAGCGGGACATTTTAATATCCTACCTGGAAGGCTTGAGAAGGCGAGATCTGAAACACAAGAAGTTCATCAATAACTTCCCATATTTAAGCTTCACATTTACATACCGCTAGTTTATCTCTGATAACCTAAATGCCAAGGTTAAAGTCTCTGAGCAAAGAACCAGCTGTAATGAAAAATCATGGTCCATGATTCTTCATCTTTCCAGTTCACAGCATAAGAAACAATAAGGTTAAAAATGATGATAAATTAAATAAAAATACAACAATCTGTGACGTTTCAGTTTCCATATATACATGAATCTTTATATCTATATTTAACCTTGAAATCAGACTTACTTGACATTCGACCTGAAATGACATTTTCAAGGGACTACCATTTCCACTGGCACAATATAGCAAGGTCTACGGAAGTTTAAAATCATTTCTTTTTTTCTGGCCCCAAGACACAAAGTTTTTGAGTGAAAGAAGTTGACTCTAAACCACCTTATAAAACTGATTTAGAACCCGAACGGAGGACTCAATTTCCCAATCCGGATGAACAAATGATGCTGTTGTGGGCACCAGACCTTGGAAATAAATGCTGCCTGTTTAAAGATTATGACTATCAACCTTCCAGCAGTTAACAAACGTGTGTTCCAGCGAAGAATGCCACTGCTGTCTACGATAAGGCCTGTATCTCCTTGTGTTTTCTCCACCTTGCCATGAAATATGTTACTCCTTTCTGTCATTTATTATATCAGGAACACATTGGGGAAAAAAAAACTAAAAAACAGGAATGAACCCAGGTATGAGGTCATAAAAATTTGAAATATTTTGTAGCATATGAGTAATTTTGGGATCCCACATGCAGATAGGCCCCCATAGCCAGACGCTGTTTAGAATGTTAGAGGTTTCAATTACATCTGCCTGTAATCCTCAGATACATCACCCGATCAATTGAATTATAAAACAAGCATTTTGTTTTATGTCAGTCATTAAAGTAAATAGAAGAATGTCATTTGCCTCAAGCATGCTGCACAGCTTGCCACTGCAGTGATCCAATTACTGCCCTCACAGAACTCAGGGACAGGTTCAAAAGGCCAGCCTCTGAGTGCTGCCGGAATTACCCGTAACGTTGTTTTGGAGCGACATGATGTATACCTGACTTGTTAAAAGACACGGGGACATATTATTATCCATTTCAAAAAAGCGTTCATGAGGCAGAAAACCGAAGTCAAGGAATAAGGCCTCTCCATAAAAGACCCCACGTCTTGCTGACTGCAGGGAAGCTGTACGTGATATGCATTATGTAGAAGGGCAGGGGCAAAGCAGCTATTGATATCTACCATGGAGAGGTAGGAATACACACAAAGGGTGAGGGGCATGGATCCACACAGCAAAACCAAGTCAAGATAATTCCTGGGTAGATGTTAGAAAAAAATAATCCAAAAATAAACTACTTTCTCTCAAACCTTTACTGTGCAATTTTATTTATTTATATACAGAAACAGCTTGTATGTGTTACAGTTCTTTTTTGTAAAGTTTATGGTACTGTGTTATGAAGTAACTTTTGTTAGTGTTGATTTTTCTGTTTTCTGTTGTTTACTTCTCTAAGAACTTTTTCAGAGAAACTTTTCCCAATATGCATGCATGAGAAGTCAGAAGGTATGGATTCAAATTCTTCTTAAACCATTAAACCATTTTGGTCATGCTTAAATATTAACCTTCCATACATCATTTGATCATCTGTTGATCACAGCATATGGTATAAGATTTATTCTTATTCTTGATTTTCAAATCTACTGGAAACTTTTGATGGTTTATTGATAAATATTGTGAAAAAAATCTCATATAATAAAAGTTTCCATGAGTTAGAATGTTCTACGCCATGGTGCTTTCTTCAGTTTACCATTGCCACAGTATGTTGGTAGGACACAAGCATAAAACATGAAATTTTCTGTTTATTCTTTCTGTCCATTGATATAACTCATTTCTGCATTTGTAGAATACATGAAAACCATCTTATGTTAAATCTTATGTCAAATGGACTTGATTGACTAACTTTGGAATCCCTTTGTTACATTTTGTAGATTAGCCATGAAAATATTTATTTTAAACATTATTTCCCAAGATAACAATTTTTGTGGCTAGGCTCCATTGCATTACAGTACACATGCAGGGGGATTAATTTGGTAAGACAGGAATACTAGCACAAAGATGGTAAATGTTTGGTTTTGTGTCAGGAGACACAAGTCCAATGTCAAGTGCAAGGGGAAAAATCTGCACTTTGAAGATGGGCCAGTGGCTGCTGGAGAATGGAGCACTAATCCTGCTTTTAATCTTTCCCAGTCATGGACAAGTATTGCACCATCAAAGCTGGTAACAGCAGCACTTTGTCAGATGGCAACCTGCGGTGCTTCACAGACAGAAAGTGGTCCGGCACTCCTAATAAGCTCAAGCCACATCAGGCAGGCTGGGGCTCCACTTTGAAAACGGCACCCAGCATGTAAACCTGGTTTGCAACCCATGCATCAGACGAACAAAGTCCACATATTAACAAATGGGCTTTTGATTGATATGTAATGCTTGGGGCTTGGGATTGTCTTCAAAAAGTATTCAACACAAGCATTCTCAAATATTTGCCTGATTACGGTGACTTGTTCATGTCAAACACCTTGGTTTGTCCTTGAGTGCAGTGTGATCAGATTACAGGTTTAGAATTGATTTGTGTCATACAGTAGCAATCAATGTTATGTTTGTTAGCTTCCATTTTGCTTGTATAGGAGTCTATACAAAATATACAGTACACTGTATCAATGTGCTTTCAAGGTCTCTTCACAGAATCCAGTTGATAAAACAATGGCTGGGACCTAATTTAATGTACAAGGTCTCTTTAAGAGTATACGCAGTTCCATTAAAACAGACTTTAGACTTTCCAAGAACATATAAAATATTCTATTTTATAGAATACTTTAGTAAAATAACACATTCCAAAGGACGGTTTTGCTTATTGCCATTAAATTGGTCAGGAAAATGTGTGCTATACTGTAAAATCAGTTTTTACTGAATTGCATATTCCCTTAAAGAAACCAAGGGATCAATTTAATAAAGGTTTGTGTGTTCAAAATCAAATGTAAAACTGTAACCATACACAAAAAATCTGAGGTGATCAACTAAAGAGGACTGTGTGTTGAAAAATGGTAGATGCCTGGAGTTTAGTAAGTTAGCTTTAATGAACATGTAAAATTCTCATTGTTCACCAAAATCATAGGAGGTGGTCATACAATTTATGTCAAAGAAATATTACTTAATTAGCTGGATACCATTTTCCAGCTTTGGGTGACATAAAGAAGACACTGGAAGAAGTCATGCCATAAAATCAGTTTCCGTGCCTCTGGGTCATTCCGGCATACAGTGACTGTTGATCTCTCGGTCAAGCTGTTGAAGTGCATTGTTCCTGGTGCTAAACCATTTGCAACTCATGTGTTCTTTCTGTTCTTGGCATTGGTATGTGAGTATGGACACATGAATGTCTCAGGAATATCCACAACTGAATGTTCAGAATAATTACATAAAATAGGCACTAATTAGAATTAGGAAATTAGCGCATTCCTGCTAATGTTCAAATTTTTAGCATTAAAAGGGAAATATGCACTTCTGCTTCTGAGTGAAAAGACCGTTCATATGATTTACATCCTTAAGGAGGACAAGAGCTATGGCTGAACCGAGAACATTGTTTTAAGAGCTCAGTTTCAATGGAAAATGTTTGTTCTGTTCTATTAAATCGATTAAGCTTATATATTGACATATATGGAGGCAGAATTCACAGGCTTTGCCTGTTGTCAGGGAATATGTGCTTATTTCTTAGCTCCTTGCATACTACCCTCCCTTCCCTCATAAAACATGATTGTGAGATGGTCATGCACATGGGTTGGGTATTCATATGTTCTTCCCCATTCATGAAGCAATGCGGTCCTGGAAACACAACAATACCCTTCACTGGGATGAGTAGCTCTCACTCCTCCAACTACGCTTCCTCTGAACTTTATTCCACCCTCTTGTCATCCCTCAGCAGAGCTGCAGCACTCTTTCCTTGTGCTTCAAAAGAGATGCGGTGAGAGGTGTCAGAGAAGCTTCTCTCTCTCCTCAGAGAGAACTGTCTTCCACTCCTCTCTGTCCTCTCCTCTCACTTACGTCTGAACTTTAAGCCAGCCACCAAGCAACCGAAGCCACATGCTACCATTAACATTTGTGGTACGTTAGGATACTCTAACTTGTATGGCTCGTGTGACTTAGTGTTATGCTGCAGAATGCGACATCGTAGTTCACAGCGGCGCAGGGAAAAAGTGTTGCGTGTCAGCTGAGATTGCGTTGCATGAGAAAGAGCGAGGAGCTGCATTTCTACTGCCCCACTGGACAAATTATGCATGAGCAGCTGACTCATGCAAGGGCAGGAGACACCACTTTCAACAACCTTGCTTCCTCATTGAGGTCTTTATGCAGATTTTATGATATTTACCTGTATTGCCTGTAAGCGACTACCGATTTATTATTTAAATTAAAATGGGTGGGATTCAGTAAACCCAGCTTAGCCTCAGTATTAAAATCAAATGAGAAAATTGCTCCTGGTGAATCTCTCCTCCCCTCTACTTTCATGTGGAGTGCTAATACTACTACATATGTGATGATGTAATTTAGAACATAAAGGTCAAGACATCAGTATCTAGAAGTTTATTGCAGATTTAAAGCCATTTTGACCCATAATTATTCTCTTGTTGACAGACATTAAACATAAATGCAATGGATTCCTGATTCTGATGAGCTAATTTTGCTTTAAAAAAAAGCTAACTGTTTAATAAAACATAAATATCTGTGTACAAATATTTGCATATTTGTCTTATGTATGTACATCATGTAAAATAACATGACCCATAGATCCCTATCAGTCATATTACTCAGATTCGTCCAACCCACCATCATGTGCACAGCACAGGTCACTTTGTTTCTGACACACACTATTCTCTTCACTAATGGAAACTGTGCATAAGTTTCTCATTCACTCTAAAAGTACAGATTAGCAAGCACAGATCACAGCCCGGCTACAGGCTCCACACTGAAATTCCAATTAGCAGACCCAGAACAGCATCTCCACTCAAAACACCTCACCTGTGCTTAATTTCATACTCAACATTAAAGTCAGCATGATGGCTGGGCCATGCATGCAGGGGACGGGGATTACAGGGCACAGGAAATGCAGATGATTGTATCAAGGACTCTGGAAACAGTGCTCGTCCGACCCGAGCAATCATGCTAACTGGTTAACAGCAAGAGCGCCAGCTTGACATGGGGAAGAAATCACTCTGGAGCTCATTTGCTGGAGCCTCCCCCCATGCTGATGTGTCTGTTCTCTCTCGGAGAAAATGCATTTGTTCAAAACAAATTAAAGCAGCTCATTTAAACTTGACTGAAGGATAAGCTAACCATGCACCATATTTCACGTGGTGCAGTATAAAAAAAAAAAAAAAACACAATTTGGGCTGATCATGCAGGGCACACTGTTTAGCTATGTTCACAGAACTGTAGTTAGGCAAATTAAACAGCGAGGCTTTTGTGTAAAGCAATATCAGCTTTATTACCAAGCAACTTATGTCACTGTAGGCGATAGCAGTTATGTCATTTATATGCAAGATTAGCTTGAATTTACAGTCGTTCAATTACTGCTGTTCTTTTTTTCATTCAAATGACTAAATTACAAAAGTATAATAAGCCTTAAAAGTATTGACAACTAATAACAACAGATACAACATAATATTTAGGGTACAACTTATTATTGTGTCACCACAATATATAATTAAACATTTGCAAATAACAGTAAAAACATCAGTACTCAGACTGTCTATCACAGTGCTACATGTTGTGAGTGATGTATTTACCACAACAGTGAAATGACAGCTGACAGAATAAGTAGGGAGCATTCTGGTCCCACACCATTGTGGCTAGATTAAAAAAAACAACAATGAGGATAAAAATGTGCCATCGCTCAATGACATTAACATGGTGGTTAGGAGGGAAATGGATATTCGCAGCCATAATGGTGTCTTTGACGATAGCTTGGCGACAAACTCCCATGGCAGTGAGCGGAATGGAGAGCTGAGCATCAATTCAGCTGTCCCATCCTTGCAGCTCACATAAGCTTATTTTGGTTCACCAGCTCAGCAGACTCAGCCCCTGGTGGGAAATGTCCAAAAACGATCACTTTGAGCAGAAATGTGTCAGATCAAGAGGACTGAGCAGGAAGCATTTTAGAAACAACCAGAGTCAGCCACTTCATAATCTTCCTGGCAATCATTGTGATACTGTTTCCCTGACACAGGGCTCACATGTGTGAATGTGCTTCCGTGCAGCCTTTCAATCACTTGCACACATATGTACTCTTGGCAGAAGGCAGTGGTTATATCACTTAATATGGGTGGAGAACAGGAAATATGTGCCATATAAACACAGATAACAGAAGGCTAACATTTACACTGAATGCCTTTATGCTGTATGAGGTTAGAGAGAGATTAAAATTACTCATACTCAGAATGGCCCTTGCAGTGAAGCCATTGGGTACAAATTCCACGGAATGCTTTTAAATTTCGTAGATGAAATCTTCAGCTGCTGAGCATTCACTAAAGAGGGTATCTCTGTTAAAGATGATATCCCCACAGGTTGCCAGATTGCTCACAGCCTAAAAAAATACCCAAGATGCTGAAGTGTGTGGAACAAAGCTTTTTAAGACTGCGGATGCATGTGTAAAATAACCATACCAGCCCCTACTCCCACCCCCTTTCCTGTGTTCCCACTTCTAAACAGTTTGTAACTGCATGGAAAATGAAATGTTAACCTTATTAAAGATAGAGCTGGCGTTCATATTTTATGTGCTTCACATACTGAAATGTGACCGGAATGGTGGTTCCCTCATTATATCAAATGCAATGAGTTATTGGCTTCTGACATCAAATATCTCTTTTCACCTAAAGAAGAGAGCCCACGGAGGACAGGGTCCTACCCATTTCCTCCCAGGCATTGCAAAACATTCATTTAGAGAAGGATGAACTGTGTGTGGCACATGAAAACACCGGGCCACTGGGGATGACTGCACCCTCGCTTTCATATTGGAGGTCAGTGAAACATAAGGCCGTAAAACTAATAATGTTTCACAGGCCTGGGAACAGTCAGAAGCAAATGGTGAGTGATTATTGTAATTACTGTTATGCTCTCCCCTGCTACTAATGTGGCTGCTTCTAATGACAATAACTTCAAAAAACAATTTAAAAAAGTTTTCCTATCATGTTAAGCAAGTCAAAAAGGTTTTTTATTTATTATTATTTTTCATATTCAAACTCATTAACATCACAAACCTAAACATTCTTCTTGCCAAAAATACATAATTTAAAATAGTGACTCTTCCTTTGTTCATGGTTGATATAAATATATGTGCTTTCAGACAAAATGATGTTAGATGTATCCAGCATCATTGAGAAAGTGGTAAATTGCTTATGAGAACTGTCCATGTTGCACTGCTCTGTGTTTTTCCATCACCAGTGCCAACTGTGCAGAATTCATCTGATATTGCTGTTAAGCTGGGGTAGCATGAACTCAGCAGGCTGGGCCAACTTCGGGCCATACGTTTAATTGCATAGTGGACTATGGGGCTGGACCATAAGATAGCCTTTCCAGATCTACTGTGTACTCATATCACCACACAAACCAAAAAAAGGACAAAAACAAATGATAAAATCATAAAAAAACAGGATGGAAAGCAATTAATACTGCATGTTACTTAACCAGTAGATGTAACATACATTCTTCTTACTCCCATTATTTAAGGAAATACAGTTTTGGCAAAAGGTTTGATTGTTTCCTCACAATAACTGTGATTTGAGACTGCTTAGGCACTTTTTTCTGCTCCACAGTTTCTGATAAAAAACTGTGCTCCACTGAAGTCAGTGCTGCACAGCACGTAACATCAGTCCAAATGTTGCAGCAAGAGGCTGCAGACACAATATCCTTTTAATGGCTCTGTGTCGAGATGTCCAGATTCGTACCATAACATTTTGTGCTGAATAGGTGCATTTTTCATTGCCGATGGACCCCTTGCTTGATTCATAATTGATTGTTTTTCAGAGAAAGGCAGGTCATTTTGGGATCAGCCTGCCATCTCGCATTTTGAGTACCATCATTGAGGGGGAGGCCAAATCTCAAATGATGTAACAGTGCAAAAGAGCATTCCAGTCCTGACCTTCAACACAACTCCTTCAGGACACGGTTCAGTCACAGTATGTACCAGAATCAATTCCCTGAACAGGAGAAATATTTCTGAGAAATTAGCTATTTTAGAGTACTTTCAAATGACTTTTTTAGGTTTTTCAGTCATATGCCGATAATTGCCATGTAGGTGCTACTTCATTTAGGTTTTGAATGAAATTGAATTACAGAAAGACATGAAAATGTTTTTTTAAAAATCTTTTTATCCAAAAAACATTTTTAAATACACTTTTTTTACACATACATACAAAGACATATTAATTGTATTTGTTTCTTTTCTTGGGGAATGGGATGTTGATTAATTATTAATTCTAAATGACAACTGTTGCACAACATTTGACTTTGTGCAATTGAGCATGCCATAGTATGGTGCATTCAGTAGCAGAACAATGCAGTGAAGTTGAAAGATTAGAGTGTGCTTTGTGTGAGAGTCTTCCACACTGCGCATAAAATAGACACACTGGGGAAGCAGGTCCCCCCAGTGTTATCACAGTTACACGAGGATCTCTTTACAGCTCACTTCACATTTGATTTTAGCACCAGCAACATAAAACAGGCCTCCACTAGTCCTTTTGCTCCAATTGCTGAGTAAAAGGGACAGGAAATCATTACAGTCAAAACATTTCTAGCAAAGGTCACTTAAATGAGGAAAATTAAATTAGTCACCTTGAAGAGGAATAGGGTTGTGCTCTAGCAGAGTGAAGTAAAAGAGATAGCCATCTCCCATGCAAGCACATTGTATACATTCTTTGCTGCGTATCTGCTTTTTGTTAAGGTGGTTAATTGAATTTTTTCTGCCAATGCTCAGTGCAAGGATGCACTGTTATTTTCGACTGTAGTTATTAAATGTAATGCAATTTCAGTGCATTTCCTTTGATATTTTAAGTTCTGTGAACACAAGTGGATGTACAGACGGGCCTCAGTATAGAACAGATAACTCAGGTCTATCTGATTCATACAACCATTGCTGCTGCTGGTGGTTTTTCAGAGGGGTTGCACAGAGTCCTGTTTAACATCTGCTGCTTATTTTCAAAATAGACACTGATGGTTGGAAATATAATACGAAATGTCACATGAACATTGATTTTCACCTATTTAAAATTTTAAAAAAGAATGAAAATGATCGATGTAAAAGAGTTATCAAAACAACCCTTTTAGGAAAGAGTATGTGTTGTAAAAATTGGAGAGCAGTTGGACACCTTGGTGAATGGATGCTTTAAGATCTAATAAGAAAATATTAAAGACTGTGTTAACAACCTTCTCAGCTCTGAGCAGAGAGCCAAACATTTTAGGAGCACAGTGATCAATAAAACAATTAAACCTTGTGTTTTTATTATCAACCTTTCAAACATTGACAGAGGGGAGAAAAGCTGATTCAGACATTAACAAATGTGTTTAAAAAAAGTGGTTCTCTCACCGCATACGTTTATGTTATGTTGTCTGTGACAGATCATGTCTGTCAGATCAGGGCAGGGGAATTTAATACCTTAAATCAGTTAAGAAATATGAACTGTCAAAGGCTTTGGTTTCAGAAACAACATAACACCAGTTTCCCTTTAAATGGATTATGTAAAAGCCAAGCTAAATTTACCAACAAACTACAAAATATCAACTAAATACCGTGATAAACATAGGTAATAGTACATGCTTGGTCATACTTGAAAATATATTTTATAAATTAGGTAATTTGTGTAATATTATAACTATTTGCTCATTGTTTGACCCAGGATGCATGTTACAAGCAAGCAATCTCTAAGAAAAACTATGTATATTTCATTTATTTTAAATAGGTACAATAATTACATTGGAGCATTGCTGCAGTGTTCATGGATGCTTTAGTTTGCATGTTCAGGTTAGTCTTGCATGCAGGCATGTCCTCTCTGAAGATTAAAATCTAATGAAGAATAATTAACTTACTTGAGTCTCTGTATAATTAATCCCTTTAGTCCTGAAGGGCTATAAACCGATCAGGAAAGAGTGAAGCAATTGCCTTTACTACAGTGGGACAAATGGTTAAATATTGATCTGGGAACATAACAATAATAGAGCACAAAATTATAATAACATGTACCCAGGTGCTGTTAACCATCACTTACTCATTATTTAAGATATGGCGCGTTACATCATGTAATGTGTATTTTGTAGTTTTATTTAAATTTCCTGCTCATGTTTTCCAATGTACATTCAGTATCAATTCATGAAGGACTATTGATTATTCATTCTTCTTTGAACTTAAATGCTTACTCAGCCATGGAGATGCAATCTCCAGGAGTGCTTTTTCAGACCATCTACTATGGAACTGGATTAATAGTTTTTATGTAATTATGAAATTAATTTGTGTATGGCTATTCAGCAAATCACCAAGCTCAGCTGATTAAAATGTCCTTCCCAGCTTGGAATGCCCCAATTTGTTAAAAGAAACAGAAGAAACTTTCTGAATTGTTGCCCATCAGAACCAAATCCTGCAGTTCTGTGCAATATTGCGCATTACCTGATGATACCTTCTAGGTTGGGTGAGCCGCTTTTTTAAACTATTTTTAGAAGTACAGCAGTACTGGTATTAGCTAATCAATATGAGATGTATAACATAAAGATTGATGTATGTGATGCACCAGTAGGGGGCACTATTCACTGGAGCAAGCTTAATAACATTACCCACTACAATTTTGGGTATACAACACTGTAGGATGTGTCAAATGAGAAATTGAACTTGCTGCTGCAGTCATTAGGATACATTGTGTGAGTAAGAGCATACTCTGTGGACTTGCCAAATGAGCGATGTGGCTCTCTCAATCTGGTCACCAAACCATCTTTCATTCAAAGCACCCAGTTAAAACCATTTTTCCTTTCACCAAAATGCACAGTTTTAGTCAAACCCCTTTCATTGATGAAAAGTTATCTGGGATCTTTATAAGAAAGGCACTATATGAATTCATTTCACTCCCCAGCTCGTTGTGCTTTATCTCTGCAGAGTCTCTAGCAGTTAAGCAGATTCAGACACATTACTTGAGGGAAACGTTTTGAATACAAAAGGGTTGATCCAGTTTGATTTTCCTTATTATGCTGGATAAATTCCCAGAAAAAAAGAGGGAAAAAACGCACTGAGCGAGCCACAGACTATTATTTACAGCTTATTAGCCAGATGCAGCGAGTTATTATGCAACTTCATGCTGCGAAGCTGGCCATCTTGTCTGGATCCCAATACCTCAAGGCATAATTCTGTCACATAAAGCTCTGTCCGCTCTGCGTTTGCAGTTTTTAAAGACAAAGTGGCAGGCCTTTTAACTGTCGTTTCGGGGATAGACACAGACTGTGTTTAACTAACTGTGCAGCCCAATGCCCCTCAGCAGTGGTTAAGCATTGCATTGTAATGTCACTTACACAATACCAATTTGGGGTCAAACTGAAGTCACCAGTCTGCCAGCAATTCGTAGGTCTTGGAGAAAGTGCAATGTGATTGTTATTAAGGAACATATGGTGAAATATTAAAATCAAATCAAACAATATTACTGGATAAACACTCACTGAACAGACTGAAAACCTCTTCTTCAAGAGTGTTTTTCACACCCTATTTCAAAAACAAAAATACTGCATATTTAATCTCATCAGTTTAAGGGTACATCTAGCACAGTTCTCAAAATTGTATCAAGCAAAGAAAACCCTGTATACATGACATTGCAAAGGCTTGCTCACTACACTCAGAAAATCTAATGTAGGCAGTTAACACCAACCAAGCCAGGACTATAGAAACTATGGAAAGAATAAGACAGATTACCTTCCTTTTAGGGGGAATTTCTCCAGTACATACAGGGCTATAAGCAATTCTCTTAACAAACATACATGGCAAAGACATTTCATACATAAGTAAATAATGTAAATTGGTTTGTCTCTTACATGTAAATCATGGAGCTTGCTTGCTTTTGTATATCACATTTAATTTTCTTTCTCAAATGTGCCTTGGGCAAAAGCACATCAGAAGCTTCCCAACAAATACAGTGTATTATTTTTGTTTATTACAAGTCATGCATTTTCATAAACAACACGTTTGCTTTGAGAATAGGAAAGGTTGCTTTCATTTTTCTTTTACCTTCCTCTCAGAAACTAAATGCTTTTTCATGAGACTGAGGCAAGAGCTTTGTTTACTCTCACCTGAGACGTGTATGAAAGTCCTCCAGGAATAGTCCAAACACAAAGTTTGTATGCAGTCATTTACTATCCTCCATGTGGGATTTATGGTGTAAGGCACACAGAAAACTAAACAACCTGCATTTTGCTGCCTTTCTGTCTCATGTTATCACCCCCCCCCCCCCAAGAACAAGATGAGGAACAGAAACATATTTCTCACAGCACTTTTATCAGGCTGCTCAGCTATGCTCAAATGAATCACCCCAGACAATTGATCTGGCCCCTTCTCTACTCCTCGCTACACTTTATCTTTGAGTTATGTTATTACAAGTTCATGTTATTACACTATAAATGGACCTTGGTTTTTTCTGGTCAGGAATTTTTGAAGACCTTTTATTTTTCAGGCATATGCATTTCACATATAAGCAAAGCATAAAGAATGTCAGATCTCATACAAATAACTGCCTTTTTTAGATGACCTCAAAGAGTTTAGGAGATACCTGTAGGAGTATGCATGGATCTATGAAGGATATGGGTACCCCTTCAAGTGCCTTAAAATGCAATATCAAATTTTTCACAATGCAATTGCAATAACCATGACCTCAAAAATCTAAATATCTTATTTTCTACCTTATTGAAATGCCCATTCACAGTAATTCACATTACATATCTTAACGGGTCGTGGAATGTATATCACAGTGTTAATTTTATTTATTGAAAAGCACATTAATGATAAAATTGATATATATTCATGTTTCCTCACCTCTCCCCTGCCTCCTAGGCAATTTTTTTAGTTATGCAAACGCCCCATGAAATAAACGCTTAACAATTGTACGGCTTGTTAACATTTCAGAAACAGCAATGTTTGCAAATGTTACAGCAAAGTTCCTGACTAACAGCTAATGCTTCCCTCTCTTGTAGTACGGTTATCAAAATGTCCAGAATGTAGAGGTTTAAAATGGTCTAAAAAGTCTAAACATGCTATCAATAATAACTAATAAATGCATGAGGAGGATTCAGGGGAGTGGTGTGGCGTATGAAGGCAAATGACCCCTGATTCCATGTGCACAGCACTGGCTATACTTTAAAGGATGCTGAGCCACAGCCTTTAACTGCTGAGCTGCAGAACGCAGTAAGGTGTGACTTAGTGAAGCAAACATTGTAACAGAATAAATGCAAGCATTGCTTACCATTCATAGTTCAAAAAGAAGGGGAGAATACCATAACCAGTAATAAAAAAGTCAAGTTACATTTGATCCGATTAAGAGGTTGACAGTAGCTATTAATCTAACTAACACAGCTAAATCACTGACTTTCAACAGTGCATGTATAGACACTTCAGCCCTCTTCAACTACTGAAGAACAACCTGGGCAACAACTAATTTCCCTCTATTACTGCTATATAATATCCAACATTAGGTAAAAGGACTGGTCTGGTCAAGAATTAAAATTCCATATGTCTTGCATGATCGAGGGTTGCAGATTCTGTTCTGTAAGCCTAGAACCTATTCCTCTTCTTACAGTCAATGAAAGAAAATCCAGACAACTACAATGAAACAAGAGATGATAGTCATAAACCCTTTCAGCAGAGAATGCCTGGTTTTTCACTCAATTAGCAAACGATGAAATTGCACATTGATACACTCACAAGAGTATACTTGAGCACTGTTGTCTGTAAGCGTTCAGAGAGCCCTTTGTGGGGGATTTTTTTATGTAAAAGGTTTTATATTTCTTTGTTCATTCAAAGGAGAAACTATTTCTAAGGTTAGCTTGCATCATCCACTGGAAAAGGATTAGATGATATGTTTGCGGGATGTGGTTCAGACTACTCACAATTACAATACTTTTGCTCCAGTTGAAAACCAAGGGCAGAGGTTGGCAATAGGTGGGTGTGCTAATAAAACGAGAGTGGGATAAGAAATGGAAAAAGCTTGGGTGTAGTGATGCTGCATGGCTCAGGATGTTTTTCCATATGGACGTTTGTACATGAGGAATCATTGGCAGTAGGCAAGGGTAATGAAAAGAAGATGAGTGGCTCAGTGTGGGAGCATTGTACTTAATACCTGTCATAAATAAATCAAAACCTAGCATAATGTTTAAATTTAGAACAGAGTTCTCATGTTCTTAACTTTAAAAGTTGGTGTTGGTAAAGCCAGCTTGCATTTATGTCTTTAAACAATGGTTTCCAACACTGAAAATAAAAGACCTTGTTCAAACTATTAATGTTCAAATTTTAACATAGTTTAGTGTTTCATCAGCGTTTCAGAAACTAATGATTTAACCGATGTTTAGAATGGAAACACAGACATAATAACACCTCACAGGCTTGCTTTTACTGCTTTTCTAGCACCATCTGAATTAAGTACTTGGACCCAGCAGGCTGGAAATCACTGGTGGGATAGCAGTGTTCACTGCTGACTGACAGTATAATTTTGGGCTGACTCGTTCATTGCATGTTTGAGCACATATCCAACTTTTAATTCAGCAATGCAGCATAAGCCCACCTCTGCAAAAAGAAACCACTCCCATGTGAGTTGCAAAAGCACGGTTTCTGTTTAAAATACATATTTCTGCCATCACATGTCACCTCTGGAGGTTGATTTGACAGCAGTTGTAAAGGCTGAATCTCTGACAGATCCCAGAAAAATGTTTCTAAGTAGACTGAGACGAATGATAGTTGATGAGTCAACCTGTGTATTTTGCATTTGTCAAAGTCAAAACAGGGTATTATATGAGTCACTTGCTGAGTGTTGTTGCTATGAGATCATTTCAGTGAATTTAATCACAGCTTTTCCTTTATGACACAAACATTTACTGAAGTAACAGTTTTAATTGTGAACATGTCTGGAATTTGAATTAATTAAAAAAAAACCTTATTTGGGATACAATGATTTTAAACACCAATTCACACCAGCTTCAACATCAGCAATTATTGGTGTTTCATTTATTGAAATACTATTAGTTATTCCATTTCAAGTTAAATGTGGACATATGAATATAGTTATACATGCATAGACTGTAAATGCATTGGACAGACTCACATGCCAAATGGACAGGAGTTTGTGACTGTCTTGTATTATTAAAAGGGAAGAAAAAACTGCAGGTAGGATTCTTTAATATTTCAGAGGTTTGTGGGAACCTGGAACATGCCTCGCATACCTAAAGAAATTGAGATTTCTGTAAGGTGTATTCCCACACACCATCAAGCTGTCTGCAATTCCTTATCATGGAATATTTTGCAATCAGGGTCTGTATATATAGGAATAAGGTAAGCTGAAGTCATGATGTGTGCATATATAAGAATGAGGTTAGCTGAAATCTAGGTGTGTATATATACAAATAAATTAAGCTGAAATCAGGGTGTGTACATGTAAAAATAAGGCAGGCTGAAGTCAGGGTGTCTCTATAAAAACAATGAGGTAAAGTTAGGGTGTGTATATAAGAATAAGTTAAGCTGAAATAAGAATATGTTAAGATGAAGTCAGGGTGTGTATATGTAAGAATATGTTAAGCCACCACTCCACGAAAACCAACCTTCATGCTTTTGCATTTATTGTGCTTTTATTGTTGTTATTTGTTTGTTTGGTTTATCCATGCATAGATGCATAGAACACTCTTCAATTTGTGTTGGTGTTCTTTGTGTATGTGATTTTTTAAACATTTCAGTAATAAAACAAAGCACCACCAGAAATGATCAGAATCGAACATCTAAGTTACAGGACTTGAGCATGAATTTAGCACGTACTTAGCAAAGTACTTAGCACCATACCCCCACAAATAAATAATGCAACAAAACAACAAACTGTATCTGGGGATTACCTTTGATATGAAAATTTGCAATAACATGATCAAGGTTATTGGCAAGTATAGCAGAACCTCAGAGATGTAGATGCACTAAGAATGAAGAACTAACTCTGAAAGGTTCATAAATGAATAACTTAAATAAATATTTATCAAAAAAAAGTCATGAACTGAAGGAAAAAACTATGAAGTGAAGGATATATGTTCCAGACGGTGATTACCTTTGTGGTGTTGCATTAAGGTGCTACAGTGCATTATGACACTAATTTCCAGGAGACTTTTACACACCAGTCTGCTTAAAATGGATTAAAAAAAACAGTCTAAAGTTGACTAGTTGTGTTTATTCGCCAGCTTTTAAAGGTTTAGAATGTTCAATTATCTAATTCTGAGACTGTTTTCTGTTTCTTTAATCAATAATTTTTATTTAATTATCATCCTTTTTTATCTGAATATGAGATGGGAAAGTCATGATTATAAGGTTACTCAAGGTTAATACCGCTTTCAGTTGACTAGTGTTTCTGTAGCTTCCATATTTCTGAAGTTATGTTGTATTAAAATAAGGAAACTTACTGCTAACATGTAAAACTGGATTCCAAAACAGGATACTAACCTCAGTGAAACGAATCTGCATGAAGAAGAAGGCAAAAAAAATCTACCATCAATTCAATTTACTTCTTAAATAGGATAGCAGCTTCGCCATCCACTGTGAAACATCCCACTGCTGTTTAAATAGACATTGCATGTTTATAAACTGGTTGAACAGTGCATTAATAAGAATTGGACTGGACTGAATATTCATAATACATTTATCAATGAAACAGTTAGGCTGCCTAAGACTATAAATGAGATTATGTCTTTTATGCATGGTAAAGTGATAAGTGAAATGTGGGATAACTCACCGTTTTTACATTACAACATAAAATACAGTTATGGCTCAAACTGTTTCTATACAGTATTTGATTTACATGTTTTGATATATCTATTTCCAGTTTTCAAAGGAACGCCCAGGCTCATGGTTTGGTATTCATTTGAAATCGTATTGAAATTGTACATTTTTTTGTGATGCAATGTAGGAAGCACCAGTATGTATTCTATTGCTTTGCATTATGATGGGTCACACTTGGCACTGCAAGATGACACACATGTTCACTGTGAAAAAGGCTTTGCTTTCACTCAGAGAGCAGAGCTTTGAGATAACATAGTGCTGTCGACTTGCGAGTGTTGCCACTCCTGTGCGCTAGAGCATATTAACAACTGCAGAGCAAAATCATAATCAGTTGTATTCAGGAGTAATAATTGGCTCTGATAAGCTGAAAATATGGCATTTGATGAAATATGACAGAGCACAAACATGTGGTGTTTGAGTCATATGGGTATATGCTTTTCTTTAAAATGAGGATACAGACACACAGAATCCTTCAGAGACACTGTCACCTTAATACAGTGAACACAGAACACAGTTGGCTGTGCAGCCTTGGTTTGCTTACTGAAGAATGCTGCCAGGGGGCAATATTGTGTACTCTGGGACATTGACCATTCCAGCACAAAAAAGTCAAAGACAACCAGATGCTGAGCACTCTCAATGTTGACATGAACACATCTCTGAGTTATAAGATAAATTGGGAATATCCATCACTCAGCCAACCAAGATTATGTAGCAAGCTGTGACTGTATGTTTGCTGTTGTGGAAGGATATTGCCAGGGGAAAATGCGGTGAGTGAGAGAATACGATTATAAAATGTACATATAGATCCATAAATATAAATACAGATATCCCAGCTATAATATAAACTGCCTTGTAGCATACAATAAAGGTCAATTAGCCCACCAAATCTCTAATAGCCCACAGTGCTAAACAAGGCACATCAGAAAAAGCCTATGGCTAAACTCCAATCATTTTAGAGTATGACGAAAGGAAGAAGGACAAAATGACAGGCATTGGTCTGTCAGGTAAAACGCAGGTCTGTCAGGACTGCATGAGGCAGCAGGAGCCAACTATGATCACTGCCAGACTGAGTTCCTCCACCGTAGGCAGAAAGAAAACCCCAAGGAGTCCAGGAAACAGAGTATATAATCATAGAAATCCAATGTGGCGCAGCTGCTCAAGCAGGCTGCACCAGAGAGCAGGCCACAAGGCCATAGCAGGTCCAGCACCCATAGGAAGGCCAGTGTACAGCCTATGGCAAATTAATCATCTTCGCTGAGGAAAAGGACCTTTGCAACGCAATGTGAGCCCAGAGAGAGAGAGGGAGCTCCACAAGGACAGAAGGACAGAAGGAGCAGATACCCAAGCAACAGGCTGAAAGACCACTCCACTCCACAATGTGTTGATGGTAATACTTCTATAAACCACACCAGAGTTTGCATCAAGGTCCTGGTGTACTTTGTACATTGAAAATTCAAAGTGCTCTCTGGGAGTGCAGTAAGACCACATGAGAAGTGTTAGGACTGAGGAAAAATTGAATAAAATTGGTAGATGCCAGCCTTAGAATCACCACAAAGCTGTCAAGCCTAACTCAAAAACAGCCGTGCAGACGGTTCAGGTCTGATGACCACAGATTCAGCCAGCACCACAGTGGAGGGACACAACCTACATGGCAAATCCAAGACAGGTGACTCACAATCAGCTACACAGGGTGCAACTTGCAGTCAGTGAGCTTGCAGGCAAATCCTCTACCGAGTGTACATCTGTCATCTCTTTGAACTCAAAATCCAATGGCATGATCTTATAGCAAATCACTTTGGGTAGGAGGCTACTAGGGGCATGAGGGCTGAGCTGGGGTAAAGTACAGTACAGAGCTTTTACAAGGCACATGTGTAAGTAGTGGCAACTGCAATTCATTATGGTACACCTGTCATTTAAGGTGGGTCTCTCTCTTAGCTGAGCCAATGATGAGCTGCAATCAGTGCCAGAACCATTCAGTAAATACTGTTGTGCCCAGTGAGGGAACAAGGCTACATGCATCCAGTATCTTGTTCAGCCAGCTAAAGCATGCTCAGTGATCACTCGAGGGAACTTCAGCCAACCTGTGGGGTGAAGGATGCCAGAGTCTGGCTCCTCCACACATCAGAAATGCTGTTATCTGGAAACAATGAAGGATATGGGTATTGGCAGCCTATTACTAATTCTAAATGAATTGAGCAGAGAATACTATGTGCAGCCATAGGCTGTGAGCAGGACCAGGCCACTGAGACCACACAATTCAAAGAGCTCCGATTCAGAAATTCTCATAGAGAAACTGAGGTTTGACTGAAGTAGAAAGACAAAAGGAAATATACTCAGTGGATTCCTTTGATTGGTATTCATAACACACAACGTTACATTGCCATATATAAAAATTTGCATTTTGCTTTTTTTCTGATTTAAGGATGTCACTTAAAATAGTTGGTACATTCTTTTGAATTCTGAAAAATATTACATGCAATGCAAATTATTAAGGGCATGTTTTTTATGTAAAACTGGAGGCATGGTGCTCAAAACTGTACATAAAGCATACCATTTTGGAATAGACTAGGAAACTGACTGTTATCTCTTTTTTAATTCTAATTTATAGAAAGAGTCAATGATCTTGGCTGTGTTGTCATTGACACTACCAGACCATGGCATTAAGGTAGTGGCTCTGATACAGACCTTCCATGGCTTTCTAGTCCTTGGGCCTTTGTATACTACAGTAATGAAAGATGGGAATTAGTTTAACAAATTTACCCAGAAAACATAAGAATTAGAGATCATGACTTACAAAAGACCAGGCACATGGTGTAGAATTCTCAGGTAAAATGCCCTCAACAACTTTGCATGTGATATATTTTCCCAATGATATGCTGTTCAGGGAGACACTGTCACCGAGCATGAATGTACTTATCCATAGTTGCGATTGTGGAGTAAATTTGTGTCTACATTGCGTATCCACAGCAACAGTTGTGAAATGTACAATATGAATGCTTTTGTTTTGTCTTAGTAGGGTGTTTGCATTAAGAGGTAAATATAAAACATCTCCAATCATTCTTTCCCATTGATTTGTTGATGCATCTATTTATGCTTTTCTATAATCACATGAGATTCTGCATGGAAATTTGAAGAATTTTGAAGACTTTTTAAATACGGTTGAGGGCTGAATGCTTGTACAATGAAGTTTCATTTAATTACAAATTCTTTTGGAAATAGACTTGCAATTTACAATTTAGCTTGTCTAAGTCCAATTACATTAAACACTGTGTTGACATAACCACATTGTATCACTAGTATAACTGTGATAGTATTCTGAGAGCACTATTCATGGGAAGAGCAAATAGATTTCAATTAATGTGCACCTTTTTTCCCATGATAATAAGGATATTGATAAGGCAGAAATGTGTATACAATGATCGCAAACAGTTCTGTTTACAACAATGGCAATTGAATTATATATTATGTGAATGAAAGGTGGACCATTTGTGAATTTAAGACATGGAAAAGAACATAATACTGAATTTTACATAAGTGGAAAAATATCCATCTTAAATCATAAGGCCAGTTCCCGTATCTTATTGTGCAGCCAATAATTTCATATGCTTTTTTTCCTATGTATAGGTCCATATACAATGTGCCCTCCTTGCCTGAAATCAGTCTAACACCCCAGATAATGAAGTTTGCTAGCAGATCCTACACATCCTAGATACCATGTGTGTATCAACTGCTATCTAATATACTGTACAGGTAACACCAGTGCCAAGCAACATAGATGGTATGAAATACCTGGTTAGCTTGTAGATTATTAAAATGAAATGATGATATGGGCAGTACATAATTTTCATATTATTCAAGACATGATTTACAAATAGAATATAAAATAGGGATTTTAAGCTCATCTGGTTGGGTAATTCATGATGCAGAGAGGGGAAAAATGTGTGCCAGTGGGTGATTCTGATCTAAATTTTCCACAAGGCCACCTCCACTATTATAAAATAAAAATGCTTATATCATGGCTGATACTTTTCAAATGGTTGAAAATAACCAGGACTTATTTATTTTATTTAATGTTTTTAAATTTTCCATGATGACTTTTGACATGTACCATAATTTGAAATAATTAGAAAAATATATGAGCTCATCGATCAAGTAAGGCTCTTTTCTTTTGAAAATGTTTATATTGCTATATTTTGCATTGTTATTATGATGCTACAATGATATACTGTTATATGAGCAGTTTTCTCTCTGTGTTTAATGAGTAGAGATATTCACAAGGACATGGCTGACAGCCCACTCCTGGTGTCCATCCAGAAATGGGATGACCAGTTTCATCTTCGACAAGATAATTACCATGGTTAGTCAATATGATCAGATAAGAAGGAATAAAACGAACTGGCTGCTTAAAGCTATGCCGATATCTGATTCTTCCTTGCTTCATGATTATTATTGTATATCCATTTACATTACAGGTTGTGCTCAAGTGGGTTTTGTAAGTTTTATTTATTTATTTTTAATTACAGACTATAAGAATAGGAAAAAAAAACTAAATAGATGTTACACTCCTAAGAATGACGCTGTAGCCGATCCTTGGTGTAGCACATTAATTTTTATTCCTGGAGGAACAGTACCGAACACATATTAGCATCAGTCACTAGCATCTGTGCTGCTCTGTATTGCTTGTACTGTTACACATCTTGCTCTGCTAGTAACTGGCATCTTTCAAAACACATTTTACAATTTAAACAAATCAAACATTCAAATTACAGTCATGTAACCATGTAAAACACATTTTTTTATCACATGTATTTACCTTCAATGAACTTCTTTATCTATATTTATTCTCGATTAAAATGTTTTCTTAAATCATCAGTATTTAATATTGTCTGTCTCACTCATAGTTCACCAAAACAATAACAATCTTTAATACCGAAATTACGTCTTCTTATGAACTAATTTTTTAACGTAACCAGAAACACATGTTGAAGATAGCTTTCCTGAACAAACTCTTAGAAAACTGGCTACTATCTTCCCCCGGCCACACGAGCAAAGCTTTTTAGAACCTTTTCACGTCCTAACAATCGCTTGGGCTAGCTTCAACTATCGTCAGTTTGTGGTTTTGTTTACTGAACCGTTGTACATTCCTCACTTTTAGCAGACCGTTTCATAGCTTGTTTTCGACATTGTTAGCATCGGGCGCTACGTTGGGTTACTATTCATTCCTGTGGGCTCACTTGTCTCCTTTTAAAGTCACATTCGAAATCACAACCTCACAGCCACAGTCTAAAGCTTTTACACGTGTTATATTGCTTTCATATTTCATTCTGCTTGTGATTCTTGAGCATCTTACCTGGAGGAACAGTACCGAACACATATTAGCATCAGTCACTAGCATCTGTGCTGCTCTGTATTGCTTGTACTGTTACACATCTTGCTCTGCTAGTAGCTGGCATCTGTAATTGATACCTTCTGCAGGCAGCGCCCTCTGCTGACCAGGTGCTCAAACCATGTACAACATAACCGGACCTGCTAGACAATAATAGAATCCCACAGAAATACAGCAATTTTAACATTTTCCGAAGCCTAAACTGCTTTTAATGTGTCCTGTTTTAAATGGGGGGGTAAGATTTTTAAGAGTCTACTTATGTGAAAACACAAATCTTTTTCTGTGAAAACATGCAGTGCCACACTCTCCCCCACGATTTTTAATGTCTCCTGACATTACAACTAAAGTTCTACCAAGGTCGCCATAAGTGTCTCTGCTCATTATCCTGAGTCTTTATCTCCTCACACTTTCTTGCAATCAATGATGGCTGCCCAAGAGTCTCATAGCTCAATATGACAGGTGGCTGTCTGAGTCTGTGTGGGTGTGCTCTTGTCATCTGAGACGGTTCTTCCCCGACTCATCACTCTCAAGAACCCCAGAAGCAGCTGGTTCCCGTTCACGTTGCTCAGCCAGTTGTAACACATCAGCACTCTCTTCGCTCTGTAGTTGCAAATCCTCTTCTGAAGGCAGGGAGCCCTGCTGAGGCTGGAAAGGTTCTGCCTCAGGATTCAGCGACACTTGACTCTGCTGCCTCTCTTTGCCAGACCTGAGATGCCACTGGTAGATGCCGCCATCATCATCATCCTCTGAGCCGCTGTCTGATGTTGGCTGCTGCTGCTGCTGGTCCGGACGTGGTGTCCTCTTCCTCCTTTCGAGTCCCTGGACGTTTCTCTGCTGCAGCGGAGTCTGTGCTGGTGGCAGCTCAAGGGGTAGGTGGTCACATGGCAGTAGCAGGTTTCTATGGACCACTCTGTCCCTCCCAATACCGTTCTCTGGGCTGATCTGGTAAACTGGGCTGTCATCACCCTTCCTTTTTGCCACTCTGAACACCTGGTCCTCCCAGTACGACTGGATCTTTCCCGTACCTCCTCTTGGGGTGAGATTTCGGATAAGGACCCGATCACCTGGTTGGAGATCTCTTCCTAGCACTCTCTTGTCGTAGTTGGCTTTTCCACGGGCTGCTCCTTTCTGTGTATTCCTGGCAGCGATCTGGTAGGCCTCCTTCATTCTCTCTTTCCAGTGACTCACATAGTCCTCGTAACTTCCATGGGCATTGTCTCTTTCAATGTTGAACAGCAGGTCGATTGGCAGGCGTGGAGAGCGTCCAAAGATGAGGTAATAGGGTGTGTAGCCCGTACTCTCATTCTTTGTACAGTTGTATGCATGGACAACCTTCGCCAGTGACTCCTTCCAATCCTTCTTTTCCTCTTCCTCCAGTGTGCGCAGCATGGAGAGCAGAGTTCTGTTGAATCTTTCCACCTGTCCATTACCCTGAGGGTGATACGGTGTTGTGTGTGAGCCCTGGATGCCAGAGAGTTCCTTCAACCTTGCCATCAGTCTGTTCTCGAACTCTCCTCCCATATCATGGTGCAGCTTGCTGGGAAACCAAACTTCAGAGCAAAATCGTTGAAGAGCTTATCGGCCACAGTCTTCGCTGATTTGTTCTTTGTTGCGTAGGCCTGTGCAAACCTTGTGAAGTGATCCATAACCACTAATATATATTCGTAGCCATGTTTGCACTTGTCCAGATGGAAAGTCGATTGAAACTAGCTCAAATGGATATGTGGTCTGGATTGGAGTCAGGGCGCGCGAGTCTGCCTACTTGGTTTCTTCTTCTTCACACACTCACAGACTTTGGTAACAAAATGTTCCACATCCTGGTGCATGTACGGCCAGTAGAACCTCTCTCGACCAGGTCAAGTGTCCTTTCGACCCCCAAGTGGCCCATGTCTCGGTGCAGTTCTTTGAAGATCAGTGGATGATAGGACTTGGGTGCCACTAGCTGTTCTCGTCGGAAGGTCCTGCGGCGTGAGGACACCGTTTTCATCAACCACAATTTTTAGCCACTGTTTTAACAATGTAGCGACAGCTGGCTGTTCTGCTTTGATCTCTGATCTACTTGGTCTTTGTTTGCGGCTCCTGTACCAGATGACTCGTGACAGTACTTCATCCTCTTCCTGAGCCTTACGGATCTGTGATGGGGTTAGAGGCTGGCCAGTACTGCTGCTACAGTCTCTTATAAGGCTCAAAGCACAGGTCTGGATAACGCCAATACCCTGACACAGGTCTCTCTTTCCAACTTGTACATTCTCCATGAGAGCACTGACAGTCTCGCCACTAACCTCTCTCGTACAGCTGTTCATATAGTCCTCGATGCTGAGCGGCATCCGAGACAGTCCATCTGCATCGTTATTGTTCTTTCCTGGGCGATAGCGTATTGAAGTGATAGTCGGCCAGCTCCGCCACCCATCTGTGTCCTGCAGCGTTGAGTTTTGCAGTTGTGCGTATATACGTCAATGGATTATTGTCCGTATAAACCACAAATGACTGAGCATAATACAGGTAATCCCGGAAGCGTTCACAGATGGCCCACTTCAGCGCTAGAAACTCCAGCTTCCTGAGTGGTACCTTTTCTCTGGCTGACTGAGGCTGCGGGAGCCATATGCTATCACTCTCATCTTACCCTGTTGCCGTTGGTACAGCACTGCACCCAACCCATCCTGAGAGGCGTCACAGTGAAGTGCGAAAGGCTGGTCGAAGTCAGGGTACCCAAGGACGGGGGGTTGGGTGAGGGCCTCGATCAGCTGATTCAGCACTTCCTGGTGTTCTGTGGTCCATTGTATCGGTGTGCAAGAGGGTAAGTGACCTTTCTTTGTCTTCCTCAGTTTCTTTTGTTCTTCAGGCGGTGGTCCTGGGTCGTGTTGTTGGGACTTGGGAGGGGCAAGGAGGTTGTACAATAGCTTGGCTTTGCAGGCGAAGTTGGGGATGAAAGAGCG
This sequence comes from Albula goreensis, assembly GCA_022829145.1. Taxonomy (NCBI): domain Eukaryota; kingdom Metazoa; phylum Chordata; class Actinopteri; order Albuliformes; family Albulidae; genus Albula; species Albula goreensis. The sequence goes on along the minus strand of CM040753.1, from coordinate 9,978,247 downwards.
ATAATAAGACAGGAAACCTAGCATCTGGCGTAGGTCCCCACCTTTGCGGGCGTTCTCTCCTTCAGAGCCATCACAGGTGCAATCTCCGCAGGGTCCATTGTGTAGCCTTCCCTGTTACCATCTTTCCCAGGAACCTCACTTTCCGTTTGAACAGTTCGCATTTCTTTGGTGTCAACTTTACACCGTGTTCCTTGTAACGCTGGAGAACCAGGCATATGTGTCCCAGATGTTCTTCAAAACTGCCACTGTGTACCAAATTATCGTCAAGGTATGGGAGGCAAATAGTGTCTCTCAGGCCAGCTAAACAGTGCTCCATACTTCGTTGGAACTCCGCTGGTGCAGAGCTCAGACCAAAGGGGATGCGTACCCATTCATAGAGCCCCAGGGCGTGATGAAGGCAGTTAAGGGACGGCTCTCTTCATCCAGGAAGCCCTGGTGGTACGCTTTACCCTGGTCCAGTACAGAAAACCACGAGCTTCCACCCAGTGTGTCCAGCATGTCCTGTATCCTGGGTATCGGATGGCGATCAGGCACTGATTTGCAGTTTAGTTCTCTGTAATCACAACAGAGGCGTAGGCTGCCCTTCTTTCTTGGACACATACCACCGGTGATGAATACGGGGATCGTGATGGCTTTATCCAGCCCCTGCAACAAATCCTGCAGGTACTCTTTCACTTCTTTATGCAGGGTTTTGGAACGGACATGTAAGTCTTTTGTACTGGAATGGTGTCATGAAGTGTGATGTGCATCCTTAAAGATGGAATACAGCCTATATCATCACCGTCATGTGCGAAGGCTTCACATTCCTGTCTCAACATTGTCTTAGCTACCTCCTGTTGGGCCTCAGAAAGATGACTGAGGTCAACTGGCGGGTCCCATAACTCTGGCCTCTCAGCTCTGGCGCCATGTGGTTGTGCTTTACTCAGTGTCTCTTTTTGTCTGTTCTCATTAAGCTGAAAGCCTGCTGAATACGCTGTCTTCACTGTCTCTAAATGTCCAATAACTTTATGTCGATCAAGATAAATGGTGTGGTCAGTGGTGTTGGTAATGGGGACTGGTATGTGTGTAACTTTTCTGTCAGGGAGATGCACCAGTACCTCACTGAGGACACACCTTCAGGTGGGGGATTTAGCATGTCTGGTGTGAACAGCATGTCTTGGCCTCGTGCTCGTGCATTCACATGTGCTCTGATGTAGATGGTTGAGACTTGGTTCGCTGGCAAGAGCACTCTTTTCCCACCAGTGCGGGCCACACCAGTGTCTGGATCTGAACCACTTTGCATTAACTTGACCACATTCTGAGCAGCCTTCACAGTAATGGAGAATGCCTTACTTACTTTGTATGCCAATTGCTTTCTTCCTCCGTTTGTCTTTGTCTCTCCATTGTCTCCATTTATCACAGCTTCAATGACGTTATAGCCGATGATGGGGTCACTGGCAACTGCCGGGTCACTGGATACTAGTATCGGGACTTGCAGTTCGTTTCTGTCATTGTCCAGCCGGAAGCTGACTTCAATCCAGCCAACATAGGGTATCGGTGTGTCATTAGCAGCCAGAACTGTCAGCGTGTCGTCCTCTAACAGCTCTGCTATGGGCCTTATAACTGTGTGGGGCAAGTGCTGTTGACGCCAAGGCTCATTAATGATGCAGGACTGGGCACCTGTGTCCCACAGTATTTTCACTGGATAATTGTCCATATAACAGCTGACAATACACCTTTTTCCAACCAGTCCTACCAGCCGTGATTGGTGCTTGGAGGGCAGGTACTGGACTGTGTTCACTGCTGCTGCTGTGTCTTTGTGCGTTGTCACTGGCAATGTCAAACTCATTGGTCTCTGCTGGTTTTGGGACCCTCTGTCATGGACTACTGGTGATCCCACCCCAGTAGTCCTGGCCCATTTCCCGGCAACTGTCTCTGTGCCCTGCATCCACGGGAGAAGTGGCCCTCTTGTCCACACTTGAAACAATGTGGACAGTTTTCACCTGCTCCCAAATTCCTGCACTTCTGACAACCGTTTCGTCTTTGCTTTGCAACAGGGGGGTGATGGTTGGCCTCCATGACCGTGAGTAACATCTGCTTCATTTCGGTGCGCAGCTCCTCCATCATCTGTTGGGTGCTCATAGTCTGCTCGGCTTTATTTTCGTTACCTTTCACAGCTTTGACAGTCACTGTTGTATTGGGCTCCTTAGTCTTAAAGGGGCCATTGGAGGGGGCTAAACCAGTTTGCATATCGGAGCTGAGCTCTTGCACCTTGGGGCCTTTAGCAACAGTGAACCTCTTTCGCTTTTCTTGTCGCTCATTTTCCACTCTTGAAGCTTCATTTACTCTCTCTATGAGTTCTTCATCTGTGATTTTAACATTGCTGAGGTGAGGCAGGATGTTAAATTTTACAGAATCACTCAATAACCCAGTTTCGATGGATCTGAGGAACTTACGCTGGATTGTGGTTTGGCTGTAATATTCCTCAGCATCCTCATGCTCAGCTTTCCATTGCAGCTTCTCCTTTAACTCAATAGCTCGAAACACAAAGTTCAGGGCCGTCTCTTTTGGTTCTTGATAGAGGCTAATGAGTTGGTGGTAAAGGTCTGTGGAGCTATCAACCTTATAGTGACCTCTCAGGATGGTGAGAAGTGCTGAGAGTGTCAACCCACGCTTTATCTCCAGCATGTCTCTCAATGGCAATCCTGGGCTCACAGCCCTAATCACTGCTTCAGTTATTTCAGCCTCTGTGTGACCTTTTTCTGCTCCAATCTCAATCTGTCTGACGAGGCTGGGATATGACAACTTATCCTTCTGCCCACTTTCTCCTATTTGTCCACAGATTTTAAACTCTCTCCTCAGTGTGACCTCAGGCAGTGGGTAAGCTGCTTTTTTGAGTGGAGGTTCTAGGTTCCTAAGGAGAGGGTGGCGCAGTGGTGAGCACCTCTCCTCTGTTCCTGCCTTTACAGCTGACTCACGTCTTTTGTCTTGTTTCTCTATTTTTATCAGGACATTATTCAGGATTTCTTTGACTTCATCGTCACTCTGATCTATCTCGATCTCATCCAGTACATCCTCTGTTTTCCTGATGAGCAGTCTCCGGGCACACCACCGGGCTCTCTACCCGTCCAGGCCATCACATTTCAGGGACCTGCAAACATCCAGGAGAGATTCCTCCCTCAGCTGCCACAGAGCTGCACTCACTCGGTCTCGGAGAAGCTGAACCTCCTCCATTCCACCGCAGATTAACACAGGTTCGTCTCTTGGGTAAGGGAAGGGGTTGATGGTCTTGAAGTCCACCTATTCCACCTCCTGGCTGGCTCGCCAAAATATGTTACACTCCTAAGAATGACGCTGTAGCCGATCCTTGGTGTAGCACATTAATTTTTATTCCTGGAGGAACAGTACCGAACACATATTAGCATCAGTCACTAGCATCTGTGCTGCTCTGTATTGCTTGTACTGTTACACATCTTGCTCTGCTAGTAACTGGCATCTTTCAAAACACATTTTACAATTTAAACAAATCAAACATTCAAATTACAGTCATGTAACCATGTAAAGAACACATTTTTATCACATGTATTTACCTTCAATGAACTTCTTTATCTATATTTATTCTCGATTAAAATGTTTTCTTAAATCATCAGTATTTAATATTGTCTGTCTCACTCATAGTTCACCAAAACAATAACAATCTTTAATACCGAAATTACGTCTTCTTATGAACTAATTTTTTAACGTAACCAGAAACACATGTTGAAGATAGCTTTCCTGAACAAACTCTTAGAAAACTGGCTACTATCTTCCCGGCCACACGAGCAAAGCTTTTTAGAACCTTTTTCACGTCCTAACAATCGCTTGGGCTAGCTTCGAACTATCGTCAGTTTGTGGTTTTGTTTACTGAACCGTTGTACATTCCTCACTTTTAGCAGACCGTTTCATAGCTTGTTTTCGACATTGTTAGCATCGTCACACGTTGGGTTACTATTCATTCCTGTGGGCTCACTTGTCTCCCTTTAAAGTCACATTCGAAATCACAACCTCACAGCCACAGTCTAAAGCTTTTACACGTGTTATATTGCTTTCATATTTCATTCTGCTTGTGATTCTTGAGCATCTTACCTGGAGGAACAGTACCGAACACATATTAGCATCAGTCACTAGCATCTGTGCTGCTCTGTATTGCTTGTACTGTTACACATCTTGCTCTGCTAGTAGCTGGCATCTGTAATTGATACCTTCTGCAGGCAGCGCCCTCTGCTGACCAGGTGCTCAAACCATGTACAACATAACCGGACCTGCTAGACAACGAATAGAATCCCACAGAAATACAGCAATTTTAACATTTTCCGAAGCCTAAACTGCTTTTAATGTGTCCTGTTTTAAATGGGGGGGTAAGATTTTTAAGAGTCTACTTATGTGAAAACACAAATCTTTTTCTGTGAAAACATGCAGTGCCACATAGACACATTTCCTTGCATATGGTGGAGAAACCGTTCTTTTTCCAACTACACAAGCACATCACATCACATGCTGTTTAGCTGAGTATGAAAACAACATTTTCTTCTGTGGCAATCAATTTATTCTTATGAAGTTGTCCTTAATTTCTTAATTTTATTTCAGCAGTGGGTGGTCACGGGCAGATCAATTTCTGCAATTAGACACACAGCAATGTGTGCCTACCAATTAGATGCATCGCTAATGCAGTGCGATGGATTTTCTGAAAGGCAGAGAAAGGGGTTCTGCCAAATGCCTTGCTTTCCCTTCTAAGAGGATGTGGATCACTACAGCAGTCTCTGTGGCCACACTCTCTCTGCAGTATATCCTCTCGTTTTCCTTGTCACTTTTTGGATACTTAGGCACCATCATGTCATTTTGAATTACACAGGACACTATAACCGTAACTGGTAGTTTGTAGTCTTTTAAGCTCTGTAAATCACCCAGAATAAGGGACTGTCGCATAAATAATAATAATAAGAATAATGTATTATTCTTATTATTATTTAGCAACCATAGTCATATTGTATATGTGGAACTTGTTTTAGTGGTATACTCTGTAGGTATCTCTATTGCCAAACAGTTGACAGATGCTTTATTGCCATTTGAAGGCTTCAGCACTCATGACCCTTTGCCTAAAGCAGGAATGGTAAGCCAGACATCTCGTAAGTGGCTCGGGCTGCTCTGGCATTCGGGAGCTATTGTGGGCCCGTTGACAGACTGATTGTTCTGCTGTCTGGAGGACAGCCAATGAATGCTCAGGGTCATTTAAATGGTGACTGACAATGTTCAGACAGACCTTGACACAGTGATGGGAAAGTGGAAAATGTTCAGAATGAAGTGCTCCCTGAAGCATCACCCGGGGAAGTTTCATCTGTTGCTTGTCAGTTCATTCCATACAAGAACTTACAATCGCATGCTGCATTTATGATGAGAAAGAAGAAGCATAAACAGCATTAATGTCAGAAGCCAATGAGATCTGGCTTTGAGTGTAACCAATGCTCTTCTCACTCATGTACGTTTGTCTTTAATATTTTCACATAAGCAATTTCATTAAAAAAATTTCCCCCAAGAAATGCTCGGTTTCAAGGCTTGCCTTGAGGATTAGATGTAAATTTGTGACAAAATACAATGATTTTAATGCTGTCTTTTAGATCACCTTTCCAAGCCACACTCCACTCACAGCCTCAACCCTCACACCCTGACCTTCAGCTTCCCCTCACATCTCCCCCTCCCACCTCCTGCCCACTGACCCAGTAACAAATCACATGCTACGTAGTCCATGGTTCCCTCCAATTCTCATTTTATTGAGCTTTAGGGAATTATTTTCTGGAAGAGGGAGCAGCCGTCCTGGACCAGTCGACATCGATGCACTGCGCTCCATCATCTGCAGGGGGGACGTCATTAGCATTGGGCCTGATTTTCTCAAAACCCACGTTGCTTGAGACAAGAAGTGCTTTCATCTGAGAGAAATGCCTTCCCAGTAACAACATCATGTACGAAGAGTCCTCATATGTGCAAACTGAAATATGTGATGACACAGGTTTTTCTTTAATTTATTACCCCAATATGATATATAGATTGCTCTTCTTTAATCATTTCCTTTTGAGTCCCTAGTTATATCTATGTTTTTAAAGGTCCAGTAGTCCCCTCAGTCCACATCGGAGACCCATTTTAGGGATGGTTGACACATCAGAACTGGTTTGTAACAGCCGTCCCATGTCTTGTTAATGCAGGAGAGGAGTTCCAAACACATATGCTCTTTAAACAATTACTCTTTTTGTAAGAGCCTCAAGGTCAGATTTCAGGGGGAGGCAGTTTGTTCATTCATTCATTTGTTAAGTTATTCAATATGTTATTTTGGATACATTACCAGAAACATTAAATAATATTGCAGAAAACACAACTGTTAAACACATTAGTAAATACTTATATAAATGAAATAAATTTATGGAGCCAGAATTTTGTCTTTAAAGCTGTGATTACAAGGTGTTTAAATGGAAATTGGATCTGCTGTTGAGGATGTTCTAATTAATTTAATGAGGGGTGGGGTCCTTGGGGAATGCAAAATATTGTTCTATATTGACAACATTTGCACAGCTGGCACAATTTTAGGCAATACAGTATAGCAGTGATGTACAGTACACAACAGAGCATAAATAGATTGCTTCAATTATATATCATTATGTTTATGATTTACGCATGGAGACATCATGTATCTCAAACAGCAGATGCTGTGGTATTAATCGGCTAAGGACCTGTATTGGTTTTAGTGATTAGAATTAAAAATGGTTAAGTATTTTATACAGCCCGAGGAATAACACTTCCATTTTTAGAGCACAACATCTTCATTTATCTAGACATGCAGTTTGTGCGAGGCTGCTCACAGGGAAGCGATAATTGGGCCGAAGGATGTTGTAATTGGAATGGATGAAGTAATTTAGCTCACTGATAGAGCATTTTAGTGTATGAGGAATAAACATGGGTTAAACTATTGATTTTAAGAGCACAAATCATTACCCAGCTGCTTAAATCTAACCCAGTTTAACTAACAGCTTACAATATAATTAGGTGCTTAAGCATTTGATCAGGGCTTACACAGAACCACAACATACTACATTATCCAGGTTTACAGATATATTGTAGTGGTTGAGATTGTCTGGCTTACTGACGTTTTTATGTACTGAAAATATTAATGTTTTTGTTTATTCGTTTTGTTTTTGGTAACTTATACAGTTTTAAATTAAGATACTCAAGGTTTTGATGCCCAGTCTATGTTTTATTATTTTGTAACATGTGTTTGTGCTATCTCACTTGTTTAAATTCACTGACAGAATTATACTTTTGACATTTTCATTCCCATAACTATTCCCTCACTAACACAAAGTAGGCTATTACCAATACCTCTTATAAGCCTGGATGACTCAGTAATGTATTCGATGATAAAAACAAATTTATAGTTGCCCTTTCATTTGTGAAATTGGCCCACTGTCAGCTCCAATTCTGCTAGTGTACCTTAGGCAAACAAGAAGGCATTGAAGGGGAAACAATTAATTTCTGAAAGCTGTCATCCAACAGGATTAGGCCTATTAGCTGTGTACAGACTCTAATGTACTTAATGTACTGACATGTTTCATCCTGAGCACTGTGTCACAAAAACATCATAACGAGGCTACATTAATTAGACTATTGATAGCACTAGAAATTAAGAAACATGTCAATGCATTTATTTTCACTGAAAAAAGCAACAATAGGAGAAACAATAGGAGCACAGCATCCAAACATGCCCATTAACAGCCCAATCAAAGAGTACACTCCTGTATGGAGTGAACAGACAAGGCAAAAGTAATGTAAATCAGTTGCAGATTCAGTTGGTTTAAGTTTAGGGTCCCTCCTAAATCCTATATCACAGGCTCGATAACAATTTTCCTCTTGAAATTTGTCGATGGGAATTTTCTGTAAACAGGAAAGCCATGACTTCCATTGAGAAAGAATAGAGACATCATATCGATTGGGCTGCTTTTTAAATGCAAATTAGGAACTGCTGAGCTCGCATGTCTGTTTAGGTCTTTTCATTGCTGCTTATGTGACGATCATCCCATCTTTGATTCAGCCATCAGCCAGCTGTTTACACCACAGTGTGTCTCTCCATGCTGACACACTTAATCTCACAATCTCCATTCACTAAATAATATAAAGGTTACAGTGACTGAATACCCCCACACTCTGTGTGCTTCATGGCAAAGCTTGGAGGAGCTTTGAGGCATAAAAATATCTGAAATAAGGATGTGTGTATTTGTCACAGCTGCATGCTACTTATGAAAGCCATGTTGGTAAATTAATTGAGTTTGCTGAAAAACATTTGTATCTGAACATACAGACAAATTGCTGGGTTGGTAATTTGAATGAATACCATATGAAAGAAAATCAGCCCTTAGCATATTACTGTGTGTTTTTTAAGCAGCAATACAATACAAGCAGCAATATAATGATTTTTGCAGAGGATATAAAACAACCCACTGGCAATTCTAGTGATGTTAAGCAATTGGCTTAGAAGGGGATATTTGTTTCTAAACTGCATTTAATCTCACTTCAATGTAAATCTAAAATTTCAAGAATTATCAACAACTAAGCATTTGGGCGTTTTTCTTCGTACCATTTCTATAGTTCTGTTCCATACCATTATAAGCCATGCCCAAGAATAGATATTTCTCCTGAGTAACTGCAGTCCAATGCAGTAATTTAATATCTGAGTGCATTTCATACAATGCCCCCACTATCTCACTGTGGTATTTTTTCCTTCATGTGAACAAACTCTGAAATTGGATAACTGCCCTGGTAAGGTAAATTGTAATCATGTACTTAAATAGCATGGATAACAAGACACTGGCTTTAAACTTTAATCTCAAACTTTAAATGAATGCAGTGGAATGTAGCTTTATTTTCCTAAAATCAGAAGATTTACCCATAGTATGGTATGGGATGTAAAGGCATGGAACATAGCTCTTAAAGCTGTGTTTCATGCTTCTGTTGTGGAATCATGACCATAATTTTCAGGGACTCCAAAGGAATGTTGCTGTCACCAATTCGGCGCAACACCAGAGCCACCACATTTGCTATGAATTGCCAGAAATAAAAGGAGTGGCTGCAGCCAATTCAATATCTTCACCTTATTCAAATGTCCAAAAAATGTACCACAAAAGTCATCAAAAAGAGGTCATAAATAAATTAAATGGGATAATATATAGGGATATATAGGAAACACAAATGGAAATGACTATATGGCAAGTTAATAGACTGGTGGGCTATCGTAAAAATCAAAGAGTAAAAAGGATGGTTATGTCATTGGCCCATAATTCCATATGCAGACTGTTAGTAATAGACATAGTAATAAAGAATAATCAGCTCAAGAAATGTGATGCTTCACTCACAGTCCACACCATTTAAGTCAATCCAGTTTTTTCTGACAAGTAAAGAGGATACATTCCAGGGAAGAAGGAATAGGTCCATACGATGATCTGTTTAGATTTGCATGGATAGTGTGGGATACCAAAAACAGACCTTGACTCCGTTATTTCAACTTAGCAGACAGATAAAAAAAGCACACAGTACAAAGTAATGAGCAAAAGTAAAATTCAGATAATATTCTGTATAGGCAGTGTAAAATGGAATATAAAAAGAAAGTGCCTTTACTGAAATACTGTCAGTCTACAAATGGGACATGATAGACGGCAGTCATCAAACTGTGAATACGACCAGCATGTGAAGGTAATTGTGACTAAGTACATTGAGTTGTTTAAATCCAAAAGGCCTTTCAATTAAAAGGCAATCCTCAGGGCAATTACTGTGTTTTATGGCCAACAACAGTAACAAACTGCTGTTAAGTGCACCATCATACCCACAGTCATTCCAGAGAGCTTAACTCTCAGGGAATTATTTTAAACTTCATTTTATTTACGATCTCTGTAGAAAAAAATACTGGTTTCACATGTTGGTCAGTTCATAATGAGGTGGGTTAAGATATACAACCAGCAAAAAAGTAAAAGACAACCTCAGACAGCAGGCCGCAGACAGCGGTGTAACTATCTCATGCAAGCCAGCGACCTAATTGGATATTAAATATCACTGTCTGCAAAACACAGTTTGGACAAGGATGAAAAAAAAAAAAAAAGGAATATGGATATCTAATAACCCCCCATTAATGATCAAGCACAGTTATTTCCTATGAAATATATTAAAGAATTTTGATGTGGTCAGCAGCTCTTTCTGCCTCCTCAGTGGCTGTCATATTTTGCAGGTTGTACTTAGTAATTTAATCTAATTGTACTGTAATGTAATTGATCCTGGGATAGATAGTAAGCACGTCTGCTGGGAAAGGGGTGTAATTACCGAATTGATTAATGGGTTCGGGAGTGACGAGCCAAGATCCTGCCTCGCCGAACGGTCTGTATGAGAGGAAGGTAAAATGAATGTCTCAGTTGCTTTTGTCCCCCCATCCCATCCCATCCCCTCCCCCCACTCCCCTTTTCAGATGCACACTTCGGCGTTGTCTTCCAAAAGTCTGTCTGAGTTAGGAGTTTTCACAAACGTGAATACAACTCATTTGCCACCACCGAGCTGGAACACAGTAGAATACTGCCGTGAAAACAGAAGTACACACGTTGTATAGTTAGGCTCATCCATGCTTTAAAAGAGACATATATATTGATTCCGCTCATTGACAACCAATTTGACTGAACTGTGTTTATCAATGCAGTCTACTGGCCGCAAAATATTGAGGCCATAATCGATGCTCAGTAAAACAGCCATTTCCATGAACCACTGATGGCTGCTGCATCCTATCCAGCAAGAGAGAAATACCGACTAGCTACAATCAATATTTCCAACTTTTGCATCGATATATCCCCCTTCTTCTCAAGCTATTCTTTTCAACAGAAAACTACGATGCTGTAACTGACTGGCAGCTCCCTCGACTCTCGCTTGATGGAAGCCAGTTTCTGAGCCCTGAGCACAGACAGGTGACAGTTCCTGTCCTGCTGCTGGCACCACAGCTCGTCCCAGGGGGGTCAGGTGACAGTTTCTGTGCTGCTGTCGGCACTGTGGCTCGTCCCAAGGGGGGTCAGGTGACAGACAGCAGTTGCCCAAGTAGAAGAGTGGCTTCTTGTTTTTTTCTTATTTTTTAGCACATTCATACACATACATACCACTACTATTTTGCTAAATATATACAAAATATACATTAAATTAAAATCTATTTTGTTTATTTATTTGAACAATTATCATTGTTCCTTGTCCTATGGCTTGGAAAAGTGCAGGCTGTGTTGATGACAGTTTTGTCTGTTCAATGCTCCTTAGACAAAATAAAGCAGACCGTTGGCTTATTGACTCTTATTATCACAGATTATGTTGCATTTTTATCTTTGTTTGTTTCACCAAAGGTGGACTGCAAACATGGAAGTGAGTCTGCATTCATCTAAAGAGGGATCGTTATGTACTTGTAACCAGCATGCATTTGAAAATGTGAAAACTGTTTGCTACAGGGCTCCTGCGGAAGCGAACCCGTGTGCAGTAATGGGCATGACATAGAGTGTTTCTCTGCTTGCGTTGTAAGTGGCTGCTGTGCTTGCCGACGCATATGATCAGCAGATTTCCAGAACACATCAGATGTAATTACTGTCGCATTGATCGGATGTGTCCTGGAAATATTGTCAAAGGTCCAACTGTCCTGTACAGTTCTACATGTTAAGCACAGTTTTGGACAGAAAGATGTGGAAATGCATCCACTGAGCATGCTGAGGCACCCACATGCATAGAGTAGAAACCTTACTAAATGGTCACACACACATTTCTCTCTTTGTGTTTCTATGAAATGACTTGTGTTCTGGAAAAAGATGATAACATGGTTCCACTTAGATTTTTTTGTAGATCTCCTGCATTTTGACATCATAGTGTGTACTTTAATCTTGTTGAAATAGGTTTCTTTCCTTTCCAAACCTGCAGAAAGCTGACCTGAAAATGTGATAATCCACACTGTTCATAGAATTCAATTTGTGCTTCGTAAATTGCTGGTTACTTGGAAAAATAAACAATATTTTAAAATATCTTGTATATATTGCTTTTTGTCTTTCACCCAGGTTGCAACTCACTATCAAAATGATTGGGATCTGGTTTCTTACTCATGCCTGAACACCCAATCACTGCTGGGCCTTACTCTACCCATCTCCAGGCTTAAAAATTATCTTTGGATTTTCCAAACATGTTTTCGGGTCTGCTGAACAAATTCCCTTTTCCTTCAGAGTCAATCATTCTCCAGTCAAGGCTGCGGTTTAGATGGGTAAACAGTGATGTACACATTTAATTAAAGAGAGATCAGGTCCAGACGTCTATGCAAACATAGTGGATTTTAATCCCCAATAATTACTGATTGTATATTACATTAATGAGATGTGCATTTATAAGTTTGAGTAAGTAAGGGTTCAGGTGTGTAGTGTGTGTTATAATTATAAAATCCTCAGACAAACCTGCCAAAGCAGTCTTATTTTTAGCTGGTATTTTAACCAATTAAGAACTACCTGTTATGTTTTCATCTAGGGACTGAAGCCCTTCACAGCCCCACAAAAAAATTCACCTTGCAGCTAGAGTCCACCAGTGGTCTTTGAACCTGTTTCTGAGACCCAATTTGTTGCCTGATTTTACCTTTGTATTCTCACGGTGGTGGAGATTCCCTGCTGCTGGACCGCACCTCAGCTTGTTTTACTGAAAAACAGATCCTTCTGCAGTCAGCCTGTCCTGCAGAGACCGGAGTGGGGGGCATTAAAATCACATTCTGCAATACTGAATCCCTGAATCTTGTTTACACAATGTTTACACAAGGCATGGTCTCTTATGTGATATTGCTAAACTATGTGTAAATTACAAACTTCACCTTTTCCCTTTTATTAAAGATATTTGTATTTTTAATTGAATTTGACAATTGTTGCTATGGATGTATGAGATTATATCCAAAAAATAATAAATAACACTGAAATAAATTAGTTATATAAGCTAAGAATAAAGAAAAAAAATCTTTATGTTGGTTAGAATTGCACCTATGGTAAAATGTATTGTGATGTTTAGCTACTGCTCAGCAATCATTATGTCTGACATCTCTACAGAATAAGCTACAGAATATGACTTTTCTTGTATTTCTAAATACTTAAACATCATTCTCAATTTTCAGTAAAAGCCCCTTGCATGGGATGCCTGAGAACGAAACAAACAGAAACATGTTATTCTCTCATGATTACCTTCCCACTCATGTAGCACTACTGTACTTTCATTTATTATTTACTTTGGTGACAGTCATTTAATACTGTCCATTACACCTGCACAGTCTCACAAATTCCCTTTCTTTTATTTGTACCAATAGTTTGTAAGATCATCTCCTTTTTGGTATGCTAATGGCCTGCCATTGTATGAGTAATGTTCTTTTTGGAATGCTGGAATGGTACAGACCGGTACACTTCTCTGAGTTAGGATAAAAACAAATGGTAATAAAGAAATATAACTGCACAAAACACATCTTAAATAATCTGCTAACCAAAGCCACTGTGATACTTGATGTATCATCATTATGACTAGAAAAATAAAAACTATGGAATATAAATTTCATCTTGTCATAGACAGCTTTTTACGCTTGAGGAACAGCGAACGTTGGATATATTGTCATTTTTGTTAAGGTTAAAGACAAATCATGTCATCCATCATATTGTGAAATGCGGTTTGGCTCTGATAGAGGCTGGCACGGTGCCAGGGGACCCACAACTGGGTACAGTCAGCTCAGCCGCTGCTTAGCACTGATTGGTATACAGATATTGTTAGGAAACATAACTAATCATATGACGCCTCTGTACCACTGTTCCTGCCTACAACTGTCCATCACTGCCCCAACCCCCCACCTCAACCCAACTCACCCAGTAATCATGTTATTACCAGTCTGAAATCAATGTCTTGGTCCAACCCCAACACCACACAAATAAACTTTAATCTATGGAAGCTATTTTCAGCACTGTTACAATCATGAGAATGATTGTAACACAAATCATTGTCTTGAAATACAAATGAAGGAGCAACCAGTCAGAAAAGGTACCACCAAGGAAACATCTATGAGATTCAGAAGATTTGGTTTTTCCCCTGTAAAATACAATTTTTCTACTGCTGTTCCAGAACAAGAATCACTGCCATCCCTCAGTGCTTTTCCTCTGTTTTTCTTTCCTTGTCAAATTAAGCGAGAACCAACTGTGAAACTCCAGCCCCATAGCCATGGTGGGGGGTTTTCAATATTTTTGCTGTCCCAGATCCTGAAATAAGACAACAGCATGAGGCTGGGAAGCACTATCATACAACACTCAGCATAGCATTCCTCATGCCTAACTACTTTTGTGTGCGGAGATTAGGCCTACCCCATCTTGTTTCATATGCTGGCTCACTAAGGCAAGAAAAAATGTTGGAGGGGCAGTTGCCATTTTGTTGCCAAGTTATGTTACCAATATTGTAATTTTGCTGTCATTATATGTATTAAGATTCAAAAATCACAAATGTGGTTATCTCATCATGTGGAGTCAAATCTAGGCCTTCACTTCAGTTCATTCTCCTTTTAGGTCTTAGTTATCATAAAAGAGTTTAAACTGGAAAAAAATAGCCATTTTGAAATGACTCAATGCATTCAATATTCATAGAAAAGTTCTGAACAACTTCACCTTGGGACATTAATGAGGCACATGGCTTAATGACTTGGTTAGAAGTTTTTCTTGGCAAGCAATGTCAATAGCCTCCCACTGTTTTCAGACAGTGAATCTAACACACTAACATTGAAGCTAACAAGCTAACCGGGAGAGAATCTCTGCTCATGTAGATAGTGCATTTGCAAACAAAAATTTGTATTTTTATTGTAACAAAGCACCCCATATTATTCCTAAACAGGTATTTTTGCTAATAAGTTGTTCATAGTTATGACCCAGCATTGTTTTAAAGTACATAGTCATTTATTTATAGAGATAAAATAGGCCTTGTGACATGCCATGGAGATCAGAACATTTAGTAGTTGGTATAAACCCTTACACAACATATCTTGGACAAGTTCCACCATTTTACACCTCTACCACTTAACATATGCATACCAGACTTAACAACATCCTTGTTACCTGGCTAATATTTATGAGTTGCAGATTCATTTTTAGTGACTGCTGGAATTATTTTCCAATCACGATAAAGCATTGTAGTTAAATATGTTTTCAAAAATGAAATAAGAAAAAAAGTTATCTTTTGTAAAAGTAGCAGTTTAGTAAAGGTTATATGGAAAACAGTTCAAGCTGGAACAAGGGCATATAGGCTGTTTGCTAGATTCATTCGAATGTCTCAAAAATAAGAGGTACTGTGCCTTGACTAAACAATACTGCCACTCACCCAGTAGGTGAGAAATCAATAAGCAATTAAGAATAAATTAAGTATCTGATTAAGAATGAATTAAGCATATTTTGGAATACTTATCAAAAATAGTATTCTGTATCAACTAGATAAAACATGCAGATAAATCAACTGCCTTCCTCAGTCCAATCACAAGTACATTGACCTAGTGTTAAAAACTTCCATTCTTATACAGAGAATTATATTATTGAACACATCTACACCCCCCTTTCAAATTGTATGTTTCTAATGGGAATGTCCGATAGCAGGAGTAGAGGTCAATTTTATTACTGCAAAATCCTACATCAATTGAGGAAAGCCCAGGGTGGAACCCACATCCTTATTCAAATGCATGCTGTGTGTTGCTTCTTTTCACTCTACAGTCCAGCAGCTAAGGTGCTCAACCTTAAAGCTGGAGGACGGCACGCAGTATGCAGCTGATGTAGTCCGAATACAGGTACGCCACAGGAGCCTTTTCCAGCACTGAGATGGGAAAACCCTGCTACCCCTCCATGTCCTTCACTGTGGAACACGACGTGTGATCCAGCAAGACTCTCGGTCATTAGGAAGGGCTTTATTCCACTGACACTGATTGTTTTACCTACATCTGCCATCTGAGAGCCCCTAGAGATATATTTTATTTTTAAGTTATGTTTTTTTTTTTTTCATTATTTCAGTTTACTACATGTGCAGTAATTTATAACATCAATTAACTGTAGAGCAGCTGCTGCTTCCGCGTGGACGGCAGTAGGCAAGTGAAGAACAATGCAAAAGAGGATCATCTAGTACAACGGATGCTAAAAACTTTACACTCTGAATTCGTCTGAATTACATTACAGTAAAAGGACACGTAAAATGTCATTCCTTTGATTGCTCTATACTCACACTGAAATACACAATTCGTTAAACCCTTGTTTAAAACCTGTAACATTATCTTGCTGACTCCAAACCTCAGATAAACTCGAAGATGCAGAATGACTTTGATTTGAATGTACGTATTTTTGCGTGCGCCCAGTATCATCTTGGTCCCCATTTATCGTTGTATTTATTGGACATGTAGTCTTTAAGAAACATCTAGTTAAATGGGTTAACACACGCCAGACCGTTTATTCCGCAGTTGTTAAAACTACAAGTACCATGATGCAACCTAAATCCTCCCTCGAGGAAGTTAGGCGAATGTGAAATCCAACGTGACTTACTTGAACTGAAGAAGGGGGTTTTACTGGAACAAAAATGTCCCACTTCACAAAGAAAAGGAAGTTGGACAAAAGTGTTCAGGATAACTTATATTTTGACAGCTATGCTGACGTGACCATTCACGAAGAAATGATTGCAGATAGTGTTCGTACTAATACTTACAAAATGGGAATATTGCGGAACAGTAACGCCATTCACGGCAAAGTCGTTCTGGACGTTGGTGCAGGAACCGGGGTTCTCAGTATATTTTGTATTCAAGCTGGAGCCAAAAAGGTCTACGCAGTTGAAGCAAGTTCAATCGCGGATCAAGCGACGGAAATAGTGAAACTGAATAACATGGAAGATAGAATCGATGTCATTAAAGGTACGTTAGAGACAATCGATCTGCCGGAGCCCGTGGACGTAATAGTCAGTGAGTGGATGGGGTATGCACTGCTCCATGAATCCATGCTAAACTCGGTGCTATTTGCACGTGACAAATGGTTAAAACCCGGAGGCCTCATTTTACCATCTAAGGCAGACCTTTACATTGCACCTATAAACGACTTGGTGGTGGAGGATCGGTTGAATTTCTGGAGTACAGTGAAAGACCAGTATGGTGTAGACATGTCCTGCATGTCTGACTTTGCCAGAAAATGCATCATGAACAACGATATCACCGTGAACCTAGTGACCGTAGAGGACGTGCTCTCCCACCCTTCCAAATTTGCTGAGTTAGATTTGCACACGGTAACTGAGGAGCATTTAATGCGTGTCCAAGGAAACTTCAGATGCGAGTGCTTTGGTTCCTCCTCTGTAAATGCCTTCTGTGTGTGGTTTACTGTAACTTTCCCCGGAGAAGAGAAACCCCTAGTCCTGTCAACATCCCCCTTCAACCCGGAAACGCACTGGAAGCAGGCGGTGTTGTACCTGCACGAACCAGTTGACGTGATTCAGGACACGAAGATCGAAGGGGAGATAGCTATGTACCCCTCAGAGGAGAGTTCCAGGCATGTATGCATCCACGTGGACTATACAATAGGAGACCTCAAAAAGAAATCCAAGACGTTTTCCATTCCTGACGGTTACACTGACTCTCAGTGAAGACGGTTTTTAAAAGTGTGTTTGTGTTGTTTCCATGTAAACGATTTCTGGATGTGTGCTGTCAAACGTTTGAGAAGTGCAGCTTTGGCCTCATTAAAAAAGTAATTGATCTGCAGTTGATGTCATGTCATATTATTGTTATCATTAGTAGTGTTATTATTCAGATAGGCTTGCAAGACCATTTACTTGACTGACAAGATTATCATACTGAGAATTTCATTTAAGACAGTATTTAAAATCTCTTGATTTGTAGCTTGTTCCTCATGATGCCAAATGCACAGTGTATATGTTTAAAGTTTATGTGCAAATTTCTTAAAAGAGGTAAGACTTGCCTGTTAGAAAATACGCCTTTTTTCTACCATTCCCTTGGCTTTATAAATTTGTGATATCTCCATGTCATGAGATGTGGCAGTAATTCACATTACTGTCTTATGGTGCTAAGATTAAATACTTGATCCTTATTCAAGCTACTGAGTGATGTGTTTTTACAAGACCGGTATTACTGTATGACTGATTGCATCAATTTACACATATTTGATGGACAGCATATGTGGTTGAATGTAAACAGACAATAATGCCACCGTAATATGAATACTTCAGAATTCAAGCTATGCTTTTTGCAAACGAAAGACTGATAGACTAGGAATTTGTGAGTGGCACCAACATTTCTCACGGCTTTTACATGAAAAAAGAATTAAAATCAGTATTAAGATATTCTCATAGTTGAAAAACCTTAATGCAACTTTTTAAAAAAGCTAGGCTGTGTGTTTGATTAATTTTTATATTCATAAAATACAAAATAAAACAAAATATAAACTGCAATCAAGACTCTGGCTCCCATTTTCAGCACTTTGTTTTCAGTGCAGGTGTGTTTGTATATACAGGAGGGCAGTCCGCTGTCTTTTTCTCTAACACGAGCACTGAAACAAAATTGCACACCAAAAAGAAATGCCAAAGTTCAGCATAATGTGCACATAGTTCATTTTCAAAGTCAACTCCATAAAGTCCAGGAAGGCAATTAAATGTCTGTAATTTCAGAACTCTTTTGCCATTATAATCAGTGAACGTCAGCACTGGTAATTCAGTGTGCAAGTCATACCCCGTTCCATATTCAGCACAGAACCATTCGATATGGGAGATGTCCAGTGATATCACAAGAATGATAATTAGTTTGAAATTGAAATAGTAGACAGACATCTCAGTCTGTGCCCGACCATGTTTTTCTCAGCCCAACAAGCTTTACCCACAGTAGCACAAATGGGAAGAGACCATTGCTGTGCTGTCATTTATGATTTCCATGGCATTTTCTTAGCATGCTATGATAGAAAATCATCATCGCAATTCATGTCATAAAGCATTATTTTGGCTGCATATTTCATGTAGTGGTTTTCTTGAAAATGTAAGCTAATCTTTCAGTTTAATAAGAAAGGGTTCAAATGCACATAAAGAAAAGCAAAAGGTAAGGGTCACATAGAAAGCAGAAGATAAGTAATTGTCATCTAAGGGCAAAGAATTAGACTAGTGCTAGGGTGAAATGTGATGGCAGGATCAGCACAAAAACCTCTCTTTTAATAATAAACTTGGTCTGTGCTAGAGGAAGCCTGTTTGTTAAGACAGAGCTCAACTCTTTGTTAGATTCTGCTGATGGACTGCCAGATACCCTATGTCCCAGCCAGGGCTAACTGGCTTGCAGTTTAGCAGAGCAGCATAAAATTGGCTGCAGTGTCTCTGTGGAGGGAGGGTTAATTCCTTGGAATTGTCCTCAGTTTTTCATGCAAGAGTAACCTGTCTGGTCATTTGGGCAGATGCTGAATGACTGCATCAGCTGTGGTTGGGATGAACTTGGTGACACAGTGACGGCTGTCAGAAGAGAAATGGCAGCTTGAGGTTTGTCTGTACGCTTCCAAATCGACAAACACAAGCCAATAACAAGATGGAGAATGAGAGAGGGATGGAGTTCCTTTTTCAGAGCATGCTAACCTGTAATGGTGAACAAATGGCCTACTGAAACAGGTGGGTCTGTGTTGCTTTGTCAGGGAAACAGTGGAGCCACATGATTTGAGACAGCCCCACACATTGTTGTTAAAGGTTAGCCTACATGGATTCATAATTTTTATGAAACGTGCATTTGTTGAGGTTTTGCTGTGTAAGACTTGTGACTGCTCTCATTAACTTTACTGCTCAATTACTTAGTATTTTCCAAACGTTTCAAATGAATAAAAGTGTAACTGGGGAACATTGTACAAGAGTTGTTTCAACTGTGTTTATGTACAGTGCCTGTTTCCGCAAGTCTAGCAGCATGGCATTTAGAATTAATTCAAAGATTTGTGTTTGCATGAACAGTTCTGGTCATTGCTCCATCAAAGCTATAAATGATTAATTTATTCACTTTCCCCAGTAATTGGATTAATCTGTGAATTAATGGGATATGCATTAAAACATTTTTTTTTAGACATTCACATCTATTAATTTATCCATGTTAAACATCTTCAGAATCTTTGGGCAATAACAGATATTTTAATGTGGAAAACGATGGCTGTATCTTTAGCCACTGTTGTAATGTCAAACAACACTAACAGTTATTATTGAAAATGTACTTTCATATCGGAAATTTTCTTTAAAAAATCACACAATTGTAAGTGATTAAAATATTACTTGTTAAATCTTGCCAAATCATCAATGAGTAGTAACCACATTAGCTATTTTTCACAACACTCCATACAAATGTATATTGTCTGCCTGTGAACGTATTTATTTCATTACTGTCATCTTGAAAGCACTTTAATGGCAGTTTTTAGGTTGGTTGAATTTCACCAGGGTTGTCACAGGTACAGAGTGGTGTTCAGTGGACTGGATTGCCTGTTGGACTCAGAACTCAGAATTAATGGAAATGTCAAGTACGATATTAGCTTCAAGCAAGAGCTGAACTGCCTACTGGACTTCCTCGCTTAACTCAGTTAAATGTTAAACTAATTATCATTCAAGCTTTGGCTAGTTTTTAATCCTTTTAAAAAGAATATAAATTACATTGCAACCCTGAAATAGGATTATTTGGCTTGTATTGCATAGTAATTGTGTGAAGAATCAATACTACCATGCATCTGCTCAAACTTATACACGGTTTATCCAGGAGTGAAGGCACGTCTGACAAGAAGATTAATGTTAAACTTAAAGCTGCAAAGTGAGAAAGCCATGGGTCCCTTAAAGGCTATCGGTGAATTATAACCATTACATCCCTCAAAGAATCTTGAACAGTACAAATATGTGAATAAAGTAAATAAAACTGAGTTATGATCATCATTACTTGATGGTCATTACTTAAAATATGTCCCATAGAAAATAGTATTTAAAATGAAATGCTGAAATTACTGAAAAAAGGGAATTCTACTGAAGAGCCCATGGTGATCTTACCTGACATATAGCATGACAGTGATTTGAAATGCACACTGCTTTTCAAGTAGCACAGTTCAGTTCATGGGTTGGGACCCATCTTTGTACCTTAGAGCATGATACTTCAAAGGTGTGCTATTTTTATGTATATATTTTTGCAGTCATTGTGATTTGCAAACATGAAGCAGGGGCTGCTAGAGGCCATTGCTCATATCTGCTAGCCTACAACAAGTGGCAACTTGCAAAGACAGGCACCCAAAGATGACACGTATACTTCCTGAATAAAAATACAGAGCTGGTATTGCTGCGGACTGCAGTACAAAAGTAAAAATAACTTTTCAAAAGAAATTACATGGATATGCAAGGAGCTCCTCCATGAGTTCTGAGTCCTAAAATATTCAGTCGTATGTGATTAATTAGATCATATTTAACCTTTGAACATTTCATAAGCACTGATTTATCAAATGTACACATTATAAATAGACAATATTTGAAACTGTAAGGTAGATGAATCACATGGATAAGGGTACTTCTAAGCAAATTAAAAGAGTGGAATATACTTACGAGTAAAATTGTAAGCATGTTAAGCTGTACACCAGACTCTGCAGACATGAACTGTGACTCTGTAGTAGTATTCCGTGATTTATTGGTAGGTCATTTCAGCCCAGATGAATTCCCTGCCTTCTGTTTGACTGAAAGACAAAACACCATATCATATTTGCCCTTGTATGCTGATGTACAGTAACCATGACAAGAGTTATTATATGCTGCCATATAGTTCCTATATACAGCCATTTTTTAGAAAATGCATGGGATGAAAAATCGACGAACCGTTATTGACAAGACTTAATTTAGAAGACATTCATAAAGCCATTCGATCTTTTCTGAATCTTGATCTTTTTTGCTAAGAGGGAAGCTGTCAACATCACCATTAATTATGTTTCTGGAATTCTGGTATAATTTATTTTCTTGGAGGATACTTTTCTTTGTAGTGACTTATATGTCCACAGTCACAAGTATTGAAATACACACAGCAAGATAAAGACATAAATTATCAGAATATTACAAACTCCTGAGTAATGAAACTATTATAAACTACTTTAAAACTAACATCCATCCCATGTTTATGCTCTCATATACCCTGCAGTACCTTGTGACACTGAATCAAAGGATATTTTTTAGTTTTAAAGTACTGTCAAATCCTTGAGTATTGTTATAGTGTCATTGCATCATATGTTTTTAACAATGTATTTCTTTCCATTTTCTTTTTTCCTGAACCTGCAATAGCAACTGTACCTTTTTGTAGGATTTACTGCTGTCACCTTCACCCATGTGCCTGCAGCTGAAGCATGTGCACATTTCTGATGCACTTACACCTTACAGGCCACACAGTGCTGCACAGTGCTGATTTAAAACATTGCTTGTTTCCTGCTGCTCCTGGTCATAGTTGGTAAACACCATAGCTGAGTCTCAAAGTTACAATGGAACATGCTTCCACTCTGCAACCTGAGTGAGCATCTTTCCCTGAATAAGCCAAACAAAACATAATGAATAAACAATTTGTTTATTTGTGAACCGTACTATGTAAATTTATTGTAGGTGCATCAGTTGATTATATTTCATGTTTTACTGTTTTCAACCATGCAACTCTGTCTTTGCATTGTTCGGTCAACAAATGCAAAGAACTATCCATTCATATATTTGTTCATAAAGGCAGAATTTTTTTTGACAAAAATGTACAAAAATTGAAACTGTTGGAGCAGACTGCATGGATAGAAAACAAACTAGGACAGTTGCTACTGGTGCAGAAAAGTAGATTCCAGCTCGTTCCCAGAACATGCACAATCTGCACACAAGCCTACATCATAATCAGCCAGAGACAGACGAGGCTGCCAGAGTGAGGTACAAATCCACAAACTGTGTGGGCCCCTCTTAATCCCTTTTCAATCATGCACTTTTTGGATTATTGCTCTATGTATTTCTTCTCATGCATTGTTTTCCTTAATATGATATTTCAATTTAGGAAAGTCCGGTTATGGGGTTTAAGGCACCTTTATGAAACAGGGGTTTTTGGAACACTGATTGACATGAGGAGCTTCTGAGCGGACAATAAACGTAAAATAGAAACGCAGCTCTCTGCTAAGACACATTTTTTTTGGTAAGGATGTGTTTTTTCTCGCTTACAAAACACATTTGTGATTTGTTGCCAGATGGTAGCAACATGCAGAGAATTGACCTAAAATGACTGAGTGCCCTTTGCATCGAATCTGTGAGACGGTTTTGTGTAAAATAGCGATCAGCATTATTTCTGTAATGCTCAATAGGTTTGTTACAGTAAACAAAGAATGCTGTAGATGACTAATAACAGACAGCATGCTCACGTGACTGCCAGCCTATGTCAACTGCAGTGCCAGTTATTGAACTTCTTCATAGATTTTTATATGCATAGCTTTGCTGAGTGCAAAACAGTAAGCAGCATTGGTGCAGAAGCTTTTCAGTCAATGAAAGAGGTAGTGAATCAGAGTCTTTGCATGTGTGGTGCATTACATTACATTATTGATCTGGTTGCCTCGATCCAGGGTGACTTACATGGCTTACATTTCATATAATATCCATTAAAATGGCTGAGTATTTACAATTCAGGTGATATTCTTTTCTCAAGGGTACAACAGCCTTGCCTTTTCTGAGATTCAAACCTACAACATTATGGTTAAGACAGCTTCCCTTTAGGATAGAGTGTGTGTCTTTGACATACTATTGAGAAATGCTTTGAAATATGTATGTACTTGGAATTATCTACAAGGACAACAAATCACTCATTAATGAGAATTTAATCTTATATTTCTCAAGAGCAGTTAATAAATACCATTTTGGTAAAGTATTTTTTATTAAGTGATACTATAGAGGGTTGGTAGGGAATTGTTTTTATTTTTTTTTTAAATAATATGTCCATTAAAGTCTTGGAAAATAGCATGCATTGCATAATTACGATGGATTCCCATGTTTAAAATTCCATTGTTCCTCGGTCTGATTACCCTTTACAATCTATATAATTAAATTCATCCAACAACTTTAAAAGAATGTCTGTAACTGATCTTGCAGAAATTGCCCTATCCTAATTCTAATCTCATTCATTTGTCCAGATGATATGCAATTCATTTTTGCTTTGAGACAAGCTAGTTATTGAAGTTTGACTCTACATGTCTTACACATAAAAACATGTTTTATTCTGATTAAAAAGTTTATTTACTTCTGTAATTAGGTATGCAAACACCAAGTATTCCATATGCACTATGAAGTTTAAGTGCTTATGATTTATTTTAAATTAGATATAAGTATCTTTTAAATCACCTTAAATGTAAAATAACTTCAACAACAGAAATATGCGGTAGTTATTAAACAATACAAACAAAAAACAATGAGACAGAGAGCTAGAGACAGCTTCAATAAACAAAATTGTCAGTCATTGTGTAGAAAAATACCAAAGCACACACAATAGAATGAAAAAGCTGTTCTCCCCAGAGCTAAAAGATTCCAAACAGTGGCATTGTCTCTAAGGGCCAAAGCCCACAGAAGCAAGGGGAAAACTGGCTGCACCTCACCAATGAAAAATAGGGGGTAAACCAGTTAAACCCATCAGTGACATGGCTCTCTAGCATCCTCTCCTGACAGTCTGGCTGCCAGCAGGTTTTGTTTGGACAACATTGACTTTGTGTTCATCCAACAGCACAGGCAAAGTGTGAATAGTGATATGTGAGCAGAGAAGGCCTGCTGCCACATGAAGAGGAGTCATGCGGCCAGTCACTTCCTCCTGAATCTGTGGGGATGGTTATGGTGGATGGGACTGAAAATAAAGTTTAAATCTGAAGGAAAAGATATAAACATTAAAATATTTTAAAAGTGAGACCATTTAATAAAAGGAAATTCAACTACAATACATTTACAGGCAGTGATACTAAAACACATTAGAGGAAAACTAGGTTTAATTCTGCATAGGACTTTATGAGATCAGATTTATCTTATGTCAATATGATTTACTTATTTCTAATGGTGTTGGATGAAGCTGAATTAACTTGATCAAATGAGTTGAGATAAGTGAAAACATTTAAACAGTGAGGTTTACATTTTAAAGTTGAAACACCTGGTACCTAACAAGCTGGCTAGTTCTGTGATGTTCTATTTTATTCTGAATTGTTATTAGTTAGTTATAAGTATTAGTTAGGGGCCATGTTGTTCACAATACCACTAAAGCATAGTTGGACGCTTCTGTGTTAAATGTGTTTGTGATTTCACAGGGAAAATGTTGACATGCTGCAAACAAATCAGCAAACAAGAAATAATGCATGACTGGACATCTATAGACTACTCAACCTGAAAGCATACCGGCTGCTCAAATGTGAGAACCCCCTAGTTGCACCCTCACTCTCACAAAGTTACCTGTAGACTCAGGTGTGGGATATAGCTGCAGCATATACAGCAATAAAATCCATCAATCACTTAGGAAGAAACACTCAAGCACAGACACTGATCGTCTGGTTTGGGCGAAATCTACTGCTGTTTTCAATCTGGCATTGTTGAAGAGATACATTTAAACCGCACCCACCGTATGTGTGGCCTTTTCGCGTTGAACAGACGATACTCGGAAATTTCCAGGCTCTGAAATAGAATTAAACCTTAAGTTGAAAACGCTTTCAAGAGTGTAACAGTTACACCACCAATACAATAAAATCTGTACTAAGTAGATTCCAATACGCCGTTGCCACTAACTATAGACATACATCGAAACTAAATACGTTCTTTTTTCTTATTTATATATTAATAACAAAATTGCACATGTTCCTAAAATTCAGACTTTGTTTATTTTACAAAACATAAAACGCAACAACAAGGCGGAACTGTTAGGATTGTTATTTATGTTATGCTCTTGAAGTTTGATAGGCTTGTTGAAGCTATGACTGCAGTGTGTTTAGGTGTACAAATGGTATCGAGAAAATTATGGGTGCCCTGTCAATTTTACAACCTAATGCAAAGACTAACCTTATAAAGCTGGTTTTGTTACTTACACACCGTACATGCAATTTCACAGTTTTCTAGAGCCCAGGGTTCATTTTATGTTGCAGTTTGGAGTGTGCGTGGATGTGCGCGTGCGTGCACACAATATCCAAATAAGTATACCCAAGTTATCCACCAAGTCACGGCCTCAGGTGAAATTCTTAATAAATCACTTTTCCTGACCTGAGAATTTTACCATCACGTGCGGCTAATGTTATGCTCACTAAAACTACAACATCATCCGCATGAAAGTGCCTCACCCTCTACCACGACCCCCTTATAGGGTACATGTAGTCTACGTTTACATACAGAAAACGTGAGATATAAAAGTAGTTTATTTCTAATGACGGAGCTGTACTTAGAAGAATGTGCAAAAATACAAACATCCGTTTCATATGTGTTGGCAGAACTCTTTCTGTAGCATGTGCACACGGAATTAAAGCATTTCGCTTTAAAAATGCATTTTAACGATCTGGACGAAGGGCTAAAAAGGATTCTTTCTGAGCGAATATTAACCCGAAATAAAAGTGGTTGCCTGTCTGGATCAGCCTGCCACTGCATTTGTTTGCCTTGTTGTTTCACCCACTGAAGTGGCGTTTGAGTCTTCGATTATTCCAGTCCCGAGGAGCAGTGGAGAGAGCTGGTCGCTCCGGAGCAAGTCACCTTGACCGCAGTGCACAATGATGACCCGCTTTAAGTCCGAAACCAGCACGTGCATGAGCTCGTCATATTCATCCTCCGATTGTGATGGAATGACGCCTTGAAAAGAAAAGGTGAGGAGCAGGACACTTATTTCCGTGATGTAAAGCTTTCAGGAAAAAAAAAAAAAAAACTTGAGTTTCATGAGAAATCTGTATGCAGATAATACGAATAAACACCAGTTATTATAACCAAATGGATGAGTAAGCTATTTATACATATACATTGTACAATAAATATCTAAAATGAATAATTAATGCATGTATAAAGTTGACATCTTTAGCGTTTTGCATTTGGACCGGTACGTGTTCTTTCCATGTCATGTATTTCTTGATACGATAAGTTTGATCTTTTTCTTCTTTATTGCTTTGGGTCTATTTTGTCAATTCGATGATTTTGACATGGTCATCTATGTCTGCAACCTGACTGAGCCAATATTCTCTCAATCTACCGACCTCACCGCTCATTAGGCTTCTGATGGATGTGGTTGCATTTGCAAAGTAGGCTGGCTACTTTGCGATCCAGCTTTTTGGTGGACTGCGGATTCTTTGGTAGTTACAATTTAATTTCATTTTTCATTATTTTGAAAAAAAAAAAAAAAAACAATTAGAAAAGTATGCTTGTCAAGGTCTCTGCTTCTTCAACGGATAGTTTATATTGAGAATTTGCTTTGTAATTGGGGAATAGCCTAGAGATTGTTAGGTGGTTTTCTAATGCAAAGTATTGGATCAACATCTCCACTTTTTAGGGACCCATTTTCTCCTCCATACAGGCCTAAACATGATCTGAACCATTCTATGTAAACCTTTCATTATAAATCAAATGCAACTTTAATATGTAGTTGAAATAATATTCATAGTGCCATTTCTATTATAAGCTTTCATCAAACTCTGTTAATCAGGTGTTGTTAATTTTATTTTCCTATCTTCGCTTGTGCTGTTTTACAACAAAAGTTGTAGACAAAGTTGTCTTGATTTACAGGGTCAAATTAGGTTTCTTCTGGTGACTTCTAATGTTTGCAAATTCACCACCCTTTGTAAAAATACATTACAGTTTTTTAAAAAAAAAACTATCAGACGGCACACAAAAAATATACTGCATGCCAACAAAATATATTATTTCCCGATAGTACTGTTTTATTTTGTCATGTGTACCCCATTCGTCAACTTTGATTATTGACAGTCCCCTAAAATTGCACATTGCTCGGCGTTACTTAAAGTAGTTTTAGCTAACAATGTTATGAGTACATTTCAATTTATGTACATGTAGTATTGATCATTTGGGCAGTTTACATTTTTGTGGAGAACCTGACATAACTGTATTTTACTTAGTTTAAACACAACAGGTGCTGTGCTTGAGAACAGAACTATCAGGTAACTTGCGTTCTAATTATTGAAACTTGTCGTCAACCTCAGAGGAGCATCTACCTGTGTACCTCTACAAATGGTCATGTTTGGATTGAAAGGGAAAATGTTGTGCCGTTTCACCATTTTAGAAAGAAAAATAGAAACTCTATAATGACTGCAAAATACAATTTAAGTGCATCTGATATAATCTATGGTTTCTATTTTATCATTTCAACTGTCCAGAAACTGGGGTAGAAATACAGTCTATTTGTTACCACTGTTTGAATCTTTTCTAGCAAGAATTATTGTGCAAACACATATTGGGATAAATAGAGTGAATCCTCTTGGATAGTTTCGTCTTGGGCTGGATCACTTTTGCTTGCGCTAGGATAGTCATCTGCCGATTTACTGTCCGTGGATTGATGGAATTTTAATATCATCTGGGTCCTCCTGAAGGCTAACATGACAGTGTGAGGGATCGCTGCGGAAATGGCTCCCAATACTAATCAGATGATTTTGTTGCTGTCAGTGATGAGTAGGCCCTAATTGCACAAATTCGAGTACAATCCGAACCTTCAAATTTTGCCGGTTAAGAAGTGTTCACG
Source organism: Albula goreensis (assembly GCA_022829145.1). NCBI lineage: Eukaryota > Metazoa > Chordata > Actinopteri > Albuliformes > Albulidae > Albula > Albula goreensis. Next base: position 9,949,452 of record CM040753.1, on the reverse strand, counting down.
TGTCTTATTTGTATTAGAAGCAAATTTAAAAAAAGGGCTGACCCACATAAAGTAGCGCTGACATGAACGCAAAGGCAGAAGTCGTCGGCGTTTTCCTCTTTGTTTTTAGGTTGTTCTGTGCTTGTCAGATTTGCATTTCCAATGTTTCCAATGTTGTCTACTCCTTATTGTACAGTGTAGGCAACTCGTAGTGTGTGTGTGTGTGTGTGTGTGTGTGTGTGTGTGTACGCGCACGTATGGTCCTTGAGATATTCTGCAAAGACGCAGGTGTTAATTACGACAGAACCATTAACTGCGCAACGTCGCAGGGAATGTCGGGGGATCCGCCCATATCCAATTACATTCTGTATGAGAGATCGCGCAAGCGACACATCAATTCAAACATACGTACTATTTCCCCCAAAGAATTATAAGTATGAGCTTAACGCAGATGGTAAATGCAACACATGTGATAATCAAACCCCTACTGATATCACCCTTGTAAATGCAGGCTCGTTTCTTTCGCACAATGTAATATAATGGACTTAGGCTAATCAAAATCCATATACTTTACTTTTAAAAGAGCATTTATGCAGCGTTACAGATCATTAGAGTTGATAAAGCAGGACAGGTAAATGCTACCTTTAGGACCCTGAGGATAGCTTAAGTATTGAGGCAGAAGACTTGCTTCCAATCCCTATATTAGCTCGCATTTGGAGAAGATTGCTTATCTCCAATACATCTCTCCGTACAGTGTTAGGTGTTGGCAACGGAAGCCTAAATTTCCTCAGCAGCTATCTTATTTGTCCTCTAAGTTTAAGTCCCATTGAAGCAGCCAAAAGACCGGTGTGAATAGAGGATGCGTTAAAGAAATCAGGTCTGGACGAATCTTTGTGTTGTGTGTTTCTTCCATTGGACTCTCCAAATGTGTATCTGCGTGCCCATCTACGCTGCACGCTGACACTTCGCACAGTGTAGAAGAATGCGTGGAGTAAGCGTGTTAGGAAAACTGTAGAAGATATTCTCTGCATGAGGGCTAATTGGCGCGTTTCTTGTCCCCACTGAGTGTCTGAAACGAGTTCATATAGACTCTGGGAGAAAACATTTCCGCTATCAGGAGTTTATTATCTTGGTTTTGGATATGGGGAATGACACAACGAAGATTGCTTGAAAAAGAGGGAACCACACCACGATTTAAAGTTTCATTAGAGCTTTTCGGGGGGAACTATACAATACTGGCGGTAACATGACGGAGAGACAATCATCGGATATTTAAACTGCACTGCATGGAACGCACTGTCTAAATTCTCTATTTCCCCTGTCATCGCGCTGACCCCGCTCCCTGGACAGTGATAAGTCATTTATTTCGAAGTGGTTGAAATCTCCTCCCCGATCCCATTTTCAGGCTAGCTGAAGGTGGCACAGTGTTTCAACGAAGATTGACGTGTGTTAAGAAACCGCTTAAATCTCTTCATTTAGTCAGCTCATTAAACTCGAGCATCATCAACTTTCAGCATCCCGTTTTCCCCGAACTCATCACATTGAGATTAACTCACGCATCTTAAAGAGGATCCAGTGGTCATTCCGGAACTTGTTGAACACTCACAAAGACTGGACCTTCGTACCGCGAACACAGAGGGAATCTTAAAAATTGTAAGTAGGTGTTTCTTTGAATTGTTTTATTTGTATGTGTGCAGCGTTCTACCAGCAGCCCGGTACTATAGACGGATGCATTGATTACAACATTAGATAAAACAGTTTATTTCTGTGCCATTTGGGAGTGTTCCCCCCAGATCTGGTGTTTTATATTATGTTGCCTTGATTTCCCCCATTTGGCTTTAACTGACATAAAGTTTAGGGCACTTCATTGTAATTCAGTTCATTCTTTGCGAGCAATTCATTCTTATCGAGCTAGTCTATACAATACGAGACATGAATAAAATACATTAAAAAACAGATATCAGGACGTTTACTGTTGTTTAATTTATTTATATTTTTCAGCGAACCATGCGTGTATTAATATAATTGTAGATTTTTTGAGGGTACATTGTTCGATTAGGAAACACATACAGAAGAATTTTTCAGCGCCCTCTGGTGGGGTAATATAAAACATTCTGTATTATTATTTCTTGGGCACATATGTAGGCTATATTTTGACGAACACGACTACTAAATTATTGAGCAGTATTATTGTTTAAATAAAACAGTTTGAAAATAAATTCCACGCAACGTCCACAGATTTTGCACCATATGACCAAATAAACTACAACGTTATATCAGACCGCAACAGTTCGCTAATATTGTCGGAGATCAATCGTATAGTTGTAGTTATATCCTTATAATGTGTCTTTATTTAGACGTTGAATTCAGTAGATTATTTTACAACGTAGCCAATTAGTACAATTGCTAACTAATTTTTCCAGCAATTTGTAAGATGTCACTCTCTCTTTCCCGCTCTCTCTCCCTCGCTGCTCAACCGTTACTGTAGTTATAATAAACTTTGTCCTTGGATATAATCGACACCTACCTACTCTGAGGTATTGTGACAGGGCGCCCTAAGTAAATATCGTTTGGACCGATCGAAAAGTCGAAACGAGGACATTGCATGAAATTTAATGTGGAAAGGTGAGCAATTGTTTAATCCGTTGTATTACCGGGGTCTTGTGATACAGGAACATAATGGACGCAGCGGTGCCCTGGCTGATGTAGTTTCATGTGCTTGTCACTGCTTTAATAAGTATAATGATATGTGTGGGAATGTAGCCTAACGAGAAGAGTACATCTACCGAGGAGCAATAGTTTGTGTGTATCGCTGTCATGCAACATAATGTACATCGTTGATTTGTTTTATGACGGTGGTTATATTCAGACCTGTATTGTTTATTAGTCAATATCACTGATGTGTTTAACATCCATATGTTATTAAAATTAAGTGATCTATTTATTTACTAATTGTTACTTGCTGCTATGCCCTGCCCAACATTGTGCTCCACAAATTGTAGTGATTGGGGTAGCGGATTCCATTCAATGTCTACCTCATCTGTTTGACAAGAATGATAACATTTGTTGTGGATCTACAGTTTACCTAACAGATACATAATTTACTTGATGACGGCAATGACAATGATACTTATGATGATACTGACAGTAATGATGACTAGATAATGATGTGTTTATATATCAATTTATAGCGGACTGATCTTCAGAGTATCAATTGGAACCCTTTCTTAAAGAGTCCATTGTGGGCCTTTGATATAGCTTGTCATTGGCTCACTAAAATGCCAGTGTGTCTTCAGTATATATTTAAACAATTGAGCTGGAAATTTCTTCTGCTAGTTACAGTGTATGTAAGCACCAATTTGTTGGAGGTTTTTAGGTTTTTCTGAATGCAATGCTGTGGTTAGCTTTTACTGAGTGGTTGACATGTACATTCCAAGCAGCATGCTAATGTCACAGAGAAAGCAGAATAATATGGAAGCCTTTTAGGAAAAGTGTTTTAAATAATGTATAAAGTTTTCCAATGTCGCGGGAAGTGTCTGGTTAGTGGCAGAGACAGTGCCTTGGAGGGGGGAGATGAGGAAGGGAAGAAGCTTCTCCCAGCTGTCTCTGCTCTCAGGCGGGATTTTCGTATGTCAGAAAGACACAGCCCCACCCCCCACCTCACCCCAACCCCATGCACAGACATGGTTACACACACACACACACACACACACACACACACACGTACACCACACGGTCTCACACACACACACCCTCCCATGAGCAAAACGAGTCGACAGAAACGGTATCACGAGAGTCACCCTGTCAAAAGGGCCGATCCCTCACACGTAAACTGCATGTGGCAGCCTCCAAAGCGTGCAGGGGGGAGAGTGGGACGTGGCTGTGGGGGAGTGAAGCGTACCCTGGCAGCTGCACTGAGGGGAACGCTTTATTCAGAGGATCAGGACTTGTCTGGCTCTTGCAATCAGATTGTGTCAGGAAGGGGCTGCCATGTTGAGATGTTCTGGGGGCAGAAATGAGCCTCTGCTTTGATTTACCCACCCACCGCAGCCAGGCTAAATCATTGAAACTGTTGATATAACGACATAGAATTGCTTCTATTATAATTAAAATAAATCATATATGAATATTTCTAAAGATAACTTACACAAGGAGATAATTCATAGTATGGCTGTACATTGTTTAAATTCATTGCCCAATTTTAATTTATTATATATAGTGTCGTGCTTCACATATTTTTCCTTAGTGAAATTAAACGTATTTTATTTTTAAATATTTTAAACATTTTAAATACTTTTATACATTTTATACCATCAAGATCCTTAAGGACAATGCGATATTGTATTATATTGGGAAAAATATACACGTCACTGTGGTTATCATATTTTGCAGTACATTCAAAAATTGCTGTGAAATATATTTGTTTTTATGTCACTATTTTCCAGAAAAACAATGTATTGAGCATTATATTCACAATGTAATGTTTTTGGTATACTTCCATAAAGATGGCAGATGAACATTATGCACTACATCTATTTAGAGTTCCTGGCATGTAGGGTTTTATGTCCCTGTAACACCATGATCCTAGTGTATGAGCTATCTTACTGGTGGTTCAAGCTTTATGTTTTTACCTTTTTCAAACCGTAAAACAGTAAGCAACACATGCATATCACTCACTATTACAGAACCAGAGAGTGAGAGAGAGATTGGCAGAGGATGGGGTGAGATGGAGAGGGAGAAATTAAGAAAGAGAGCGTGAAGGATATCGAAAGAGAGGTGAGGTGAAAGAGGAGGAAAAAGAAGGTGAGGAAACAGAGAGAGAGAGATGGAGAGGATAAAGCATGCAGGATATATAAACACATCCCTTTCCAGTAGCTACTCAAGTGATAGTAACCAGTAGCAGCCAGGCATGTCTGTCTGAGGAGTTTAAACACTCAGCCATGCTCCACTGCCCTGGGGGAAGAAATGGAAGTGGACGCAAGGGGGTGTTTCAGAACTTAAGAGTGGGAAAGAATCTTGTCCTGCAGTGCTTTCTTCCAGGTCATATAGAAACTGTGAAACATTTATGGCTTTTAATATCAAATGGGCTAGCACTTCATCTCATTGGTGGATTCGTAACCCAAAAATACATCCCCTATCTGTTCTACTTGGGTCACTGAGCAGAGTGCACAATGTGCACCAAGACCTTTGAGTTGATTCATCTTCATAACACATTTGTTTTAAAGACAGTGATAGACAGAAAGAAATATAAAATTTCCAAAGAAGTGTATCCTATGAATGTTTGAGATTTTGCCTGAATACAAAACCTTACACTAGCTTGATATTGTATGATAATGTAGCTTTTTCAATTTGGAGCAGATGCTCAGTTAATAATGCTACAATATGTGTTTCCCACTTTAAAATAATTTTTAAATTGTTAATGGTTTATACATGTATTTTATACTTCACTTGTGTTGTACTTACAAAGTCCCATGAACAAACATGTAGTGAGTCTAAATCTGGTGGATTTGCAATGAGGTCCATGAAGCAATGATATGTTGCCATACATGTGTTGTGCATGTCCTGATCATGCATTCATCACATGACCATCAGGAAAATGAGTAGATTATTTGTTCATTACAGACACTCATGTTTTCCTGGATGAATTAAACTATAAAAAACAATTTTGCAATATTTACTTAGTCTTTAGATTTTGGCCATGTAATTTATATGTTAACAGACTGATTTTATTGGTATAAAAATGCAAACCCAAAACGCCCCAAATTCAAACTCTCCACAGATTGTCCCTGTGTGATACAGCAGACTGAAGCACACTGCATTTTCACAAGCCTCTTCTGAACAAAAACATTGGATTAACATTTCTTCAGAGTCAGTTTCACAGGGTTTGGAGTGGCATTTGCTCGCTTGTGCTTTGCGCACCTGGACAAATGAGCCATGCTGTGGCAGGGGAAGCATCCCATCCTAAACAGCACAGGTCTCACTTATAATGCCAGACACGCTTCATTCCTCTGTCTGTGACACCAAATTCCAAGAGCAGACTAATGAGAGGAAGAACTTGTGTCTAAATTGTAAAAGTGATAATGACCCAGTGCCTGTGATCTGTAATGTGCCACGGCCCTTATCTATCCCGGAATCAGTGTAGTCTCATTACACTTATCGCCCCCCTCTTTCAAACAGTCTTATGCTCAGATTGGTCCTTGGCAAGCTCTGACGTTTTTCAACGCATTAATATTATGTCTGTAATGTAATGGGAGACTATTAATCACAACGGGATTCTGTGCCAAGATTTCTCCCCCGTAATTGGCTTCCCCCTACCTGGAATGTCTCCTCTCCATTGACGTTCTGGCATTTAACAGAGAGGGTCCCCTCCCTTTCTCTCCGTCTCTCCTTATTCAGCATGGTGGATCCAATCAAGGTCTCCATCCATAACTGCTGATAATGGTCATTTTGATGGATGTGATGGGTTTTAATAGAATGGCATTATACTTTTAGATTGATAAAAATATCCTTTTTCTGCCCTGGGTGTATTCATGAGCACTCTTCCGTAAGGTTAAATGTGTAACCCACACTGAAAGAAGAAGAAGAAAAAAAAAAGAATATGGAAAAATAATAATGTGCTCCAAAAAGAATATGGTAGTCATGGCATATGTGAATTTATTTCTAGTCTTTCTTCAATCGAGGAACCCTGAAGTTAAGAGAGTAGAATCAAGGTTCATAAAATATGAACAGCTCATTTGTTGGCTATAAACAGGAGTAGTAAGTAAGTAACTAAAGAAAGCCTCTGACATTTCTCAATCCCCGTATGACGTTATTTCCACAAGAGCACATGCATTTATCTAATGAAGTATCTTTCAGATGTAAGACCCACCACAGAAGACAATTCCTTTTTTTCCGTTTTCTGTCTCTCGTGATTTTTTTTTACCAGTGCAATTACCACATCGAACATATTCAGTGGTATTAAAGTTTAAACTTTCTTTTATCTTTCCTTTTAGACATGGATAAAGACATCTGTATTATTTGCTCTGAAATGCTGTGGTGGAATAAAAAAGCAAAATTGCGTGAACAGTGCAATGCTGACGGCAATGAGCAGACAAGCCTCCAATGAGTTTCGGAGACTAATTGATCACTTAGGAGTAGGTGTGCCAGGTCAGCAGTCCTATTGACTTCTCTGACTGATTAACCAGAAGTGAAACGTACAGCAGCATTCTATCTGCAGGACTGTTTGGTGAGTCATCAGCAATTAGCCCTCTGGTTGCTGAACTGCCATCAAAAATTAAAATCTTTACATTGTTTCTTTTTTCCCTCCTGGCAGCAGAATCAAACTGCCTCATGAAACCTGGAAATGTATAGTGGGTGTTTGCCTCAAGATATTTGATATTGATTAAATAATCACATTTAGTTAAGATGTAGATGTTGATTTGTTAAGGCCTAGATCAGAGTGAGTCAGGATGAAAAGTAGACTTCTCAATCTTGTTGAAGCTGTGCTATTAGGTGGTTGTCTGGAATTGTGGGAATAAGATTGGTGATTCAGATTTGTGTTGTGAGTAAGTGAATGTTTTTCTGTGTATTAATGCATGAGTGCAAGTATTTAAGTGTGGCACTTATATAAAAGAGCCAGGTCCTCTCAAAGAAATTAACTTGTTCTTTAAATAATCATTTTCAGTTTCTTTATTTTTCAGCTTTATTCTGTGTATCTCTGAGGTATGCAGGACACACCCTAAAACACAGATTGATTTATTGGGTCCCAATTAAGTGTATAAAAAAAGCATCAAACCACAGTAAAAAACATACATAAGGATAAAAACTAAATATTTGTCATAAAAGCACCTGGAACTGTAGTCTTTCTCTGTAAATGTTGAGTGCATTCATTGAATATTTCAGGTGTCCTTGGGCATGTTAAATGTGTGGGCATTCTGACATCTATTCAGACTTCGGAATAACAGCTCCAAAAATGTATTCCACAGGACTCCAAACATTCACAAACGACCACAGAATTTAAAAGTGGACAAAATCAAAGGAGCCTCAGTGATTGGCATCCCCCCATTTTGATTTGCTGAAAAATTCACAGAGGTGCTTTTAGCTGTTTTGAGGGGGTCAACTGAAAGCAAGACCTGCCAGCATTTGTTGGAGAAAAGCTACAGTGTCAAAGGTGATCAGAAGAGTGTCTAATGGATTTCAGTGGCATGAATTCAACTCAAAGATAATGTGGAGTAAGAAAGAGTCTCACATTTTCCCATTGGAACCATGCGCCGGTGGAACTTAACCCAAGACAAAATAATGTCAGTGTCATAGCATTTTAATTAATCCCACATTGCATTTTGATGTGGGCACATTCATTTGGATGGGCTAAATTTCCCTTTTAAGTTATTTAGGTCACCCGTAAGGTGTTCTGCAGTAGGCTTCCAGGGCTGCAGAGTTTACATTAATACAATGTAAAAGAATCACTTGATTTTTCTGTGGTCTAACGCTTACAATCTCATCCACAAATGTGCTGTAGCTAAGTGTAATTACATTCCGCCATCCAGCTCTGGTCTGTAGCAGCCTCCTTATTATGTTTCAGTATTATAATGAAATTTAAATAAGAGCAGGGTTCTCATGAAGTAATTACCTTTAGTGGTCTTGAATGCATTACAGAATCACTTTTACATTCTCTCTTTGCCAGCAGTATTAAAACTCTACGTAGCGCTTACCTGCAAAAAAATCTTTACACTAATTTTTACACTGATAGCTGTTTATTATAGTTGTGGACAGTGTAGCCAAGCAGCTTTGTGTGTGTGTGTGTGTGTGTGTGTGTGTGTGTGTATGTTTGTGTGTGTTTGGGGGAATGGGGTGTTAAGTGATTACATGGCCAGATTGAGACAGACTGATTGAGACTGGCTCGGAAAGCGGGTTTATCACCCCTAGATTTTAGGAAATTACTGTGAGATCTGTGATGACCACAGCGAGTCAGGGCCTCAGTGTGGTGACTTGTTTGAAAGACAGACAGATGGGACGAATGGATGACTGGGATTGTTTTGGAAAGACTTTCAATCCTTTGGGTTCAAACGATTCCTGTGTGGTAAGACATTGTGACATTTCTCTGTTGTAACTGTAGTTGAGTGGTGATTACAAAACTGATTGGGGTGTTCGTTTATCGTTGATATTATTAAGGAGATTGGACACTGATGCATGTTTGTATAACTTGCACGAATAACAAGTAAAACATGTAAAGGGTGGTACACTCTGATCTGGTCCTGGGGGAGTTTGATACATGATATTTCTTTGTGATGTACACAAGACTCCTGCCCGGCACCTCCTTGCACATCTTACCTCATTGCCTTGCTCTACTAATTCGTACTCACTGTCAAACATTATACCTCTGCAACATATTCATCTCCTCCTCTCATTGTTTCTTACAGAGCTCGGGTGCAGGGAGAAAAACGATGACTGACGGGAAGCGAACCTGAGACGGCTGTCACTCATCACGCAGGGCCGAGCGAGGCTATCCAATTCATCGGTGTGTAACAGGCGGTCTTTAACAGGCCTGCACTCTCCCTCCCCTTTCTCCCTTTTTGGCTTCAACAGCTGGGGACCCTTCCTCCTCCTCCTCCTCCTCCAGACCCAAGCCGTCAACCGAGACAGCGGATGTAACCGGAGAACTTGGGAGACGAGACGTAGCGCAGACTTAGCCAGAGCTAGCAGCCCCCCAAAGCAGCTAACACAAAGCTGGCATGCCGGCACAGTTCCAAAGCTCCTCACTCGACAGAAGTTGGATTATTTTATAAGATCTTGGCCCCGGCTTCTCTCTCTCTGTGTTTGGTTCAGGGAGGGGGGTAACGTATTCAGAGAGGTGTTTAGAGGAGGCTCATAAAGGAAGCAGCTATGCGTCTGCCTATGCTGTTGACACTGCAGGCCGTATGGGCCGGCCTGTGTCATGCCATGCAGAATTACCCCGCGGCCTGGGGGCACTATGATGTCTGCAAGTCGCAGGTCTACGCCGAGGAGGGCCTGACCTGGGATTACATGGCCTGCCAACCAGAGGCGGCCGACATGACCAAATTCCTGAAAGTGACGCTCGACCCTCCCAACATCACGTGTGGAGACCCACCCGAGACATACTGCGCTTTGGTGAGTCTGGAACGGTCTCAGATGTGGATAGGCTTATTTAGCACCTCAGCTTGGTTTATCACATGCATTTCACCTCACCATACATGAACTTTGAAGTTCAACTATTAAGTTATTGCTCACATGCAAATAAATTATTTTTTTGTTGATGTAACAATATCCCTCATAATCTCTATGTTCAGATACACACGCACACACACACACACACACAGACACACAGGCGTGCACTCACATAAGTGCATCTATACACCTTTTCCCTTGACACATTTGGTGAATACAGAAAAGTTTTTCAGTTGTTCTCACACAACCATTAATAATTTTTAAAATATGGATTTTTATTTAATATGCATCCAAGAAAGGGGAAAAATGAGCTTGCATAAGCTGGGGGGCTTTCAATAATTATATTTTTAGGCAGTTGAATGTGGATCAAGGCAAATACCTGGTGATTTTTTTTTTAATTTAAATGTTTTTAATTGCTGTACAACCACAGCAGCACAGGTATAGTCCCGACCTCCAAAAATCACATGAAAGTAAAACATTGGGAAGCAATTCAGTGCAAAAAAGCCAATCCATTTAAAAGAATTTCAGATCCCTGACAACTGTATGATTCTGCTCATTATTTTCTATTTTGGTTATGATGAGAACTCATCAGAAATGCATTTATGCCAGAAATTGGGCATTTCTGCCTGGTTAAAATAAGAGCCTCTTCATCAATATAATACTTTGCTTTATTTGCAGTAGAAGGGCTAGTAAGCACAGGCACAGAAAAGCACTAAAATTCATCCATTTGAAGAGCAGTGTGAGAGGAGTGTTGCTTGTTTTTAAGAAAGAGGTCAACAGGGTAATGTGCTTGATTTTATAAGTAGCTCCTCCACATTAAACTTCATACTTTGAGAGCCACTGCTGGCTGTCCACAATAAGCGACACATTGACATGGAAGATGAATACATCTTGGGTCATGTGGTCTGCTCTATCAAACATTTTATCAGAGCAAATATGCTTTTAAAATTTTCAAGAGCTTTTCAGATGAATAAAGGAGGTTCCAAGAAAGTAGTTGCTGGAAGAATAAAAATAGACAGTAACCATCAATGGTGAGAGACACGAGGGAGAAAATATGGAGAGTGACAGAAGACCTAATATCTCATGTACAGCAGCTTTGAAAAGTGAATTATTCAATATGTTTGTAACTAATGTGTTTTATTCATAGGATACATTATTCAAACTTGCATCTCCGGAGCACTTTTGAAATTGCTGACTCTCTGTGATAGGTTTTCAAGGTTAGGAAAAGGGTGAACTTGTATTTCTGAGGGTCAGTCTCACACTTGTTCCCTGCCTCCTGGACTCCAGGGACACTGAACATCATATCAGCTGATGTGAACTGAAGTTGTCTTTTTTGGTTGGGAAGGGAATCCATCCATAAATGAGTGATTTTTGGTTCTGACTGCCATGTGAATGGGGGCCTCAGTCATCCATCGGTAATCTCCAAGGCAGTTGTTCAATAATTTTAAATTCAATACAAACGATTCCCAGCCAAACAAAGTAGACTCAAAGGGGTTTTATCAACAATTACAAGGTATTGACTCGCATTTTAACTCATTGTTTACGTCTGAGGAAGGGATTAGCACCTGGTAATCAGGAAATGGCTGTTCACTCTTGCTCCACACCCAACTGTTTGATATAAATAGAGATGAGATGTGCATTCAGATGAGGGGTAGACACTGAGATGTCTGTCAAGAGAAGGTATATATACATGGTTTTACCTTGTTTCACAGGTGGTAGTTACCCCCATTTATCTTATCTATTGTTTAAAACTAAAAAATAATATATATTTTAATTGAGTTAAGGATTTTCATATTGGCAGCATTCATTTAACAGTGTTTCTAAACAAAGGCATGTGATTGTACTTGACTATCAGAACAATTCACTCAATTTTTATTTTATATATAAGTAGTGAAAAAAGTTTAATGCTCTTCCCTATTCATTGATTTTTTCACCCGAGTTCTCAGAAGAAAAGATCAATTTTTGAGCAATTAGCTGTGAAATGGCAACTAAAACAATACCAATATCATGATTATGTCAATACCATTTTTTATCATAAGTACTGAAATTATTTATTCAGGCAATTACCAAGTCCTTATTCTTTGCTCTATCTGAGAATTCAATCCGGTTTAATTGATTTGTGTCCATTGACCCTCGGGGCATATGGCTGTTTCTGCTGCCTCCTATTGCTTCCTGCGGTTTAGGCGGTATGAGACGTGGCTGTCTACAGACAGACAGGAAGGCTTATCTCAGGTCAAGAGAAAAGCTCATGAATGCATGATCCTCTCATTTCGGCTCTGCTACCCGGGCACCTGATGCAAATGTGAAGCACGATCCGTCTAGGAAAGCCTTAAATTCCTCTGGGCCTCGCGTGGCTGTAGCATTAAAAGAACCCTGCACAGCTCGTCTGTTTCCCTGCATTAAGGAGAATTCCCCTTGGTTCGTCAGCCGCCTTTCTCAGTAGCTGCAATAGTTAAGTAATTACGCCACTGGAGGTCCTGTGGAAGTGGCAATTATGTCTAACTGTGGGGCGTCAGGGGCTTCAGACAGGTTACAAGCACACCAGGTTTTCAGGTGTGATATGCAGTTGTAGATTTTATAGTTCCTGCAATAGTTGTCTACAGCTATTATATAAAAAAAAAAACACAAAAGGTGCTATATCTACAGAGTTTATGCACTTTCATTGAGAGCACAGTTAATGTTTTCCTGGTTATGTTCCTCAAGCTATTTGTATATAGAGCAAGTTCTGTAGCTGTCACTGAAGTACTAGTGATCATTTATACATAATATGGTAATGAAAACAAGCAAACACACAAGCAAAACGCTCAGGCAGTTGTTTCTCAGTTTTACCTGTAATATCAAATATCAACACATACACATGAATTTTGCTAAACAGTTAGGCCCTAGTAAAATAAGCTACTTGAAAATAGCTTGCTGTCATTGTTATGCTAGCCATGAATTTAATATGTTATTCAAGCATTTCTGTTTTAGAAGCTAGCCATAAAAATTGTCTTGTGAGTATGCTATTTCGATAATGATTGTTACCTGTTCTCTAAATGCCCTCTTGTGAGCATACAGAAGATTGTTTGTATAATAAAATATTCTAGTCATGTATTGAACAGATTTTGCACAATAGATTCATCATGGAAACATTGGTATTTTTGCTACAGCCTGACCAATAAAAATCACAGTGGATGATGTCAGTAAACTAGTGAATATTCATTTTAACTGGCTTTAAATCCTACATTCACTGCCATAGAGAGATATGGAAAGTTACTTGGCTTTTATTTTGATACATAATCCAATTGACCTGGGAAGGTGTTGTTTGCTTTGGCTGAATAGAGTGTGCCCTCACAGAGAATCAAATAAAGCTTTCATATTGATATGTATTTACAGAGCCAGCCCATGGCATAAGCAAAATAAGCAGTTACTTATCGGGCTGTAGTGATGGTGGTGCCAAACTAAATCTTGCCTCCTCATCCCCAAAAGGCTGCGGCCAGCCTGGGTAGTTATCAACAAGAATGTTTTGGAGTGCAGTGCAGCACAGAGGTGTAGCATGCAGTGATAACTCTCTGGCCTGATCCCACACCCATAACTGCACTGCATGTCTCTAAGGCTCCCACGTGCCCCCTGTGCCATCCCAGCGCCCTCATGAGCGAGAGCGTGACCAATCGCTTCAGTCTGTGAACGTCGACTGGCGGTTTCCCGAAAGAACGCCGATGCCTCCTGCTTCCCGTCAGAGACCCCCCTCAGAGTCAGACGCAACCAGGCGTGTGTTCCGCTCCTCCGGCTTCGGCAGACGTCACGGGAGCGGACAGAGGCCCGGGCCCCTGTAAAATTATCTGTGGTTATATCCAGGCCACAGCGTTCAGCCAGGGGGAGGTTGGGAAGAGGACCTGAAAAAGGACCCCAGACGGAAGCGCTTGTTTGTGCCACTGCACGGTTTATGGCTCAGAAGTGCTGATGACGGGCGAAATGTGAGCCCTTGAGTGCTGCTATGGATTTCATAGCCAATCAAAACTAAATTAGGAAACAAAGAGATTATTAAAAAGTCCTCCACACACCCGGCACAAGCATAATGTTATGAGACAGTCATTAAATGCGCTCCACAGAGCCCTGGATGAACACTAATACAACATGGTCTTAATTGTAGGTTCATCTTGCCATGTGGGAACATACTATGCCTCCCCTTTGTGTGTAGTATGATTCAGATTTTTATTCTCATTTAATTGGTTGAATTGTATGATTTTGAGAATCAGAACACAGAAGGACTGTTGATTTGCAAAAAAAGTGAAAAAGATAAGCATGAGCATATAAATAAGTGTCTTCTCAGACATAGCTATTGGAAAAGTGGTTTCCATGATAAAACTTTAATGACTCCTGAGGACAACTTCTGAACCTGTTTATTAGTAAAGGCTTTGCAAATAACATAAATAATAGGACTCATTGTTGTGGTGATTTTTCATATTTTGATATTTCATTCTGACCTTTCATAATGCCATCTCCTGATAATATTACACCGTACTATGACTGGCATAGAATATTTCAGCTCATCACACCGTCCTTCAAGAAGGAATATTCCTCAGGTGGTTGCAAGCTGACATTTCAGTGAAATTAGACTGCTTTCAGTAACAATACAGCTTGTTTCACATTTAACTATGCATTTAAATGCAGGAATAAAGTAAAGTTTCTTTTTTCAGATGTGTTGTTTCAGACAAACAAATGGTGACATTTCATTTTAATCAAATAGTTTATTCATACTGTATTCATGTGGAAATCTACAAAATAAGCCACCAAGCAGCTTTTTCAAAATTGCTGACTTCTCTGAATAATAGTGGTCTGTAGAAAGCATTTGCATTTTAACAGTATTGAAAAGCAATTATGTATTCTGTAGATGTACTGAACATAATAACACATGCTCTGTACCAGTTGTATACCTTCCCTTTTGGTCACTGTTTCTATCGAGCTGAAGGACAGAAATGAATATATTTTGCATTATACCGAGCTGAACATTACGGCTGTCCTCTCATCAGCAGTTCTCTACTTTAAAAATGCAAACAGATGAATAAAATTAGGAAAACAAATATGGCAAATGGTGGATGAATTTTTCAACAAACTATCATTAAGAGAAACCTAAGATGACATTGTGATATGCTTCTCAGAATGAATGTGTCTCTTGTTAAGGCTGGAGTATCATATTCAGTGAGATTTTGTTTTTTGTTTGTTCTAACTTAATGTTCGACAGTGCACTTATATACTTCTATATCAGTATCTGGTGTGTTACCAGCTGGCAGTAGCTTGAGGTATGAAATTTAGGAACGGATCACAGCGAGCGGTATTTCACAAATAAACATAGCTGTCAAAGATGGTGGTGCAGCTTGTAGAGCTGACAGAGGAGGTACAGCTCTGTGTTTGATTGCAGACCGATAAAGCTTGTGTGAGCTCAAGGTGATGGTCAGGTGTTTTTTTTTTTTTTTTTATAAAAAAGCTCCATCTTGAGCCTACACTCTCTTGTCCATCTGGTCTGCCAGGCGATGGAGAAACCTATTAACGAGGTGACAGGAAATTTCCACATTTTAATTTTAACGGCGTGTCCCCGTCTAGCCGAGTGTGGCCACGTGCCTTGGCGTCCATAGGGACACAGGAGCTGGCAGGATGCATCACTCCAGAGGGGTCCCTGCCACCGGCCGCCTCGCTCTGCTGGTACAACAAAAGGTGGCCGTGAAACCTCGCCAGATTGGCCGCTGATGACATCGCCGGGATTGTTTACAGGACATGCTCATTACAAAATCTTTCAGCCGTCTTTACAGGCAGTGGGTGGCAGGGAACGGAGAGGGTCCAGCTTCTCACTGCGAAAGTAACACGCAGCATTCAGGTTTCCAGAATTGTGATGTGTCGCTGCCCTGTGACATTAATCGAGCATTCAAATTCATCAGCATCACAAGCGAGGGAAGGAAGTTGTATTTCCACTGCTGTCACAATCCATGCCTGGCAGATATCCATCAGGACTGGGTGCCATTCAATGTACATTCATGCGTCGCTTAATGTCCGCGATCTGCTCTGTGAAATAGGACGTTATGGGATTTGGACGTTGTGTGAACACCATGTTATATACTTAGCAAAGCTATTTGGGATACTGTAGTGTACCTATATTGACTAAACACCCAATATACTGTACACATACAATTCTGTATTTGAGCTAATGTATCTGGCAAGGTAATATATGGGTTAAATAGGTTACGTCCTTTAAGTCCCATTCTCCAATCGGGATTTCTGAACTCTGAATGCATATGCGGTCAGATGTTTCCTGAACGGATGTTATGCGGCACATGACTATATTTTGCTGCAATAAGATCAAAAAGTAGTTCCTTAGGTCAGTGTCCCTTATGTTGTCCATGTTGTCGACTTTGTTTTCACTGAAATCCTACTGTGATTAGGAGAGTGACAGAAGCAAACAACAGACTCATTATTTTTCTAACATTGTGTTTTTTATTCAAGGTGGATTTAGGTATGTTTGAAACTTGGACAGCAACAAACAGAAAAAAAATTCTGAGAGGATGTTCTATATTTGCACTCCTATTATCCCATACTCACATGCATTTGAAGAAGGTTTTAGAGAATATAGGTTCCCTCCATTTCTTGCATGTTTCTGCAATGGACAAAATAAATAGTAATGAGAAAACATTTAAACAATGTGGTTTTATTTAATTCCATGTGTGGTCTGTAATATAAATTCATACAAATTACACAGAGATTTATTGTAAATTGATTGAGTATCTTTATTAGGATTATAAGCTTTAAAAAGAAGACAGGGCCTGAGTTTTCTGCAAGCATTATTTTCCCTATACGCCCTAATGGTGCCTTGGAGTAACTGATTCTTCGACCGGAAACTGAGCTGCAATTAGTAATACAAAGCGATCATATTGGCTTTACTCTAATGCCTGACAAATTATTCCCATTGCCATCATAATCATGTGACATAGGAGCAGCGGTATTGAAGAGTATTTTGCTTCCAGTTTCATTCCTGTGACACAGGAGATACAAATTGCAATTCCAGTTTTGCCAAGGTTTCTTTCTCTGTTTTTTATTCCCTACTCCCTCTAGTTTCCCCTTGAATTAATGCAGAATGAACCTAAATCCCCCTCCTGTTAATAGGGCTTTTGTTACATTTCACAGTTCATCACGCATGGAAAATTATTGGTTGAAACCTCTTCTGTGTACGGCTTCTAAGAATAGCTGTAATACAGAAGTAGCACTTCTTAAATAGGGCTTAGGGATCCATTGCTCTTAATTGCTGTTACTGCCTCCAGGCGTCCCGTTCCTTCCTTAACAGAGCTATTATACGTACTGCCTAGGACAGAGACAAGGACTTAAGCCATCTATCTACATGCTTGTCATCAAGAAAACTAATATGTCTTACGTAACATAGCGGAACAAAACACACACACATACACGCTCACTTGCACGTATTCACATTCACTTTGCTGCAGCGGGTGACAAATTGGGACAAGGAGGCCATTTGATTTATTTTTGGCGGCATGTTAATTCGCTCATGAAAAGATTAATACTTGCATTTTAAATGGAGACGTCGCTGATCACATTCTTCATTCAGATCAATGGGCTGGGGTCGCAGAGTGCGTTTGAGGAGACTGGGCTTTGGTGGTGCTCTGAGGAGGCAGTATGCGGGTGGGGGGTGGTTGCGGGGGGGCTGCGCTCTTTGATTCTGCATTAGACCACGCACCGCTCGATCTGAGTCACATTAACTACCCATTGGAGAAACAGCACAAGAGAAAAGATTAATGATTGTGTGTGGTCGCGGTATGTCAAAACAAACCCATTTACTAAATGGAGACTCGGGGAAAAACGTCTGGGTCACTTGGTCCAAGTGAAGGGAGGATCTTATTGATAAACAAATTGATTGCTTTAAATGGGCAGCGGACTACAACCTGCTTCTTCGGCCAGTTGAGGTAAATTCGAAATGTAAAAATAAGAAACAAGCAGCACACAGGCTGTCCTTCGCCTACAGAGGGTGGGCTGAATACAGGAATTAATGGATCAGTTCATTTTCGGGGGTGAAAACAGAACAAGGGTTCCCTCTGAGGAGGAGGTAGTAGCTTTAAAAGGCTGAAGAAGCCTTTCTTGGGGAAGTTTCCTTGCTCTTGGCCTGAAGGCCCACTCCGTTCCCTTGGCGACTTCAGAGGGGAATAAGAAAATGCCTGCCTGATGCTGTCAGCCCTCAGACAGCCCTGGATTACAGTGACTGACAGTTCAAAAAATACAATGATCTGTTGTGTCTGGCCTATGCGGTGCTGGGGAAATTTTAAATCGATAACAATGCCATCGGAACCTGAAATCAAATGCAAAATAATTCCCCTGGACTTCCTGTGCATAATGACATTTGCTTCTTTGATGAATTGCTAATGTATTTTTTTATTGACAGAAACTATCAACAGCTTAGTCAAGTGTAAGGGCTAGAAGGAGGACGGAACTGCAGTTCTCTCCCATCAAGGCCTATCAGAGATGGAATTGCAATAGATTTCAGTGCAGCAGAGCACACATAAAAAAACCTATTAAATAGATATGTCTGCAAGTAATGGTCAAGGACCAGTTGTATTTAGTGGTTTTAGTAGGTGATGTGAGGGAAGAGGAAAAAGGAGCAGACAATTGTTGTATGGCATGCAGGCTGCAGATATCTGTCATGCCTCCATTTTTAATGTGCAATTTCTTTATACTTGAAAGTTATGAGTAATGATGTGAATTGCCTCCAGTACTTAAGCACACTTTTTGTACTTACTTTGCGTTATTTTTTATATTATGTGGGAGGGAAGGTGGTGTGTGGATTTGAAGAGAGCTTTCAATGACATGGCATTATTCTTTGGTATTGCCATTGTGCTGGCACAATGCAAAATTATCACCTCTGTAACCAGTAGGTGGAGAAGAGAATGCATTTTTTTGTCAGAGTTTTTGTCTGTAATGAAAATAGTTGAAATTATTCCCTTTTGGACCAAGGAGAATATATTTAAACTTTAGTTTTATGATTACAACTGATGTGTACCTTTGTCTTAGTAAAATACAGTGTCAATAAGGGGGGTGAATTTTTTATTATTATTATTGAAATAGTCACACCCGTGCAGATAAAGCTATGTCTATGTTTAACATTCCTGTAGCAGACTGAATGCATTATTTTTGTGTTTTAATACATACACGTATGAAGGAGCACCGCATTTCAGCACCATCTGGGCTGGATTTGCATTGGTGTTAAATAGAGTGATCATGGTGATTTTTATCATAATTGAAACATTTTCAATAATTATCAGACATTATTGAGTTGAAGCAGATTGAATCTCATCCATTTTGGCTTCATGTCTTCATTTTGTTCTTCACTGTCATTCCTTGTAATTTGGCTTGGCATCAGTGCTCTTAGAGGTAGAAAACAATATTATTTCTGTTCATGCAAATGTACCCTACAGTTCAGATATAGCATTTATTTTCTTCAAATCATTCATAAAAATATCTTAACTAAAAGACAGGGATGCATATAGTAATCAAATTGATACAGTAAGAATTAACTATGATGTGTCATTCCAGCTAGTTCTCCCCCTTCACTTTGGTTATTAAGATGAAGTGCTATATACACAATAAATAAGTATTATTATTATTATTATTATCATCATCATCATTATTATTATTAGAAGTATTAGTATTAGTAATATTTGTGTGGTGTTGTTCTTTCAACAGTAGACAATACTAAGCTTGCATTATAAAAGTGAACAGTTCATGGTCATTGGTCGTTGGTCGTTGGAAGGGTACAATGACAGTACTCTACCCAGGAGCAGGGCCTGTGCCCTCTTGCATCGCTGGCGCCGTGTGTTACAAAGAGTTTGCTCCATTTCACTTACACAAAGTATTTTGGAACCATTTTATTTATAATGCAACAGCACAGCATCATTGTTGTTCAATAGTGGGGCTTGACTTTCTAAAACAAAACTGACTAACATGCATCTTGTTAATTAAAGAGACAAACACAAAGGGCTCTCATTAATATTAATTTGAATATAAATTTTCATTTACAGCTTAAGTGAAACCACCTCAAGGCCAATATAGCAGCCCTGAGAGCTTTCCTTTAATTATTAAGACTCACTGATTAGGTGGGTTTCTTATAGGAAAGGTAAAAAAAACAAGAAAAATGAAGTGCCAAGGTGTAGTTACAGAATTGCTACCCACTGATTGTGATCTTTAACAATTAATAAGTTGGAGACATCTATAAATGGAGTCCACTTGAGGATGGACTGCAGTGTCTGCAGGTCTGTGTCCTGGAGGCCAAGCAGTTGCAAGTCTGGCATTTGAACCAACAGACTTAATCTCACCTAGTCCTGAGGATATAGAGTCAGTGTTTTTTTTTTAATTAGAAGTCACTTTTATGGCTTTAATTAATGAAGGTTCTAAATCAGCTACCTAGATTCAGATGCTCCTTTGTTTTTAATTGGAAACTTTTTTGACTTGGCCTCCTATATCAACATATGTCTTTCATCTTCAAGCAGAATCGTATGTTTATACTACTTTTTTAAAATGCAAAGCAGATATATTCTTTTATTGAGATCACCCCTAAACCATTTTTGTGAAGAAATGGTCTAGTACTGGCATTTAATTGTGAGTTAGAGACAAAGAAAAATGTTGATTGATTCGAGATGACATGCATCACTGTGTTTATTAGCATAAATACTTCAGCATTTTAAGGACACAAATCAGGTATCAGGACCAGCTGTGTCTTCTCTCTGCCCCTACATAATGTTCTAGAAGATTTTATAAAGTTTTTCAGCCTCTCTATGTCACCTGGTTCCAAATGACAGACACTGAGGTTGTGCTTTTTTACCCTGAATTTCACCTGCTCTCTGTCTGCACAATGGGCTCCACACCCCATTTTAAACCTTCTTTGAGCCATAATATCAGCTTATACACTTTACTTGTGGACTCTTTCAGCCGGCATGGCTCTGAGCATCTTCAGCAGATGACTGGGAAAAAAAGTCAATAGTGTGCAAATTTTCACAGTAAACCCCATTGTAGACACAGGTCTATTCAAAACGCAAGCTCTTCCTGTAAGGTTTTACCTCATTTTCCATGGATAAATATTTTGAAAAGCCTCTCTCTCTTTCTTCCTCTCTCTCTCTTTCTTCTGTCTAGTTTCTATAGCTCAATGTTGCAAGCCTTGCATTTGTGACAGGTGCCCAGACCAGATGGGCTGGTTGTTAGTCCCTGGTTATTGGATGAGCCATTTTTTTGCATCCACTGTTGCCCCTGGACCTGTTGAGTTAAATCACCTGGCAGAACGGCCTGGTGAAGGCAGGGGTTTGCATGCTCACTCATCTCAGAGGGCCTTGTGATGCTGTTGAAATGCTCAAGAGTCTGTGTCATAATCGGGGTGTGGTTTTGGGGATAGTGGAGTGTTTGTGGGGAGTGGGCTTGGGTTGGGGGTGGGATAGGACAGTATTTTGTGATGTGTTTTTGATTCATGTATGCTGGGTTTAATAAAAGGGTATTGAAGGTCTCTCTCTCTCTCTCTCTCTCTCTCTCTCTCTCTGTCTTCTCAGCCACAGAGGCAAAACTCCCAGTTGTGCCTACTTGACTTGAGCACTTCAAAGAGACTGGTACTGATGTTTAAATGGTACTCATGTTTCTGGTCGATGGGTTAATTTTCAAACAGGGTTAATTTTCTGTAGGACTTCATTGAATCTCGTGCGACAACAGTTTAGAGTGAAAAACGCATCCTTTATTGAACCCTCCACATACAACATCATTTATTTCCTTTTTAGAGGTGTCTCACTACCCGCTGAAGTCATTTGTTTTATTTTCTGTTTAATGAATTATACCCGACTAATAATCCTAATTGGTTCTTCTAATGCAATTTTTTTCACAAACAGTTCTCCTGTGTATGTTCAGAAGATGGAAAGCATTTTTGTGTACAGCAGGTCCATATATAGTCATGTAGTGCAATCAGCTCATTTTACATGGAGTGTTTTTTGACCCTGGGGCCTTCATTAGCGTTCCGCTGGAGAGATGTGCGTGTGGTGCAGGCAATTACTGTGCAAGAAGCAGAGGGAAGCTAAAGGAAGAAAATCATTTAATGACTCTAATCAAAATTTAATTTACAAAGTCTTGCCGTTGTTTTGCCTTCTACTGCTTCGTCCCAGTCTAGACACACTCAAAATCATTCCCTGACACTTGTAAAATGAAATGATTCTATTGATTGATATCTTTGTTGGCTTATTGTGAAATTTGTATGACTCCATTTTCACATGACACAGACTGCCTCATGGTATGTCTTATGCTGATGAGGTATTGAGTTTAATAGGACTGTAATGGCTGTCATAAAGTGGTTAAAAGGTCATTTTTGCAAATTCTGAGAAAATGCTAAGCTTTTAATGTATGTACATGCTTAATTACTGCCAGATGTATGCTGGATTTAAGTTATCCTCTTGTATTTTTCCAACTTTAGGGACTTATTTATAGTAAGACTTTACAATGAAATTTTGAAAACCTCGATCCGACACCCAAAATACTTTAAGCTCAAAGACTATTTGTGTGGAAATATACAGTAGTGACCCAGACCTTATAGTCTTTCCTAATTGCAAAATGAGTTGCATTTTGCTTTGCAAATGTATAAAAGCAGTATTATTGAATGTCAGAGCGTAGTCATAACAAAACACATTATGTTAGTTTGCTGTGCAGTTAAAAATGTTGACCTATTAAATAATTTAATTTTCTCTTTATTTCACTGAAAATCAAACAGTCACATG
Organism: Albula goreensis; assembly: GCA_022829145.1. Taxonomy (NCBI): domain Eukaryota; kingdom Metazoa; phylum Chordata; class Actinopteri; order Albuliformes; family Albulidae; genus Albula; species Albula goreensis. Next base: position 9,926,536 of record CM040753.1, on the reverse strand, counting down.
GTCAGCTCAGTGAGTTCCACCCTGAAACCAGTAAGGTCTTAAAATACTTACATGAAAAGGCCTTTTGTGATACAAAAGAACATTTCAAATGTAAATGCATCAATGAAGAAAAACAATGATGAAACCACTGTCTGTTTCATCCTCTTAGTATCGCACACAGTGTTATTAGGCTTGGGAGAGGAAGGAGAGAAGAGGATATACTTTTGTTTCTATTTTCTCATGCAAACTGTCAATATTATTTCTAGTGTAACCATACGTAACTCCAGACATTGACTGAAGAGCTGCCTGCTTTAATTGCTTCTGAGGATAAAAAGTATATAGATGAATTGTTCTTTGCACAGTTTGTCTAAGGTATTATTAATGACATTCTAGCAATAGATTGCTCAGTCATTAGTTGCACCTTGTGTTTTGGTGGTGGGACTGACCTCGGGGAGACAGCTGCTGTCCTTGAGTACCTTGGAGGTGGTAGTCTTTTCAGGTTATCACCATTGTTTTATTCTCAGTCTTCACACATGATGCATCCAATTAATCTTTCATGCTTTCAGTCAGCTGCAGTTTTTTGTCTTACATTTTATATATATTTGCACTTTTGGTATGTGTATTTTTAAAGAAATGCAGGGAAAAGAGGGCGGATGATGTTGGACTGTGTCGAATCTTCAGGGTCATATGTGTCTTCGTGTTATACAAAGATAAAATGTGATACAGTATATAACAAAATTTGGCCTGACAAACAAAGCTAAATGCTGAAAAATGTGACAACATTAACACGTCTTCTGTCTCACAGTCACTTAACGGGAGGGAAATGTCCTTTGTTTTTGTTTAAACCTACAGGTAGCGGTCTTCAGGGTAGTTCTGTCAGGAACATTACTGAGGACTTACATTCTCTCTAAATGTGCTCTGGTTGTCTATCTGCCATCTTTGATTTTCCCCGGTTCAAATATTTCAAACGTAATCAATGAATAATTTAATAAAGGAATTGAAATGGAATGATTGCTCAGGTCCAGGAGGAGAGCAAAGGGGGTATGGAGTATTTTAATGGAGAAATGTGGATTACATTCCTGAATGCATTGCTTCATATTATCTCTGGCCTAACTGCTTACTAGTTACTTTGCACACAATATCTGCCTCTCTCAGTTTTTATTGTAAGTTGATACAATAGACCAGTGAATACAGAACTGGGCTACTACATTTAAAGATATGGGAATAAAATATAGATTCCCACTTTTGATTTCACAATGAAAAGTAGGGCATGGAGTGAGCCAGTAGCTGTTTATGCCACTACTACTACAGGAGAATTTAACTCATTTGAAATGGTGGTGGCTCAGAGTTCTGAAGTATTCATGACTTTTAAATTTGACACGGCTTGTTTTTAGTATTCCATAATGGTGAGACTGCACCTACTTCTACAACAGTCTCTATGGTGAATATATTCGACTATCTCACACTCTTTGTGACTTCTGATTAAAAATCATCCATTTTAACCCCACAAGAGTGAAAAAGACTATTGTCAAACTAACTGTTTAGCAAACCATTGCTTAACAACTTACTTAGGGAAAAAGTCAGATAAACTTTAAACATTTTGGACTTAGCTACCCTGATAGATGTACTCATGAATTCAATCTGCTTGCAGGAACAGTCGAAATAAAAATGCCTGGGCTCTCATAAGCTTGCTAGTATTTAACATTTCTGTGTATGTTAATGTTTCGGGATATAATTCAGTGGAGCGACAAAATGCACTAAGGAAACAAACGTGTTCTGTTCTAATGATCCATAGAAGTTACGTGCTGTACAACCCAGCTCTTTAGTGTTGAGCTGACATAACTAGGATACTTACCGAATGTCGAGCATTGACAGACTGCACGAAATTGATTAGCCAAAATATATAATGGGTGACTGGATTAAACCATTGTTAACCGGGTGGTGACCACATTTTTTAACATTTTGTAGAAAACGCATTATATATCCCGTCAAATGTATATGTATAGCCCTTTACCTATAGTACAGACTACTACTGCTACCACAACTACTGTTATTCTGGTACTACTACTACTACCACTACTTTTATACTGGTACTACTCCTACAACTACTACTAACTAATAATAATAATATTCTAAGCAATAGTCTGTCATTGTGAATTAATTATTTATTTTCATGTGTATGATTTATACGTTTTACTAATATTTTATGTACTGCTTCACAGATATTTTACATTCTTCATGTTCTCTTCAAACTGATTCACTTCATTTGCTTAGAGGTAAACAGAGAACAGATGTGTACTAGACTGTAAGGAAGCAAACACACCCACCCACTTACCTCTGCACCAAACAACAGATTGTTGGGTTGTACTTGAACCACACAGTATTTAAGAATTGCTGAAGGTGACTTGGATAGTTTCTACTGGTCTGAAGCAGTTGAGCTGAATCAAGAAGGAAGAAGAAGTAACAGGACTCAGACTGGGTGCAGGTCACTCTGGTATTCTGTGAATGTATTATTACCGTACATGACATGGAAAGAGATCACATTAATGTTGTTTTTTTTCTTTCTCTGTCTCATCCCATCATTAGGTGATATTACTGAAAAGCCCATGCCTGCCTTTCACATATGCAGGCATATGTATGTGTACTTTGAGTTGACACTGCACATTTTACTTTAGCTACTAAAGCAGATTCAGACAAGCTGATAACACATACTACTGGATTTTTTTTTAATTAACAGGACTTACTAAAAAAAAAAAAACAACTACTATTTAATTGCAGCTTGTATAACTTTTATATAGGATTGTTGAGTATTTTTATCCAGAGATGCACTCTAAAACCACCATGAAATCAAAGTCCCAATAATAGTTAATACTGCTGTCTGAAAGCTGTAATTCTGTGGATTTTTGTAATTCTTTTGAACTTTGTTCTGCTTTCGGAGAATGGATGAAAGTGAACCCAAGTGCCAAAGCACCATGTGGTACTGGGACAGCTTACTCAGGAGGAAGATAAGTACACTCTCCAAGCTGCTCTGCAATATAATTGACAGACATTCCAGCAGAATTATCTTTGATGAAAGTTTTGTTAGAGCTTCTATATATAACTGGTTTTAAAGTTTTTTTTATTTCATTTTTATTTCACACTTTCCACTTCATTATTGCACATAAGTGTGGTTAATGTAGGCCAAGACGGAGGAATTTAATTGTTAACTTAAGGGGCACATATATTTTATAAGTAGGTAAACAGATCCCCATAATATTTCTGATTAAGCATGCAATTCGTTGTTGTTTTGAAATGATCTCCACCTATGAAATGCATAATTAATAAAGTTATCTAAGATGTTTTTCCAACGGTCAAACCAGTCTGTTAAACAGTACAATAAACTCAGCTGTAACTGTCACTATGATAATTATGAGTGCTTCACTCTTAACTGTAGAGCTTTCTTTAGACAGTGCTACTTATTAATTGCTGCACCTTAAAAAGGATCTGTACTTGAAAATGAGTCTGGAGCTAGGACGTTGCACAGCGCAGTGTACTTTTGAATTATGAAGTGGCTGCCTGTTTAGTTTGGCAATGTGAAAGCATAGTAAGACAGAAAGAAAGCTTGCACTCCGTTTTGGGGGATTAACTGGCCTTACATCCTTGAGAAACTCCCAGCCAATGAAATGTTGGCACTTGAGGCTTTGAGGCTGCTCGGGCATGGAGGGAGTTTTTTGCGTGTGGGGCTGTGTGACTGGAGTGGTGTCTGTTGAGTTACTGCTTATTTGCATACATGCACTTTTTACTTTCCCCAGTGAAGCTCCTGGTTTTTTCTCCTATTTCAGGACCAAGCAGTAAGAACAGTGCCCCAAAACATAGAGCACATTCTTTGCTCTTCTCAACTTTAAAGTTCTTGTTGATTTTCACCTGGCATCATTCGCCCCCCCAAACCCCCTCCAGCCCACGCCCCTACCCAAGAAGGGCCGTGTTTTGCCTCAGACGCTTTTATGAAATGCCCATGGCTGTCACAGCACAGCTCTGATACATTTGGCAGTTAGCATCAGCTGTCATCTTGTCTTCACTTTCAGGGAGATGGAATTGAGCTACTGACTGCTCCTCCCATGTGTCTCTTATCTCTTTTTTTTCAAGCTTCCAAAATGATATCATTTTTCTGTTGAAACCAATGGCTATGTAATTAAGAGTTTTTCCTGAAAACATACATCTTAACTTGATTTAATTTTTAATTGAAATAGCAGAATATGCAGGACAGTAATGCAAATGGGATGGCATATTTCAATATGATTCATTCACAAAACAAAGCTTTAATTGTCCACAGATCTAATTTTTAAATCTCATTTTGCAAAGAACATTGAATCAATGTCCAAAATGAACAATGCATACATAATATGAAATGTGTATTTAAAATGTGGGGATACTGTTAGTTATTGCAATATTGAACTTAACAAAATTATTTTTCTAACCCCAAACACACCCTGTTAATAGGTTACTCCTCTCATCCATAATTAAAGAATTATGAGTGTGTGTGTGTGTGTGTGTGTGTGTGTGTGTGTAGAAGAAATGTAGAAGAAATGCCTATTTACCACAGGAGCCCAGGAGAGCATATGCAATCACGTGATATCTTTCAAATATTGTGATGCCAGTCACCAGCTCTTTTCACTCCTCATTCCTCAGGTTTGGCCTGCATAGCCATAAGACACTGAAGTGCAGCTCCTTCTGACAGACTATTTGCTCTCACCTGATTAGATGACATCACTGGTGTACCATCAGAATGAATTTCTCTCTCAATTCCATTGTCAACTATTTGTCAGCCGTGCCACAGTTAACATTGACTCAGACCAGCTTCAGAACCAGACCAGTGCCTTAACAGGATAAGCCACCAGCAGCAGTAGATGTGCTTTTAAAAAATCACAAAGGTAATTATATAATTATTTATTTAAAATTCTTCTCTTGCACTGGAGGCCATTATAGGTGATACTTGGATCAGACTGTGAAAAAGGCATGAGGAAATCAGGTAATGAATCCAATCTTTGCAAAGGTGAAAAAACTGAGGATAATTACGGGCTGTCAGTGTCGCAGCAGCAGTCGGGATGATGGGACACTCAGAACGTACAAGACGAAAAGGGCGCTTGTTATTCATGAAATGCGACCTTTGCTATGTTTTCCTCACTTGTTTTGATTATAGGTTGTATTTCTTTCCATCTCAAAGCCCAAAGCGATCTGTGACGGATTGCATTTACTGTGTCTGACCCAGACAGTTGCATGATAACTGTTTATCCTCCAATTATCTTTTTTTTATTGGAAAGTCCTTTTAACTTCCAGGCCTGTGCCAAAAAGAAGCAGAGAAACCCATATCACTGCTACCCTTTTAATACTTCTAGGTCAGATTATACAACTGTACACAAAACAGTTTTAACCAATTAGAAAAAATAAAGCACAATGTGTCACAGGTATTAACAAACACACCACTTGTGCAGACATTTTTAATAAAATAGCCCATGGCAAACATTTCATTTTATAGTAAGCACCAGCTAATGAATATTTAATACTGTGTACTCGAGGTCCCCATGAAATGCTCAAGATATGGTGACTGGCAGCTACAAAACATCTTCAATAAACCCCGTCCAGACGTCTGGCTGCCTCCAGCATGACAATTAAAAATCCACCAGATAATAACTCCGTTATTGATTGTGACAGCTGTCACAGACTCAGCTCTAGTTTTTAATTAATAAAGATGAATGCTCTGAATACCTATACAAATTAGTTTTGATATTTCCTTTTTATAGCCTTTTGGGAAGTGCAGGGAGTGTTTAAAAATCTCTTTCCCTCATTGCTTTGTTCGATGCACTGGCGTTATTAGAGTAAGCATTCTCATTGATGTGTTCATTACGTCCTGCTGTAACTTCTGCTTTGGGGTTCCTGGGTTTGTTTTGTTACATTAACCCTCTGAAAATTATGAATAGAGTTACTTGGCCCACGCTCTCACAAGCCTGCTCAGGTCACAAATGCTTTGGTAAGTCAGATTATGGAGAGTTTCCGAGGGGAACCGTAGGGGTGTTAATCATTCACTTATTACTGAAATGATAAGAGCCTTTTAGAGTTTTTCTTAAATGTAAGTCATCAGTTTGGTATACAATTTTACATGTTTTTAACACAAATCTGTTTTAAACATAGCAGAAAATGCTTCAGAGGTTCTTATATTTCTTTCCACTTCAAATGGGTGGTAAATTCAGTGTGAAACATTGTCGTAATGTCTTCTAAACCCCTCAACCCTTAGATCCCTTAAAATTGATGCTACGTAGCATCATAAGTTTCTCCATGTGCTTTATGTAATAAATCACTCAATTTCTAACATTGATATTGGCCATTTGGGACTTAGAGAAACTTTCAGAAAGTCTCAGACAGCTTTCAGCAGAGAGGCCAAACCAATGTGTCAACATTTATTGTTGTCATGGAAGTCATGAAATACAAAATAATTTACCTGGAGATCTATGGAGAATATAATGGCTAGTATACACCTATGTTATAAGGTATGGTATGGTAAGTAAATTGTCATTGTCACTGTCAAAATATGATAATTTAAACTTCATTTTTAACACCACTTGGGCCTATTAAAATTAAATGAAATATATTGGGGCTTGGGTAGATGTCTGCATACTTTATCATGGATACCTAGCCAACATTAGGAGTTAACTGCAGAGAAAAGCTGAATCAAGTTTTTATTTATAATACATTAGTCAATGAAAAGTACAGCACAGCAAATCTGAAAGTGCAGCTACATTCAAGGAGAAGCTCAACAGCCGAAGCAATATTGCAAACTTTTGAATGGAATGAACAGCTGAGGTGTAGCCTTCTTATTGGATCAATGAGAAGGCACTTGCCATTAACTATACCAGCTATACAATGAAGTGCTCTGGTATCTCCAAAGGAAAATTTGAGAAATAGCCATTGAGTGCATTATTTTAATTGAAACAAAGCGTTAAATTCACCAAACTTGTTCAGTGTTCCCTCTTATCAGGAGACTGTGTGTATTAAACCTGCTACACAAAGCCTTGAAGAGAGCATACCACTTTAAGCTCTATGAGGAAAATCAATTTAATCTTTTTACTCTACTACCAAAGAACTCATAAACAATTCACATTCACAATATTTACCATACCGGATTTTAATTATAAACCAAAACCTTAAAAAAAGAGAGCACTATAAAGAATATTGTTTGAACACATTTCTGAAATTCAGTAATGAAAGTCAGCCTTGTTTAAAAACTATTCAGAAGAAAAAGTCTATTCATCTTAAAGTCAATATCAGTAGTTTAATTTGTTACAGTATAAACAATAAAGGATATAAGGCAAACTTTAATTTTTTAATTTTTTTTTTGCTGTTTTACAGGAGTCACAAGAAATATTAAGAACTACTAGTTGTAATAAACATGTTTTAACTTATGTATGTTGGTTTAGTATAGGTATATAGATGTCTATATGTTTTTAATTATTTTTAAGTGGTGGCTGAAAACTGATATATTTGGATCTATATATTAGCTATGAAATACTATACTGCTTTGAAATCCACCTATACTTAGATGTGAATTATTAGTATATAACAGGTGTATTCTGATATAGTGTATGATATGCAAAGATAGAATTTGAGTTATTTTTAACCATTATAGTATAATTACTTTAAGTTTTGTGTGCTTTTGCATATAATTTAAATAAACAAGCACTCTTAGCAAATAAGCATTGGAATAATCTTTTAAGCAGGTAAACGGATGGGTGTGCCCAACATGGCAGCGGGCCGCGCAAGGCTGGCAGAGCTGGACCCTCAGTGCTGTTAAGTGAAGCTCAGTAGAAGGAGCAGAGCAAACTGTTAACAAGGGTCATGACCTTTATACTCAGACCTTTCAGAGCTGACTGTGGGCTGACAGGGTCTGACAAGCCCGCTGTTGCTAAGTGGATAAATGTCAGTGCATCGGGAGGAATCATTGCAGCCGTATAGCTACCTATCAGAAAAAAATGGGGCAAATGGCAGCCTTCTTGGGGGAGATGCCTGAAGTGGCGTAGGCCGTAACAAAATCCAGCAAACTGGCTGATTAGGCCCTCTCCCCGATGGAGAATCAGGGTGTTATCAGACAGATCTATTTCTCTCTCTCCTTCTGTCTCTCTCTCTGTCTTTCCCTCCTGAATCCCCAGGGCATACAGCACACAGTGAACCTTGGTTACCAGGGCAGGCAACAGCAGCTTTCTATAAAGATCTGAGCCTTATGAAACTAATCAGACACTCTGGAATTCCTCAGCTTTTCACAGACACTGTTTCAATCTTATACAGGGAGGTAAAAAGATCATAAGCAAAGATCATCATTCATTATCAAGGGAGAAATGTTTTACACATCTGAACCTCTGCCTGTAGTGACAGGCTTTAAACTGTGGGTTCTCTGCCTGGTTCAGGTTACTCCCACGTAACCATACAGGTAGATCCAGACTTACAGAATATTTGCTCAACATGTTGAAATGATAGTTCTTCATCTTAAATTTGTCTGCTCAAATGTGTAATTTCCTCCTGGTGAATGAAGTCAGCGGTCGTAAATGTTTGGGGGTGAGGGGGGCTGTGGGGGGGTTAAACATACCAACAAGGCATCTGGTATTGATCTAAGATTCAGCATATTGCAATATGTGAACCTGTGTCAGGGGCAATCTGATTATCAAACAGCACAGCTGGGCAAGTGTTTCAACTGCTTCATATGTGTATTTTTTGCTGTTGTTGCATGTTATAATACAGGGCATCACAATTTATAATGTGGTGAGCTCAGCCTTTTTATTGAAAATCAAATGTTAGCATATGCCTTCATGTAGTGAGAGGTCATATGCATGCAAGCGTTACTTCCACAACAGTGAAATGATTAGCTAATGCTTGGTAAATTGGTTCTGAAAACATTTCATCACCAGGGATATTTTATACAGTATTGTGTATTGAAACCAAGGTCCCTGGCCAGGACTGTACAGGTAAACCTGAGGAAAACAGCCAGATGTCTTCGCATCTCTTGAATAGCATTTGTCCTTTAAAAACTGAGGATAGCTCAAGGTCAAGTGGTCAGGCCTTATTTTCCTACTGATGTAAGATGCCCTTTTTTCTCAGTGAACAATTCCTTAATTCATTTTAATGTGTGCCGTATGAATCTTACGTGTATGATGGCATTTGATTAGACCATCTCACTTGGATTCCCTCATCTTCGGTCTGTGCTACAAAGCTATTATCATTCCACCCTACCAGCACCACTCCTAACACCCCTCAAGGTGGGTGACACAAATCCTCGGCTCCGCAATATTGAGCTCTCGGGTTCGTTGCATACCAGCCCTCCCAATGAGCCTTAGACTCCATCTCGTTTCTTCGCATTGATGAGCTCTGGTAAGCACCCAGCACCCAGCACCCAGTTTTATTTTCTCTACAACAGAAGCCATATCTAGCAAGCCCCACAGAGCCCCTGCCGTTCCTCATTCAGCATTGCATCTGGCTGTGTAAAGAGGGTCACAGAGATGGGGCAAAAAGGTGTCTTGATCTTGGTGCCATGTTGTGACTTGTGGTCTGTAGGCCTATCATTCTGGCTCAGCTGTAACATCTCGCCACATTAGAAATTGCAGGCAGAGAGCTGTGAACAGTGCTGACGGCGGGCGATGGTGTGCCATTTCGGCTCAGTCTCCAGCATGTCGATGGCCCAAAGGTGTTTTTCTATTGATAAATGTGGCATGTTTGCACAATCTTTTTGTTTTTCTGACTTGATTTTCATTAGGATTGACATTATAAACATTATATTAATCGACCTCATCACCTGTAGCCAGTCACTCCTCATACTGTAAAAACCATATACAATCATCAAAGTCACCTGAGCTGAAACAGTCATGACTAATCAGTTCATCAAACTGATGCCAAAAAAGTCAGTCAATAACAAGAATCAAGCATTAGTGTTGAGAAACTGAAATGCATAAATTGGCTGATGAGTTTATTTTGATGTTCAGCATATTCATAAAATGGCCCAAACTACAGATTGAGCTTTTCAAATAATGTGACTCAATACCCTTAGGAACATTGGCCTTTTGATACCCCTGCCTCTAATTATGGCTAGTCATTCAGTTGACTGGTATCTGATTTAATTCCAGCTATGTGCTTCCATATTTTCATTAAAGAATAAACAGGAAGGGGGACTTGGCAGGGCTGTTGCCCCTCTCTGCCAGGAACCGGTCCTGTCTATCTGGGACTGGGACCCCGTTCTGAGTCAGCTGCAGGAGCTAAATCATTGCTCACTCGCCTCCTCTCTGTGGAGTCCCACTCTCATCTACAAAATACCAATCTGCCATGCTGGTGTGTGTGCGTGTATGTGTGTGTGTGTATGTGTATGTGTGTGTCGGTGGATCTTTCAGACATAGGGCCATACATACGATTTGAAATTTAACAGTCACAGTGATGTGTAATACACACCATGGCCGTGTGACTTGTTTTAGTTTGCCAGTAATGTAGCTGTTTAAGCATGGTTATATATCTGTGTGACTTCAAATCACAGAGATGAATTTTTCCAGATATGGTGGGACTGTGTGTGTGTGCGCGTGTGTGTACGTACATGAACAAATATGGTTATGAATTGTGTGAGGTGTGAGAGAGAGTGAATGCGAGAGGAAATATTTTGGTGATGATAGTTGTGGATATGTTTGTGACTGTGATAGAGTGCATGTTTTGTGTTCATGTGTTAGAGTGACTGCACTGTATCTATGAAAAATTGAGAAGGGCTTGTGTGTGTGTGCATGTGTGTGTATGCATGTCTGTTAGTATGCAAGAGATGGTGTTTGTGTCTGAGAGAGAGGAAGCAGAGCGCCAGAGTCAGACCTTCCAGGCGGCAGTGGGACCTGCTCTCTGCACCTGGAGCATCTGAGGGGGTTAGGATCGCCAGGAGCAACACAGCGGAGCGATCTTTCCTCTGCCATGAAAAAATGACAGGCTGAGCTTCAAACACAAAGCTTTCCTCAATGCAGGAGAGTGTGTGCTATACCGCATATATGTTATCATTATCGGTACAACACAATGTCACGACCAAATTAATAAACCACAGTTTCTGAGTATTCACATTTAAATTGCAAATGGTATTTAGAGAACAATGATGTTACTCAGTGTTGTGCTATTGCACCATGACAGTAGATACTGCTGAATATATATATATATACACACACACACACACACACACACACACACACACATACTGCTGAATATATATATAGTTTGGAAGTAGCTGAGGTTGGATTTAATGGCCTAAGTGAATGTCTGCTGTGGAAAAGAGGAAGGCTATTAATCTACCTATAAAAGCTGTTTGCAATTGTGCCGAAGCTCACATTTACATATACTATATGAGCATGAACACAAAACCACAGTTACAGGATTACAGCCTTTATGGAAGCAATCAACATATATTATTAATTTGGGCTAGTCTGGCTTGCTGCCCATTTGCTGCAGTGGATGAAATGTGTTTTGATGCTTGTCATTATCCTAATGTATCTAGTTGCTGAAATTGGAGTGAAAGAAGCTAGGGACTGAGATCCATCATCACCACCAGCTGGAGACGTGAAGCAGCCTGATTCAGGAGATAATATTAGAAACCTAGATCATTCTTGATAAAACACAGCACTTGATTACGCAGGTAGTCATGTTTTTTCTTATGTTTGGATGGAAATATAGATAGAAACACTCACACTAATATGTAGGACAGATACTTATAATAACACAAGTGCAAGTTATTTTACCTACACACTCATGCCCAGTGAAATAACAGACATATGTAGAGTGAGGAGAGAAAGTGGATAAGAGCAAAGACTGATAAGAATATATTCATTGCTTTGGGTTTGAGAAATCTATGGAGGGTGGGCTTGCTGGGAGAGGAGAATGGTTTAAAACCACAAACTCTTTGTGCACTTCAGTCACTGCTGTCAGCTCCATCGATCTCAGGCAGGAGAATGTCAACCTGAGCGCTGGGGGTGGGTGCTGAGGGATGGAAACCTCCGAAAATCAGACACAGGAGCAGAAAGGAAGAGGGGCATGGTGAACAGCACAGCTAGTTAATGCACATCTTAAAGCATGTTTGTTATTTATTTTATTTTTCTGAGCTGTATTTTTCTGAATTTCAGGTTTAACTTTATTTTGAATTATTTATCTATTGGCCGTGAAAGATACACATCCAAAGAAGACTTTGCCTGTAGAGAACCTTTTTCCCCAAAGTCCTTCTCTTACATCTAGAAATACCAAAATGTTACTGAAAGATCCAACTGTAAAATAAAGATTTTCATTTTGATATCCATGCTAAGGCATTAATGGGTGTTCTCATAACTTAAACAGTTGTGAATTCTTCAGAAAAAAGACAGATATATTTTGGCTTATAAGTAGCTTTAGCTAGCAGAGTAAGTTGGAGTGATATTATTGCAACTATGCTTTACAGAGAGGCAGTTACCTTAGATTCAGACTGGAAGGTTGTGCTCAGAGTTGTTTCAGATCTGATGAGGTAAAGGGTATGAGTTGTACATTTCGTGCTCTGTTTATTTCTCTCCTCTTTTGAGTGTGCATTGGCTAGCAAATTAACAAGTGGATCAAAGGTCTTTTTAAAAATGGGCATCAAAGCAGCAATTACGAACTGGCCTAAACACGTGCAAGCATTTTTGTGCAGCAAAATGAGAATCAGATTCTTTGAAGTGCCAATTCATCTGTGCTTTTACTCACTGAGAGATGTTGAGATTTGGCCCATAGTTGAATAAATAAGTGTTACTTCATTTTTTTCAACCCTGACTTCAGAAATAGGTCCTGAAGCTACTACGAGCAGCAGACAGCTACAGCTATAACACATGATTTTACCAGAATCCGCCATCTGCAGGTTCAGGTTTTTTTGAGGTTATAATTATGTTTCCTCCCTGAAGGCCCGCATAGGGAGCATGGGAAGGCGACGGATGCGAGCCACTGATTAAGGGCCAACGCAATAAGGTCTCCTTGACATGGCACTTACCGTCACGAGGGCAGAGCAGCACCCCGGCGGCCTAACGCTGAGCAATCTGACACGGGGCGGCCCCCGACACAACAAATGTGTCAGAGGTGCTAATGAAGGCCTTGAGCCCTCCTCTATCCAGCTGACATCCATCAACTCCAGCGACGCACCGATAGATTTCTGGACCTCAGTTCTGCTGGGCAAAAGCCTCACTGGAAGTCAAGCTGCAATACAGATGCACTGTTATTCACTTCTATAAAGCGATTCAGCCATATGAAATTATATATCCAGCAGTGATGCTGTGCCATGATTTTTATTAAGGATATCATGGAAAACTGCATGGGGATTTGTGTCAATTATTATTATTATTATTTTAATGAATTCCTAATGCCAGAATGTATTCTTATGTAAATCTAAACAAAAGTGCAGCACTCTTTCCAACTGATTTGCAGTGTTTACCTGCAAGGATGGATCTCTGTGCTTTCAGTGTCAAGCCACTGAAAAGGTTTGCTATTTCCTGAATTGAAAAATTAAAAACTCTAAGAACAAGAAAGTCAAGGAAAATGTCACCTTTATTTGCTCAGTGACAAAAGGATGTAATTGTTGCACAAGTTGAAACTGTCAAGGATACAGTGCAAACTTTTTTTCCAGTCACTTTAGAAATAGTTTCATTTTTTGCTACATTCTTTGTGAAGTCCAGAGCATTTCAGCAAAACACCTTTTCTATGAATATCAGCAATATTTTAATGACAAAGTCTCAAATTTGTGATCAAGTGTCATAGATCAGATTTTAAATACATTCAGTACTTGAAATAATTAACTTTATTTCTAAAGTAATCTGAAGAATTCCTTATTTTGGGATCTGTGTTCTTTTTGAAAGTTGTTAAGTATCAGCAATTTGAATTAAGTCCTTTGTAAATGGGTTGCACTTGAAATGCAATTGCACCCTTTTAATTTCTTTTGGGACTTTTGAAGAAACCATACTTCTGACAGCTCATTCATAAAAAAATAAATAAATAAATTTAAAAAAGTGCAATCGATTCAAGTTAAAAAGAGTCACGTTTGGCGGTGTGATTTTATTAATTGGGTCTCAAAATGTAATTCAGCAGTATCGGAGCAGCTGATTCATCTTTTAAGTTTATGGAGTGGAGCTGATTAGAGGAATGGTTCCCTGTAGCCTTTTAAGATTTTTAATGGCTGCTCATCAAGAAAGGAGACAATCAGCTCCCAAAGAGCTCTTGAAAGTCCATTAGGACTTTGATTGTGGAGATGGAGGGTTAATACGTCTGTCAAAGACACACTGTTGAGAAAAGTGTCTCAAGTAGAATTTTACTGTAAGAACTGTTATCATTGCCTCCAGTGTCAGTGTTTTGAGGACCTGCTATGTCTTATTTTGGAATTTCATTTGGAAAAGCAGACAGAGTAAATTGTAGTCTGACGCCATTAACTCTCCTTCTCAAAATCAAATGAATTGAAATTTGACTGCTTAAGTGCTTGTTAAATCAGCTTAAAATAAAAAAAAAAAGATTTGTCTAGAGTACAAATGTTTTAGCTGCCAAAATATCTGCAAAATACAACAAGCCTAAGCTCCATATGATTATATGACCTTGAGAGGAAGTATATTTGCTGAGATTTTGGGAATTTACTATTGTAAGTGTGTATGTGTGTGTGTGTATGTTTTGTATGTGTGTGTGTGTGTGTGTGTGTGGTTTTGTGTGTGTGTGTGTGTGTGTGTGTGTGTGTGTGTGTGTGTGTGTGTGTGTGTGTGTGTGTGTGTGTGTGTGTGTGTGTGTGTGTGTGTGTGTGTCTTCATCCCTCAAGTCTTGGAGAGCAGAGGACTGCAGTTGGGCACGAGCGCTATTCCCTGAAGTCATCTGTCAATCACACTTCAGATTTAGCTCACCCCCACCCCACAAAAAAACTGTAAAACCCCCTGTGGAATAGCCAAAGAGGCCCTCCTGACATCTGACAGCAGCACCGAGGCCAGAATTTAAAGTTACATGTTCGCACTCATAATTCCCACATACATTCCAATTATCCTTCTTTTAAGCAGTCATTTCAAAAGCTGGGAGATTTTGGTGAAAAAAACTATTACAGGGAGCACTTGATCTTTTTACACCTCCAACCCCTCCCCCATCTCAATCCCTGAGATAATGAAATAGTGCTAAATTTACCCTAAACCAGATGCTCACATGGGATAAATAATGATGCCAGTTGTTAATTAGAGTTTTTCTACATCTACACTTACCCTGTGAATTCTAATTAAGACATAGCAATATTACATGTACATCAAAGCTCAGATGGGTTGTAGATTACAGGAGGAGCCTGATGCGTCGAGGTCTTTACTACTTGGACAATTTACATGTCAGACACAAACAGTATATGCATACTGATTAAGAGTCTGGAAGGCATTTTAATCAAATAGCATTGTGACAAAATAGATGAGATATTTTCTGCAGAAATATGTGTGAATATGGCTTTTCTATATCTGTGCAAAATTTGGTCATAAACTGAATTTTCAGGGGAATATGAGAAAATACTGAAATAAACCTCCATACAAAAGGCTCTTGCCTAAAAACAGCTATATCCTCAATAATATATTACTTGTGCACACAGTAAAAAATTGTTTATCAAAACTCCTGCAACCAGTAACCTGATGAATTTCTGAAATGTATTGTAACATTCAATATTAACCAGAGGATCACTGGTGCTCAGCACTGTCAAATACATTAATTTAATTCAAATCTAGAGATGGTGAAAGCAGCCTTTCGTTTTAGTTTAACAAGAGCAGTTCAATTGGACTGACATAGCCACGGATGTCACTATAACTCTCCATAGCTCTCATAAAATTCCATATTTATACTGAAGGATCATATCCCTGTTCACCTAACTAGAGGTACAGGAAGAGCACACTAATGATGTGGAGGACCACATGGCAGCTCATCTCTAAGACGTGGCTTGCTGCTACAGTAGCAATCTCAGGGCTAGGGGGTCAGGTTTCGGTTTGGGTCAAGGTGACTGTAAGTCATGCTCGCCTGGCTGGCTTTCAGGATCTATATAATTTTTTTTTTTTTTTTTATACCGGCCAGGTGAGTGAGCAGAAGTACAGCCTCTTACTCAGAGCCAAATTACTGCGAAGTTATCACTAAACAGACGCATGCAGGAGTGTAGAGAATGTTTTCCTCCAGCTGCTCAAGCTGGCAGGACACCGCTAATGCATTAGCGACAGACCAACCTGCACAACATAGCCCAAAGCATGACCAATGCACTGTATGATTGGAGTGTCCTCGGACAGGTCAGGCTGCAGATTGATTTCACATTACCCACATTGCAATGCTGTGTGTACATCTCCATCACTTACGTCTGACTGTAACAGTAGATGTTTGTTATGAGATCGCAGAGTACGGCTTGCAGTAGGAAAATGCAGACAGTAATCTGTCCTTCTAGGTGGCGGGTGTGAAGTCCTTGATAGGGTTCATCAGTTCTGAAAGTTAATTAGCTGGGAGAAGAGCAATTATTGTGACAAAATGTGAAGACTCCTCAGAATCCTCTCAAGAGTAATTATACCTGTCCAGAAAATAATTTGCACTTACATGTACATAATGTGTGATTGCTGAGAACCATTCAATCAAGTGGGAGTAAGAAATAAAATAATGTTTAGTGTTTATAGAACTCACAAAATAATTATTTGCATAGCTGCCTGAAAAAGTGGTTTTATTTGACTTTCAGTGTTCCTCAATAATAGAGTTAAATAAACACTCGGTTTAACACTCCCACGTTCAGACATCGTTGCGTGCTCTAAGCGGTAAAGGGAGAAGTCAACCAGTGACCCTGTTATTGCTACAGAAGACTGACTGACGGCTGCCACAGAGCATTGACTCAAAAAGAGAGCTGCAGACTAATGGTGTGTCTATGTAGTACAGAAGGCTCAGCATTTACCATCAGGACCTGAGGATATACATGTGTGTGCTAGCAAGCAGTGCTAAGAGTGCTAGCATTAGTGCCTCAGTGATACAGTGGCTGCAGCTTTAGCTCATCGATTAGCCATGTTAGATGTGTGTTTGGCTCTTATACCTGAAGTGTCACCACTGTTTAGGCCATTAGGAATACAGATTTATTATATCCAGCAGTGTTCACACGCAGAACATCACACCTCCGTGTGTGTCTGTATCCCTGGGTTTACAACAGCCCCTCTGTCCTTAGATGTTTATTGTTCAGCTTGTGAACTAGAGATGCTGGCGCTCTGTTCCTGTTATTCTTTGGTCTTTGTGCCCAGGATTCCACAGTCCCAGTGACACAGGACCCTGAATGCATTACACTGTTTAACACGCAGTATCATATCCAGGTGCTGCATAATTCAACACTGTTTTCTGCACAGTGTGGAACAGAGATTGGGATTAAATGGTGTGTGGTTAGATGTGTTTAACGGTGTTAAATGTGCCATGGCAGAAATATTCTTTCACTTTCCAGCGAGCAGCAGTGGGATGTCCAATTCATATTAACATCTTCTCTCAGCGGGCCCTTCAATTGTGTTTAAAGGGTAATACAATATCATAATGTTTCTTTTTTTACAAGCACGGCGAGGCAGTTCTGATGTCCCCAAACTGTTTTAAGCTTCAAGCATCCCACAAATCACAGACTCTGCGTGTCAGGGCCTTTAACAGCTTGAATGTAGAAGTCGTCCCGCATCATAACTCCTGAGGTCAGTAGGGTAGTCCGCACTGCAGTAAAACACATCTACACATAAGTGGCATTAGAGCACTATTGAATTTCTGCTGAACTGCCAACACCCACAATATTTCATCAACTCACCTATGAGACATCTCTTTCAGGCATCTAAGCCATTAGAAGGGTCAGTATCACCACGGTAACTAAGGTTTGGGCAGATTTATAAAATCCACCCACCCCAAAGGATGCCAAAGGATGGGGGGTGGGTAGATGTTTCAGGAGGGAGTAGGGGGTTGGGAGGGGATCATGTGCTTCTATCTTTCTGACCACTCTCTAGGCGACCCCTGCATGACCCATAGCAGTTTGAAAACGTACCGGTAATCCTCAATGGGATTTAGCTCGGTGTCTATCACCAGTTCTAATCTGTGCTACAGCTTCCAATATTCACGCCACATAGAGGTTAAGCCCACGTTCCTTTGTTGCCAAGCTGTGGAAGCGAATCCACGAGGTGTTAACGTGAGCAGGAAGAGAGATTGAAACCGGCAACAGCTTCAATCACGTCCCATGGCAGGCAGAAATCTCTCAGAGCAGGCAAGGCCTCATTTAAGCAGGAGCGATGGGTTTAACCCTCCCCTCGCTGGCCAGGGAGAGAAGAACAAAACCGTGTGCTTTTTCTCCTCCTATATGCGTACAGGGACAGAGCTGAATTCTGGTTGCTGTTATCAAGAAGATTTATTTAAAAATTGTAAACAGCATCCCCTGGAACTTTTGTGTATGGTTTCTCATTCAGTGACATGTGGAAATGTTGTCAAATAAGCCCCGCAAACAAATGTCAAATCAAGATGTCTCCAGTACAGTATGTCTGCTCCTCATGTGCCCCGGAAAGAAAAAAGATAAATGAAACCCATTCATCAAAATGAAATTGACTGTCGCATTCCCAAGATGATCCCTCTCTCAGTGGTCCAGGAATATGAATTATAGACTAAGCAGAGCCATCATTAAACTCCACATTTTTTATTTTTTGGCAGTTGGGATGTAAAAGATCATTAAATGTATATTGAATCTCTTGAAGCCAGTATGTTTGCATTTAACATCTCATTGAAATTGTAGATGTAAAATTGTAAACGTGTGTGTGTGTGTGTGTATATATATAGTTTTGTATTTACTATATTTAATGCATTTTTGTATATGCACACAGGATGTGTGTGTGTGTGTGTATGGTGGTACAGAGGGGGAGTATGACAAGGAGCAATCTGTGATCTGGGTTACAAGTCAGAAACATCTGTCTCACAAAAGGATTTGTTTGATTGGTTAGACCCATATATCAGCCATCGCTGTCAGTGGACAGTAAATTTATATTCCCTAGCCACAGCCTCTATCAGTGAATCGGCAGGCAAATGCTGTCAGTCTGAAAGGGTATATCTTCTTCCCTTTAAAACTCTGCTGCACTGAGCTGCAAGCTCCATGGGGGTAGGTTTTTTTTACCTGTGTACTTTTCTGGATTTTTCTTCTTCCTGGATGGTTTATGAAAGTTTTGAAGGTTTTAAAAAATCTTTTATGTTATTGCAGGCTAATTATGAATGCTGTTTCCTGTGCAGAATATAGAAAAACTGCTGATAAGAGATAAAAACAGAGATTTCAATGTGATCACAAGGATTCTTTTCTAAGTGAAAATTTTAGGTAAATATCACAAATCCAAAGGTTTCAGAATCCACCCTTTAAAAGAAATATTTCACAATTTCTCCATGAGCACAAACATTATATGTGTTAGGAGGGAGGAGGAAACACAATTGTTTAATTGCCCAGGAACGTCATAGATTTTTTTTTTATTCGACTTTTGCAGCCAGCTGGTAAAATTACCTAAAACGTTTTGGATGGGCAGGACAGCCACAAGATTAGTGCGGCTGCCTGCCTTTCTGAGGAATACCGTGCTCAGATCGCAGCTCTTCCTCACTTCATCAATGACACAGGATATTGGATTAACCTCGCCTGTTTTGGGGGGGAAGACATCATTAGCAGCAATTTAGCATGACCTCCATGATCAAGCGACTCTCATCATCTGTGAAATACATGGCTTCATCTGATTCCTTGTCTCTGATGATCAGATTAGGATTAATAGAAACATCTTCTATAATTACAGATCTGGTCTACAGCGGTAGTGATGTCAATTATTTTAATGTGCGCCAAACCATTAATCCCGTAATAGAGCACTCAGTGCCGTAAAGTAAAACGGAGCATTCCCATTGATTTTCAATGGCTGCATTCAGCACTTTTCTATGGGCTCCGGTTTGGAATGACCAGAGAGGGTATTGATCTTCATAAGGCAGTATTTTGTTGCTAAATGAGCACCAGAGGAGACTGTAATGAAGGGTTCTAACCTAATACTTAGTGTCTTTCCACTAAAGTGTGAGTGCACATGGGAGTGTCTGTGTGTATGTGTGTGCGTGCGTGCGGGCGTGAGTGTTTGACAATGCATGTGTTTGTGAGGTGTGTATTTGTACCATGTGTATATGTGGGTGTGTGTGCATGTGTGGATGAGGATAGATATGAGCGAGTGTGCCTGTACAGACGAGTGTGTCTGTATATTTGAAATAGTAACTGTGTGTGAGTGTGTGTTTGTGTATGCATGCATTTGTGTGTGTTTCAGTGCTTGAACATACATTCAGCATGGAAGGGTTGAAAAAGAACAGTCGTTGATGCTATAAATTGACTCTTAACAATTACTCGATGTAAATATGTATTTTTTATATTTTTCAACTGGCATGGTAGACATTAAATCATGTGACCCATAACCTCACATAAGTAATGTAAAGTCACATGCTGTCTTCAAGGATCTTTTTGCCTGTACTGTGCATGTAGCTTATTTACAGACCTCTTTGTCCGAATACACTGTTGGGGATTGCTGAATAGGGATATTAACAGGGCTCTCAACAAGCTGCGTTTCATTTTCACCTTGCCTTGGAGGGCAAGGTAAAGTAAAAGCTTATTAGTGGGAACATTTTTTCCTGCTTTTCGTCTTCTCCCTACCACCTCCTAACCCTCTGTATCACAGCTAACTGCCCTGATCACCATGGCCACAGCTCCCACGGAAACGCTGACATCTCTTTCCTCATCAAGTGGTGGATTATTGTGTCCTGATAAATTGGACAGAGTATCTTGTGAAGGTCTTTCCTTAAAGTACTTTGTGTAGCCCACAGCTATTAGGCCAGCAGATGTCCATATGAAGCCCCAGAGATTGTTGTACAATGTGGCGTAATGATTTGTGGCAAACTGTACAAATGTTTTAAAGAGGACAAGTTAGGGCAAGGACTTGATGCATCTGACAAAAGCTGAGACAGAAACATACAGCTTTTCCCTTCCAGCTGTTCCCAGCTCTTCTTGCCCGTTGAATGAGAAACGGATATATTTATAAATATTTTTCTGTCATATTCTATTACACTGGGAATTTGTTGTGCTGTGGTTGTGTCAGTTATTGCCTCTTAACAGCACTGACAAGAATAACAGCATACAATTTATTTTTTTGTCTCACACAACGTTTTTCATTGAATTCAATGACTGCCAAATAAACCAAGTCTTGGGGAAAAAAAATAAAAATTCAAATGAAATCTATTGCTAATACTGAAGTGAAAAATGTATTGTGGTTGTCATATAATCAGTGTCTTAAAAATGTCAATTTTCCCACTAATGGATGAGGTTAACACAGTACATACTTAATGATTTTTAAATCACTTCAGTATGATGCTTGGTATAAAGTACTTGTGGTGGTGATGAAAATGCAGGGCCTTGGTCTGAGTTGTAGTGTTTACTGTGTCTATGGCTGTGCGTTCACGGGAAACCGCTCCATAAAAAATGGATGTCATGTCAGGTGTTTTCTAACACCTTCTCATCTGGATCCCCTCCTTCCACAGCTGGTGCGCAAGCATCAATTACGGTTACAATCACGTTGTGTCCTCTGCCTCACTTACAACACAACATCTCCGCTGTTTCACTGGGACTCCTCCAATGAACGAAGCCCATGTCTTTAAAGAAATAAGTGACAAATAACTCAGGAAAAAGGCTAGTAAAAAAAGAGAGATAACAGCTATGTTATTGTCATATTATTAACCCCATTTCTCTCTCTTTTCTTCTGTAGGAAAATCCTTACATGTGCAATAATGAGTGTGATGCCAGCACAGAGGAGCTAGCGCACCCACCTGAACTGATGTTCGATTTTGAAGGTCGAAATCCAACAACATTTTGGCAGTCCAGCTCTTGGAAGAAATACCCAAAGCCGCTGCTAGTCAACATCACCCTCTCCTGGAACAAGACTATTGAGCTGACAGATGACATCGTAATAACGTTCGAGTCCGGTCGCCCGGAGCAAATGGTGCTGGAGAAGTCCCTGGACTACGGTCGAACTTGGCAACCATACCAGTTCTACGCCACAGACTGCTTGGATGCCTTCATCATGGACCCCAAGACGGTTCAGGACCTTACTCAGCAGACACTGCTGGACATCATCTGCACGGAGGAGTACTCCCGAGGCTATGTGTGGAAGTACGACAAAACAGTCCGCTTCGAGATCAAGGACAGGTTCGCGCTTTTCGCCGGGCCAAGGCTCCACAACATGGCATCTCTGTATGGACAGCTGGACACAACAAAAAACCTGAGGGACTTCTTCACCATTACGGACCTCAGGATCAGACTCCTCAGACCGGCCACGGGAGCCACCATGGTGGATGAGAACAACCTGTCCAGATACTTCTACGCCATATCTGACATCAAAGTGCATGGAAGGTAAGATCTTGCGAAAAGGTTTTCCACTGTCATGTTTTATAGATTCATCCTATGTGAATCAGAACCTTTGATCCGTCAGAAACGGTCTCTGACTGAATTGTGCGAACAGGGTTTCACCCCAACATCTTCTTCAAAAGATTTAAAAACTGGGAACTTCAAACAACATCGGGAGCGTGTTTGTTACTGTTGATTAGGCTTTGGTCACTGAAGGTTGCATTGGGTTTGATTGAGTTGTTCTGCATGTGGCTGTTTGTGGAGATAGTTAGTAGTTCTTGTCAATCACTATCAGCAGTTTCTAACTTTTATTGTTTTACTTGGTTGAATGAAATTTGCAAACACTATACATTTTAAAATGGATTAAGTCAGGTATTTGTTACGTATTACAGAAGTTGCATAGAAGTTTGTATTTATGTATATATATATATATATATATATATATATATGCATCAAAAAGTGTATTTAAACCATTACAAAGTGAAATACTTATGAGACAAAGGTGAGTATTAACAGCTTGATGGAAAATGGCAATCAAATTCAGCCATCCACTGAAAACAGGTGAAAATAGATATTGCATATTTTAAATGCTCCGCTAAATATAAATTGACTGGCCTGTTATAGTTGAAGATCATATATTATACAATATATGGATGTTATGAGCCCATAGAGAGCAAATATCCAAACATATTCTATTAAATCCAAAGCCTTGGCCTCAGGGTGGCGCAGGTATTAGATGCACATGTTCATGAGGCAGCTGTGAGCCCTGGGTCCAGGCGTTTGAGTTCCAGCCGCACCATTGTTATAATCTTAGATAGGGGTTAATCCAGTTAGAATCATCAGGCTCACTGCTCTCTGGTGACCTCTGTGTGCTAGCCAGGTTCCTGCAAGTACATCAACTGAGTCTGTGTCGACTGTGTGTTTCTCCAGTGTGTGTGAGAGGAGTCTGGTGTGCATGGCAACCTTGTCCTGAGTCAGTCGGAGAACATCACAATGGTGGGCCTGAAAAATGTGATTCATGGTGGAGCAAAGGGGGGATCAGCAGCATAGACAGGATAACTGCGTGATAAACTGATTTCTCTGACTTGAGTTTTGATTTTTCAAAAACAATCACAAAAAAAAGTCAGTCAGTTATATCACAAATCTAAAGGTTAACATTTTCAGGTATGTTATGGCTTAAAATATATGCAAGTTGTTTAAATTTTTATAGTTTCTGGAAATGTATATTTTTATATTTATAAAGATTTTAGTGAGCAGATTTTGGAATACGTGGCACGAGAACAGTATCGACAATGTCATTACCGTGACATTGTATCAAACTGCTGTACTGCAAAACGGCAAGCTTGTGTAATTAAATATTGGGCTTAACTCAAAGGTAACTACATAAAAAATGTCCAAAAAACATTAGAAACATCGAACAATGGACTGATGTAAACTGCCTGAGGCACAAATCTAAAATATCCATTTACATTCTTCCCCTATTCACAGGGGCTCATTATACAACAGGCTTCAAGGGCAGTGCCCGCTACAACCGGAGGTTCACCACAGGTATTGCCATTTATGCTGTCGAGCTGCAGCCATACTGGCTTATTAGAGCAAAGATTTAATATCCCATTGAAGAGACTTTTTTATACCACCCTCTTTTCCATTCAGGGAATCCCTGGTCTAATCATTTACAGAACTCCACTGTTGGCAGGATCCTTAATTAAAGTAATTCCTTCTAACTATATATACAGTATTGCTTTAATTTGGAATGTAACTCAATCTGCAATTTGTTAGGCTAGGAGAAGGCATATAATGCTGCATCAAATGCATCAGGGCATGAAACCTGCTCTAATTACTGCCTGATATATGGTGACTCATGAGCGCAGCTATATATATATGTGTGTGTTTGTGTGTGTGTGTGTGTGTGTGTGTGTGTGTACATATATAGAGATTGTTATATAATTTAAGTTATGACTGTTTTGATGTGTGTGTGTGTGTAGTTATAGCCTCTGAAAAGGGAGGACATTTTTCTGCAGTTCAGGCCAAATTATAACTTCTGTGAAAAACAAAAATGAACTCGTATTTCTAAGTCCATTTGGTTTTTGGTAGAATAACAAGAGACAAAACAGTTATGATAGCTTCTCTATTCAAAACAGGATGTTTCCAAAAGTTGAATTCAGTAGTTTAGTGGCAGATTTAAGCAATTAGACTCCTGAATAATCAAAAAGAAACGAATCCCAAGGCTAAAAGAGCTCGCTACAGATCTCCCATGATAACCACTAGGGAGTACTTGCTAAACCAGACAGACTTAAGTATTATGGGCTGTGGAGAATCGGCACTCAGAATGTCAGACTGAAAATATTAGATTCTTAAGCAGTATTATTACACATGCAGTGAATATATTTGCGTCTGTGCGGACGTGTTTGACCCAGTGCTGGTACCCAGGTCTGGTACAGTGTGATAGTCCTTCTGGGGTGGGAGCAGACACAGAAGTGGCTTTTGGACCAAAGGCTTTTAATCATTAGCCGGTTCTGCCTCAGGCCTAATCCAGTTCATATCTAGAGGTCCTGAAGGCTGAGCTAATATCTTATAGCCACACCAGAGAATTAGTAACATTCTGGATGTTGTAAAACAGTGCTATACCTATGCAGAAGTTCAGGAGCTTGCTGTAAAGACTGGTGTAAAAAATAGATCTGTTGCCGTGCTCAAGAAGGAAGATGGTAAACATCTACACATTTAAAGGTATCAATAAAGGTAAAAAAGGGTATTATGCCTTATGTAATAGGTTTAAGCATATTTGTAACAGAAACAACAATACCTAATAATACCATATACTATAGTGTTATGCCTTTGCTACCAGCTTAGATTATGTATATATATACATAAGGATATGGCATGTATTTTGCTCTTACTTTCTTGCCATTCCTCATGCATTGCAGGAAAGACAATATAAACTTGTTTACACAAAATTTAAATTTACGAAACATTGTAAGATCAATTTCCCATGGGGAGAAAGAGTGGGGAATTAGCACAGTGTACTGGAACCCCATATCCATTCTAGTAGGCGTGCAGGATAGTTTTTGTTACAACACTGCATTGCTGTCTGACTGCACCTATATTTTTATCAGTTCAGCATTTCATCTATCCTAGCTTTTGTGGCTGCCCATTCTATTGTAATCTCCTCTGCTCTATCACCATTGGGATAGTGAGACCCCAGCCCACTGTGCGATAGTTAGGAAATGACTTCCCTCCTGGAAATCGGTGACCACCATGTGTTTATAAGCGAGGAGATTATAATAAATCACTGTAGAGTTGCCTTTGTTTGCAACACATTGAGCACAGCTCTCAGCAAGTGATAAACCAAGTGGTTCAAAATTCATTCACAAATTAATTCATGAATTAACTCATTAGTTCATTTATTAATTAAAATAGCATACATTAAATTGTTTCAA
Source organism: Albula goreensis (assembly GCA_022829145.1). Taxonomy (NCBI): domain Eukaryota; kingdom Metazoa; phylum Chordata; class Actinopteri; order Albuliformes; family Albulidae; genus Albula; species Albula goreensis. Next base: position 9,900,685 of record CM040753.1, on the reverse strand, counting down.
ATTTGGCAACCTTGCTTTTAACATGCAGCCATGTTAACATATATTATTATGTGGTTTTATGTGCCTAAGTATTATTTTTGTGAGGAAACTAGAAAGAATTTAAACTATTTAAACTATTGAAAAGAATAGTTCCTTCCCTGGTGTGTGTGTGCATCTTTCAGTCTCCGTTGTAATACCTCTCTGCTGCTCTTCTTTTACTTTTTCACAGTGTGACTTTCAATAATGTACCATTCCTTCAATCAGTCTTTTCTTTATTAGTTTTTAAAAACACTGTAAAATTCTGTGTCTAATTTTATCCACAAAAGCCAATGAATAATTATTTCAAAAAATCAATGCCAAGCAGTCAGATTTTCCCCCCATGCAAAATGCTATCAGACTGAATGAAATGCCCTCTTAGAAAAATTAACAATATAATTCTGCATTTATCAAAGCTTATCCATGTGAAACAGAGCAGATATTGTGATGAAGCTACCATCCATGAGCATTAGATGCATTTGCACTGCTGATTATTGCCAAGGTCAGACACATCAAAACTGGCAAGACAAGGGCTTAATGCAATGCAGGCAAAGCGAGAGTATGAACTGCTTGCTACAATTCTATGGGAGGTACAACCCACTGCAAAGCTTCCTTTTATGTGTAATGAAAATTATAATTGTATTAAATTAGCAAAATTTACCAATACTGAAACATCTGAACAAAAACCCAGGCACCATAATTTGCACATACTTGGAGTGCAATTTTTTCCAAATCATTTGGGATGTCTTAGCTGACCATTCATCAATAAGAGAGAATTGCGATGGGAGGAGGCTATTTTTTTCAAGTTTCCTGTGCTCATAATGCCCTTGGGATTTCAATTCAATTTTCTAGCCAAACGTGTGTTGACTGGAGGTAGATCAGTAATTCATTTGCATTGCAGAATAGATGATCCACATTTCCAGCTGTATTAAAATGTGCAAAAGTTCAGAAGTAAAATCTCCTCCCATCCATGTCCTGTCTGAGCTGGGCTGAGGTGACTTGAGCCAGAATATCTACAAAACAGCACATTTCAGGAAAACCTTTCCTTAATAACTGTATTCATGTCTAAACCTAGACGATAACAAATATTGGCAACGTGAATCTTATACTAAAATATGATGCAAACACCAGGCCTGAGTAAACAGTGCAGTTCTATTCTTTAATAACATCGCTGCTAGCAGCAGTTACATGGGCCCAGCATATCATCCAGCCAAGCAATGGAACATTGTAGTGTTTAGCATCACATCACAGTGAAGCTCTGCCTGTGCCAGTCACTCCACCGTGAGGCCAAATAAATAGTATATTAGTGTAGACGGACTGCTCCCCCGGCCTCCGCAAACCAAACTAATATTTTGCATTTCTGGTAAACCGTCTGGACTTTATATCCAGTGGTTCCAGAGTGGGGTAAAATAATCATCTGAAAAATTACAATAGGGAATCTGCACACAGTCAGTGCTTGGCCCCCTTATAATGACGAATCCTGGCATTGATCGTATTTCATCACTGTCTGCTGTTTTAGATAAATGTTGATTTCTTGCCTTCAGCTCACAGTGCATTGCTAAAAATGTGTTGTTGACACATCAACAGTGTCTACTCCATCAAAATAAATGGCTGTTGATTTGAAAATATCAACTTGCAGCTTTTGCAATTCATGTGGAAGCATAGGCTACAGACAAAAGCAAACGAACACACATACACACACACACACACACACACACATCTGTTTTCCTGCTCTCATATTTCCGATAATGAAACCATGTTTGAATTGAGTTTTAGCACAGTTTAATAATTTTTGTTTTTCATTCACCATTTTATGACAGCTAAAAACAAAGTATGAGATCTCTCATAAAACATATTTCCATCTCAACTTAAAGCATGCATCAAATTACATTACAGTTGCATGGCAGTGTATTCTGCAAAAATACCTACTGAACAGAGGATGTGGATATTATTCTGATTTCAGTCTCTTGCTTTGTGCAAGAGAAGGGAGCAGGATGGTTATATCGATATAGGGGATTGCTTTCAATACCTGGGTTCAGTGATATCTGTACTCTAATATAACAGGAATTTATGCACCAAAATACATTATGTGTGAAAGGACCTGTGCCAAGCTGCACAAATAGTCTCAGAGTGTTTGACTTGGAGAGGTGGTCAAAGTAAATCAATGCAACAAAGTAAATCAATGCAACTGCTTATCAGACGCTTGATTATGTGAACTGTTGCTTCTATGAAAATGAATCAGTAACTCTGATTCTGGAAAAAAGGTAAAACATATAAATATAGCATGCTGTGGTAGTTTAAATTTCCCGCAGAACATAGACATTGGTTTGACCAGTTCCTGTGCCCTATTCTGTCTATGACATCCAATTCATTGAGAATTCATTGATACATCCAATTGTTATATAAAACACATGATAAAAATTAACTGGTAAAAAAAATCATGATATTTGTGTTGTATCATTTTTTTTCTGAATCAATGCTGTTGGCACAAAAACACACTGCCCAGCATGAAGACATCTTCTAGGTAAATGGCTGTGAAGCTCAATTCATTGTTTTTTAATATGCACTTGCCTATGGACTTGGGTCATTTGAGCCACTCAAAAAATGACAATAAATCAAATCAAATCAAATAGGCATCTTAAAATTGTGAATATGAAACATAAAAAGTGGTTTGAAAAAACATCACTTTGGCATTATTTGAACACTAAAATACCATATTTGAATATTTCAATGCTAAACCAAAAAGACACGAAAACTAAAGTTTTATGGTTTTATTCAAATACTTTTTTCGGGTAATGTATTATTAGTCATGTTGTCCTTTCTTCTGTAAATGTCGACCTCTAAGTAATTAACTTTGAGGTCATCCATTATTTCAAAGAATTGCAAATATAAAACTTGTAGGACCGTAGTTCAAGAAATACAGAAAAATGGCATTCTGTTCAGTGAGTACAAATAGACTCACAGTGCAACTGCATGCACAATTTGTTCCACAATAAATCATTTGGTCCTGAAAAATACTATTTTTCATGGTGTCACTGCCACATATACTATCCAAACACAGATCTCTACCTTTACTGTCAGTTGGGCATTTCATGTTCATTATTTGGATACATGCCTCAATGTTTGTTCACCTGCTTCTCTTTCCAGCACAAATAACCAATCAACTTTCATTCAACACAAAATAATCAAGCTGCACCAGTGACAATCACATTATCACAGAGAGCTTCACTGAACATTGTTAGGGAGTCATGCTTCATATTATTTATGCAGATTAGCCCAGAAATCACAGATGAATGAAAAGTTTTTCGTTCAAATGTTCCAGCCTTCGATGATAAGAAACGCCCCTCGACCCTGAAAATATCACATGACTGCAAGAAATCGGCACTTTAACTGTTTTTCTCAAATGCCAACACCAACTGCTCAGCTCTCTCTTCCTCTCAAGTCAGGTAACTACCTTAAGAAATTATCCTGGATGGTATATTAACTGTTAACTGAAAGCAAGAGCAAACATTTTTGTTTCTTTGGTCAGACTGAAGACCCACTATTCCCCCGATTTAAAACACATCCATTTTATTTATTGAATGGTGATAAAATGATTAATTGTCCAATCTCAATTCCCAGTTGACTGAGTGGAAAGAGCCCTAGAAGTCAATCTGTTTTTTTATTTCCTCTGCTGGGGTTGTGCAGGGGCCAGGGAATGGAAGACAGATAATCCATTTGTGCTAATTCTACAGTTTTTTTTTCCCATTCACGTGAATAAGCCATTTTGCATTGGCTGCTCTCCTCAGTCTCACTCTCTTCCCATGAACACTCACACAGTGTGTGATGTGCTTTTTACATCTACTGCTCTTTAATGTCAGCAACTTGAGCAAATGTGAGCAAATGAGTTTTGTCATGGCCTGATGTTTAAGCAGCAGGTACAACAGATTAGGTGTTGTATAATAGCATTAATAGTCCTTCTAATAATGTATATTAAGTCAAGTAGAATTTTTAATACTTTAATATATTTTAATATAAGCGGCCAAATGGCTAAAAATGTTTTTATGTTAGTGTATGTGAGTATGGGAAGCAGCCCTTCCATGTGGGTATTAGTTATGTTACTGTACCCTGCAAGTAAATGTGAATCATTTTATCACATGATTTCTGGTGGAAATCACAACCTTTAAACCATTAACATTAGGTTGAGTTAGTGTAGGATTACTCACCCAATTGATTCCGGCATCTAATTTATCATTCTGTCATCTCATTATCTACAAACAGTATTTTATTACGTCATCTTAGCTGAGGAAACAATTGAATCTGTAAAAATTTACACTTGCCCTATCAGTTATTCCCAGCCTCTGTGAAATCCCATCCCTCTAGGGAAAGAAAATCCAACTTCACTTCCACTGGCCTGAATCTACCTTCTAAATCTGAACTTGTCTCTCACCGTGTCTAAAATAAGAGCCCCTCACTCTTCAAAGAATGCATTAAAAGATTTTAGGATTCCGGTTGTTAACGAAACTTCAGTGAAGGATTTACCTTCATAACCACAGTAGTCCGCAGTGACCCGCCTTTAGGATTTATATTTTCTGTGTTGTGATGGATGGTTTTCAACCAGTCAATCTGCACTTCCATGGCTGACACAAATCTCAAGCAGACATTTTGTCCGTTCCCCTTGCATTGAGATTTGAAATTTCTGACCTTGACTCTCCTGTGACTTCAGTGCAGTGATTGCAGTAACAGTCCCTCCTCATGACAACTTCACTTTGATCTCCCCCTGCTTTACTGTAGCCCTGCAGAGATAGTATGTAATCAGTTTGCATTACAAAAATAACTGAATAACTGAATTTATTTAATTTTGTACAAATTAATGTAATTTGTACCTAATTGTGGAGTAATTTTGTTTAAATATGACCATGATTTGCCTCATTTTGGGAAAATGTAATAATCTTGGTTTTAGAATTGTGGGGGTTGTCACAAATATATTGTTTGCCCTGTCTTGTCTACATGAGAAAATGACAAAGGAAAAATCTAATACCAAAGCTCTTGTTTAGAAGTATTTTTGGTGAGTTCAAGTAAAAATTAATAACACTTTATAATTTGTTGCACATGCTTATTACGCAGTGAATAACTGCATTGTACATATACATTTTGTAGGTTAGACAGCATAAACAAATGTTGATAAATGAGGGATGGCAGAATTGAGAAATGGCAATTGAGAAAGCTCTAAATATGGTCTATAATAGACACTGGTGCAATGGAAGTATATGTAATGAAATAACAACACTGATCATACAACAATCCTGATTATAACAATTTGTTTAGCTTATCAATAACTGAATCTAGACCTTCCGATGAATATTATTTGTATGTTTTTTTCTTTGCTGTTTTGTGTTTTATCATACATAGTCCTGAAGTGTTTTCAATAATTACAATCATTTGTAAGGTAGCATACTACAATCTATACTTTGTGAAACTGAAGCTGATATTTGACCCTTCATCCTTCTCACTGCTTGCCCTGGAGGTACGGTTCATTACAGGAACTGAAAACAGTGCCTCATGCATGCGAATCATTGGATTTTAATGATCAATTTTCAGTTGTTTTAAGTCCAATGTAACCCACACAAGTCAGTGGCAATGTAACCCCACTGATAACTGAACAAAGTCTGCAGCACATGGGAGTCCTGGAGTTGATGGGGAATTCTTAGGGCAAAGATACAGACTTCGATGTACAGAAGTGGTGGGATCGAGGTCGAACAGTGTAGACCACATCCATTTTGCCTTCCTCTAATTGGATATTCCCTGCACTGAAACCTCCTCAAGCGCTACACCTGTGAACCGTGAAGGTAAAAAAAAGGGAAGAAAATTCCCAGCTCTGTGAGTTGGCAGCACTGGAGTATAACGTGCTGTATCTAGAAGACCCAGCTGCCAGCTTCCAGTCGTTTGCATATGGCGCCTGGCGGTGTCGGGCCGCCGCTCTCTTTTCCTATCAGGAATTGAAGGGGCAGGTTTATTTCTGCTTGTTCAACCAGATGCATGTCATATGCAGACATGTTCCCTGCCAATCATGTCTCTGCTCAGATGTTTAATTAGCTCTCATTAGAAGCTTTGCATTTTTGTAAATAATAAATGAGTGACTTGAGATGCTGCAGCACACATAAACTCTCCCCGAGGTAAAATCACAAACATGAATATCAATGCATGCTATTGCTCCAGAAATGCATTTACTTGAAATAAAAGCCCACATCTGCTATCACCAACAATAAATTGCATTTTATTAAAGGAATTAATATCATCACAATGGAAATATTGTCTCTCACATAAAATGATTTTTATTCTCTCATCATTATTCATCCAAAAGTTAATCATTCTTCCGTGAAAATCAGCATACAACAAATTACCATGGCTTGTTTACTTCAGGTGACCTTCAGTGTTGAAAAATGTATGTTCAACGATTTTTGTTCTTCAAACTGAGCTTCAATAGTTTCATTTTAGTTTGACTGTACAGTTGCCATCAAATATCAAGCGCTTGCTTTTGACACCTTCCAACAGCGTTCAGGTGGCTTTGATGTCGCTCTAGTCATTACTCATGCAAGAAGACACGCTGTAAAATATTTCCTAGGAAAGCTGTTAAAGTAGCATGGTTCATAAGGTGAACATAAAAAGGTTTCACCTGTCAAGCAAATTTGGTTGAAGGTGTAATGGATGAAGAATAGTTATCTTAAAAGGATGCAACCTCAAAAACACTTCCTACAGTATGTATTCTACTGTTAAACTGGTATATGGTTGCCTTGCATTTTTATCGAGGGAGATCATGAACATTCAGCAGACCCAGTACAGAATATACAGTCATCAGCAGTCACCATGGCATGTCCTGGGGCTTGCCAGGACCTTAAGAGCACATATAGTATTGGAAAAAAAGGATTGACCAATCAAAAGAAAGTTTATCTCTGATGTCATTCAAAGATGCCATTAAGGCATACTGGGAAAATGTCCTTTCTCATGCAGGTTTCACATTTTTGCTCTTTCATTAATTACAATTTGATGTCAGTATATTTATTGTGAACAGACCTGTTTCCTTTTCGAGATATTACCTTAGTTATTTCTGAGACCCTGCAGGGTTGGGATTGTTGCTGAAAAGCATAGGGATATGTTATCAAGATGTGTTATGTCATTTTCAGGTGAAAGAATTATATTGTGGAATACAGGAAATAAATAAAAGACAAATATGAAATATGTGCAACCTTCCCTGTACACAATTATTAATGTGGCACTGACGCACCAACATCATTTTTTAAAAAGTTGTTTTGTTTTTCTTTTCACTGCATCAAGGCTCAAAGGATGAAGAGTCAAATGTTATTGTGATTGTCTGCTAGCTGCACAAAATGAAGGGTAAATCCCCAGAATATCAGAGATGCATGTTTAGCGCACGCCACCAGGTTCAGAAATAAGCACATTCTCCAGAGGAGTCAGTATGAAATGTGCCTCAAAGAGCCTGCGCTGACAGCACACAAAACAAAAAAGCATGAAAATGAGACAGAAATGTACCCCAACCACAAGGCAGTTTTTTTTTTTTTTTATTGCGCATGAACACTTATGATGGGATACAGCTTCCCCAGCCTTCTTGTATTGATTTCTAATGCTGATTACCCTGTGTCTCATGTATTTTAAATCATCTCCATCTCACACAGATGATAAGTGGGGGGACATATTCATACATGTATGGATGTGACCTACAAAAAGAACCTTTACACGTTTGGAGGAACATATCCATCCACGGGAAAATGGGGAAATAATAAAAGAGGAGGGGGAGTTTTTCGTGAGCCTGTCCTAATGGAGCAGCAGCAGCCCCGTGTCTTGGGGAAAGGGTGTCAGATGGAAGCGGCTCCGTGGAACTGCTCTGTTTCAGAGTCCTTGGAGATCAGTGACTGTGGTCCCAGATTAGAGTGGTGAACGCACAGCCTTGCAGTGACAGATAGCAGCCTTTTGACAGGAGTTGCAGCCTCAAATCTCACAGGCTGGATAAATCCAGGTGCTCTCTCCATGGCCCCATCTACATTCAACTCACTCATCTACGCATTTTTTTTTAACTTCTCCTCTGATCAATCTTGCATACAGATGGCAGGTACTGTAGGCTTACAGCCTTACACCTTCTTGCCTCCCTGTCTACATTCGCACACACAGACACACAAATGCATGCAGGCACACACACACACATAAACACCTCCTGCTTGAACCACATCACAAACATCACTAATTGTCTCATTTGAGAAGCAGGAGAGTCGATAACGTTGCTCTGATTTTATACATTGATTTTTTATAGCATCCCACTGTGAAATTAGCAGCGCTCATAGACATTGTAATTGAATTTTTATATCGTGGGTTTGGGGCTTGAGACTTGGTGTGCCCTGAATGACAAGTCTCCCTCACGGACAGTAACACAGAATTGGAATCCTCACACTACCAAGTAAACAGGAACAGAAAATCGCTAGGGTGGGAAGTCTCTAGCAGCCTGAAGTCAAATAAAACCTTTGAGACAAGGAGATCTCATTCAGATCTAAAACAAAAGACAGCTTCAAGATTCAAGAAGATTTTTTGGCAGAAACAAAGCCATGTTGCAGAGGCATTTCATGATTGGTGCTATCGGAACCATTAATTTCTATTGAAATTCATGTAAATGGTTTAATTCTATGAAGAAGCCAGCTCTGTGAGGGAATTCAGTCATCCACTGGCTCATTTGTATAATGTCCTTTTTTCTCTCATTAAAATAGAGTGCTTCTCATCCATTGTACTTTGGCGAGCAGAAGAGACCGGTCATATTAAAAGAATCATCATTTTTTTCTTTTTTTTTAGGACTACATTCAAGATTCATGGAGTGACCCATTTAATTAATGGAGAGCACTTTTAGACATGTAACAGCGCTTTTCCCATCCGTTCTTGGGCCTGTTTCAGGCCACATAATGTTCCTTCTTGTCACATATTCATGACTAATCCTCGCATTGACCTCACCTTCACTTCAGCTGCCATCCCTCCTTTCTGATTGGCTGTGCTCATTTTAAGGCATGCACACACACACACACACACACACACACACACACACACACACACACACACACACACACAGACAAACCTGTGCTCGTTGAGCCTCAACCTGCCATCAGTGTGGTCTCATGGGAAGGTATATGTAGAGAATGAGCCACAACAGAATGTGGGAGCTTCTGTGTGGTGTGGTGTGTGTGTGTGTGTGTGTGTGTGTGTGTCTGTGTGTGTGTGTGTGTGTGTGGGAAATGTTCAATAACGTGAGTTACCCTGGTGCAATATAACAGGCTTCCTTCCAGTTCTGATTCACTCTCTGGACCGGTGCCTTTACTCAGATGATGAGCTTAATAAGTGTCTATTTAGATCAAAGATTGCTGAACCAGAAAAATACAAAACATTACACAATGAATGGATGATAAATCAATACATCTGCATTAAGGCGATAAATAATTAACAGCATTTAACGTGTGGTATCTCATGCAGCCTTTGTTATAGTCCAATTGTGTTGTTAAACAAAATGAAATAGTTTACAGGGGGAAATGAAGGGAGGGATGGAGATGGAGGTGGAGGTGGAGCTTTCCCTGGCACATTGCTCTGTGGGTACCTGGCACTAGGTGCCAGGCTCCTCCACATATCTCACAGATTTTCTGATAGATTTAGTGCTTTTAATCATGAGAAGCAGAGAGACTTGGCTATAGCTGTATGGCCGAATTGGCTGCTGAGTGCATAAACATGACACGGATCTCATGAGATATTATCTTTTATCAGGTACAGGAGAAGATACAGCCATATGTCAACATGTTTACCACCACTTTAATAATAGTATTCAAATCAGCAGAAGTTAAGCTATGATTTGCAAAATTTTTTCATTATTCTGGAATGATAGAAAGTGGCTTAAACTGTGCTGATTCATGTTAATATACAAATTAATTCATCCTTTTGTAATGGTCACATCCAATTTAGACGATAAATATAACACATCATGACAATTAAGTTAACAGTTCTTTATTCATGATAATTCGTTTTTGCAGTTGTATTGACTAATGAATTAAAGGACACTCTCATTTCATTTTTTAATTTGATAATGCTCTTGAGCATTAATGTTGCATCGATATTAAAGTTAAATATTTGCTTAAATACTTAATGTATTTATAACTAAGCAGCCATAATGTATAACACTCACTGATATAGTTTTATTAAAATCAAATGACAAAGAAAACAAAACCCTTTAATCATGTCATTTACTACATCAACTAAGTATCCATCAGGCGCACAATAAAATGATCCATTTGATAAGCCAGTTGGCAGACATGGTGTCGCAATAACTGTCAGTCACCCTGGCAGAAAATTGCTGTAGAGAAGGAGTTTTTCAGTCCACAGCAGCATTACAGCTATGATCACCAGTAGCGTGGGAATTTATGCCCGCTGCCCGGTTTTTAGAGCTATGTGCTTTTTATGACTCCAGTCAAGCACCATGTCTTTGTTTTGACACCACAAGCAGAACGTTCCAGCATGGCAGAAGGGGTGTGACATGGAAGTCTGTTGCATACCTAAACTGTGCAAAGCAATGCCAGTGGACCACATAACCGGCTGCATTATAGATTGCTTTCCTCATCTCAGGAAATTAGCAAAGTGGTGTGTGACGGTTCCAGGAGATGTCAACCCCAGCACAAAGCAGATGCTGTCTGGTGTTCTTTAACAAATGAGGAGTTAAGGAGCGCCATGTACGTACCCCATATTACAATGTGTTGTGTACAACGACAACAAAATATCTGCCTCATTTGCTATTTTTGTCAGGATTTAAAGGCATACTTTAAAGGCCACATTTGCTTTCTCATTGTGATAAATTGGTGGGCACAAGAAAGCAAGTTCTTTTTCAGCCAGTGAATACAACGAGCACAGAATACCAAGATGCTGGCATGCTTTTCTGGCAGAGGACTCTATTAGCTAAGTAGCATTATTTTTAATGTGGATTATCTATGCTTGATGCAACAGCCCGTATAATTTGTTGTGTTATGAATATTTAGACAGCTGCTGTTATACTTATCAATCCAGTAACACGGATCCTATGTCATTGACAGTCATCATGTTATCTATCCAACAGATCACCTCCATTGTGTATTTCATTAAACAATCTTAGTAATACAGTATTGCAGTTTTAAAGATTTAAACTTAAGTTATTGTCCCAGAGTTACCTGGGTGTCTTATACAGATGTTGTTGACTGTTACACATATGTAACACACCTTTGACAAGAGACAACAAAGCATTCAACAATAACTGCTAAGATAACAACTAGCAAAACAACAATCAACAAGCACAGAACAATAAGTAAATGAGAATGGGAAAAAGCTATTCTATAATTTTTAGTAAGAAATTTTAGTGTTTTTACATGTGAAGACTATGTTAAATATAAAATGTTCCCAAAACATTTACAGCTTAAGTTTAAATAGGTCCAATATGCATACCAGTTGCAATAAATGCTTATTTCTGTACATATCAATAATAAGACTCTGCATGACACAATGGTGAGGCATCGTAGCCAAATAAAGATCCTCACTACAGACATTATAAAACCTTTCCAATGCTTGCTGTGATGTTTGAAGGTTGGATGCATGATGAAAATGTGCAACGTGGTCAAATGTCACACAATATTCACTCTTGATATATTGAGCCGAGGGACTGTCCTTTGTGCAATCTGTTACCTCTGCCATTGATCTCATTAATCTTGTCATGAAGAGGGCTCCCTGTGTTTTACTCAACAGAAATCGTGCCCCCAGCCCTTAATTTCCTCTTATGAGCAGGTACCCTGCCTTATTCTACCACTGCCGCAGGAGCTGGTGTGTTCGGAAACCGTTCTTCCTCGGCTGCTGGCGGTGGAGTAAGCAGTAAGCATGGAAACCTGTCCCCACCCCTCTGCATTCAGACCATAACCACCTCGCGGGTGTTCGTGTCTGTGTCCTGGGCGAAGATGCAGCCGCTGCAGCAGCCTCTTGAGTCCTACCCCAAACTGATCAATGCCCCCTCTCGACTGCACCATCTTATGAGGCTGTAGCAAGCTTCGCCCCCCAGCTGCGAAGTGCATTGACTTCCACCGCACTGTTTTCTTTTGCTTAAAAAGAAAGAAAAAAAACACAGGTGAGGCTGTATGCATCATTTACATGCTGTGCTATCGCTTTGTCTTTCATTAAAAAATCAAAGAGGTCATTTCAACCCCCGGGTGATGTCGGCCATCCCAGGGGTCGATCAGGGAAAGAGCAGACATTGATCTCTTCAACTCAGTGGAATTGAGCCACTGTCTCAGTTTGCCTCCATCGCTAAAGACAGGGACCGATCCATAGCCACAGTTTGAGTGTCTGAGTAACTCTTCAACTGAATCTTGTATCTTACGTATCCCTGTTAACATACATAACAGTGCCGTACGTATATGTATGATCAGTTACTTTTTCTTTCACATTTAAAATTCCAGCCTCTTGTCTGTTGTGAGTCTGTGTCTGATATACTTCAGAAGACAGCATATCAAAGTAGTATCACCAACAAAGTCTTATCAGGATAAAGATCATCTTATTATTTAATCATGTTTACACCTCAAAGGGTAAATACAGTCTGGCTGCTAGCTGCTTTCAAAGCAAACCAATACATTATTCTGTCAAAATGAGAAGCTTAGGTCTTATATTGACTCTAGGAATGTGTAAAATGTTAAAGATGTATTTGATGTGTTACCATGGGATATGGTATTTCATTGAGAATATGTCAGAGGACAAATTATTCCTTATATAATCAATGAATACCCCAATGTGATGAGACGTTCCAATGTGAATTTTGTTTTTTGAATGTTTTGGGGTATACTGTGCTTTTCTTGCCCTTTTTTTCCTGTCGTGAGTGTAACTAGAGTGAAACATTTAAGCATAAGTTAATCTTTAGGGCCCTACCCCTTTTTATGCTGCATAATATCTCAATGGACAATCCAATACATCAAACTAGCTTTCCAATAAGGCAAAGTTAATAACAGTTTTTATACAACAGTTCAAGTCACAAAGGCACTGAAACAATAACAGTGAGGATTGGTAATGAGGACGCAAATGGTTGAGGTTTTTCTTTGTGCTGAGGGTGTTTTTCCTTGTTTGAGTTTGAAATGAGAGTGAATGTGCAGTCCTCTGGGGATCCTCAGGGACTATAACCACGGCACGTTCTGTCAGGCTCATACTACAGGCCTGATTTACCAAACAAAGCACCGACTTTTCTACATCCTATGCAACAGGCCAGAGGAAGGATCTCAGGAAGCAATTAACAGTCTCACGACAAAGGAGAGATTTGTTTATTGTTAATGCGAGTTGAAGTGGGGAAGTAAAACATTAACCTTAGACATGATGTGACTCCAAGCCATTTGTTCGCGTGTGTGTTTGTGAGGAGAGGAAATTGGTACCGCGTGTGACGCTGCTATAAATATGAGATGGCAAATTGTTTCGGGGTTGCGCTGGTTATAAAAGATCCTGTAATCACCAAGTCTATCCACCCCAATGATCACAAAACCAATCATGTGCATCTACCCTCAGGACATCATGAGGCCGTGTTAACACTGCCTTTTGTTCTATAATTGTATTTAAATGCTGCCTCATGTTATGAGATTGTTTTCATGGTGACTTGAGCAAACATTTATGTACAGGAAATTTGACCTAATTCAACATAACTAGCTTGATTACAATAACACCTGCATGTATGATTAATTTTAATTGCCAACCACTTAGCTCATTGAAGGAAAACGTTACACTCATTCTGCTCAATTTGGGTGGTTCTGTACAGGTATTTATGAACTTTTGTAAGTCATTATGTGTGTTATAATGACAGTGAACTATTTCAAATGATTAATTAGTCAATGATCAGGATATCCATCACCTTGTGATGAGGCAATTAAATGGGTGTGACAGAATGGAAAAGTATAGTAACCTTTCTTTGCTACATATCACAAGCTGTAATGAAGCCATGGCCTATCTAAGCACTAACCAACAAACAGGCTGCACAGTTTCTTTTTTTTTTTTTTTTTTTTTTTTTTGTAAGTTGAGAGAAATGAAATTTTTAGCTAATAAGTTTAACCCCAAAGTCCCCAGTAAATGTCTTCATTATCAAAAAAAGTGTGACAGCAACAGCATTAAACAAGTGTTTTCAGGTTTCAGTGTATCTGTTGCCACCTGTCACCAACCTGAGTTTTGTGCACACAAACTAGCATGTTGCTAACTACTTTAAAGTGACCATTGAAGTTCAAATGTCAACCTCCATATTTATGGCAAACTATTGTTGGCTTGATGTACCCTACCTTATTTCCTCATAGAAGTAGGTAAATGGTGAGCTTTGTTGGACCGAATGGCTTTTTCTGATTATTACGTCTTCTTATGTTCTCTTGTTCTAACAAATAATGCCTTACTACCAGAATAAATCTTGACTGCCTATCATGACTACTTGAGCTCTGCAATTGGACAACATTTTATTCAGAGTAAAATGTTGAGTTTGGTCTGGGTGGCAGAGACAAGCAGCCAGAGTGGAGTATAAACCACGCATGCAAACAGGACCAGACAGTGCCTGATGTACACAGGGAGGTTAGTGACTTAATTGCATAATAAACCACTTACCGGGAACCTGGTTGTGTCTGTCTCTGTGTTGATGGCTGGGCATTTACCTCCAGCCCTACCTGGCTTGTTAGATGCACTCACTAAGACAGCTTCAAGCTATTTTATTAGAGTAGCTGGCCATCACATGACTGTAACTGGCTTCAATATTCATTAAACTAAGAACTGTGAAGATAAGGAAATTATATTCTGGGAGATAAAGCCAGTTAAACAGGCTGACAGAAAAGGAAAATTTTGGTTGAACTAAAAGTGAAACCAAATACATTATGAGGGGTGGTTTTGGCTTACTGGGAAAGACCTACATGTGTCCCTATGTTCCAGCATGCACATAAAGCAGACATCTATCTTCTTTTTTAGCAGTTGTGTGCCATTATGAGTTGCTGACATACAGGGGGTCCTCGACTTACGAACAAGTTCCATTCCTATGACTTATCGTAAGCCGATTTTCAACGTAAGTCAGAATTTATACCTAAATTATACCTAAATTAACACCTTATGTCACTCACACTGTACACACAACACATGAAGGACAAATAAAATACAGTAATTCAATGAAACATTAATAAAAAAAAGAGAGAACAATTTCTTATCTTTATTTCTGTGGTCATATTTACAAACCAAACTTCTTAGGTCGAAACTAGGTTTTTAATCAATTTATGGGAGTGCGTCGTAACCACGAAACGACGTAACTCGAGACCGTCGTAACCCGAGGACCTCCTGTATTTTAATGTTCTGCTGACTTGAAGTCAAATCAGGCATACTGTAAAGAATACTGTCATGGCAGATTATATTGTAGCCAACACCACCATTGATGTTATTACCACAGGCATAACTTCATGCCTACTGTAGTCTGTGATCAGTCGGTTTCACTTATACAGTGCAACGTTACAGATTTTACAAGCTTTTGCCCTTTTATGCAGAAGGCTTACACTTGGTAGAATGGCAAGCCACGTGTACATGGTACCTGACAAACCAAACAGAACCAATGACAAGCAAAATACAAAATGAAAAAAGAGTCATGAATTCTTAAAGTTACTGATTTTTCCTGTTGGGAAAAAAAGTAATTGCAAAATTCATCAGCATTTCTGCGGTTTGTTTTGTTTCTTACCTTATGTAGGGAAAGTGCAATAATGCTCCCTGCCCCCTCATTGCCAATCAGAATTCCATTACTGTGGAGGTCACAGCCCCCTGCCCCAGGCTAGCAGGGTGTAGGCTTCCATGGCACAGCACTTCAATTTCTAAATAAATAAATAAGTCACTCTTTAACAATTCACATTCCTTTTTTCTGCTCCTCAAGGAAGAAGTTTAAACCTTTAACAGGTATAAATGTATGGGGGCAGATGATGCTGTGTGCTATTTCATTTTATTTGTATGTATTTATGCATTTATTTCTAAAGCTAAGGAGGCCATTGATTTTTAGTTTCAAATGTCTGACCTAAACACATGGTATTTATATGCATGCATTCAGCATGTGTATATATAAAATGACCTCTTGGCTGTGGACCCATTGACATTTCACTAAATATATCGTGGAAAGCAAAAAAGAAAAGGAAAGTTTTATAACTGCGATAAATGTTAATTTAAAAGATAGAGTGCACCTGAATGTAGCCCATTCTGTGTAACTGGCAGAGGGAGAGGGCTGTATTAATTAAAGACAGGCATTCATTGTCGGAGACCCCATGAGAGGAAAAATGCCATTAAAGCCATATTAAATACAGTTTTACAGCATTACCCATTAAGTTGTTGCTGAGCCGCACCTCCCTTGGTGATAAGAGCGGAGTTAGAGCGTTTGGTTGCTGAGTTCATTACAAACATGCCGACGGCAAGGACCCCAGGCTCAAGCCTGTGGGCTTGTGCCACTGTGCCATGCGCATTCCGCTGCATCATCTAAGTCTGATAATTAAAATTGGGCACGTGTTTTAGGGGACTCTAATTTAAAAACCAAGAGACAACTTTGGAAATGCATACCTTCCAGCTGAAGTAAGCAAGAAACACCCATATTAGAATGAGACATCCATATTAGAATGTGACACCCTATATTAGAATGTCTGCAGCATTCTTTGGACTTAATTTGTTATGCAAAGTTGTTGTCATTTATTATATTTATGTGACTGGCACATTTTTGACTGTCTTTTAGTTTGACATTTTTGACTTGACTAACTTCAAGCTGAAGTGTTTGTTACTTCCGTGCTCTTTTCAATCATGTCATACAGTAGCAAATATCCCGTATGTTTCTGGTCGTAATGGATCCATTCATTGGTTCCAGCTCTTGTGAACCCGGGGTAGCAGTCAAGATTATGGTCAAGCCTACTGGGCTCTGTGTGCAGGGTTATACTTTTTTTTTTTTTTTTTTTTTTTTAAACCTTGCAAACGATGTGGCAGTCCACTCCGCCAGTGTCAGTATTAACACTACACCGTGTCTGCATAAAGCTTTGTAAGAGAATCGCCTCTTTTCAGAAAACCCTTGTTGCTTTGTTTGAAGATCTTGAGCTTGATACACCCTTCTGGAAAACCTCTTGATAATGAGATGCAAATCAGTCTCACTGGAGAATAATGACCCATCATTTATGCCACCCGTGTATACCTGCATGCAGGGAGAGAGGGGGCCATTTGTCACTGAAGAGCCGTTCAGTGCATCATGCTCATCAATTCACA
Organism: Albula goreensis; assembly: GCA_022829145.1. Lineage (NCBI taxonomy): Eukaryota > Metazoa > Chordata > Actinopteri > Albuliformes > Albulidae > Albula > Albula goreensis. The sequence continues at coordinate 9,883,372 of CM040753.1, read as the reverse complement.
CTCGCTCATCCCTCAGCACGGCGCATTTATAGCTTTAATAATGGTGCCATATTCATGTTGTGTGAATGCTACATGCATGGAGGAAATGAAATACATCAAGCAACCGGTTATGCTTATAATCGGCGTCAAGCCTGAATCAAGTGCGTCCCAGATATTGGGAATGCTAGATCAAAGTCAGACAATTTGGTTTAGGAGAGCCACTCCTTAAATTGTCATATTTATCTCTGGGATCAAACTAAGCATCTTAAAGCTGGAAGCTAGCTGTAACCCGATAAACAACGCCAGCTGTCACTGAACTTCCAACCTCCAGCACTCTCATCCTTGTGTTTCTCCACACTGAGAGATATAATGCACAAGCTGTTTATCCAAGTGTATGGACATAATTACAATCACAAATTTTATATTATATATAGTTATTTTAATTATAATAGTAATAATGAAGAAATGTAACAATTCAAACAACAACATGAAAACAACCGTATTTAATTATATGTAATTACTGTTTAAAGGTGTGTGCATACATACACTTTGATAAATATACTGGCCTGTATGATATATAATATTTTCAATATTCCATGACCCATGTTCTCATATTTTCCTCTTTCTAGAAATGGGGAATTATTCATCTCCTCTGAAAAATGCCAAAAAGGGTAGGAGGTCCATTAAAATGAATTTATCTCCCGCTGCGTCTTTAATGTGTCTGTCTCATGTTCACAGCAGGGCATTGGTAGCAGGTCCACAGTAAGTTAGACCTTCTCTCATCTCCAATAAGAGACAGGGCCTGTGGACGTGCTCCATAAACCCCAATACATGCATGATATTAAACTGTACACAAATTCCCACCAGGAGAGTATGATTACTGATAACGCCAATACTCCCACAACCGCCCTGATTCCTCTTCCTCGTGTGAGCGTGATCAGCTGTATGCGACACAATTGTAACCTTTTGTCTCCATGCAACAAAATCAATGACGGAGTATATTTAGAAAGCCAGCATATTGAATGCAAAACTCTGTCTAATGTGTTCCTTAGGATTTTAGAGAAATGTGTAGGTTTGTTTTACTGACCCCATTGGGCTCTAACAAAAAAAAAAAGAAACATTTTGCCAGGAAAGGGGTATGTTTTATAACCAGTTTACTGGATTGGAATTAAAAAGATGAATGATAGATGGATGTATTATAATGGACTAATGGGTAAACAAATTTTCATCTCATTTGTTTGTTTATATGTTTAAAATCTGTACTTTTAAGAGCATTTTAAGCATTGTGAAAATACAGTCTTGCAATGGTTGGAGGGAAGCTGTCAAGAGAGATTCATTTGTCCAGGTTTTTACGCCTTACTGCTAGTGTTCAAATTTTTTTCGGAGTGTTCTTTTTTCACAAGCCTCATTATGTTTTAATTTATCATAATAAATGCTCCACCAGCACTGATCTCCGTTTCCTCAGTTGACATCACAGAAATGAAGACTATGAAGATTTCCCGAGATGCTTTTTACTCAGCTCTGTCTGTGTGTGTTTAACGATTGCACTGAACTTGTTTCATTTTGTTTTCCACCACAAGTGTGACCTTACCGCAATTACGCTTTCTCCACAGGGACAATTATAAATTAATTATATTTCCCAGAAGAAGCGAATAATGAAGCAAAATATTTTTCCCAACTTAGTGTGCATCTTGTTTGAAGCCGAAGAAGAAAACTCGAACACGCCGCATGCAAATATGTCCTGTTAAGATGTAAATAACACTCAAGGTCACTGCAGCCTTGAAGGGCGTTTCAGGCTCAGTTTTATTCCTTTTTTCCCCACATACATACTGCACAATAGGAAATTTACCAGTGCTGATGGTTTTTTTCTCCTTTCCTTGACAGGTGCAAGTGCAACCTTCACGCCAACAGCTGTGTCTTTGACAAAGAGAAACTGACTTGTGAGTGTGAGCATAACACCACGGGCCCAGACTGCGGGAGATGTAAGAAAAATTACCAGGGCCGAGCGTGGAGTGCGGGCTCCTATCTTCCAATCCCGAAGGGAACAGCAAATATCTGTGAGTACCCTTTTTTATGTACCAGTGTGGTGCGGTGTGGAGCGGAGCGGGCAGCGTGCCTGGAAGTCAGCGCGTAAGCAGGGCGCTAATGACAGCGGGGGCTGTGTAATCCGCTGGGCTTTTCCCATTTTAACAATAGATCATCTCCGTCTCCCCCGTTCCTTCTCCCCTTCTTTCATCTCACAGAAAAAAACAATTATGAAATGAACAACCCCTAGAGCCGCAGAGATTTTGGCCGGCCGATGCATGGTTATTCATGTCGACCTTTTTGTTTGTTTTCACTCTTTTATGACTTTTTTGGAGGGGGGTTTATTTCCACACAGTAACCTTTGAAACGCAGAAAGGGGTTCAGTCTTTATCCCTGGCCTAATCTTGGTAGAAAGCGGAGCCACATCTGTCAAATCTGCGGATTCAGGCAGGGGGGCTCTTCGCCTTGATAAATCTAATGCAGCGAGGATCTCCAGCTCAGGGACTGCTAGCAAGCGGCCTCGTATTGTCCAGATGGTGGCGAGCGGGCACGTCACCTCCCCGAACGCAAAGTTTCCTCGGAAGTAAGCCACCTCCATTAAATAAATGCCATATGCTTCCGCATAAAACACCATGGGGTAATTTGCAGTTTCAGGACAAGGGTATAATGTGTGTCTCTCCCCTCCCCCTTTGAAAAAAAATGACATTTATATTTAATTATCACAAAGAAATTGGTGGCATGAGGCCATACATTCTAATTTATCAGTTATTTTGATGATTATTATTATTTTTTTCTTTTAGTTTAATTATGGACCGTATTTTTATTTGTTTTTGATTTGTTGATAATGCAGCGGTGGGGGATCGTGGCTTGTTGGGATTTTCTGCCCGGTAGCTCAGATTTATGAATGTCTGTGCGTGGCGGTAGCATGGAGTTTATGGGCCTCAGATTGACAGCACGTTATTAAAACCCCCACATTTAGTCACATCTGCACCCAGGTGATGAAGCCTGGCCCCATCGCAGGCTGTTATTAGACTTTGTTCTGACAGAAGTATATAATGCAATAATACCGCAAAAAAAGAAAAAAACAAAAACCATTGATGTTATTCCACCTTTGAGGGGAAAAATGAATGCATGTCTTAGATGGGAAAATATTCCTAACATTCTTTTTGCATTGCAAAACAGATCAGCTATGTCTACATAGCTCTTCCATTTTCTTTGAGGATATTAAACATATGGCACCCATATAGAGACAAATTAGTCAAAAGTACAAATTTAATTAGGATTTAATGCATTTTTGTATAACACATCAAGTCATCTGATGTGATTATGGGTGCAATAAATCACCAATGCGGAGACAATATCCAATAATTGATGAGGAAGTGAAATGTCTGCCTGGCTGTAGAAGTGAGGGAAGTGTGTGTGTGTTAGAGAGAGACACAGAGCGAGAGAGAAGTGAAACTGAGGAGGAGAAATGGCTCCCTGTCACGGTGAAGGTTTCCTTCTGCGATACAGGAATTTTCCCTGACTGTCAGTGCAGGCCGAAGGAGAGGGATCAGTTTTGGAATCGTCTTTGACAGTCCACTTTGCAGGGGCAATGCGAGAGCAAGTGGCTGAGCTGCCATGACGCTGCTGTCCCTAGTGGAGGATGCTGGGAGCCCAAGAGGCTGAGTTAGCACACAATTCTCAGTTTTCTAACGCTTTGATTTAATGTGTCATCCGCAAGTTTGTCCAGTTGTCTCTTTGGGAGCTTCTTACTTTTCCCTGTGGTCTTTCCGCTTTCGAGAGAAACTTCCGACAGGATCAAAATATGTTATGTCAACTGAAGTGTAGATGGAGCTGGTCTGGCCTTTGTAGGCAGACGACTATTTCAATAACTATGCCAGCCACAACCAGAGCTGCCAGCGATGCACACACCTCTCCCTGGAGTGAGCTCATGTCTGCTGAAGGCTGTCATGTGGTTGTGACAGACTCTGCACCTAATAACTCACTATGCAGTTTACACAGTCTTAAATACACTATTTATATATTCTATAAATTCAGTGTAAATGTGTGTAATATTGTCCTGTCAGTGGTATAATTGGTCCCTCGGAATAATAAAATAATGACCCATGGTAGATTATACTATGGCCATTTCACACTATTGAACCGGTTCAGAGATTTTATTATCATAAAATTAGTTAATGTCAGATTGAAAATGAATAGAGTGGAGATGATTAATTATTCTACAGTGGAAATGTGAGTTCTGGAGGCCTTTTGCTTTCTCTTAAAAGGCCTTCTGTATGCTGTGTGTGCCAGTTGTTCACTAAGGACTGAGGTGTGTGTATTGAACATAAATCCATTCATTAAATCCCTTTGTGTAGGCTGGATTAAACACGGCATGTAGAACTCCAAATCAGCTAGATTGAACTTGTGAATTACTGGGGATAAGAGTGTAAAGAGGAGACATGTCCCACTGAGGATTTTGCGAGGGTTTAATACTCCTCATTGACCTATACCTCTGTCTGTGGGGATAAGAGCTGAACATGATATAAGCTTTTATGTGACTTATTGATTTTACAGCTTTTTAACATTTAATTATTCTCTGTTTCGGTATTATTTTCCACATAAAGTAGAGCTAACAGGATCTATGAAGATTTTGCTTTCAAATGTGATTCATCACGAGGAAATAACCTGAAAGACTTTTTGAGGGCCGGTGAAGGTCACCCTGTGGCCCATTCAAACAGACACAGATCATTCAGACGCTGACTCCAGCCGTGCTGGCTCTGACAGGTTTCCTGAAAGGCACAGGCACATCTGGAGACAGCAAGTCCAAACAAGAGCAAAGGGCGACATGCGTTACTGTTTTCCACGTTTCTGATTAAAGCGTATGAGCACGATGGCCAGATGTCATGCAAATACTCCACCTTTGTCATTCGCCTCCTCCCCCACGCCCCCGCCCTGGGATCAAGCGGTGTGGCTCAGTCACTGTGGATAAGATAGATTTGGCCCCGCCCTCCCCTCCCTCGCTCATATTTCGACCCTGTCTCATTTCACCTGGATGCATAGTCTTACTCACCCATGGCAGGTTAGTTGGAATGCTTCTTAGGAATGGAGGGGAACTCCCACATAATCAGTGCAAAACACTCCCATACGTTTGTGACTCTTGCAGACTGAGGGCATAATCCAATGGTATGGTGCATAAGACAGAACACACTGGTTAAACACAGTTCAGAAACCCTTCAAAGATATTTTTTTCCCGAGTATGTTTTAGACCTTTAGTATTTTAACCATATACAGCACTCTCATACAGATGCCTAAACCTTGTCATGCTCTTTCTCTTAATACCCTTATTGTGGTGATTGGTTAACGCAATTATTAACCATTGAACACTATATCTGTCCGAGGTGTGATTAGGACCTAATTAAGCACATCAGAGTGATCTTCTTAGTGAGCACAGGACTCTGTAATTAGTGCTATCTGAAGGGCCAGGTGGCCACTGAGCCATAGTCAAGAAAATCTGAGTTATTTCCATTGTTAACATTTATAATTATTCCATTTGCTATTTATACAAGCAGACACTGCTGGCCCTGTGTTGTTTATGCTCCTTACTATTTTCCGAAGGCTATTTGCATTTCCCCTCTTACAGCCTGATCCTGTGCTCACACCTTTCTTATCTTGCCATTCTCTTTTTGTTTTGTTTTGTGCTCTTGTTATTGGCCCCATGAGACCTGCCTTGTTTACTTTGTCTTTTCCACATCTCTCCTTCTGCAGCTGTGCCGGTAATCTCTCTTTCAAATATTTGTTTTTATTATTTTATTTTTTTTTAACGTCTCAGGATTTTCCACTCTGCGTCAACCGCGTTCCGGGAATCTTAACTGTGAGTGTTACGCTGCAGGCCCACTTGAACACTTGCCACCTTCAATACAAATCCAAACCACGAACCCCCCCACCCTCACCCCCATCACCACCATGCACTACCCCCCACCTCCTCCCCCAGACATTAAAACTATACCAGCTGGTATTCAGGATATGGAGAATAGAAATTGTGTTGAATGTGAATTCCACAGATTACCTGAAAATATGCAGAATGCATCTTGCAAGGCAGACGGAGATGCAAACTATTACAGTCTCCAAATTCCACCAAAGAGCATGAGTGTGTCCTGCAGCCACCACTTCCTCTGCCTGAAAGTTAATGAGGGGAATGGCCTGTGGAACCACCATCACATTCCTGTGCTGCAAGTCCAGCACAGATCCGCCTGGGTGGGCTGGAAACATGCGACCCAAACTGGCCACACCTTGTGCGGGTCAGTGAATGGAATTTATTTGAGATAATAATGAGGCCACTCAGGGTATTCATAACAGCTACAACAACAACAACAACAACAACAACAAGGCAGTGTTTGAATCTGAGCAGAGATATTCCTTCTCGGTCGGACATGTCCGGCGCTTAATTTTTGGATATGTCATCCATTGGGACATGGGCTGGAAGACATTTTATCACATTGTTGACCAATCAAATCTTGACACCCAATAATACCTTGGTTATCAAATGCATTCACTATGTAGGTCAGGGCAGTTCCAGTGTCCATGTAGTCTAACTCACCAAGGTGAGCCTAATTATATCCCATCAATGACTAGGAGAAGCTTGAGAGATGAACTGTAAGGACAAGGTGTTTACAGGTGTGTAGTCATCTCTCTGACAGTATTATGACCTAGTTTTGAGGAAAAACTGCTCTGGTCATTTGAATAGTGCATGGCCTACATAGTAACCCTATATTTAAAAACACTAAAGTAAACACAGTATTAGTCATGGTTTGCTTGTGTGTGGTGCACGGACTGTATACACATGGATGCTCAGTCTGCATCTCACATCCTTTTCTATGCATCTGCTGATATTCCGGCCGACTGAAACAGTGAACTTGGAGGGGGTTTGAGCCCAAGGATAATAAAAATCAATGAAGTGCATGATAAACACAAACAGCGTAATGTGTTCCTGCATTATTCTGTGCAATTAGATTTCTATTATGGAGTGTAATGGAGATAACTGGCAGGTGAAGAGGACTGAAAATGATGGTGATTGAAAATTAATCTAATGAAGTGGCATATGATCTTCAACAGCTGGCCCTGACTGCATGTAGTCCATTAAGAAATAAATATAGAAATAAGCACTGCATCAAAATGTTGGCCAGTAAAAAAAGAAAAACCTACAAAAATTTTTAAAAATGCATACTTGAAATGATTTAAAGCTCTGTAAAATACAGTTTCCTCAATCTGAAACATTTGCACTTAAAATTTAACAACATAACTATTTCAGTGGACACATGCAATGATAATGAATGTTCCACTGTTTTACACAATTACATAATTTGATAATCCTTTACCAATGGTCATAAATAAGTACAGTTATTGAAAAAATTAATGGTTTGCAGTGAATGCATAAATCTAGCGGTTTTCTCATTCTGATGCACAGGGCTCTGACCCCAGTAACTGTATTCAAGCCATTCTTTCATCCTTTCTCACACACAATCATGTAGTAAACATTATTGCCAACACGTGAATGCATTCACACAGACTTCCCAAGGTACACCATTACCGGTCATGAGAGTCTTTGACTTTGGGGGCTGAGAAATGAAGATGCAACTGTTATATCCATGTATGGTTTAAGCCTTACAGCCTGTCAGGGTCATCACAGCATCTACAGACGAGAACACATTCAGCCTCAAGCCTGGTCTTCAAAGGCGTTCTAGTAGCCTGTTTTCTGTATTAATAACTAATGAAGAATACTAGCTAGAAGCAGTGCCAAATTTACCTTTAAATAACTCCCACTAGTTTTCCCAAGTCATGCTGGTTGAACTCAACCATAAATAGCCCCTGCAATGTATTATTTGAATCCCTAGCAACTCTTTAAAGACCTCAGTCATGTCCCCCATAGTCTATTTTTAGGCTAGGATTAAGGCTAGGGTCAACCTTTTTTTCTTCACAAACCTATTTTGGTGAGATCAGCAATTGGAAAAATGGTTAGATAACTCATACGATTTTGTAGGACAGAGTAAAGGCCAGTATGGATGAACTTAATTGTCTTGGCACAATGTCCTCAACCAAAAAGGCATGTGTCATTTTTCATTACAAAAGGTTTAGTTCCTCCAACTTGTTATTTTCCATATTTATAAAAAATAGATTTTTATATGTAAAACCTTTCTATAATGCATCACAATGCTACAGAAAATAAATAGCATTAAATATGTTCATATATATTATACCGTCAAGAAATATGTACATCTTGCACATTAGTGTATTTCTGTATGTTATATCTTACCTCAAACATCAAATGAAGTGACGTGTCAAACTTATATTATAAAATAGAGAAAAAACATGGTATGTGAGTGCAGACATTATTATTGCCCACATGGATGGGCCAGCTAACAAAGGGTTAACAACAGAACTGTTATCAATGGTGTTATATTGCATAAGTTGGGAACAATTAAAGGAGGACTTTACCCCATACAAACATTTTCATCTAATATTACAGACTTATATTTATCTGTCTGGTCTGCAAAACAATTTTAAAATGTTGTTGTCTTGTTTCTCAATTTTTAACACATGCTTTTTAATTTAAGGGGTGTCAAAGCAAAGATCTTACATGTTCTCTTCTTTTGAAGTTTTATTCTCTCGGATGGTCTTCAAACAGGTATCTGTGTTTCAGCTCTGCGGATCTGTCGCTCCTCACGGTGAAGCTGGCACATGAGGGGAAGTGACAGTTCCAAAAATAGATGGACGAGTTCAATATCTGTTCAGTTCTGGGGAGAATCAGCTGAAGCCTGCTGCCCCCACTCCGAAACATCAAAGTTGTTAGAGTTTGTGAATATCCACCCCCATCTGAAGAGCTTGCTGTAGTTTGCCATTTGGAAAGACAGAGAATCAAACTGAACCAAACCGATGTACCATTTGCTCTTGTTGGGGATACATGGCTTCGCTACATTCATATTGGCATCCCTGAGGGCTATGGTGTGACTAGCTGTAACAGACTGTGTTTTCCCTTTTCCCTCATGTTTGACTTTTTGCTGTGTGATTGTAGCCTCTTGATTTTAAGAGGACTGTTGGTCTAAGGAACAGGATTTCCAGCTCACTCATTTTGCAAGTTAAACTTTCCAATATCCCCTCTTGGAAGAAAAGAAGCCATTATTATGGGTCATTATGATATTTAATTTAGAAATCTTTCCAAGGTAACTCCACCTTTGAAATAGGTTCTTTTATGAAGCTCAGTTCCCTCTGTATGGCTGCATTAATCTCAGTGGGCTTTCATTTGAGCCAGGAAGGGTCTGGAATAGCATTTTTGTGGATTTGATGTGCTTCTTTTGTTTCTTCTTCTTGCCTGCATCTTCACACCCAACAGAGCGCGCCGAGAAGCATCAGTCTGGCAGTGGCCCACTCCTTTTCTTTCCCAAAGGTCATAAATTTGGTTCCCAACCATCCCTGTCAAGCCGGGATCAGAAGGAGAGATTAGCTGCTGGGGGAAGGAGTGGAGGAGGTGGGGAGGGAGTATTGACTATGCGTGGTAGGGGGCTCTAGCATCTCTGATGATTGTGCACGAGAGCGACAGAGACGGGGAAGAATTATTGCGAAATCCGCAAGGCCCCGAGCACTGTCGTCTGAATGCCCTGTTTGATGAAAACATTGCACAGATGCCAGCATATCTTCACTCCTCTCTCAAGAGAGGTGAAAAAATCCAGAGATCGGTTGCTTTATTTATTTATTTATTTATTTATTTATTCATTTTTTCATGCAGAAGTCTCAACAGGCCTCCCATTGTTAGGTCTCACTATTCTGTTATTCTTGTTTATTTGGCAGATGCCCTTATGCAGAATGACTCACAAGTGCAGAGTGCAGTGTGCGGAGTGTCGCGCGCCACACACTGAATGTGGCATGAATTATTACAGGGGGGCAAGTGCATAAAACATTAAAAAAATTTAGTAATTTTTTAAAAACAGTAAAAACATAACAAACAATTTCACATGCAGTTTTGCAAAATCATCAACTATCACTACAACAAATACAAACATAAGGTCTGTTCAAATCAGGAGTAGTACTCAAGAATACGATGTGTGCAATGGAGACAGTTGAGTGGTAGATTCTGGGTTCCATTATGAGATTGCATGGCCTGCTAAGTGTGTACAGATAATTGTTACTGACTAACAAACACCTCAGATGTAGCACTTCTTGCAGGATGTACATAGCAGCTTTAATTTAAGAGACTTTTTTTTTAAATGACTCCAGATCAAGGGAAAGGGGTGGGGGATCAAACATTTCTGTGAACACAGACACAATTAGCCAGAAGTACACAGCCTCCTCACTTGTGTGAGATCCAAGCTTTTGAAAGCACACCAGACATGATCAACGCAGTGAAGGATATACGAAAATGTAATTCTAGCATATCAAAATGATGGATGATTATAAGTATTTAACCCACTACTGTAGTAAGAAAAGCAATATAAGTAAATATAGACAAAACATTAGGTATGTTAGGTTGGTAGGTAGGCTTTCCATCAATTGATTTTTTTAACTCTGCAGCTAGTTAGATATGGATATATGAAATGCCTCTAAACTCAAAGCAAAACCATAATCATACAATGTAGGCATTTTCCATTCACTTTTCCATGTGACAACTTGGAAAAAAATATGTTTGGATCCCATTTCAGCCTATTGATAGTTATTTTCCTTGTGCTTTACCAGGTTTAAATGGAGATCTAGTTGCTTGGTCTTTGGGCTGAATGAAATTTTATGATCCCTGGAAGGGGTTCCAGCTACACTATTTTGTACTCTTCACCGCCAATATTGTTTTAAACTGTATAGTGTATATATGATCAATTACCAAAGTCATATAAAATTATGTCAATTAAGTGTTAAAAGCAATTAAATATCGCTGCAGTGAAACATAATTCATATTTTATCTTGGCATTCATCTCTTTAGCTGCCAGAATCAGCAGTGGTGCACTCTCTGTTGTGATGAGTCACATTGTAGCGTTTTCTTTTACCTGTTACAAAGCAATATGGCAACAGGAATGTTCTGCAAAGCATTGACAGCAATGGCTTACTAAACAAAGCCGTATGCCCTTGTTTATGAAGCCACTGTATGTGTGCCTGCCTTTCCAATTCACATGGAGCTGACTTCCTGCTGTGCACAATCAATGAGAAAATGAGAAAGTAGCCTGTCCAGGTAGCCTGCAATAGCCTCGGAAGGGTATTTTTCCCCTCTCCAGTCTCAATGAGACAGCATCCATCAGAGAGGAATGCCAGCCAGATGAGTCTCATTTCACCCTCTCTGAAAACAAGAAATATATTTACAAATGTGTGCACGTGCAACTGTGTTTCTACAACTGTGTATTTGTTTAATTATGTTTTGTTTGTCTTTTCCAGGTATTCCCAATAATGTTGGTCCAGTTAGTAAGTAAATGAAAACAAAGACAAACATCAAAATGCAAGGCTTTGCTCTGCCTATTAAGTCCTGAAAGTCCACTTGGTATTCAGTGTTCATTTCTGAGTTTTATATATTCTGATCTTTATCTTGCCCAAACAGTCATAACTGTAATTGTTCCTAATGAGCTGTTTGTTTATTTAGTTAGCTTATCTAGTACTATCATGTAATGTTCTAATCATCAGGACCACACTGCATGTACAAATTCATATTGAGACAAACAGTTCTAGACCATGTGTGCTTGTTAACTGCAGACTTATATATATATATAATTTGATGTGCATATATGCACTGTCATGTGGAACAAAATAAAAAATATATGTAATTAGTTGATATACATGTTACACAAATGGCAAGCATTTTTATTACAGCCAAAGACCTTTGAATGAGCACAATGCTGCAAAGGTCACCATAACAGAAATGACACAGTACTATCTTCTCTGGCCAGCATCCCCTGGAGGTGCTCAATGTATACAGTTACCACTGCCGGGAGTCTGAATAAAGACAGGAACCACAGAAGTATTGAACAAGTCAAAGTGCATTTAAAGCCTGGACATTTTTAAATCAATCCGCTTCCCCGGCTTAATCAGAACTTCCTCTTCTGGGAAAACAAACAGATGCTGCTTTTGCAGTCTCCAGCATTGTGCTGCTTCAAAAGCACACTTCAGCTGCAGATTATTCAGTGGAGAGTGTAGAGGAGGTATAGTCCTCTATATAACATATTGATCACACAGAACCTATGGAAAAATGTACTGTACGTGCTGTTTTCTCAGGAATTAGTGATGCAGAGTCAGTCTTTGGTTGTTTTATTTGTTATATTTTTATGAAGGTTATTTCTTTACTCATATTAACTTATTCATTTAGACAAAAAATTTAAAAAGCAACTTTTAAATTTAAAAATTTTGAGCTAGCATATTGACCACCTATTGGCATATGACTGCAAACCATGCAGTCATACTGAGTATCAGTAATGCACATTGGACTAAGTGGATCTTTTTTCCTTGCAGTGCCGCTGTTTGTTCTCACTGTTGTTCTGGTGCATGGGCTTGTGTTGTCTTTATGCTGCATGCCTTCCATCCCACTCAACATCACACCATCACCAAATATCATCATACCATTCCACTTTGGAACCCTTAATGGGGAGTCTCAATGTAAAACATTTATGTTTCAGAGAAAGGACACAGCGTCTGGACAGTTATCACAGCTGTTGTTGACTCAGTTGTCAGAAAGAGTTTGTTTACAACGATGTCCCTAATCCCACATGATGAAATCTCATCCAACTTTTTGGGAGTAATTGGAGGAAAAAAGTTGGAGCAGAAACAACAAAACTTGCATGGCTCCAGAACATTTTAAACTTCATGCACAAAAAAGACAAAGCCTACATCACAGGAAAGAGCAGAATGCCCTTGAAGGCAGCAAAATTACACCGAACCTTAGAACACCCAGAAAAAGAAAATGCTGCAGTTTTCGTACTGTTGTTTGAACGTAATCAAATTCTTTATTGACTTTGTTCGGTTCGATTTCAAGTTTATTAAGCCAGCTAGAATTGCCTAATGCAGCCATTAAGACAAAATTAATATTAAAAAGATTCTAGCTGTGTAAGATTGCATTGCAATATGGGAATGGCATTGATTAAAATCTGTCACTTCTCATTTAACTTCGTTTACCTGAATTTTGTGCAAAAATAATTAATAGATAACAGCTGTGATGTGAATTGAAACCCATCAATCGCAAATGTGGAATTAATGGTTTTATTTCTAATTCTAATCAGACCCTGATTGTGTATTGAGGGAAATGTATCTGACACACCCCCCACCCTCCAGGTTATCAAATTAAAAGAAAAAAATCACTTTGTCACTTCTGAATTGTGAATTTTCCATGGCTATATTCCCTTTCATTTTCAGTTTGATGGAGACTTGTGTCCTTTCTGTTTGTGCGCCTGGTTTTGTCCTTGCTGTAAAATTGAGATTCACATTAAGGCCATTGTTTTTTTACTACTCAATATCATAGAACAATGGCAGTGATATATCTTCTTCTTTTGCTTATTTTTGTTCTAAACATCACTATGACTACCACTGTTAGTAATGGTATTATCATTGCTACTGGAGCTTGAACTGAAAACCCAGACAGGCAAGATTATTACCAGTCAATGGATTGTTCAGACATGACATCCAAAACAGATCAAAGCATCGATAAATGGACAAAACAGTAATTATTCTTTACATGACGGTTGTTTTTTTTTTTTTTTTTAGTTTACAGGTCAATTCAGGTCAAAAGGAATAAGTAAATTGGCACAAAATATTAGACAATATCATTTTAATTTTGTCCATGTATGTTTGATGGAATGGTGTAGGCAACTATACTTTATTCTCATCCTAGATTATTAGCTGCCAGAGACCAACACCACTTGCCGCAGCTCTTTTAGTATTCAGAGGATTTAGTAATATAGAAATTTTAATTTCATGTGCGTATGCCCACGTGTGGCCCACTTCAATTGCCCCACAAGCATTTCCCACAAAATTGAATATATTTCAGGTCTTTGGACATCTACTTAAGAGCAATATCAACATTTTCAACTTGCCTGCTGTGACATTTGTAAAATTCAGTCTCACCCCACATATAAATATTTAAGGGCCTGGATTCAGAGAATATTTATAATTAACTTTGACTTACAATAAAGATCAATCATCTTGTAATAAACAGCTTGGTAACTTCACAAAAACCAACTTGCCATTCTGTGTTTGTGGATGAAAAAGAACAAATGCTTGCATTTATTTGTGAATCAAAGTTAAGAATATTAATTAAATCCCGGCCTGAAAATTAAAACACATACACACACACACACACACACACACACACACATACACAGCAGCACACTCAGAGACACAAAGAGAGGGTTGTTTTAAGGGTTGTGATAGAAGGGGATTGGAGACAGGCAGATTACAGCCCTTTACCCTGTTTTTATAATCCCTCACTGCTGCCTCTGCTTGACATGACATTGAGAAGACTCCATTGAGAGACTCCATCACCAGTTATTTAGCACTGCTATTTCCCACAAAGGAAATAAAAAATTGTATGTAATTATGAGGTTATTACATAAATCATTGAAGTTCTTTCTGGACACTCACATTATTATATTAAATAATTATCACTGTCCCAGAAATGTAATTCTATTCAAACTGCTTTGTATCATTAAATTGAGACAAGATTATACTGTATACCACCTCTCAGTTTTTATATAGATGCAACTCAGTGCACCTCAGACTGGAAAATTTCAGGCTATTGTTTGGTTCATCATCACCATCAGTGCGAGGAAATCCATGAAACTGCACAATTACATACAATGTTTTATAGTGTTACTGGTCTTGGGATGCATCAACTGCTTGTCTTCGTCAGGCTTGGCATCACATGTTGTTATGCAAGACAAATATGAGCAAACCGAGCTATAGGTGAATGTCTAGCTGTCTGTGTCCACTAGTTTATCATAGACCCCAACGAGCTGATGTAGTCAGTGCTTTCAATAACTCCTGATTTCTCCCGATTGCATGCAGTACGGCCGAATGTTTCGTCCCTAGGGGTCGCTAACCGAAATCAAGGTAGGATATCTCAAACTAAAATTAAGTTTTTTTTTTCTTCAGATATAATGACAGGTATTAGTATATAAAGACATGCAACACAAAGTCAGGATTTAAAAAAAATAATAATGGTTTGAGATTTTATGTTCGCTAGATTATGTGTTTTAGTTGAAACCAGTATTTATTTTCTGCATACATTTTGAAAGATTGTTACCAGAGGACAACACTATTTTCCCCATGCAGGACAGTTTCTGCACCCACAAAGAGAATTTAATATTCCTTTTGCATTTCACAGACACACAATACACTGTGAATGTGATTTCTTCACAATCCAATGTGGACTGCATCCACAGAAACAGGCAATGTTTAGAGGAACATTTCCACCAATTTCAATAGCCTTTGATTATCCCTTCCATTTTAATTAGGCATCACGCTTCTAGGGATTCTCGATGCAGTCCTCACCGGCAGGAGAAAAGACGGGTTGCCACGGAGGTTTTGTGTAGATTGATTTCAGGCAATCTCAAGTTAATCCATCATGCAGATGTGCCATGCAAACATCTTGAATCCGCTGCTCCATTTTCCCATCTTTCCGGCCAGGGGGATCCGTGTCCTCCCTGTTAGGAGTATCGTGAGAGCAGGCAGGTGGTGTGGATATAATTATCCCTTTTTTTTCTTTAGGGTTAAGAGAATAGCTGGTAGTGGATACTGGAGTTTGGTGCGAATTTATCTGAATCTCCATTGTTTGCTACTGTATACCGACTCAAAGGGAGCTTTCTGTGAGAGAGTCCCAAAGGCAGTCTTGGTTTTTGAGAGTCTTTTCCACCAAGGCCGGGTCTCAGCAGATGACAGGACAGGCGGTCATTAGCACTCAGCCTTCACGTGGCTGTCCCTCATGGTACAGGGTATTACTTGCTCAGATGTGAGAGGCTTGCTGATGAAATGTAGGGATGGACCAGAAACTGACAATAAAACACTGGAGTGGAGGGCTGCACTAAGAGCCAGTCAACAGAGGGGCCATATTTAAGAGGACCCAGACTCAAGTTCAGTCCAAAGAACCCTTCTGATCAGTGTCCTCATCAACCATCACTGAGTACATTTTATGGATCAGTGTCATTCACAAGATTGCTGTATCAGGGATAAGATTATAGTTTTAAAAACTGTGAAAAGTTTCCCATTTCTAATACTGCCCAAACAATGCAGCTGCTGTTTTGCACAAAGTATGAAAGTTAGTTTTTGAAGGTTAGTTTCTGAAATCACAGTTGAGCAGTGTTTACTGTCATTCCAATACTAAACAGATTGCCTGTGCTGTTTTCAACTGTGTTAATTATGGAGTGAACTTCTGGGCTATTCTGACAACGACAAATAACTCCATATCAAACAACCTTCTTATCTTAATTTATGTTAACAGTTGTCATTTGATGTTTTTCAGGCTTTCATGTAACTGACTTGGATTCATTCAGAATTTTGTCTGTTATTTTGTTTTGTAATTAATTGTGCTAGTTTTGTCTTCACAAAGATAATTTTGCAAGTTCACAGACCAACTTTATAGTCCATATATATATATAATAAAGAAAAATAGAAGCACTTGAAAAATTTTAAATGTCAAAAATAAGAACAATTGTTGATAGTTCAAGGCTTATGTGGTTTTAATGCATTTTTGGAGCGGGGGAGGGAGAAGGGGGAGCTGTCCCGTTACAAATGAGAGGTAGTTATTCACAGGAAAGCAGTCTGATTCTGTTTTTAAACACAGTCAGCAAGGCCTCGGTTTCTCATTTTAATGGACACTATATATTTTTTGTTTTGTTTTAACTCATCCAGTTGCTCCACAAGTTGCTTTGTCAACTGTTCCTTCTGTTCAAGTTGCAAACAGCAAGAGAGGTAGGAATTCTAAGATTCATACAGTGCTCCCTCATGTCAGTATATGCAATAGACTCTCTCCCACTGTATGAATCTAGAATCACTTGTTTTGTGTGGTAGGCACTTTACCCAACCTCTCCTTTTTGTACTTAACCCTCAGATGTAATGTAGATTGTATCTTCCTGAGAAATGTCTGTTCTGTCCTCATCCCCCAGATCAGGGACTTGTGATCAGGAGTTTATTGTCTAGTATGTCTGATAGTCAGTTAACTGTCTATTCACTCAGGAAACAAATGAAATACTTGCACAAACACAAAATCACAAAGGGAATCATATACCATAGCCCTGCTTTATTGTCCTAAGCTATGTCTTTAAAAAAGATTCTGTTACACAATGAGTATTATGTAGACTAAGGTCTTTTGAATGTTCTATTGTATATGTATTTCACCTAGTTCTGCGATGGAGACTTGATGTCCTCTTTAGCCTTGTAGGCTTAAAGGACATGGTCTTGAATAATCACACTGCAAAGTTGCTAACTTTTTACTATGGAGGCAAAAAATGTTCCATTATGAACACATTACAAAAGTGATGTCACCTTTTGAATCATAAAATCTAAATAGCCACAGTAAATTGTTTATGTACTATAACAAATCCTCTATATATGTATACACACACACACACACACACACACACACACACACACACACACACACACACACACACACACACACACACACACATAAATCAAAGTAACAGAGTTAACTGCACTGTTGTAAAGTCCCTGTGCATTATCAAGGAACCCTCTAGATATTGTGCATACATTTTTTTTTCTTTGTGGTAGATATAATTAAAAAATCATGATGAGCAAAGACCAAAGACAACCTCTTTTTTTTTTAATATAGTCGTATACCTATAATCTCTTTTGAAAATGTATTCTCACGTTCAGATTTCCATTGAAAATGTCACAGTGATAGAGCACATCCCAGAATTCTCGCTGTCATACTTAGAGCTGTGCTTTAAGTATAGTGACATGTTTCTCACATGTCTAATGACACAGCATGGCTTTTTTCATACCTACAGAACCTTAAAAATAATAAGCTGGAAAATGTGGACTCTAAAAATAGATTCAGATAAAGTAATATATAAAAATATCAACAAAATTTTGACAGTAAAATATAACTCAGTCCTCAGTAACATCACTTTCATAGACACTTTCACAGACTCGGACTGTACAGTGAAATCTCCATGAAACTGGGCTGTGAGAGCCCATCCAGCCCTGAGCAGCGTGACCCCCCAGACGCAGGCTGGACACAGCCTCAGCTCAGAGAGGCTGTGAGGCTTTAGGGCTCTGTGACATGTGGCTGCCATCGTTGGAAAGACAGATTTGTCACAACCCAGCGCTTGATCTGGGTCTGTCAGCTGTTATATGCGTGCTTTAGGAGACTGGTGTGTCGTGATCATCTCGACCTCACGTCTATCCGCAGTAAATCGGTCCTGTCACCCACAGTGGGATGAGATATGCTGAATCCCTCCAAAGCAGGATTCAGCAGCTTCCCATATTTCTCACCAACAAAATACTTACCTCGAGGATAGGACTGTGGTAGTCTTTAAAAAGGATGAAATGTGAATCCATGATGCATTGTTTTTGTCACAGAGAACTACCTATCTGTAGCACATCTTTACATCAACACATGTCAATATACATTTATATAATATCATTTTCATCTATAATGTCAGTGCTAAAGGTGAAAAAGACAGTTGTAATCAATAGGGTTCATAGGTGTTTGAAAGTTCCGGCTCCTTGCAATCCATTATCTTAGTTACATTTTCTGGATCAGGATAGCAGCATTTAAATGATAAACAGTCAAACAAACCAAACAGTTCAGATGTAAATTTCAAACTGCGTGGTATGCACATGCCTTGCTGAGGTTGAAAATTACATCCCCCCCAAGAGATTGACCTGTTTTGTGGTTCCTTTTTTTTGTAATGTTTCCATGTAACACTGCTTTTTGTGTCGTTCTGGACCCTGTGCCTCCCCTCTCCCCTTTCCATTGTCGTGTGCTTGACGCAAAAGCTTTTAACGACATGCTGTCCATGAGTACAAGGTGATCTGACATCTAATACCGCCGCCTGCCTCCGTGCCAACATTCAGTCATCTCTCTGGCGGCGACGAGGCCACCCCTCCATCCTAACCACGCATGCAATGCTTCTCTCTACCTCTCTGCCACTGTGCGCATCCTGTCACATCCACGTCTCTGTTCTTCTTTGCAAGACTGCGAATGCTTCGGCCACTCCAACCGGTGCAGCTACATCGAGCTGCTAAACACGGTCATTTGCGTCAGCTGTAAGCACAACACTAGAGGGCAGCACTGCCAGTTGTGCAAGCTGGGCTACTACAGAAACGTCTCAGCAGAGCTGGACGATGAGAATGTTTGCGTAGGTCAGTCCCATCACTGTAATCACCCCGCCATGTCATCCGTCAGCTGTCTGTCTGTCCCATTCATCCTCCACGCTTCATTCACCATTTTATTTCTGTACTCTGCCCAACTTCGCAACAGATACAGTCATTAACATGTGGCCATTATGCATCCTTTCCCTGCTGAAAAGAATGGGAAGGGGCACTAAAACAACCACAGTGATGCACTCTACTCATACACATCTGCACTTCACTGTTTTAAATCTGTGTTTTACATTTTCTGAACAGGCTAAATATTTAACCGTTGGGGTATCCATTTGAAAATGCTGCTAGAGCATAACTGTAGGGCTACAGGGCACATGCCACATGGAGAGTAGCTGTTCAAAGGCAGGTTGCAACAGTTCCTGGACACCATGGTATCACCTGTTAGGGGTCCTCAGCTATTCAACCCGTGAGCAGTCCATGTGTTGCCTGCTGCTCCATTTTGCCGGAAGAGACTTCACCCTTCACAAGTGTCTCTCAGAGTGCTGAGATAAAACGTCACACCTTGAGTAGGTGCCATATTGCACATATAGAATTTCTCCCAGCAAGAGTTTGGCTGGGGAAAGATACCCAAAAATCCATTTGCAGAGTTTTGGGGCAGAACAGTGATGGATTGTGTGAAAATACTGTCACCTCAGGTTCTGCAGCACGTGAAATTCATATTGTAACATCAGAATGGCATGCAAGCAAACTTCATTACACCATAAATGCAAATGAACACAAAGATTTTGTCCTTATAAGAAATGGTAAAGAATGAGCAAATCATAAACTGGTTATCCTTATTTTGTAGTAATTTGATGAAACACAAAATGCAGGGATAAACTCCATCTACCATAACCCACCAGGAAGTATCTGATAAAATGTTTCCACAATCCACTTTATATGTCTGTGTGTTTCATTTTCCCTCTGTTTATCTGTTTCTGTCAAAAAGTCAAGGACATTACTTCAGAATTTATTGCAAAAGATGGTAACCTCTCTTTGGGACTTGAGGAATGGCTGAAACATCCATACTTAAAATGAACCTTAGCATGACCGCTCAGTCCCATAATTGATTCAGACATCAACTTGTTGAACAACCAATTAATAATTCCTAACTGGTGGCTTTGGCATTAAAAACCTTGAACCAAATTCATTCTGCAACAGTTCGCTGAGTGCAGGTGGAAATTATTAAAATTGAGTTTGTGTAGCAAAAACATTAATACAAAATATTTTTCTAGCTTCCATGATTTCTTTGTATTTGCCGACTGCTGCATAAAGTATTTAATTAGATTCACCCATTACACATGGTAGTTTCTGCCTCTGCAGCGATGGAGAGCCGTCTCAAACAGACCCTGTTTGTGGTGGAAGCTCACGAGTGAAAAGAAACAGACAGGTTTTCCATGTCACTCAGCACAGAGAGCCTTATCCGTTTCTTACCCTGGATAAGGCTTGTGAGTGCAGGGGTATAAGGTCTGCTTAACCAATCAGGAGACAGAGAGTGAGTGCGTGTGGGGGGGGGGGGGATATTACCGTGTCATTTCCTCTCAGTGCTCTTTCCCCTCTCATACCCATAAAGTTAATTGGACAGATGTCAGTGGAGATAAACCTGTTCTTTAATGGTCTGGCTTTCCTGCAGACCTTGTTCCTTCTATACTGAGTTTGTCTAATAACTATCAGGAATGTTTGTTTTATTAATGCCAGTCTGAAAAAGCAAACAAGTGGGGAAAAACAGCTCACATCCAAGAATGAATGTAATTTACAACATTTTTGGAGCCCATGAAATATGCAATAAAATGGCAAAATTATTTTTGACAGTTTTACCACTTATCACATGATTTGAAAAGCTATAGTGAGCTTTAATCTTTCTCATTATACTGTTGCATTATGTAGCATTATCATCTAAGCCACCCCCCTACACACAAACACACACCTGCCACACACACCATTATCATTATTGTTTTCTTGTGTCTGTTGTCAATTGAAATACAACTTTCAGACTTAAACACTATACATTATTAAGTAGAAAGCAAATTATAAACATGTAATGGAATTTGATTCATGTGGTACAAAAAGTAACATAAAACCCGATTCATGTTGGTTACCATCTTTAGCAAAGACTGAAATATCTATTGAACTACACTGTAAATGCATTTTTATTTTTTTGTTAAATTTAGAAAATATTAGGTAGTGATGAGCTAAATGTTGGAATTCGCTTCATAATGTTTATATAATATATTGCTGTTCCCTAACTGATTCATTTTAATAATGTTTTGATGTTAAACTAGTCTTCGGTATGCCCTAAATACATTTTCAATTATCTCATATCTTTCCATACATCCAGTTGCATCTCATTACATTTGAAATGGTAGCATTTTTGAGTAAAAATGGTTGTAGTTTTGCTCATATTATTATTATTATTATTATTATTATTATTATTATTCGAGACATATGTGGTCTTTGAGACCAGCAAGCTTCGTTATGAGACACCAGCCATTGCTTATAAGTGCTTTTTTAAAATCGGTAACTCGTGAACTAGTCTCCAGTGTCTATGTGTATGTGTCTTGTTTCTACAGACTGTAATTGTAATCCCTTTGGCTCAGACAGTGATCGCTGTAATGGCACAGGATTTTGTAAATGTAAGAAGGGAACAACAGGGGCTAAGTGCCATGAGTGTCTTCCGGGATATTTGTGGGACAATGGCTGCAAATGTAAGTAGAACCGCTCCCCAGCAGCGCCTGTGCCCGCATTCTCTGCCTCTGGCCCTATTGGCTGAAACTGCTTCACCAGCCTGGCCTCAACAGCTTTCAGTGCCAGCAACTGCACAAAATCAACTCTTAAAACCTAACCGCTACTAACAGCCTGAAAAGAACCCATTTCTATACTTAATTGTTTTAATGCCATTACTTTTCTCTCTCATTTTTTAGATATACCAGATTTTTTGATAGGTTTATGCACAACAAAGTTTTTTTTTTTTTTTTTTTAATGAATTGATTTATTTTGTTACTCATTCATGTGCTGTGCTCAGAAGTAGGCAGTAAGCTCTGCATGCAGACTGCTCCGTTTTTAGCCAAACTCCTCAGCAGAGCACAACAGCTGACCAAATATTTGCTGCCTGCAGCATGCAGCCGACGAGTGGCAGCGGCAGGATTACTAATGCAGTGCCAAGTCTATTCTGATCTCTCTGCCTTAATGTGTGGATAAAAGTGTTTAAAATGCCAGGGCTTTTTTGCAGTTCCTCTATTTAAAATGCTATCATCAAATTAAAAACATGTCATCTGTGTGATCACCATGTTTTATGTTAAGCGGCGGAAAGCGCGACAGAGGCCTGGACATCAGGTTTGTATGGGCATACAGTGCATATTCAATGGATAACGTAACCCATGCAAATACAATGTAGATAGTAGCAGTAAAGTATTGAACCCTTTTTTTCCACCTGAGAACAAGTGTCAGCATACAACATCACAGATCCCATTACCTGCTTTGCCCCCCCCCCATATGGATATCCAGATTGATAGACATGTGTATGGTAGCCTCATAGAGACTGATGTAAAGTTACGGTTCCATCTCAAAAACAATGCATTTTAAACGTATCGGCTCAACTCCCACCACCCATTATGAGTACATTACCATGACATTCTGACACACTGGCCTAAATGGATTGCTGACAGCCCTATTTGAGTGACTGTTGACGATGGAGGGGCCCAATGTCAAAGTCAGAATAGTAGTGCCAGCACATCCATTCAAGTGTGTTTAAAAATCACCCCCTGAAGCCTGCTCACCCTGAGTGCGAGGAACAACACCTTTAATAAGACAAATCATGTTGACGTTCTCCTAGAGGACAACACACACCGGGATAATCCTTCACAGCAAATGAGAAAAACTCCAAAGTCTACTTTTCAGTTTACTGTTGGAAGTGCAAATCTGAGCCAGTCAAATCAAGAAATAAATGGATCATGTCCAATCCAACAGAAGCTGCTTTGCAGAAACATAATTTGATATCTGTGTCGTTTCTATGCTCAAAATGACAGGAGTAATGACACAAGATTTATTTCAAAGGTTGGTACATAACTGCATGGCCATGGACTTGATCCTCAGGAAAAGACTACATTAAAAAGACAGTATTCACAAAATTCACAACACCAAATTCATCAGATCTCAAAATAACTTCAAGAAAGCATGTACATCTGATATTTTATTGCTCATGTGATGCTGCGTACATGATATGCAACAATGATAACACTTTTAAAGGAAGACCAGTGTCGTGGATAAAGAAGCAGAAGCCATTATTATTACAATCACACTGCAAAGTTATTGCACCGCAACTACTTTTTCGACCTATCAGACATGCTGGGGGTGGTTAACTGTGAACAGCTTGGGCAAAATATTCATGAGTTCCTTTAACCTCAATTTTCCTGGGCTTTGCCCTATGAAAACGCTGTGTTGCTTGGTAGACATAATCCGATGAGAGGCCCTGGCAGGGAGGGGAGCGGTCTGTCCTGCACACCCACACTGCTCCTTTTCCCTGGCCTTCCACCGCTAAATGAGCACTTATAAAATCGCAGCGGCACGATTGTAAGGCCAGCCCAATCTCACCCCCTCAATATCGGATCGATACGAAACGCATCGCTACATATCTATAAGCCGTGTAATATTCCCTGTATGACTGATGGATATGAGGAGGCAAAAAAGTTGGATTTCTTGTTGGATTGCAGTGGTGAAGAGATCAAATCTGTTTATTGGAAGCAACAGTGTGAAGCCAGAGAGTGATGTAAGAGCAGAAATGTGAAAATTGAAGCAAGAACCAGGGAATGATAAGTGAATTATCTCTTCATGTTTTACAAGTGGAATTCATGTTTTAGAAGATTAATCCATTACCTAAATGTGAGTGTTCCTATTTCTATTGGTATGCACCATTGTGTAATTCAGTTATATTAAGCATAGCTGAAAGTGACTGTCATGGCCGGTCATCAAATTTCCAGTGAAGTTCTAAAAACTATACAAATGAAAATGAGAAAGTTATACAATATTGAGACAGCCAGAGTAAACTGTGCTTTAAAACGATAGAAACATGGAGGGCTAATGTAATTGTGCTGTTCATTCTAACCATTCATTCCTTGTACCGTATAAAGAGAGCAAAAACAATGGCTGAAATAGCCATATGAAAAGTTAATAATTTTAATAGGCATGTAAGGGCAGATTCTAAATTTAAAAAACAACAGCTGTGTATTATTTTCTGTAATACTTACTATAACATTTACCATTCTGAATACAAAAGAAACAAATATAAACGTAATTTTATCATACAATTTTAGTAAAACCTTAAAAATGGCCTGTTCATGGTTTGTTGTTGACCCCAAATGTGCACTGTCAGATGCTCACTGTACAGTCTGGAGCAGTAGATGGCAACCATGCATCATATGGCCCTCTGAAAAGGAATAATTATCAGCCTTTTCCTTCATTTCATTGTTTTTATTGTCACAACACAGTAAGTTCAACAGAATTAACTCAAAAAACTGTTCTCTTATTCAGTATTAAGTTAAGCACTAATGTTGATTGAATCCTGCTGAAGTATATTAGATTATTTTCTTAGTTCATTTAACCCTATCTTGCTTGGAGCCTGACCAGGTTGACACCGATGTGAGACGATTCTTAATTTTAACACACATTAATAAAAGCTTTTCTTGTGGTGAACAAATACACATGATTTTTGTATCATTACTGTTCGAGTACCATCCACATCACTGGCATGTACCTGCAGTACTTTAAAAACAAGATCTGTCAGCTTTTTCCAAGGCCCTGATCAGGCAGTATACAGGCCTGATGCAGCAGGAAAAGACATTCATCTGTATGCAGATAAGAATATGCAATTAAAACTCAAATCTCTTCTCAAATAATCCGCACTCACTCTGATGCAACACCTATCCTGTTCCTTTCTCAATAAATATTATTTCTCATAGCAAAGGTAAACTTAATAAATCTCACTTTTTTTTTTTTTTTTTTGGAGGGGGAAGAAGGGGGAGTCTGTTTACGCTGGGGAAATTGTGAACGTGAGAGATCAGAAATTACTGTGTTATACTTCTCTGTTCTCTGCCAAGTTCCGGGATATCCTGTAGAATGAGGGGTAGGCACCCCCACCCCCAAGCACGGAATGCACTGTGAAATACATTGAAGTGGCGAGTTGATAAATAGTGTGCTCTCATGCTATGAGATGCCTTCTTTCTTAATGTTTGCAGACAAATCAGAAATCTCTGCAGTTGTCTGAAATATGATGCGTGGCCCTAAAGAATTTTGCTGAGGGACAGAATTTCAATAGTACATTCTTTTTTCTAGTAATGCACCTAACAAAACTACAGTCACGCATTAAATAAAGCCACAACTACGATCGGTTATCTTAACCATACCTATGCAGTGGATGGGAGGGTACCTGCCACCACACACATACTACAGAAGATAGAAGGTGAATTCAAAGTCAAAGTATTTGTTTTTCAAAGGCCCTCATGTAAAGGTGTTGTTTGCATTATTGCGTTTCTTCTGTGTGGGGACCGGGAGGCTAGGGAGCCCTCTCTAGAGTAATGAGTCATGCCTCTGCTTTACCTGAGCTCAGCAAAGCGCCGGGCCGGAGGGGGGCAGGGGACACAGAGCGGCGGGCAGAGCGGGCGAGGCCAGACGCTCACTGCAGCCCGGCAAAGTCGCTGGGACAGTGCCACCGCCTCGGAAATGACACCCGACTCCCCTCCGGCTCTTCCCCAACCACGTCGCCTCACCGCGCTCTTCCTCGAGAGGGCCTGATGGATCAATGCCGGCCGATAGTGTATCCATCAGATTACCGGACCTGAAGTTTGGCTCTAAATCTAAGTCCATCACCACACGCTTCAGCTATTTTCTCCCCATGTGTTCCTTCCTTTAAATATTACCTTTCTTATTTTACTCCTCCTCAGTAACACTTTGATAACAGGCAATATTGACGTTTCACTTTGAGAAATCAATATCCCCCCTCTCCAGCATAGTTTGATGCTTAGTGCAAACCACAGAACTAGACCAGTGTAATTCTACACATCCATATATAGAGACCAGATTGCTCAGTGTATTAGCATTACGCATTACCTATTTGGTAAAAATGGCACATCTTTCACAAAAAAAAAGTTACCTCGATGCGTTAGCAACGTATGTTTTATCAGAAAACATTTTCAGCAGTTACATTAAATCTACTCTTTCATTCATAGATAAACCGAGTAATTCCTCCTTCAAAATGGTCCATTTTTGTAAATTACAATAGAAGAAGAGAACAAACAGGAAGGAAAATTGATGCGTAATTATTCAAGTCTTGTCTATAACCTAATTAAATTAAAACACTCTCTGTAAAAACATTTACTTGCATATCATTTTGATTGAATCATTTGATTGCTTTACCAGATGCTCAGGAGATAGAAATGCTTTAGGTCTCTCTGCAAATATACATTACTTAATAATTCAGATTCTAATATGAAAAATATCTCCATTTAAATAATAAATGTAAGTCTCCCACAATCACATCTCAATCTCACTCATTCCTTGTATACCTTTTAATAAGAGCCTCCGTACTAAAGATAATGGTCCTTATTTAACAAACAGCATATGTGATCTTATTTGTACCAGGTTCTCATATTATAAAACAAATAGCAGCGTACCCTTTTATAAATGCCATTTTTTTTTTTTTAGGGCGTACCAATAGCCAGTGATCTTAAATATGCTTGTTTCCATATTAAACAACAAATATCAACATCGCACTTGGTAAATGCCAATGTTTGGTTCAACGAGTGCCAGGTTGTCATTGAGTGTGTAAATACTACTGAAGCTTCCATCTGTGCCAGATTAAAAACTACACCACTCAGTAGTAAATGTGTTATATGGCACATTTTGCCAATGAAAGTCCTCCAATACACTAGAGGGTGCTCAAAAGGCTTTGTTAATACACTGGTTTATATATTTTGACACAGTGCTACTGTACTATCACAACAAATGGAAAAAAAAAATGATGAGGATGTCAAGTGTCATCTAGTTGTGAGTAAATAAACAACATTTTAAATAGTTTTTCAGTAAATCTGATTTATTCAATTAAATGTTTTTCTTTTGTCAGATTTTGAACATTTAAATAATTCTGCAAACCTTTAAAATGCAACTTGTAACTTCTCTGCGTTTTCTTGTTGAAAAAGAATTGTAGACTTAAAATGTTGTTTTTGTTTTTTGCAGACAGGTACTTCAGTGTTTAGTCAGACTGAGTGAAGGCTTTGCATTGATATTCTTTCCTGCATTGATGTGTTTGTCCAAATACTCATTTGACCTCGCTAATTAGGGTAATAGGAATAATCAACAGAACGGGTCCAAAACAAAACTTCAGTTTGTAAATAATTGTGTATGTGAGTGATCAAGCAGTGATCAAACACAACACATTGCAAACTGATTCCTTTAAAAAATGTTCTCCCAACATTAACTGTGCCAGGGAGTGTGTTTGGGGTGGTGTACTCACAACTGATTTGTCTGAAAAATTGCTCTGTTAATATTCCATTCTTTGTGTGCAACTATAGAAGGAGGAAACTGTCAGCCTAGCATTTATGATATACATATGTGTCCACATTGTATTAATAGTATTATTGTGTGCTAGGTCAGATTCAGATTCAGATGAACCTTGACCTTTTCCTGTTATCATGGGCATACTCTTTACATACTCTCCTCTTACTCCTTACATTGTTGATTACAAACCCCTTCCTAGATAGCATTCCACTTCAGATTAGTCCTCACCTTCACAGATTCCTACACTGTGTCATATGTGCTTTATATACACCTGTTATTTTGAAAGATTATTAAGAAAAGATTCCTTGAAAATTGGCAATAATGTGTGTTTATGAAGGTTCATTTACTATCAATGGTTTAATTATTATTTTTACCCTGAATTTTAAATATCCAAGCTTCACTTGCTGATAAATTATCCAATTGATGTAGATAAATCAACAATATAAACAATAATGACTGTTTCCTTACACTGATACTTAAGTTTGTAAATTAAGAAAGTTTTTAAGATTAGTAGATTTAGTAATACTGCAGTAACATAATGGAATAATGAATGCAGAATGATGCCAGAGAACATGTTTGCCTCTGATTCTCACCCTATCCTCCCACTCTGCTTGACCCTTCCCCCTCCCAACTTCCACCCCTCCCCCTCCCCCGCAGCTCGAGTGTGCGACAACGAGCTGATGCGCTGTCAGAACGGCGGAGTGTGCCACAACAACCTGCGCTGCCAGTGCCCCACGGCTTTCACCGGACTGCTGTGTGAGAAGCCCCGATGCGAGAGCGAGGCCGGAGGCTGCGGGGACGCTGACTCTGGCCAGGCTGCCCTTTCCCTGCCACCAGCCCCGCTGCTGCTGCTCCTGCCCCTGGCCCCAGCCCTGCTGAGGGCGGCCTGCTGGCCCACAATGCTCTGAGGCGGAGCGACGGAGAAACGTACCCAAAAACAACAAGCATACAAGCAGTCCACCCAACTCAAGACAAAGGCTGTCAATAAGGAATGTGCCAGAATGAAAGCAAACTATAATTTGAAACAAAAAATAAATAAATAAATAAATAATATTGAAATGAAAAAAATAAATACATATAAAAAAAAATTAAAAATCAAAGATATATTTAAGGAAATAACTGAGCATTTGCTTCATAAAGCCGACAAGTCAGCAGAGACCAGTGAACTAAGCCATACCCAGATTCCATTCCCCAAGAAAGGATCCAGAGACAACAGACTGCTTTCCCTCAACCTTTGCCACGGCAACAGCAGCTGCGACCACTCGACGGCGATCACAAACAATGCCAGAGCTGCTCTCGGGTGCTTTTGAGTCATATGTTGGCTGGGTTGCTTTGGGCTTATCTGACGTGGAGCAATGTAAAACTGTCCAGTTTGTGTGGACCGACACTGAAACAAAACTCAAGCATTCTTTGCTGTCAGTGCATTGTGGATATAAGGAAAATCATCCTGACTGCCACGTTTGACCTCCGACCTGCCATGATCCCGCCCACTTCTCCTTCCGCCCCCCTCCCCACCCCATGTCCTCATCCCTCTTACCTGTGCTTTTGTGAAAGTTACTCTGTAACCCTCGTTGGTTGAAAGATTTTTGTCCGATGTTAGTGACGCACATGTGAAATAGCCCCTGTCCCGCCCCCTGCCCGACCCAAAAAAAGTAAAAACAGCGATCCCATGTTCTTGTTTTATCTTAGAAGCACTGCATCGATAGAGATCATGAGCAAAGATGCTAGTGTCCACATGAGCAGAAGTGCTTAGAAAAAAATCAGTGTATTTAATTTTTGTATTTAAAAAACAAGTTATTTTCTTGACGAAGCAAAACCATGTAATGCATATACATTTTTGTATTATTGCCGATACGTGTTAAAAGGCAACTTGTTAATATATTTAATCATTATGAGAAGAGAGTACAGATGAAATGGTTTATTTTTATTTCTATTTGGTTGTGCAGAGCCTCCTCTGTATTGGCAACGTGCTGGCATCAAAGAATATCAGTTTACATATATACTAAAGTGTAATAAGATTCCACCAAAGGACATTTAATTGTTTTCTTGTTGCTTTAACACTGAAAAATTTAAGTGAATAAAATATATTGAGGAAAACAAGGTCTTAGGTCTTATTTCTTTCTTTTGTGTGTAAAACATGGACATTGTAATTTGAGATAGCATAAGTGATGAAGTCTAATCATTTAGACACACCATGCCTTATGTGGGAGAGGATGGGTTTCTGTCTTTAAATAAACAGCTCTACCAGGGGTCTAGGCTGACAGCATGGCAGAGTGGTTATAGACATAACATGGTTAAAATGGTTGCATGATTATTGTAGCCCTGGGATTTCAGCTATGTAGAATTTGCATTCCCTGAACAGCCTCAGTAACTATTCATTAGTATAATACATTGATGATATTTCACCAGCACTCAAAAATGATTACTACCCTGAAAGAAAATTCTGTCATCATGGAAAACTTAATTATAATAACATACCTCATACATTTGTACACATATATGTGATAAAAGATTAGTTTAATACTCTTGAATATGCTTGTATTTGAATGGCACTTCATGAGCTGTTGGCATGCTGTGAAACACATTATGGATGTTGTCCTGCAGTAGTCGATCCCACGCAGTGTTTGCTGCAGTCCACAGCACCCAGCTGCTTCTTCATCTTCTCCTCCAGCATCTTTGTTGTACTTTAGTCCTGAATATCCTCGGTGGGATATAAGTCAAATGACTGTGATCCTCCATCCATAAATTCCAGCGCCTCCTCAAAGGCACAAAGACAAGTGATATTATCCTGTTATCCCGAGTCTCCAAAACCGTCTTCCCACAATAATCTAAGAGCAGACCACAGATCATTTGTGCACAGACTGTTACAGGTAAGCACCTATATACGTGGTGAGTAATTTCTTTTGATGACAAGCATATTTACTTGAAGCGTACATTTAAAACTATAACTGCAGTCTTTCCACTGAAGAAAAATGCATTATTTTCATATTGCATTTCTACCACTCCAGTGCAATCACAGATTTTACAATGTATTTGTTTAGAATAAACAATACTGGCACTGTTGAACAACTTTGTTAATTTAGCATCAAAGATTATAATTGATTCCTCTTAATTTCTGCTACCTAAATTTAAGCAAAGTGTAGAGAAACTTATAAAACACAACCTTGCTGAAATCTGACTGGAATACAGAGAGGAGTTTTGTTAGAAAAACAAAGCAAAACAATGCTGAAATCTGAATCATTATTCCCTACATTTCATCCAGCTCCAACTTCAGAGATAAATTACTGCAGCTTTTCAACATCAAACGCAAACTCTTTGCACTTCTGGAGGGAGTTATAATTGGGGAAATGTTGGAAAATGTGATGAGCTTCATTGGTATTTATGTGCTATTTGTCTTGAATTCAATCCGGTAAAGATTTGTTTCAGTGGAATGCTTTGTCAGAGGGGCAAATTAAATATTAAAAGGTATCGACGTCTTGCTGAGAGGCTGTGTTCAAAGTTTATTCAGTGTAGTAGGCCTCGGCAGCCAGGAGACAGTTCATCCATAACGTGAAAAATTCAAAATTCACATCTTGTAGAGCTGATATTTTTTGTTTATTAATTGAGGTGTTTTTTCTTTTGTCTTGTGTTTTTTCTTCCTCTTTCAGTAAAATGTATCAGGCATGTATCATTCACCGGATGCTGTATGGTTGTATGATGTGTTGCAGTAAAATTACACATTGAATGCTTTGTTTTTCTCTGTGGCTTTCTCTCCTTCTGAAACTTCATCACTTTTATTCTCAAAAAATATTATTTTTGCACCTTGTGATGCTGACTTTCACACATCTAGAGATGTAAAAACAGGAACTTGTTCTGGGGAAAAATAATTCTGAGAAAGTTAAAGGTACAGATAGCTAGTGTGATCGTTCCTATAATTTTCATTCCAAAATTTAGAGGTTGAAAGAAGAACTGGTGGACATTTTGACTAATTTCTCAGCTAGCAGTTTGTTACCTAGTGTTTCTTGCGAAGGCCTGAGGAAATCTCAGCCATGCCAGAGACTGTGTGAAGAGGTCTTCTGATGTGTGCGAATTATGAAGTCATTTACCCACAGGATGTGCAGTTTCTATTAAAAGTGTAAAAAGTCTATTGAGTGTTAGATACATTTACAGATCTTTAAATTATAGTTAATGAATACTTTTTTTAAAATGAGGATGTTTCTAGGGAATGACTGATGAAAATGAGGTAATATATGTAAAGGAATGCATTGGCAGAGTTCCAGTGTGCTTGCTGATTAAATTATTCCACTGTCTGTAGAGGCCCCAGTGCAGCCATGAGCTAGGAAATCATTTCCAAATCCCACATAGCTTCCCGAGTTCCAGGCCTGTTAGAGCCCGTCCGTTTCTCCCTCTCCACACACACACACACACACACACACGCACACACACACACACAACAGATGCAGACACACACATATGCAAGCACACATAAATGTGTACACTAACACATCTACAAGCACAGTACATACACAATCAAGTTCTAGATATTAAATATGTTGATTTTTTCCATGTGAGATAATTATTATGTGTAGGTATAGTACATATTGGACTGGTGCACAATGAAAGCAAAAGGGTGAAATGCCTGCACATGTCTTTGGTCATGATATAACCAGGATGAATACATGTCAGTGTTATAAAAAAAAAAATGTTCATCAAATATGGCCTCCAAATTTTTTTTCTCTTCTCTTTGTGAGCTGAAAAAAAATGCAAATCATTTGGTTCATTTGTTCTATAATTTGTCAGAATCTGAATTTTCAAAGCATATCTTGGAAAAGCTGCCAGGGTGCAAGAAGGAATGTACCTGATTAGCAGCCGAGACTGAGCATCGGGAGGGAGAGGCTCTCACTAACGCTGAGGAACGCTAATGGGTTTTAAAGCCAATACAGCCAATATAACTCTGTATCCAGGACAAGGTGATGACCATTTAGGGGAAATGAGACACCAACAGTGGTGCAAACTAACCTTTTTCACCCAGGGGTGCCAAGCTGGTATAGAGGCCCTGCTATGACAATGACGTCTCACTTGCGTTTTCCCAGTACATTTTTACAGACACCTTTGGTGTGCTTGTTTGTGAAGGTTCCTCACCATGGCACTGTTTTTAGCTGTTTATTGTGCCCTGGTGTCTGCCAGCATGCTGGGCAGTGAATTAAAATAGACACACATTGGTCTGGGAGAAACAGCTCATCCCAGATTCCTCACCTTCAAAGGGTTGCTACTTACACCGTTTCATTGTGTTCCAGATCCAAAGCAACATGCCCAAAAAAACACTAACACTGCCTTACCGAGGCATGCTCACACACACTGAATTCAGACCAGTCCTTGTTTTGTCTGTAAATTGTATAATGGTCTGTGGAACTGAAGATGCTGAAGGTGAAATGAAAAATATGTTGTTGTGACTCCCATGTTCTGATGACTGTAATGTAAAAATCCAATTTATTTTTTAACTTTACAGTTTACCTAAATATTTCAATTGTTTTTTTTTTTTTTTCTTACAGTAAAACATGGCTAATATTACTCAACAAGAAAAAAAAATCCTAATCAATAATTGTATGCAGTTTATTTTGTTGGTTCATCGTTGACATTGAAGCGGCCAATGAATTAGAATTTTATCTCTCGGTCTTTCTTTTTTTTGTCTTAAAAGCCAAACTAGTGGCAGAAGTTTATGAAATTGCAGAAAGACTTGGGATTACAGAGGGCTGTGCTGTGTTGCCAGGATGAAGGAGCTCAGAGTGATTCTCATGGAGGGTTTATGTAAGAGGACCAAGTCCCCGCATCTGTGAGCCATCACTCCCAAAGCCCTACCGCAACCCAGAAAAAGACATCCAGCGGCCACACAGGAAATTGACTCTGTACACCAGCAAACGTAGCACACGCACAATCTTTCTTGGCATTCGCGTATTGATTCGTGACCTTGGTCAACATTCTGTTTTACTGCATTATCGCAACACTGTTCAGTGTGCGAATCGATGCGGAGAGTGAACCAGAGAGATCAGACATTGATTTGTTTTTCTTTTTGAGCAGTCGTATTTATTTTTCAAGCATCCCGGCGCTGCCTCTGCCTCGGTTTGACGTGAGCCAGTTTACAGATCACATTGTCTGCAGAGACAGCTAAATTATTTCAAAAAATACATAAGAATTCTTAATGCCAGCACCATTACACTTTCCATTTTATAACTAGAGTATGATTTATCCTATGTTAGTTAATGACTGTATACGGACAACATCAAGAACCACAAATAATTACCACAGGGGTGAAAATGGGAATTGAAAGGTAGGTGAACTTCAGCGATGGGAGGGGGTACTACCAATTTGGGAACTGGAAGGGGAGATAAGGTGCCACCCATAAATTTCTCCCCTCAACCAAAGTATCTAAAAGTGTTCAAGATTATAATAGGAGAGAAGCTGATATCAGTCTTCAGTGATGTATGTGCTCAATTAGTGAGCGCCTTCAGTCTGTGTCAACAGCTTTTGTTTGGGATGCCTATTACAATCTTAACAGATGAAATGATCACATTATCAGCAGTAAATGTGAGGGAATCTCATGCTGGCTGCTCTACCCATTAAAGTAGTTGTAAGTGAATGAAATGTACATGCTCCAGAACACCAGGTCTGTGCAACATGTTGGGCACCTCAGTTGCTATGCTGCACAAGGATAGTACAATAAAGGGAGTTTGGTAGAATAATGGTGCATGGGATATATTTTGGGATTCCACATTCACTTTTACCTATGTGTGACATGGCGGGTAAAATGCCATAGCTTTGCTACTCAGTAAGGCAAATGTGCCAGTATCTCCTTCTGCCTCATCCAGCCCAGTCTAACTAAAATCATACACAGATATACTACTACACTTCATATACAGTATTGATATGAATAATTGTAGAAGAAGGAAAATATGCTAACTACTATAACTTTTGTCATTGACCCAAATGTATTCCTTCAGATGTTGCGTCAGCATTACCTTGGTAATACCAATGGTTCGGTGACTAATGAATGCACTCAAGGCTCCATTTTTCAAAGTAACAGACATCTGTGGAGGGTAGGGCACCAGAGACTGTCTGAGGATGTTGTCATGGCAAAATTTCTTGTACTGTGATTAAGTGTTACGTGCCAGGCTTTTCTGCTGTACTGAATTATGTAGCTGCCATGAACGATTTCTTTGGGGAAATAGTCTGGTCATTTCCTCACGTTTCAGGGAGCGTCTGTAGCACTTGAACATAGATCACCCACTGCCCATCCAGGTACAGCCCATGAAAAAAGAGGATTTCTAATGCTCTTCTTAAATTCAGCTCCCTTTGTGGCATGGCGAACAGAGAAATATTGGCTTTGAAGATCAGGAAATTATTATGATTTTTTAATGAGCTTAAAACAAGAAATTGAAGCAGAATTCAACACAGTCAAAACATTTTGCTTAAAAACAAAGAGGTTAAACCTCTGGCCATGAGAGCTGAAGGTCTTGTGAACAACTGTAATTTGCTTCCCTCTGAGCACAGAAGAATCACAGTGGGTGAAAACAACCAGTAATTAGAAGAAAAATCTTGTGATTTTACAGATAATAAATAACATTCTGATTGTATGTGCAGTCATTTTCATAAATGTTCACACGAGGGTGGAATTGAACAGTATTTCTTGTGACAATGACACATGAATTAGGGAACTTGAATAAACCAATACATTTTATGCAGCATTAAATTGTAAAATGGATTGTCTGGATACCACTGAATATGGGTGGATTACTAAGGATTAAGGATTAGCCCAAATAATATGATTCTGTCTCCAATGAGATCTGCTGATGTTAGCCTGTTAAAGAGTAGCCTCTGTTTCCAGACATGTTTTGGTATGCGCACACCTTACAATGGACCTTGGCGTCACATAGTCTGGGATCTTTGTGATTCAAGCCCATATTGCCCTGGTGATTCCCATGGTATCACCATACCTTTAAAGCTGCCATGGACTCTCAGTCAGCTCTGTCTCTCTGCAGTCAGTAATACAGTGTCATTAATGCTTATCTTCAAAAAGAAAATCATGTTGCGTTTTAATTATAATTAGTTGCCATAGCGTATGAGATGACTCATAATTTCCGGTTAGTCGTGTTTGGACGATGTCACAGAGCTGGCTAAAAATAAAAGTGACTAGGCTGTTCAGAAAATCATTTTCAAGGTCAGTCATTTGTTAAATCATGATTAGTTAATTATAGATTTACATTTGCCCACATGCCAAGAATTTTACTTGCAGCACAAGGATATATGGTAAGATTGTGACAACATAGGATATGGTTTATATGTCTAAAATTAACTTTTGGCTCACAAAAAAAAAAAAAAAAAACATAAAAAAGACTCAACTGAAATTAAGGCATTTGAGAACAGTAATATAAAGGACCATCCACTATGTGTATAGTACTATTTGTATACTAGTGTGAATGATTTAACGTTTTAATTTCATTTGAAGAATGACTGATATAGTTATGACCCTATAACCTGAACCTGTAGGCATCCGTGTGCAGAGGACATGATGTTTATCAGAGTCAGCTGCTCCTGACTGTTTTGGACCACATGAAATAAACTGGACACAGCAATGTCAGCATGGCTAGCTGCGCCCCAGCATCACATTGTAGCGAATTACGGGCGGGACACCACTGAATTCTCTGCTTCTTTTAATTACTTTATTGTCAGGGTGTGCAGCATGACTCAGAGCGAGATATTTTAATTGATATCACATTGGCAAAAAGGTGATTGCAGCTCTGGAAAAGAGGCTGTTTTTCACTCAACTTACATCCAATTGGCCAGTTTGGTTAACTTTTCCTAAAACAATCTTACAAGTGCATTTCACTGGAGTTCTATGCTGCCCATGTGAAGAATCACAAATATTGGCAACATGGAGAGCAGAATAAGAGGAAGGAGCACAAGCAGCAAAGACTCCCAGGAAGGTCTCCATCTGCATGCTAGACGAATAAGATAAATCCAATTAGTCCTACCCCCTGTGTGACTGCGCGTGGGCCCCACAATTTTCTAACTTCTTGTATTTTTCCTGCTCTTCTTCTTACCCCACACCGCTCTTACCACGTTTTCTCATTAATTAGAAGTGTGCATGTTCACCTGTACCTGGATTCCTGAGCCCTCTCAGCAGGACGTAGTCCCTGCATCACCACAGCTCAGACGAACGCCCCCCCATCCACACCAGGGCTCTCCATGTGAGGCCACATCTGACTCCCACAGGATCTGGCTGAAGTGTTAACATAATGCTAATCACAAAACTTGCCTCCCACTTCTTTTCGCCGTTGAATTTCAGTGATAATGCAGCTCAGATGAGGTTAGTATGCATGCATTCATATTTAGGTATGTATGTATTAGAGTCCATTTTTATATAAAATGAATGGACTACCAAGAATACCTGGATCATTGACAATGTATTGTGCAGCAGATCGCTATTCACTATATTGTGCTGCCTTGTGACAGCCTTATGACAACATTAGAAATGGTGTTCTTCTTTTTTTTCTTTCTTTTTCTCATGTTATGATAGTAGAAATTATGTATGCATCTCCATATATCTTGTATATTATGTGTGTCTATATATATGAAATAAATAAAAAGTAAAAAAAAAGAAATGTTGTTCTTCATTTACTTAAGGCTGCATCACTGTACTCTAAAAAAAACCCAATGCTTTAAGTGACAGTTAAGCATTGGTAAAAGTCACTAAATGCAGGAAATCCAGTGAACCAATGCAGTTGTAAACTTGACCTATATGTGGACAAGGCCTTCCAGCATGTGTTAATGTTAGACCAGCAAAAGGGTGACTATGCAGGTCTACTTTACTTCACACAATACAGACTCAGCTCCAGGGAGGTGGCTGGGGATTCAAATGGTCTTTTTGAGGCATAAAGAAAAACACATTCATTAAGACTTGGGGCACGGATATTCCTCCACTTAACTAATAGTGCTCTGTATTATGTATAGTTCAGTAACCTTGTGAGACCTGGGAGTTCATGCTGCACATGAGTCATTGTTTTTCCCAGCCACTGGTCTCTGTGTGCTGTTTTTCTGTTTTCCCAGGCTGCGGCCCACAGTGTACACATAATCTCCCTAAGCACATAATGCCTGAGTTCCCTCGGCATACTGCATCTGTTTATCAGGGTAGACAGCTGTGTGCACTTTGGGAGTACAAACAATCTAATGCATTGCTAGACACAGTAAACTCAGGACCGATCCAGTGTATAAGGGGAGAAATGCCAGTGCATTCCGTCTCAGTTTTTTTTTTTTTTGTCCCATGTGTCGTTTATCCACTATTACATTCTATAGGCTGGGAAAAGCAATTGCACAGTATGGAAACATTTTCAGCCATAAAAGATTGTTATTTATGTCCAACAGCTATAGCACCCTGTGCCTCAGCCTCTACATAATGGCTAAAGCTTATCATGGCTGGTCTTGGTTAGCACTTGGAGGACAGACCTCCAGGGAGAAATAGATTGGTGCTGGTTGTGGTGTTAATGGGCCAAAAGGGAGCGTCTTCCCTCTGAATAAAAAAAAAAATCGATGTCCCAGTGCGGTGAGGGGGACACTCACTGTAGAAGACATTCTCTTTTCAATGAGAAGCCCTGATTCACAGTGGTCAGTAAAGACCTGTGGTTTTTACTGCAAAAATAGAGGCTTCCCCTGTGTTCGGCCAAATTTCTCCAGCAGTCTTTCTAAATCTAGTCATCTGGCTTAATATCTTGATCTTTACCTCAGCTGATGAGTGGTGAACATGTGTGTGCAAAAGGGCCACTGTGCATCATGCCGGTAAGTGTCTCAATTTGGATGTGGTTAAGTTTCCCTACCACACTGTGAAGTGCTTTGAGATCATGAAATGACAGATGCAAACCATTATCAGTATTCTTATGTGATATTTGTCTGTCAGTTTTTGCTATTGGTTGCCTTGATAATTGTTTTCTTATACTAGCTTTATGAAGCTTCTGGGCCAGTTTTTTTTTTATTTTAATGGCTATCAATGGAAAGGAGGGCCACTTAAACATTTAATGCACTCAGCTACCTTAGCGGGTTACTTTTATCTTTTAAGTGTGCTCAATATTCGGCACAGGTCCAAAGTCTGCAAAGGCACAAACACTGCTGATAACAGTTAAATTGTTATAAAACAGAATAAGTAATGCCAACTAATTCATTTAAGTATGCTGTTTTCTGGGACCTCATTTTGGCTCTCCCTCTCACTCTTTATGAACACTATCCATCAGCGGATTTGTCAAACGTAACATTTTCAGTGACCAGGGGTCGAGTCAGCTGAATCAGTGCCCCACAAATGCCCTGGATCATCAAGGATTAGACTTCAAGGGCAAAAAGCGAGGTTTGTTCTCTGAAGATTTAACATTAATCCTCAGCGGCATGGAGCCTGCAATAAGTTTTACGTTGTACCCACTAACGTTCCTAAATGGTCTTGTAAAATAAATAGAGTTTTAACCTAAAAGTCATTATTCTAAGCATTTGTTCCAAATGAATTAATTATTATATATAAACAGTAGTATGTGTTTTAAACCTTTAAGCCTCTATTCAAGGGTGGTCTTTAAAAAGAAAGGATCCATTATGTATTTATTTATGAAAAGCATGTGCTATCTGATTTGTGCATACTTTGTGTTCCATGCTAATGCGCTCATCATTTAATTGTGTATATAAGCACATATCCTCTGAGGGACATGCTACTACTACCCAGGATCCAATCAGCTAAATTAAGTCTTTTTAGAGCATGTTCAATACATTCACAAAGTATTTTTATCCTCAGTTTTTTTCCGTTTTTCCCGACCCAAATTCAACCAAACATCTTGATCTCCCACAGCTCCCCTTTCCTGCTGACATGTTGTGATGTAAAGTCTGTTAAACTCAGATTGCATATGTCGTTAAAAAGGCTGATTGGGTTTGACTGGGTCCAGCCTGGGACTCCATTCAGGCTCTTTATTCATCCATCGACTGCTCTGTGCAGTCAGGGCATCACAGGAGTGCACTTCACGTGCAATATGCACAGGTTGACTGTGGGTGCCAATTCTACCAGGGAAATATCTCAGTTCACAACTGTACAGTGACGCTGGGAAAGTCCTGTTGACTGGGATCATCCCTCACTATTTGATTAACCTGTCGGTCATCGAAAAGGACTGGCAGCCATAGATGGCGTTAGTGCAGTCAAAAACACATTACAGACCATTGATGATTGCTATAGTCAGGGCCAATGCTTTTTACTGGACATGACATCTGGGAGGTCCTAAATAAAACTTTATGAAACAAAGAATTGTCCTGTCTAGTGCCTACACAGAAACATCATTTCTCATTCTGGTCTGGCTGGGCAGCTCAGCTGTCTCTCCAGTGCTCTGAGTCATAATGCAGACATTGATGTATCCAGCCAAATTACTTTGTGCAATTCAATTTAAATTTTTAACAAAAAAGTTGAGGTCAGGCTAATTAGACTAATTGTCCATTTTGTGATACTGACAACATTTTGCATTATGGAAATTCGTTTAACAGCTTGAGTTCTTACATCAAAATTTCGGGGTGATGGCACCACTTGTTTTGAACAGCAAAACTAGAGACAAAATAGACCATCAGGAATTTTAGAAGACTAACAAAATATGCAAGGCTATTGATGACATAATAAAGTCCTTTGGAATGATATCATACAGGCTGCCATGCATGGTGCATATGAAAGCGGTTGTGGTCAGTATATACATACAGAAGGATTTCAGAAGCTAGCATGGCAAATGAACAGGGTCTAACATGGTTGACGAAGTTAATTGTCATGGTGATGCTGATTTTTTTTTTTTAGCAAAATGTGGAAAAATATTTTTATGTTCTCACAGCAGTTGATATATTGACTGCCCAGAATGTATATCTGTTTTAGCCATGCTTTCACAGAATGTATACCTGTTATAGCAGTGCTTTCACAGAATGTATACCTGTTATAGCAGTGCTTTCACAGAATGTATACCTGTTATAGCAGTGCTTTCACAGAATGTATACCTGTTATAGCAGTGCTTTCACAGAATGTATACCTGTTATAGCAGTGCTTTCACAGAATGTATACCTGTTATAGCAGTGCCTTCACAGAATGTATACCTGTTATAGCAGTGCTTTCACAGAATCTATACCTGTTATAGCAGTGCTTTCACAGAATCTATACCTGTTATAGCAGTGCTTTCACAGAATGTATACCTGTTATAGCAGTGCCTTCACAGAATGTATACCTGTTATAGCAGTGCTTTCACAGAATGTATACCTGTTATAGCAGTGCTTTCACAGAATGTATACCTGTTATAGCAGTGCTTTCACAGAATCTATACCTGTTATAGCAGTGCTTTCACAGAATCTATACCTGTTATAGCAGTGCTTTCACAGAATCTATACCTGTTATAGCAGTGCTTTCACAGAATGTATACCTGTTATAGCAGTGCTTTCACAGAATGTATACCTCTTTGGAGCAGAGCAGTCTGTGGGTGCTCCATCTGCCTGATTCAATAGCCTGGGTTTTTCCGAATGTGAAGAGAAGGGCACTTGCTTGTAATGCAGTAGGACCTTGGTTCATGCTCAACTTAGCGCTCACTCTTCCATGCTACATCGGTGGCAGGGTGGAATAGGCCTTGCAGCCTATAAGCCAGTTTGGGTCGTTCATTACATTACATGCACTTATTTGAAGAGGTTCCTGCAATGTGTGGAATTCTCTTGTCTTCTTAAGGGGGGTGTTACTGCAACAGTGTGGTATGGGGGGTACACTGTTGGGTGCATTTAGGACTATAAGAGCTTGGTTTATATCCCTACTCTACAATGCTACACTATGGCTTTTTCTATAGATGTGTTTTTGAAAAAGGTTTCTTGGGACTGTAACCCATTTGTTAATTGTGGATTATCTGTGAAATAATTCACCAGTTTACACTGCTAATAGATTGCATGGGTATATGATAAAGAATGAATCTGCAAATAGAGTAAAGCAGCATATCCTGCCATGATATCAGGAACGTTCCTCTGATTTTCAAATAAAAAATGTCAGAAAATTACATCAAAATATTGCAGTTTATTTGCTTTTATTGCACATTGCTAGACTGCTGTAACATAAATGAATCTGAATCTTGTGGTGCTCAAAAATGGTTTTGATCATCCCTTTCTTCTAGCTAGCCAGCTATGGAAGCACTTCCAAAGACAACAGTCTCCACTGCACAAGATAACATGTTTTCTTGCAAGTATTGTATCTTGTGTCAAGAAATTGTAACTGTGTTTAAAATGTCTTAAATGACATCTCTAAAATGTCATGAATTACTTCAAGCAGTTTACACAGATATAGCAAAAATCTTCTAAAATAGCATGTCTGAAATTAGCAGTGAAATAAGCATTTCACGTTAATAAATCAAAACAAAATTGTTTGAAGAGTATTATGTTTAACTAGGATTGCATTCAAATGGCAATGCTTCCTGACTTTAAATATATGAATGGATTATTATATTCATTATGAAAAATAAATTATGAAAATATATTTTCCTGTCTAAAATGTAAATATGACAAGAGTGTACAGTGTTTTATTCAATATATATTTTAGAGGATTTAGTCCAACAGTATACATTTCCTTCAATGATTTTTATTCCTAGAATTATATGTACTTGACAGTTTTCTCAAAAAAATCTGTAGTTTTGCTAATTATTGCACAAGGTTAGATTTTTGTCTTATTCTGACATATTGTGACTTGTTCAACCGCTGAAAACAAAACATA
The DNA here is from genome assembly GCA_022829145.1 of Albula goreensis. Taxonomy (NCBI): domain Eukaryota; kingdom Metazoa; phylum Chordata; class Actinopteri; order Albuliformes; family Albulidae; genus Albula; species Albula goreensis. The sequence goes on along the minus strand of CM040753.1, from coordinate 9,840,735 downwards.
TTTTGTGCATCTGAATTAAATATGACACTTCAAGCCTTGTCTCCAAAAATGATAAACATTCAAACAAAACACCTCTGACATTTCCTTGAAATGCCTTTGTGTTTCTCAGTCAGAATGTCGGGGGAAATGACACGGTGTGTAATGTCACGGATAGGGGATTGTTCTGGAATGGTCTTAAATTGCAGGTCCAGGCTGAGAAGGCCAGAGGGCAGCCATTAACCAGCATTCCAGCATCATGTCTTTATTCAGAGAACAAAAGGCTGTCTCTGACTCACCCTTTAATGCTACGTTATTGCCATCTCTACCTGTTAATAAGAGAAAATAAGGGCACTATCATCACACATATCGTTATGCCACAAGCCTAATTGGGATAGTTTTATGAGCACATAGGCAACCATTTAATGCCCAAAGGGTGAAAGGAAGGCTGTCTGTTTTCTGCCTTCTTCTCTCATTTTTTTAGCAAGCTCCTGTGGTTGTAGCTGAAGGACAGCTCCATTATCCCACTGGAAATATATGTATGCACCATAGGCACAGCAAAGGCGATTAAAGATAATATGTCACCCAATGTCAAAATTATCATATCAATTAACTTTTTCACTGAGAGACATGTTTGTGAAAGAATTAATAAATCTAAATAATAATAGTTATCTAATGAAATTCACAATACATGAAAGTATATGTACACGCACACACGTATCATGCACCCCCACATACACACACTCACACTCTCACACTCACAAAATCACACACAAAATGCATTACCTCATCAAATATGAACACACATGCATACACACATACACACGTAAGTATGCATGTGTGCATACATGTGCATGTGTATGTATGTAAGCGTTTATCAAACTGTATTCAAACCTCTATTTTGATGAGGAAATGCAATCTATATGAATATACCTCTGCACAAAATAACGTATGTGTTTTATTTGGCTCATCCTCAAGAGACAGACAGGTGCATGAGTGATACAAATTATTCTTGGCATTTGCACACAGGCTTGTGTTCTACTTGAAAATGCAGCGTTTGGGGACAGAGATATAAATACAGCAACCTGCAGTCATACAGCTCGAGCAGTGTATGTCTCCTCTCTGGCTCTAAACGTCTTGGGGTATATCAGCCTGTTTTTGGTGTTTAACGTTTATGGTCACAGCAGTAATTAAACAGAATGGAGGCCATGAAGTGAGACCTTTCCCTTATAACTTGCACAGGTGAAATAAGGCTATTTCAGCTCATATACTGTACTGATACACTCATTCCCAAGCTCAGCTGATGGAATATTGAGTCAGTGTTACACACAGAGGCACACATGCGCTGTGCTGCATGTTATCATTAATCACTGACAGAAACAACACAGGTGGCATGGAACTGCTGAAAATCATGAATGGGTAATCAATCGCAATGAGGCACATTTACCTATTAATTATTATTTAATTATCTATAAATGTGTCAAAAGGAAGCACTTCTCATGTAGTGGAATACTATATAGTATATTTTATTCATCGTTTTATTGTATTTTATTCAGCCTTGATATAAAGGCTGCCATTCGATATGATCCTGTTCAGCTCAACCTGATAAAGCTTAATATAATTTTACTGTAAATGAATAGAGTGGATGTGGACCCCTTCAATAACAGCCTGATTCAGTCAGCAGGGGAGCAAGATCTGGGCAAGAACTGAAACTTGCAGCGCAACTGCTCCCATGAACATTTTTTAATGCTGCTCTTGTGGAAGTAAATATCCATGAGTCAACATCTATCTGTTTACAAATATTATATATTTATATATAAATATATAAACAAAACTGAAAGAGAAATAGGTTATGTCTTATCAATACCCACAATAATTGCGTAACAATAAGCGGTTGTATTCATTTCCAGATATTTTTGTTGGTGTGATACTGTAAAATTCTGCCCATCATAACAACGGAATTTAATATGACCGTGCTAGTCTGCCATGCTTCCTGCGACATCACCAGCCCTTATCTGACAAATATCAAGAACAAAGAGAGAGGTGAACATGAGACGGGAGAGCGGCGCTTCGACAGGCTCTGGGTTAGGCGTGGCTGAAAAAGTGCCAGAAAGAACGTGTTCAGAAAGATCAAAGCATCATCCCAATCGACCACACGGAACTGTGAAGGGGGCGGGGAATCCTAAAAGGTCTATTTAACACATGAGGAGAACCAAACGGGGAGATTTTATTCGCAATAAATGCTCTCCAATTAGATATAATGGGAAAATTTGCATATGACCTTTTTGTGGGTTTTTTTGGTAGTGGAATAACGTTCAGCTTGTGCATACATATGGAAAAAAAGGGGTGATTAAAAACATGTTTGGTGCCACGTGCGCGAGGGAGGTCGCCTGAGAAACGCTTCACCTGGTAAATTGATGTCAGCGTGGGTCGGCCCAGTGGTGCATGCTGAAGCACCACACTCTGTGCAGACTCCTGCCGACGCTCGGTCCCCCGGCACCTTCGTTCACAAGCGATACTTTGCGCTGCTCTCAGTCTCGCAAATCTCACCTAACAGCCATCCCTCTCGCCGCATTCTTGTCGCTCGCTCCGGAGCATCCCACTGCGAAAACCTGATCGAGCTAATTAACTTTTCCCCCCTTTTCATCTTTCTTGAATAATTTGGCCGAAGCCCGTCACGTCGCCAAACGGATCCTGGCGATGTGAAAAATGACATTTCCAGTGCAGGACAGGAGGATGGTCAAGTTAATGAATGGCTGCCAGATGTCCCTTATTAGGTTAATGCGCTTCTCTCTCCCCGTTGTTCTCCGCTGGGAGACTGCGCGCTCGGGCAAGATACGGTCAGGATGCGGGCAAGCGTTATTCTGAGCCCCATATTTTAGCGTATAAGTAATCTAAACCCATTTCAGGGTTTATTAGCGCGGCGACACTTCAGCATAACCTTATGAAACCGCGGGACATGGCATCTGCGCTTTTTACGGGGTGCCAATGCACAAAGCGCTTGTCACTGCGCTAAACGGGCAGCTTAAATGACGAGCGCGGACCCACGCACTGACCCAGAGTGCTCTCTCCTATTCTGCAGGGTCAGCTGCAGCCAGCCGTCTCGACAGGACCAAGCTATAGTTTAGCAGACACTCAAAAACATTGAGTGATAGACGTGCCTCGGAAAGTCACCACACTGTATGCGCCAGGGCTTTTTTTTTTCTTTTTTTTAATGAATCCGACTATACTGTAATTGCCTCATTTATTATCATTGCTACTCTGCATGAGTAATTGCCGGGAACACACTCTGATACCGTAAGGACCTTTTTAAACACTCAGATTATGCTAAATATGGTAATTAATTGCACTTAATTTATTAGATTGTCATTTTACAGGCCGTTGGTGTCTTTTTTATGTTTGTCCTTTATTGCTGGGGTCTTGTTCGTTTGAAACAAGATATTTTTTTAATCGCAAGCTTATCAATCCAGTTTTATTCCTTATGTCTATCAGCCTCTCTCGCTTTATATTGGTTATCTCAACCCATAAATGTGTACATACATTTCAGTTTACTTTCAATTATCGTTTTACAAACTCGAAATAAGATAGCAATGCCATTGAAAAACTATTTCAATAAGCGGTTCTGTACTACCACATTTTTCCTTTATGGTTTCATGTTGTATCAAAAAGGTTCCCCTGTTACTGTGTGTAAATAATAATATTTTGGTGCTTCTGGATATGTGTGAGGCCTTGAAATGATTTGTCCTGTCCACCTGTGATACATCACTATTCACATATTGCTCAGTAGGTCATGCTGTGGAGAGATTACATACTGGCATATAGCAAATGTTGGGATTTTATAAATTCATATATGTCTGATTTTACTCAAATAATCAAATGTATGCCCTTGACTACTTGGTAGATTAATATTATTTGATTTGTATTTCTATCCCCAAAATGTTGTGCTAATTTGAGAACTGAAATTTGTTTTGTATGTAATAGTGTTGAATACATAAGGAAACTCAGTTACATTCTCCAGAGCCTTGAATAAATGAATATAATCTTGTATAGACAGGTTATGCAAGTATGCTGCATACATGTACAGTTTGATCACAAGTTATATAACAGTTATACAGGGGATAGACAACCCCTTTGCCTTCTGAGAAGCTTGAGTCCTTCTAGCATGAGCACTGCAACACAAGTTTTGAACTGTTGCTAGTGGGATATAGGACCACTTTTCAAGATGGAAAGCCTCCAGTTCTTTGAGAGATCAAGGGTATACTATAAAAAGGAAATATAATCTGCATTGTCTCTGCTTTGCACTAGGCAATGTGGGTTGAAGTCTTCCTTCGGCTGATCAGACCATATTATTTCCTCCCGTTGCTCTGAAGTCAGGGATCTGTGCTCCTTACAATGGTTTGTGCGGTGTTGCAACAGTGGCCATGGTTACGAAAAGGCTATGGATACAATGGTAGGCTGACCATAAATATCAGTTATGTGAAGCTTACAACATGTGATTTGGTTTGAGACTGGGTAGAATGAATTCTATGATCATTTATGATCCACCTGTTCTTCTTTCCTGATGTAGTTTCTCTTTGATTTGCATCTTTCATCTTTATTTTCGGTACTTTTCCCTTGACATGTAAAATTATTTTACTGTTACTGTAACAAACACACATTCAATTTAAGAACATATTATTTCTCCAATTTTTACATTTGTTTGATTGCTCACATCACTTTAGAGTCTCAAATATAGAAGTGTTCATTGTACAATGTCTCTTGTAGTAGAAGCATTGAAAGTAATGTTGAAATAAACCTGTTTAGACCCCTTTTTAATTGCAATTCAGTTACTTCAATATGTGAATCATTTTTCACGTGGTATTTCCATTACTTTTCCTGTTCTTTCTATATAATAATAGTATAATGGGCCATAGTAATGCTCAGAGAGGAAGGGTTTCAGTCAGCATGATATTCTCCAACTCACCACACAATAGTAACTGTGATCACCCTCGCACCTTTAGTCTGCCTCTGAGAAGTGCATCAGTGCAGCTCTTTCTGTGCATGCCCCCACCTGAATTAAACAATGGCTTTGAACATTGATGAGGAGGACCACCAATTACAACTGTTAACTCAGAACTGCTGAATAAAATGAAATAGGGATAACCCTTATGAAAAAAAAAAAACATTCATTCTGCATGAGTGTTTTTTGGCATTTTACATGTTCACATGTACTTTACAGATTTCCATAAGTACACCAGATATTGTCATATGTGTAAGTCATGTGATCACATGTTGTCAGATTTACTCAATAAGTAATTGCATGTAATCACATACATGCAAGCTTTTCCATAACTAATGAGGCACTCAAGATTTTTACATTGCGAAAAAAATATGTTAAAAAATCTGTGTCATTCCAACGGTGCCCCTACAGTTTTCTATCTAGTTAACATCAGATATCAGCGATCAGCTTACCACTAACAAACCTAAAATCACCAACCATGCATATGGTTCCTCACTGCACCATTGTAGCTTGGGTGCTACTGAAGCATACTGGGCTTATAGAGGGTAATAACAGTAGGGTAAGTGGCTGCGGTCTGAATTAGATAAACACTAGCTGGATAGTGCTTCAAAGAAACAAAGTGACCTCAGACAGCATAGAGGCTCTGCAGAAGAGCTGACGACATCACCTTTCAGAAAGACGAATGAAAGTGGAAAATATCTGGAGGCAGCCAGGGGCCGCGTGGGACTGGGGGACACGCTGAACGGCACAGCGGCTGGCCGAGAAGCTTTTTCTCACTCAAAGCGAACACACACCAAGTCTCATTATGCTTCCCGTGCTAAACAAAAAGCACACACGCAGAGCGGCACAGCCATTCCAATGACGCCCATTCCCTTGCCTCACCTGAGCACTGACCTCATTCTCACCTTTCTCTTGAGCAGGTGGTTAAACGTGCGCACAGAGCTAAGAGCTGAGGAACTAGCTGATTCCCTCTGTGCCAGGTGTGAGCAGAGCAGCCATTGTAATTTTGCGTTTTGTGAGGTGAGGGTTAATACATGAGGGGTGCCTAAACCATGCCCATCCGCATGCCATTGGACTGTAGCAGCACAGAAACCTCAGTAAGCAGACTGGCCATTCCATTCCCCAGGCCCAACCCCCACCTTCATCCTGACCGAAGTGTGCATTCTCTATGCATCACACAAACAGCGCGCATAAATAAAAGATACGGTGTTAGCTCCTGGCGCCCAGGATAAAACCGTTATCTGCTATTTAAACATGCGGAGAGGAAAAGTGGAGCGAGCCAAGCTCCAACATACACAAACAAATCCAGATGTGAGGCACGGCAGCAAGCCCTGTTTGGGATCTGGAGCTCCCCTTTCAGTCCGGCTGTATAAATATGTGTCTTGTCATCCCTCCCAACAGATGTGTAGAGCTTATCTGTTTTTTTTCCCCTTCATCAACTACAAGACAGGTTGGCTCATATGGTCGGTTAAATGCCCTGATTTTTTTGTGCCAGGGCAATGTACAATCACCCAATCAGAGTCGAAGGTTATTCCACTGCATGGCCACTACCCACAATGGGGACCTATGGAGCAAGGCTACAGGCTGTCTGTACACTGTAAGCACAAGGCCATTGCAAAGCAGTACCACTCTGTATCTGCACTGAGTGCTTGTTTGTTTCAGGAGATATCCCCGCAGATAACAGTGAGGAGATGAGAGAACGACGCAGAAGCGGAGGAGGACTGTCACACACATTGTACAGCTTGACTGGAACACAGGCAGATGCGGCAGCCAGTCATTTCTCCAACCACCGCCACGCACTTATCTTATCAAGTTCAAGTGCCCCTGAGATGAGAGACCTGTCAGCGCAATATATACTTCCCTGTGCCAGCAAGACGATTCTATCTTCCGCAGAATTGTGCTGCGGATGTTCCAAATGTGGAGATTGTCCAGGCAAAAAAAGTGTCACCTGCTAACGGGGCGCAGGCACCGCAATGAGCGTAGATTTGAAAATGGCTCTGGAGGTCAGGCGAGGACTGTCAGGTACCGGGAGAAAGCTGAGATAAAGGCACCCATGGGAATGTTGATTAAGACCCCATCATGCACGTGCAAATGTTAAAGTATAGCCCACATATAGTGGTTGGAGGCCCCACCGAGTGTTGATGTGACTTGTTTTATTTTTTCTTTTGTGGACAGATTAAAAACACTGGAATGTCAGGCTGATGTAAGGCTGCGCACTGGAGACTGTCAGGGGGAGGACACATGGGTGGCTGATACCTCCACCCCAGTAACTGCCTGTGTGATGACTCCCCTAAGGGTCAGGCGGTGCCACAAACAGCTCCGTGCTGGTGGGACAGCTGGGTGTTAATGGGAGCAAAGGAAGGCAGCGTGGTGATGAGGGAAATCATTAATGCATTTTTTTTCTGCCTTTTTTTTCTGGCCTTTGTTTTCGTGTGACAATCTACAAGCCAAAACTCCAGTCATCAGCTGGAAGTGTCCAGCACCGGGTTACTATACTACTGCTCCATGATGCCAGTGCCTCATTATTATTATTATTTTTCTTAATATTGGTGGTGGTAGAAGTAGTGGTAGTAGAAGCAATAGTTTTTGTAGGAGTAGTATTTGTAGTACCACCAAGCTTCTTTAGTTGTATAATCCTGAAATCAAAGCAGCCTATGCACTTAACTGAGTTTGCCATTTTTATTGAAATATCAACTGGACCAAGTAGTGCAAAGCTCTTTTCTGCAGTCAAAAGCACTCAGGGCTGTTAAAGTAAATCAATGTCCTGTCCTCACCATCTGCTCTCTGACTATGTGTGCTGCTGCTGCTGCTGCTGCTGGAAGTGCAGCGGCGAAGCAGACGATCGCTGCCAGGGCTCCAGGGTCTTTGTTCTGCTGCTTCCGTAGCGACGGCTTAGGGGCGAATGACTGGGACCTTCCGCACACCGCCTCAGAGCCCACCCCCCATCCCCCAACCACTGTTCCTCTTCCTTATGTAACTGAGGGCAGATGGCTCAGCCTCTGCCACGGCACCACCTTTGTCTGATTATAAAGTAGGGATCAGCTTTTTCCTTATCCCCACCCCTGCTCTGAAGGGAAAGTGTGATATTATGGACAGTTGGAATCCCTGGGAACCTGGGAGCGACACCCCTGCATGCGTTGCCGCTGGTATCCGTCTGGACTACATCCACAGTCCTTGATAAACAAAGGCCTGGCCTCATGCTGCCCTGAGATTTCCCTGAACATGTGGGAAAGTGGGCTCAGGTGGAGACCACACTGAAAATGAGCCTCATCACCATCAGGCCAGAATGGCCACCACATAAAGATAGAGAGCACCACGGGCCCACACTCACGCGATCAACCACAAAAACCCTAATATAGATGCAGGCACACACCTTGACATATACACACATGTACAGGTAGAAAATAAAAAAAAAAAAAAACTTTGCAAACAGTCATTTTAACTAAATGACATATGTGGATTTGTCTGAGAAAATGAAAGATATCGACCAAGGAAAGTAATGTGCATGATTTTATAAAGGAAAAGCCTGACCAATGAGCAGATGGCATTTTATGCCTGGACGAATTTGTTAAAACATGTTAAACTGTAGCCAACAGGAGCAGGTAGGTTCTGTTGTTTTTACTGAATCAACTCACAAGACTCTGCAGGCTTTCACACAACAGTGGAAACCTGCACTCATAAATTATGTTGAAAGGTACATGTCCAACTTTTTATCAATTTAAATTATTACTTTGTTCCAGCTAATTGGTCACAATTTTGGATCATGATTATAAAAATGATAAGACGACAGATATGTGTAGTTTATTCTTACAGCAGCATAGCTTAAAATCAACTCTGCTGGCAATTTTAATACACTGCACAGTCAGTGAGTTGGGAATGTGGATGAGCAGCTTAATTGTGGCTTGTTATTTAAATAGGGAGATAATTATTTGGCTCTGTACCACTGCTAGTTTGAGTTTAGGTTACCTGCTGACATGTGCTAGCAAGCTTGTTCATTTAACCAAATTGTATTATTTAACAAATATTCTTATATTGTCTGGTATTTACGTATCATTATTCATCTACCCTCTGTAGTTTCACTTGTATATATGTATAAAATATAGATTTGTAGACAAGAAATCATGGATGAATTCAAATTACATGAACACATCCCATTCTGGAACAGTTAGATTTTAAAATTTTCTCTCAAGTTGGCATGCTGCTTTTCTCATTCTCACAGAATAAAAACACACAGAAGTATGATACAAAAATCATGAAAAACACCTTTCATTTAAAACACAATAGAATGAGCAAACAACTTTTTAGCTCATTAGATTCTGATATATCCTCATTCTCATTTCAATGATGAACAAGGTGGATATCTAGCTTAATTTAGCACATTTTCATGCATACCAATTAGCCAACTAAGCCTGCAAAACAGACAGACAGACAGAATAAGTAATTAAATAGCCAAATGTGTGTCTTTAAAGGCACTGGATACAAATACATTCATAGTTTGCTTGTGAATATAAAAACACACGAACTCATTATGAAAAAGCAATATACATTTTAATTGTGTGATATATACATATTTACAGTACAATATGATACAGCAATATACGATAGCAGACTGGGACTGCACAGCTACATGTCAGGCCACTGTGGCAGGTTTTGATGGAATTTGAGCTCAATGTCAAAATATACACACATCTTTGGCTTCAGAGAAGAGCACATATTATTGATACACAATTCAATATATCATAGGAAATATCGTGGTAGACCTTTGTTTACACAGGTACAACAGGAATTTAGGGACTGAATATGGCTTTAGTATGAGGGGGAGAGGATTCAACTGCTTGTTAACTGCTGACAAATAATCATATAATCCATGCCCCCACACACACACACACACACATATCTGTGGAGCAAACAAGATAGAGCGTACTGTATGCACCGCACCCCAAATTGCAGATTCTGTCCAACTACAAAGCGCTGCTGGGAGTTAACCCCCAGTGCCTGCCTGCGCAGCACTGGAGTGCAACGAGAGAACAGGCGTTTGTGGGGGTTAGAGATCACAGGATGATTAGAGCGGCGGTGGTCTGCTGCGGGGATGTTCCTCTTATATATAGAAGCTGTCAAATCCCTGTTGTCAGAGTTCATCTCCTGGGAAGAGGAGAGCGAACAGATTACCAGACTGAAAGCTTAGAAAACCAATTCTTATGGCTCTCCTCTGAGTGAAAGCAGTGGCGCTTGCAAGCGCCAGTGATAATCTCCGGTCCGCGCGGACGCCCTCCACATTTAAGTGAACGACCAAAGCTGCTTAAGGTTTGTGTGTGGGGCTTTGCGGACTGCCTAAAAAAATGTGTATTTTTGATTGGTGACCTGTAAGAAACGAGATTACTCGATTCTTGAACAATTATTGGGAAAGTGCGTTTTTGAAAGGCTCCTCAGATCTGCGGCTCCAGTGGGGGATTGGGTGCCATGTCTGCTGCCTGTGTGGTGTCTGTGTTTTTCAAGAGAGTCCATCTCAAAGATTAGTGGACAGCAAATTACATGAAAGGCAACTTGTACAGAATTCAGTGAAGGTGCATAGTAATAGAGTTATGTCTAATGTAAAAATCAGCTCAAATCTTTCTCAGATAAGACCATGGAAATAACTCCCTTTCTATACAAGCTAAGGTGGATGGTCATAATGGATCTCTCCAGATCAGGCATTGCATCGAAGTAACAAAACCATACTGTTTTCAATGCTGACATCTAGTGGCAGCCAAGCAGCATTGCGGACATTGACTCTTAGGAGAGGAAACTTCACAAAACAGTCTACCTAATACTTCATTAACAGGGTCAGAGTGACTGTGTAAAAAAAAAAAATACTCTCTAGAAAGAAACACATTTTCACATCATTCTTTCCACTGAGAGAATACATATGTAGGCATATGAGCAGCCAAAAAAATCATATCTTTACGAAAACAGAAAAAAAAATACAAAATAACATCTCATATACAAACTGAACACAGTTCACAATATGTTATATTCAGTACAAAAATTCCTTCAATGTACTTCTTGAAACATTTGAATAAATGGGTTATCCCTGAACACATATGGCCATCACACAGCATGTTTTGGACATTTTCACAAGTGCATATATACTGTTTTGATCAGCTCCAGTAACACAGATTACATTGTGGTAGATAGGAACATACCTACACCATAGCACACACTTTAGGAAGCCTGTAAGCAATGTTTCCATTAAATAAGAAAGAAACCTAACCAATCATTCCATTTACATCCTTAACAAATTGCCATTTTATAAGACAAACTGATATAGTCTTTTAACACACACTAATCTTTCCTTTTCAACTGAAACGTTCTGTGGGTAATTAGTACCAGGATGGAAACATGCTGATTGTTGGGCAATAGCTGTTGTTACATGTGAGAAATCAGTGTACCCTATTTCATATCATTACTGATGTAGAATAGATTAGGCTGAACAGCACTGTGTAACAACCTGTCCTCTGACTCAGTGTTCACTGAGAGAGTCCTGTGGAAGAGAGGCGTCTCTCTTGCGGCACTGCAGTCTTATCGCAGGTGGAAAAGGAGGTAAAATTTCACAGCTCTCTCTAGTGTCAATCAACTCAGCCCGATGGCTGGTTTAAGCCGAGCCTAAGCCGCCGGCTCGCGGCTCCTGGAGCGGTAGGATGCACACAACACGTGCGCATTATTCCAGTCCGCATGGGATTCTGAATATTAACGCCAGTCATTACCAACTGATGATCACTGCCACGGTAACACGAGTCATTCCACGCTAGTATTTGTACAAACTGAAACATGCTGCTTCCATACACTTTAACCGCTCAGCACTGCATACAGGCAAACTTTTCACAGCGGTAGTTCTGTGCAATGTTTAATCCACCACAGAGATTTCTACATCACACGAAGGCTTATGGTATTCTTTGTCTCAGGAGTTTTTTTAAAGCAAGCTTCCTGCCTATTGCAGTTTTCTGCAGGAGAGAAGGATGCTGAAAACCTTGTTAAAATGAGAAGCAGATACACACTGTCTGCATTGAAATGAGGCAAATGATGACGATTTACATTCACGTGTTTTATAAAGCCAAAAGTGTTGTATCTTACTTCTCTGTACTGCATCACCTGACTTTTGTTTTACTGTTTTCCAGCAATATAAAATAATGTGCACCAGTCAAATGTTAGAGGAAGGGCAAGGTTTCACTTTGGCTCCTGCTTGGGAGCAGTTTGCACTGATGATGTGTGACTGGGGGTTCTGATCCTGAATTTGGCACGAATAGCTGTGGATGCAACAGGCATGCTGACTCCCTGAAGCTACCCTTAAAGGGAGACTCTAAATTTTCCACTTCAATTGGGACATGGTTTTGTTTTCAAGTTAGAAATCTCCTAAAATATTTATAAGACAAATATTTAAATTCACAGATTTTAAAAAAAAAAAACAACTATGAAGAATCTGTAAAAATCCTTTTTTTGTGTCACTCAGTGGTGTACATGTATGCATTTGTCCAAATTTTTCAGTAGTCATTTTTCCATTTGTAATGGCTGCAGTGAGTACAGCAGGGTCTGATGCAAAGTAGTTCCTTGGTGCCTCTATAACCATCACATTCAATGGCTGTTAACATGTCAAAATCTGTTTTCACAAATTTATAAATCTGTCATTCACACAGTATGGTATGTGCCTGAACTCTAAATTTAACATTGTGGAACCATCAGGTATAGTTGCTTTTTTTAAAAAAAACCTACACAGTAATTATTACATTTTATCATTCTGATGACAGTATTTTGTAACCGTTCTGTTTAGGGCAATTATTCTGTCAAACGGGTGCAAATCCTACTCATTATTGGATTAGGAAGGTGCTGGCTGTAATATCTAATGAGATCCCTTCTGCGTGGAAAGCCACAATCTTCTCTGAGCTGCAGGGCGCTGTGTAAAAATTGTTTACAAGAAACGTTGGAGTGATCGCCTTTGTTTTCTGTCGACAGGCTGCTCAGTGTTACGGACGTATCACATGTTCCCCGATACTGCGGTAATCTGAAAATCAGATAAATGCGGCGCGACAGCTAACAAAGCGCCTTTCCAGATAAGTACAAACAAAATACAATATGTTTTTTCCTTTGAACAGAACAATGGGGGAAAACACAAAGGCAATCAATCGCTAAGGTGATACAGCGGTTACCCCCGTCTTCTCTGTGAGTACGCGCGGCGCTACGAGCCGACTCTGACGTGCCGTGATGCGTGCGTGCTGAAAGGGGCTTAGGTGATGGAGAGCGTGCGGTCGTACAGCCTTTCGCTCAGAGAGCAAGGGTGGCGGATGAAGTCATCAATAATAACACAGGTAAGTAGGACACTGGCAAGGTCAGCACAGAGGAACTATCTTGTGGGGTAAAAAATGAAACAGCTCAGGGCTTTTTTTCTTCTTCTTCTTCTTCTTATTCCAACTCATCAAGGAGACTCTTAGCTGGGGATGGAGATGTATTTAAATATTTACCAGCGACGGGGCTGCCACGGCCAGCAGGCGGGGGAGAGTGACAGGGGGAATAAAGCTGTCTGGATGCATGAGCTTCTTCCGGGAGGGAGAGGTTCTGGCTCAGAGCGGGTCCCCGTTGACAGGCCGACTGGCAGCCTCTCTCCGCTAAAGCTGCAAGCTAGCCATTAATCTGTCAGCACAGGCTAGCGTGCAACTCCCTGTGTTTCCGAGCTGCAGGGACAGCGCCGGCGAAGACAGCGGCCCGGCCACGGCCTGTCACGTGCGTCTTTTTTTTTTTTTGTAATGTTTTTTTTGTTTTGTTTTGTTTTGTTTTGTTTTGGGTATGTTTCAGATGTCCTCCCCCTCCAAACTTCTGTGAGGACTGTGCAGAAGTGGGGGTTGGGGGTTGGGGGTGGAGCTCCAGGTATGTCCTGCCTCACATGTCGATCATTCCTCTCCTTCTTCTACGTAGGTGGAAGGGAACCAGCCCACCTAAAAAATCATAAAAGGACAGGATCAGAAAAACTACTACAGTAAAAAAGGGAGAGAACATTACCCAAGCTTGCGTCAGAAAAGTGACTGTCTATCAATAACCTTGAAGATGGGGAGTGAAGCAGCGGCCGTGGAGGAAGAGGCCAATGAGACGTGCTTCACAGTACATTAGGCAGAACAGTTACCGTGTTGGGTTACCAAGCGCTGATGGCTGCAGCTGTGCTGGGATAATAAAATCCAGCAGCAGTCCATCACGGGTCTGCTTGGTGCGCTTCCTCCATTATCTGATTCACTGACAGAGTCTGACTCCCTTCCACAAACTCAAGACGGGCGCAATGTCATTTCCTACTGAAAGACACCTCTCCATCCACTGCCCCCCCCCCATCTCAGTTATTTCCTCTCTAAACAGGGCAAGACTTCCAGCAGAGATGGAGGGGCCCAGACACAGACCTCTGAGTGACCACGGGGCCAGCGATTCCACAGGGGCTTAATCTGTGACCACTGTGAAAACCACTCAGCCTCCTCACACTCCCGACCACCCCCACTTCCAGAGCCACCCATGACCACTGATCCACAAAACTATTAATGACACCCGCAAAAGAAAAACAAGAACCTCGACATTTAAGTAAAAAATCAAGACCCTTGTTTCAAATGGTGTGAGAAGTTCAGGCTGAGATGAAGACTGGCGGAAAGACTTCAGGGTGACACTGAAAAATGGCCTTTTCTCTAGTCCCAGGTATAAAAATGAACAACATAGGTTTGGTTTTTGTGTTTATTCCCCATGGGGGAAAATGCATAAACTCTTCACCCACAAAGGTGATTGCTGACCAATTTCTTCTTTTTCCCACAGATTTCACAGGACTGTAACTTAAATGAATTTGTGTTAATTGACTACCTTTGTTATGTGCAGATTGTATGAAGGGTTATTAGCCAGTGATGTGGGGCAACACTGTCTGTTTGCGTCCCCCGTTCCCCATATGTCCCCACTGGTGCGTATTCACTTACCCTGCCGTTAACCTCCCCCCTCCACCATCCATTGGCCCCAGACTTGGTGTAGATCTTCACCACGTCCCCTTCCTGAAGGCAGAGCTCCCGCGTGTCCCTGGGGCTGAAGTCATACCGGGCGATGGCAATGCCCATGACTTTTGGAGTGAACACTGAAAGACAGACAACAAAGCATAAGGCTTGGTTTGTGTGTGTATGTGCATTTGCTTATGTGTGTGTGTGTGTGTGTGTGTGTGTGTGTCTGGCAGGACAGGGCAGGAGAGGACAACAAACTCTCAGAAAGTAGAAGAATTTTCAGTTATTCCCACATTTACACAAGTGTCTCTTGATGGAATTTCTGGATCCAACACAAACATTTTAATTCAGTCCACTTGTTTGCCTGTCTTAGTGCATCCAATTAAAATAAATGATTTTTTTGTTTTTCTAGCAAATCAAAGCAGATCCAATCAAAACGAAGTGGCTCATCTGATTATGCCTTGAGATGTGTCAACAGCATAATCCACACTCATTTGGTGCATTAAAACCACACTAAGGCTGTCTTTAACATTCAGGATTACAGAAAAACAAGAAAAAAAAACATTCTACTGAATATTTTCAAGAGCTTTTCTGAGTTGTCTTAAAAAGTCCTGACCCAATCAATAAAACATGATAGAACTTTTCTTAAAATTATTCTTTTATTTCTTTTCTTGGATGTTTGTCAGGTCAAGCAATCAGACAAAGAGATTTTATGCCTGTTTCAGAAAGACTCTGAGAGAGAGCCAGACAGGCCCTCCACTAGACATGTGCAAACGCATTGCCTCTCCACTGCCAGTAATGAAAGTGTTGTTGTTCTGTCTCAAACTGCCTGGTACAGACAGAGCATATCGAGTCAGTAAGCTGCATTCACACACACCCAGTAAGATGACATAAAAAATGTGAGGTTGGAGCGTTTAAGAAGAAGAGCAATTTGACCCTGCCAGCCTCCTTTAACCTGACGGACTCGGCTGTGTGGAGGACAGGGAGGCTCACCCGCCTAATGGCTCTGGGACGCATTTCATTGGGCGGGGCAGATATCTGTCAAGCCCCCAAGGATATATCCCCAAAATGGGTGATGACCCAAATCAGACCCATGACTCAGCCCAGTGGAAGACCACGCACACACATGCCCAGACACACACACACACACACAGATAAACAAGTGCTCTCTGTCTTGCACACACAAAGATATACACACACACTTGCATGCTCTCTCACACGTGCACATGCGCACACGAACCTGAGTGCTCTCTCTAACATACCCTCACACCTGAGTGCTCACACATACATTATCTGCATGCTCTCTCTCTCTTACACACACACACACACACACACACACACACACACACACACACACACACACACAAACACAAACACAGAGAGATGGAAGGCTCGGGATGATGTAGAGGGAATGGTAAGCCTGATGCAGGACCTGCTCAGACTGCTAAGAAGCCAAATGAAAAGGAATAGAAAGCGTTACCTGTACCTGACCAGAAAGGAGCAGAGGAGGGAGGAACAAAGCTGTAGCCGCCAGCAGTTACAAAAGAAAGCCCACAGAGCAATGGGGCTTGCAGGGGGAAAGGGGTGGAAGAGGAGAGAAGCAAAGAAAAAGATATGTTTAATATCAACCAAAAGTTGAAAGGCCAACAAAGGCTGATAACAGTGCAGCTGACGTAAGAAATTAAACAAACGAAAACACAATGGCAACTAACAACCACAGAGAAACCAAACTCTCGCAACAAGTTAACATAAAAAAAACATACAGACAACTATCAGCCACAGATAACCAAACCTATGGTGTGTATTATGCAATCAGCACAGTGGTGATTATATTACTCCACCCTGACTGAGTTAACCTGAGGAAAGCGAAATGAAAGCATAGATTTTTTTTCTCCTCCCTTGTTCCACTTGCTGAAATAAGCAGCACAGAACTTGCCCTCATGAGAAATAAGTTTCATCAAATTAAACTCACTTCTGATGCCATCTGATACCCTGTCTGACCAGCTAGGCCAATATGCTGAAAACCATCTAGTGTCAGCTCTGCAATATGTTTACTGGCCTCCTCCTCTTGCGCAATACGGCATGCAGTACGGCCCAAATGTCCCATGCTACGTGAATAGCAGGTAAAAACAGGGAGGCACTCAGTCATAATGGCTGCACTGCCTCTACCTCATCACATCGCTAAAGACTGCATATAAATGGACTGGAGCACGGTACTGTTTGTTCTGTTTGATTTGTTTTTCTTGTTTAGGCTTTTCTCTTTTCCACATAAGGATTGTTTTTTTTTTGTTCCGAGCTCATTGAATACGACCCAGCCATATCCTTTGTGGGCACAGGGTATTTGCGAGATAACGAAGGAGAGACAGAAAACTTCCCGCCGTTTGCTGTCGACAGGAGACGCCTGTTGGACCAGGCCTTAATGTCTTTGGCGCCTCCAAACACTGACACACACACACACACACACACACACACACACACACACACACATAAACAGAGCATGTGGGTCCCGTGTGAGTTGAGGTGGAAAGTTACACCAGACTGCGGTGCAGCTATTTCATTGTCTAGTTTATTGTCTTTTTTAGTCCGTTTAAGATTCCCTCTGAAGAGAATTAAAGTTCCAACAAAGAGAACACATTTTGCTTGCATGAAGCCCATCTCCTGACAATACACACGGCATAGTGCATGCACTGTACATTAATTATACAAAACAGAACATGTATACATGATGATACCAATGCATACCAGAATAATGAGTGTAGGGTTGTGAATGAGTTACATCAGCATGTTCATGCCATGTTTTCCTTTTTGTCTTGGGCTTGTCCTTTCATCATCCAGGTGTCAATACAACTATGTCCAAATATACAGCACATTACCAGACTATATTAGCAATATGAAACCCCTTCTGCAAGAATCCCCATCACCACTGATAGCAGGGTTAAACATCCAGCATTTGACAGAGTTGTGACAGCTATGATTTTTTTTCCCCTAAAACATCTGCTCATATATTTAAAGAGCGATCCCTGCTAAAGCACAGATAGTGAGATGCATTTATTCATGAACGCATGCCGCTTTTCAAAAAGGTCTCTTCTCTGCTCTCTGTCCACTGCCTGCCTGTGATATCAGACTGGCTGACATTTCTCATTCTGCCCACGCTGCTCCCATAAAATGAGAGGAAGTCAAATGCCTGGTGCAGAACCGCCATCTATTCACCACCAAACACCTTCCATAAAACTTTTTTCCCCCTCAAAATGTTGTTGCTATTCATGAGGCAGCCACTGCCATTGAGGGTTATAGTTCGCCCATCCATAGCAAGAGAGTACATTGCACTCACAGTAGAATACACTGAATGCTGAATACTGAATTTCAAAACTAGATATGGCTGCCTACTCCAGCAGTCCCTGTAAATTAAAATATATGTGGGGGGGAGCCTACGGCAAGAAAAACTGAATTTGAATTTTTACGTTGAAATCTCCTCATCCAAAACCTCACTGCATCGACAAAATGTAATCCCTGCTAACAAGCCTAATGAGCTCAGTAAAAACTGTGTTTAACCAAAGGTGGATTGACATTTCAATCAGGAGGAAGATTGTGGAGAGAGCCCGCAGGTTTTTTTTTTTTTTTTTTTTTTAAATATTTGGATATATTTGCATTTCAGCTGAAATCGTTTCCAGATCATGATAACACTACAGAGCTGATTGACAGGGTCTCGTATGTTTGGTCCTTTGTTGGTGCAGTTGTCTGTATAAACAGCATGATTATACTTTTAGCACAAGCAACGGAGGCAGATTTCTTTAGAATTACATACTGATGATTCATGATAAAAAAAAAAAACAAACATTTGCATTCAGTGCTAAGGCGGGAGAAAAACAGTAGGGCGAATCTGGCGCCATGAGAGAAGACCTTTGAGAAGATGAGAGGGAGGAATAAAACATTCCTGCATGAATTTGGTTCCTTTAGTCAGGGTCTCCTGTTATTCCCCCATTCCCCCAACCCCCCTTCCTTTGTTTGTTTGTTTAAAGATTGAAAAATTTGACTGACAAGCTCTTCAAAATGAGAGTGCAGCTTTGCAATCTGGCTATATTTCCCACATGCAACACGACCTTCAGCAAGCCTGGGACTTTATTTCTCGCTTTTTGCACAGTGACATATGGCGCTACAATGAAATCTCATCTAAGCACTGATTGCAGTGCGTCATAAACTCTCGATCAACCCAGAGCGCTGCTCTAGCCAGGGGTGTGCTGCCGGCAAAAGCAAGGCTTTTAACCCTCTCCTCTCCACAGAGATATGCATGTTCTAGTCTCATTCCAGGCCCTTTTCTACCATATTTGTTCAGCTCTACCACCTTCCTGGTTTCAAGCTGTAAGAATACCTGTGCATACACATTAGCCATCATGTATTCAAGCAGAATATAACAAACTAACTTTATTTAATTGCATCAACATACACAGCACAAGAAAATGGCATGTCCAAATAATTTATTTCATGCATGTTTCTGTCCACCGTCTTGTATTTGTCAGTGGTGGAAACAAGTCATACAATAAGCAGTTTCTTCAGAAACCATTCATAAGCCGACAATGCTAGCTGAGTCAGTAACCCTATGGTGCCATGCAAAAAGAGTCCATATTCTCCCATTAATACTTCACAGGAATAGTGTGTAGTGACAAAACAAACATGTTACAATCAAAACAATCAACAGATTTGCATTCGGATCTGGGAAATCTTTAAAAACAATGTCAAAAATGGAAACTGAAATTATGGCCCATTGACCTCAGACAGCATTGACACTGCAGTATTTTTTAGCTCAAAAAGCACAAAGAACTGTGGCCAGGAAACATGGCCAAATAACACAGTTCTTTTAGATGGTGTAATCATTCAGGGTTATTGCGCATTCAATTCATTGTATTTCTCCATTTGGAAAAAAAAATGTCCCTGCATGTACATTTTGCACATCGTTTACATGATTTGTTTTTGTTGTTTGTTAAACAGGCCAGGTCTTGCGTACTCACTGTTTCCCCCGTGCCTGTTGGCCCTGTGCATAGCAGCGTTCTCCGGCTCCTTATAGGGGAACTGCAGTGTGGTGTCCAAACTTCTGAAGCCCTCCTTCAGAGAGTGGTGCTTGTAATATTCTATCAGCTCCTGAAAACCCGCATCAAACAGAAGTTAGAGGACCAGGAACCAGTCAGCCCACCTGATATTTTATTTATTCAGGCCCCAGTCCAGACTCAAATACCGTCCCTCCCCGGAACAAAACAAAAACTTTTGGATCTACAACTTTCTTTTCTACTGCTGAAACTATACCCATAAACAAAACAATTCAAATTCACTGCTCAAAAGTCAAAGCCAATACTACAGTAAATAAATTTAAAACATTCACGTTGTATTACATAATGGTGTCCATGCCTACACATGCAGTAGTCCTCTGAAAGTTAGACTTTTCAGCCTACAGCAAGGCAACCATAACACTAGATATTCATCTTAGATAACAGAAAAATGATAGATAATAGATATTAACCAGGATTAATCAGGAAGTTTAACTATCTTGTTTTGCTGCATAGCTAGAAACACAGTGATACACATTCTGTGAGTGCATGTAAGGATCTCATTAACAGTCTGCTGTCCAATATGATATGAAAACTAGTCAGTCAAAAGAGTAACATACTGTATCAGTGACATTAAACAGAACTGGGTGAGATTCAAAGCAGAGAGAAAGAAATTGGAAATGTGCAATCAATTGAACCGTCCCACATTTTCTCCTTCTTTTGTATGCCTTAGGACTTAGAAACCCTCTTAACCCCTGCTCACTTTTTATGGATCTGAAATAAGATTCATTTCTTGACACTTAATTAGAGAAAAGGTGTGCACAGTAATTTATTTAAGGAATACAAAAAAAGCTTGAACACTTACTAAAATACTTCTGAACTTCTTATTCTCTGCAATGTAGAAACAGCCTTCCTTGGTTAAGATCTTGATGTGCTTCACATCGTTGTTACACCTGTGGGCAATGAATAAGTTATGAGTGTAATTTTCTGGTGATCATTGCAATCGATACTGACCCCAAGGGTAAGCTGCCATGGTAATGCATGGAGCTAAAGCTCCCTGACACAAAATGTACAGACACGTCGATAGAGGGGCCCAGGTTCTCATTACCCAAACTGTATTTACGGGACTGAGGTGCCGATGTAAATCTGCGGGTGCTTTTTCAGGGGGCTAGATCGCTCTTTGCGCCCCCTGATTGTGGCAGTATGTGCTACGCTGGCACAAACGGAGTGGCAATCACATTAGCCCTTTGTGTCTGGATGTGCTTGCTCTCTCTCCCCCTCTCTCTGATCTTCATTACTTTCCAGAATGAGCCCCTTATCGCTCGACTGCCGAATAAGCCTCCTAATAATATGCCTAATCCATATTATATGCAAAAAAATCCAATGACGTGCTTATTATAAATTGAAATGCCAAAGCTTAATTTAGAATTCTGGGGCCTCTTTTTCCAGGCTGGGTCTGCCTGTGGAAGGGAACATGCTCCTCTGCAGAGGGGGAAAAGGGCCATTGTCTGCCTCAGATGGTTTAATGCACTTTTAACAAATACATCCTATCCCTCTATTTTCTTGATAGGCTAAATAACCTTGAGCAGCCATCATGAGGCCTTTCTGCTCCGTTCACGGCTCAAGCACGCTGTGTGCACAGGCAATTAAGACCTCGGCTCTGGTCCGATTATGAGCTTTGAGCATGATCCTTCTGCTTATGAAAGAGCGATAAATTAAGCAGCATCGAAGAAACCTTGAAGAATAACCCCCCCCCCCCCCCCAACCCCACCCCACTCCCATCTCCTACAAACACAGAGCCTGTGATGGCTGAAGCAAGGTAAGACACTCGGCTATTCCAAGATAACAAAAATTCCTCTGAGAGCCAGAGAGAGCAGCATGAAACTCCTCCAATTTAGCCAAGTGAGCTCAACCTTTTTTTTAAGCAAAGTGTTCATCTGTGCCAATTCCATAAAGCATGCAGGGAAAACAGATAAAAACAGAGAGGTTCAGCGTGCCCCCTCGCTGAGATGAGGCTGTGTGGGAATAAGCCATACACTGTTTATGAGGAGGAGATGGGGGTCACATTCATAAGAGCTTATGGTGATTCTGCCTTATAGAGGATATAATGAGATTCCGCTGACTTACTTTATACTGATGGCGTACTCTGTGCACTCTCTGCTCCTGTGTCTCACCAGGTAAGTGCTGTTGCCGCGATTTATAAGCTCCGCCTCCGCCTGGAGCCTCTCCATTGGACCAGCAAACCTGTGGTAAACATCAGATCAATCTGTCAATCAAAATGGATTCACTGCAGAGTATACCAGCACTGGCATTGTGCCAAGGTACTGCACAAAATGCACTTTGTTTGGCAAAAAACAAACAAGAAACTGAGGCTAACTGGAATATTATTCCCTGGAAAAGTTGGATGGGAAATGTTCATGGAAAATTGAAACAAAAATAAATTAATCAAATATCTGTTAGTAGACAACTCCTAACAAACCACTAGCCAACACATACTAAACAAAACAGTACATCTGTAACACAGCTAATTGCAGTTTGATACAGGCTGAAAATTCTACCAAACATAGTGGCATTTTCATAATTACAGGCTCCTCTTAAGGGGTGACATGGCATATATTAATATGACATAACATATACTAATCAGGACACAGTAATATGTTTCATTGGGAAGGCCACAAAATCGGAACAAAATAAAAATCATTATGGTCATTATGTAGGTCATTGGAGTGGTTTTGTCATACTATATATTATGTTAATGCACTACACAAAATAATGCCAGCACGTGAATACTTACCAGGGTTGTGCTGAGTAATCCACTGGCTTTGGAACCTGGGGTGAGGAAATTTGTGGACACATTACCATTTTTAGTCAGAATCTAAATCATGTTAAATCGAAAAAATGTTAAGAAAGAAGCACACTTCAAAGACATTCAAATGAATTTTTTAAAATGTATTTACAATGTGAATCATACAGTTGTTTGACACAATTGTGTGTTCTCCACTCAGCTCTTCACAAGGTCAAGTTCACACAGTAAAAACGGGAGTGACAACCTCACTTGTAGTCTCATTCGAAGCAAAAAAAAAATAAACAACAAAAAAAAATATTATTTTTATTGCTAGATTTGTATACAAATGAGGTATTAACATGTGCCTTTGAACAGAACATTTGACTGATATGATACATTTTCCTGCTTCCCTGCAGACAACCAAAGGTGTGAGTTTATTTTAGGCTTCACTTAAAAGCCCAGGCTATTCTGGGAAGAAGGAACAATAAAGAAAACATAGTCTGCAAGACTGTGAAATTGTGTGACCTGTTATGCACAGAAAAATCTGAGTGGTGTTTATTAGGATCACAGCTGTTTTCTGGCTGTTTTGCAGAGTCACTTGGATCCCATCTTTAATTAATGGGCTCATCTTTGACAACAGTGGAAAACAGGCTGGCAGCCACAGCAATTTTTCTAGTAGAGTTGTGACTTACATAAGCTCAGCATTTACGTTTACTGAGATGCCAGTTAGTTTCTTTGCACACACAAGGTGTGTCTCCTCTCTAGCCACATGTGCTTGAGAAAGCAAACAACTGCACTGCCTGCAGCCCATTACTGCAGTTAAACAGAATGAATGTCTAAGAATATGAGAGAGTTCTGCGCGAGCAAAGCCCTGAGTACTGAGCTGACTCTTTCACCACTGCACCTGCAATGATATCAAATATTTAACCAACATTCTAAAACAACAGGCAACTGAATTCATTGTGAACTCTGATAGCCATAGATAATGTGCTGCTTATCTTTCCCATTATGTACCATAACAACGGCTAAATCATTGACAGACATTTTATGATAGCCCTCAGACAACCAGCTGCCTGAGGCCTGGTTATCTCAGGGTCTGAAGCTGTAACAATAGCTCTGAATATAGGAGATGCAAAAATACACAAACACTATTCATTTTAAGTATCTTTGCAAGGCACATGTTGGATTATAATGCAATGGGAAGTTGTTCATTGATTAGAGACAATCTTCTCCAATTTCAGGTTAAATTCCAAACTCCATACAGCAAGAAATAACATTACATTATTGTGAGGGACTAACCATGAGGATGGTGTAACCTGAAACATTGAGAATCTTTTCTTAAAATAGAGGCGAATTTAGAGGACAAAAAAATCCCAAAAGGAAAAAGAGGCTGGCAAACTGTTGATTCTCTACACAAATGTGTTCATTACCATATTGAAGCAGAAGCTATTATTTTAGTGCATGTAAAAGAATTAGGGTTTTGTACTCACACATGGGCACGGCTTCACAGCATCACTTGGAAAGAAGCCAACTTCTCTTGTCGTCAGGATTCTGCCCTGAAACCATGGCAGATAATTGCATTACACTCGGCTGGGAGACTCCCCCTCAATAATTCAGGAACAATTAGCATGGTGGTACAAATATATAGCCGGTGTTAATTATTGTTCATATTCAGCGTATGGAGAGATTTGAACAGCATGGCAATGAGGGCCCTGGTGTGTGTGATAGAGACTCCTTCACATGTCTTTGAATGCTGGTGCAGTGATTTGTCACAGGAAAAATGATCACCAAAAACAAATAACCGTTCACTTCTGCGGCTTACACTGGGTTTGATTTCTACTGCAGAATAATTATGCTCACATTTTAGATAGAAATAGAACTGAGTTGTAAAGAAGACAGCCGTACAAAGTTCACTCTTGATTCTACTCAGCTATTATTTTTTTGGATTTAACCCCAGCCAATCTAAACTGCTTAGCTCCACAGAGACTGTCTCCCCATACTTGCAAGGAGGAAGCTGTATACATGTGACTCCTCTGTTTCACATGCTGACCAGCCATTGTTAAACTCCACATTAAAGATCAGACTCCATACACATTGTTTTTACAATTGGAGAAATACACATATTCAACAAAGCCAACACTATGACCTTGAGAATCTTGCAGGAGCCTGGCTGGCCAGGAGAGGTCACTAGAGAGCAATGAGGGTAATATTTGTAGCTGGCATAGCTTCCATGCTTCCCTGGTGAGGCTGAAGTTGTTGCCTTGCCAATGTGGACCTCTTGCCATAGTGACGTGGCTGAGACTGGGAAACCCAGCTGTTTGACCCACAGCTGCACCACAAACAGGCACGTATACCCCATTAGCTAGCCAAAGTGAATTAATAACATGTGACATACCTGACGGCATACACTAACAAAAAATCCCCCAGACATTTCTACAGACATATAAAAACATAGCTCATTAAAACAACAACCTGATATATTCTGACTGTGCTTCCACAGACGTTGCAACTTCCCTAATCAATAAGGAATATGTCTGATACCAAATGTGTTTGAGATAATGGCTGGTAATAGAAACACAAACTGATATAATCCATACCAATGCATTTGTGACTGTGCTTTTGTACATAATATTTGACATTACTTGAATAAAGTGGCAAAAAGATAGGCTATTTAGATATTGTTTCCTTTAAACTGACTTTTGATTACAGCACAAAGTGCATTTCAGCTAATCCACCCTTCTTCACAAATCAGATTTGAAACCCAATCCTAAAATGTCTATGATACATTTAGCATAATAACATTTTATCAGTGCTCTTGAAAACCTCTTCTATTTGTTATGGCAAAGATGAGCGCATGATAAAGATTAAACTTATAACCCTGTTAGAGTAAACAGATGGCAGCCAAAGGGTAAAATGAAATTACATTGATTGATTGTATTTGTCTGGCACCAGTACAGGAATAATTGTCTCTAGGTTATGCAGAAGATGAATGTTCAGTGTTCTGTAATTCCGTCCCAGTGTCGCCACAGGGCTGTGAAGATTAAGTAGCCTCATGAAGTGTGAAGTGTAATTTTGCATGAAATAAAATAAATAAATAATCTATGTTTCTATTTCACAGCTGGGGCATTGGCTGTTCCCATTCTCACCACCAATCACTACACACCTACCCCACCCACACCCCACCCCCATCCATTTCCAACCCCCCACTAAAGAAAGCAGAAATGACATCTGCAGGAATACTGTCACGAGCGCAAGCATCCTTGAATCGGCTGCCAGCCTAAACCAGTGTCTGAAGCTCTGCCGATTTAGTGGGTCTCTGGGTGTTCATTTCTGCTTTCCTGTGTGCCACCACGAAATGACAGCACACAAAGCCTTGGAAATCACACCAAAATGCCTGTTCCCTCCCGGGCCGTTTACAGTCTAACGGTCTGGACAGGGCCCAGGATGGGGGGAAATGTTATTCCAGTGCCACAACAATGCCCCGAACATCAAACAAACACCAAGCCACGAAACACCAGCACAAAGCTGCGGTTCTGGTTTCTGCGTCCACACCTATTTACAGTACTCAGAAAGAGCGGCACAATGACAAAGGAAAACTGACAGGCACTCGTGACTGGCGTGTGTCCTCACTAATTGTTCTCTGAGAATCTTCTGGAACCTGTCAATGCCCTGAGCACGCAAACTATACAGACTTTCTGTAGGAGGAGACAGGGGAGCACTACAGCCTCTTTCGGTCAGGCCCAAACAGGTTTGCCCAGCACGTTCATGTTCATGTTTACTGTGAGATGCCACTGTACTCTGTGAGTGAACATAAGTGCGTAAAACCTCATGATGCAACCTGCAGCTTGCTTCAACTCACTTTTGATAAGATAGAGTACACATCACACCTTCATACACAATCTGCTGTTAGATAGCAACCATGACAAAGCTGTAAAAAACTTCAGGAGCCTCAAAACTAATCATTCTGCAGTGAACACATTGCCATCAAAGATAAAACTAAACCGTTCTCAACTGCTAGGGGTGTGTGTTTTTCTGGGTTATACAATGAAATAGCCTCTCACCTGCCACCAGGAACTGTGCAGATCTGCGCAAATTAACTCAATGATGTCCCCAGCTTGAATGTTCAGTGGGGGTCCACACACAGGGCTTGGGACCCCATAGTAATTACGAATCACCAGCATCTTTGGCAAACCTGTAAACACACAAAGAAAAACACTATCTCAGTAACACTGAGCCAGACTGCATGCTGCCTGTTGGCCCTTGAAGCACCAGTTTTTCACCATATGTTTACGAGAACACATCATGTAACACATGAAGATGCCTCCAGACTCCAAATTCACTTTGCGCACTATCTTGAACATATGGTTTAGTCCACAAAACATGTGACAGAGCAGAAGTCTGGAAATCATTTTGAGCTTGTCTGTTACTAGTAGAATATTTCTGAGCATCAAACCCACTCCCAAAATGTGCGTGGCACATGCTTTTCCCCAATTTCTGTGTTCTCTCCCAGCTGCTTTAATCATAATTAAAACGGACTGTGCGCATAATGAGTTGGTTACACACCATTCAAAGCGAATGATTCTCACTCAATGTGATTCCCAACCATGGACATTTATTTTTTTAATGGAGAGGCCTCCACAGCAGATAAATGCTGTCTGCCCTCCATGAGCGGCAGCAATGGCAGATTGTATTTGTTTTCATTACTCTCCCTGGTTTCCGTGGACACGGATTGGCTGTGATCGTCGGCAGCATACTGTAGCATGTAATTATCCAAATTACAGATTGAAGCGATGATTTTTGTAATTAGTGTAATTGAGCTCAAAGGTCTCCCTCTGCTGGTTAAACTGTAGAATGAATACATTTTTTGAGAGTCAGATGATTATCAAAAAAAAGAAAACCTAAGGACAAAAGCTGAATATCGATGTGCGGGTTCAAATGGCATCAATTAGAAGAGATGGCAAGAGTGCACAGTCTTCTTTTTAGGATGTTCCCCTTTCATTTCACAAAGAACAACGTAAGAAGGTGTACTTAAATGCAGCATTTGCCTCTCGTCACAGCAGAAAAAGGCTTCAGCCTGTGAATAAAGTAGCACACACCCAGTGAATGGAGGTCTTGTAAGAGTCCTCTTTGAAGCTGGTTTTAAAGCGCTGGAAAACTTGTGATTTTGGCTTTCTCACAGGGAAGACAGTACACACAAGCCGCATTCTGAGAACGACAATGGATAGAATATCTGCCAATAAGTGCGACAAGGCCTTCTTCCTTTCCACTGCTATTCATAAAAAGAACCCTGGGAATGGCAACCTTAATGCAAATCCCGTTCCGGGCAACAAAGAAAAAGAAAGAGATGGAGAAGCAGTGAAGCTCAAACATTCTTTTTTGTATGGCACTTACACATATCCATTGAGATCATGAGAATACTTTATTTGCAGGGTGAGCAAACTTGCCTTTAAGATAACCACAAATAAAAATACAATGTGAACGAAGGAGAATGGAAACTACTCCATCATGAAATCCATGCCCTGGTACAAGATAAAGTGTTGATGCACAAAGACATTTTCTGACAGGTGGGTGTATTGAATCTACAACCCAAATTTTGGTCTTAAGCATTTGCTGCAGACTCTTCATGCTTACCCGTTAGGCAATTCTAACAGAGATCAACTCTGTGTACATGGGGGGAGAAGAAGGGGAGGGGGGCATCAGCAGAGTTAAAAACACCCTGCTTATATCTCAGAATTTTCCCATTTACTTCAAATATTCATGATCCCATTACAGCTGGCATGTGGGCGTTCCTCCTGCCACCGCTGCCACGGCTACAGCTTCTCCTCACGGCTTTTCATCATCGGCCAACTGTGGCTTTGGTGCTCGAGAGGAACAATTTCCATGACTGGATTCTTTTACTTCACATTTATTGATCCCACCCACTCTTCTTACCAAAAAAGACTGATTTTTATGGGCTTGGGAAAGTGCTCATTAACAAATGCATAAGAGTACATCATGGCTTGATGACCTTTTGAAGCGGAGTTGCTGTGAAACTTGGCTTTGCTTTGCCTCTGTGATTTTTTTTTACATTATCAATCACCCATGAACCTGAGGGTTGCGAGTATAAACCCCATGTGCCCTGGTTCTCTTACATAAGGCGCTTCTGCTTGACTCTACATGTAACAGAATTTATTGCATGATTAAGCGATATGTCTGACAACAACAACACATAAAGCAATTAAAAGGAAAGGAAAACATCACGTGAAAAATCCAGCTGTCTGAAAGTCCCAAATCAGATACCTGATACATTACTCACCAGTCTCACTTCAGAAACGAGTGTGTCTACAGGCACAGAATAGTACTTCTTACAAGTAAAAACAATGTTGCAATATTGCAGCAACTTTTTTTCTCCAAACTGTAAATCTTTACCTGGAAGCCAGGTACACTGGCTATGTCTGTTCTTTGTATTTTAAGTGTATGAACTTTCTTTAACTTTCTAAAATAATAACTCCCTGCAAAGTTCAAATCTAAATGCATGTATCTGGCATAGTTTATTCAATATTTTTCTAGATTTTGTTCCTTTTCAAGTTAAAACCTATATTGAAGAAACACAATAGTTTGCAGTGAGTAAATTAAGTCAATAATTGGTCGTGGACATGCATGTGCGTGTTTGAGAGGTTTGTTGTCAGACCTCCCTCTGTCTGTTTCACATATGGGCCAGAGATCGAACTGGCTTTATGAGGAAATCTGAGCTGTGTTGTTCATAGTGCTTCTAAAACCCTATACGCCATCATGCAGGATTTAGTTACCATGAAAGGGGTTTTCAAAACAAGCGATTGTATGTTAATGTTTAAACTGTACGGAAAATAAATATGTGATTTTTTTTCCCTGAGTATCTAATTACAGACAGTTACTGTAAGTACTGGTAGCATGTAGTAGCCTGCCCTCTTAGGTAAGAGGTGGAGAGAGATTTCAGGGGAGCTCTATGTGTCCTAGAGCATGAAAAACGTTACTTCAGACCAGGTAAAACAGAGAATAAACAGTTTTCTCTCTCTCTCGTAATTCACATGGGTATAATCATAAAACTGTCACGGTACAAACAATCTAACAAATAATGATTTCACTGGGATGTGGCTAGACGAGCTGGAGGGAGGATTTTCCACACCTTCATAGGAAAAGTATAACAAAAGCGTGTACATGTTTACGGCAAATTTAAAGTAAATTCACTAGAGCCATGCATTCTGTTACTCTTGAGCTGAAAGTGTTCCATAAGGCATTGGAGAAAGGGCTCCAGGTGCCTTCAAAGCGTACTGACCTGGGTCATGTCGCCTTCCATGATCTGGTCTTTTCTGTGGGGAGGGTAGAGGACAAATGCGATTTGCACAATGAACAAACAGCACATGCATTTTACTTGAGACAGAAGGCTGGCCAATGTGGGTGATTTAGAAAATGTGAGAAACATCTCCCTAATGCAAACACATTGCAGGCAGTAATACGCAGAGCCATGCACATTGCCAGTGCATCACATCAGCCTGTAGCACTTGGTAAACAAGCGATAATGAGAAAGCAATCCCGGCATGCAACTCCAGCTTTATTACACATATTATATTTAATGCAATACTTTTGTTTTGCATTTTACATTTTTTATGATTGTATTTATAGGAAATATAATATCTCTGCTTCTCGGTTTATGATCAATAAAGTAGCCTGAATATATTACGACATGAACAGAAGCATGGAACAGCCTTTCAACAGTGTTATGAAAATGTCCAGTGTTCACACTTTCTGTAATGAGTATAATATATGAACACATATGCCTTTTTATGAATTTACTACAAAACCTCTGAACCAAACACATGCAAGCATAAGCTACCAGTATAAAATCCATAAACAGCTTTGCATTGTAATTATCTCAGAAGTCGATGTTAAGCAATCACATTATGTAAAGAAATTTTATGAACAATATGCAAAAAATATGTTAAGAAGCAGGTAATGATAGGATTTATATAACAGTCACGAGGTTAGGGGATAAATAAGCAGCTGCAGTGAAAATCTTACCAAAATATAGCATTTAAATCTTTTAGAACAGAAGAGTGGAAGCCGTGCATGTCTTACCTGAGGTCTCAGGGTGCCAGAATCTGAAATCAATTTGAAAACAGGCATGGTGAGTGTGCACCATCGGACAGTCAGACTTGTTGCAGTGTTCGTTAGTGCGAGGCAGGCTCTGTCTGTTTTGTTTTGCTCTGCTGCAGTTACCTGACAGGAGCCTAGTGCAAATGACTCAGGGCAGGACTACAGACTGTTTTGTAAAGAGTTTGCCTCATTGGCTCCCTCGGGACGACTGCCTCTTCGCGGTGCTGCATGTATCGCCCTGAACTTTGGCCCAGCACACAAGAGAACAATTTGGAGATAACATGAAGAGGACAGAGGCAGTAAACGAGAGGGAAAACACAGCTGACGTACTGAAAATGACAAAGCCTGCCGTAAACACAGATCACCAGCAAAACAGACAGCTCTAAACCTGCCATGCATGGCCTCGTGTCTGCCGATGATTTGCACTGCCTTCCCATACTTCTGCATGTTGTTTTCTGAACTCCATGTTCTGGCAGATTCAAATTAATCTCAATCTGTGCACTTCAACTGTCATTACTCACAACTGTCAAACCTACCTAAAGAGTAGTAGTATATCAAGGCAGGCATATACCATCAAGCTGTATACTGAGGTCTGTCGAAAAGGCTAAATATTTGCACTAATTCACACCTTGCTCCTAATCAGAAACACATTTACATTGCATTACATTGAGTTTGCTAGTCCTCTGTTTACTGTGGGCAGTTCAAATAGAAGTTACAAAAATCTAATTCTGCAAAAACATGTGTGACTGGCACTTGTCCAGCTTCCTTTTGGGTGGCGGTAATGGAGTGCGTGCAGGCGGTGGCCAGGTGTGGCTGGCAGTGAGGTTATCGTGCGGGTGACACAAGTTCAAATAAGCCATGCCAAGACCAACAAGATCAGGCACTACACAGCCGTCTGGCGGCGCGCCAGCATACCCTGGTGCCTTTCGTCAGAGACATTTGTCACAATCGTCTGATTATTTTAGAGGTGTAAACAGCATCAAGAGCCACACAGACCCGAGTGAAATATATTAACCCTTCAGGTTCTTGAAAGACTCAGAAAGACAGGATACATTAATCTGCTGTATTTGGGATCTTTCACTTTCATTTCAAAAAGTGCAACATAAGACAATGCACTTAAATGCAGCCTTTGCATCTGCATGCAGTAGAAAAAGCCCAATGCATTTGTGTTTGTCTGGAGTTTTACTGGGTTTGTCTGGAAATATTATATAACTTCTTTCACATTACTTTACACATTAGCAGGTGTCCATGTAACATAAGATTTATCAGGGATCTGCAAGGGAATTACATTTTTTTTACACTGCTCTAACGAGTTGAAATATTTCAAGACTGAACCAGTCTGATACTGCATTGATTTCCCACCATGGGGCTGCCAGCAAAAGTGACAACATGAGCTTAATGGGTGTTCAAATTAAGACATACCTCAGTACATTTGTTGCTGTGGTGTTGCTGTTACTGTGGTAAGAGAGCAGGCCTGGCAGGTTGTAGGTTTGATTCCCTTAAAGGGCACTGCCTCTGTAGCTTTGAGCACTTAACCTGAGACACTTCAGTACCTGTGCAGCTGTATGACTGGACAGCGTGTAAAAATGTAAGCTAAAGTTACGCTGGATAAGAGGGTCAGCTAAATGCCTAAAATGTAGTGTAATGCAAAGTGAAGGAGTGATGAAGAGGAGGCTTACCTGGGCTGGTCTTCCCACAGCAGCTCAGCCTGCCCAGGCACTCCTTGTGTGCGCCCACCCCACACTTGGAGCACAGGTACCCCTGATTGAAGATCCCCCTGCCAGGCAGAGATTTCACATTCTTACAAATGCAACCCAGCGTTCATTTACGAGGAGAGCTGCCCGGAGCGTGGTAAGGGTAGGGGGTGGGGGTTTCTGATGATCTGACGAGACGGAGTCTGGAGTCTAATAGAGCTGAAGGTTTAAGGTCAGAAGCGTCACCCACTTCTGCCTTTCAAACAAGAGAGAGAAAAAAGTAAAAGAAGCCTGAGGTGTGCTTCTTTTTTTCCTCTCTTTTAAGGAACTGCTAAAAATGCTCTTGTTTAATTAACTTTAAATTCTGCTCGTTCTGGGATTTTTTTCTTTCTGTACTGCGTTGACGGTGAACCTTGAGCACGATTGCAGACACGCTGAAAAGTGGCAGCTGATCCTGGCCTTGAGCACAGTCATCTTTAATATGTCAAACCCGGTCTGATTCACTGCCTCGGCTGCTTCTCATCCACCGCTTCCCACACATGATAATCGGAACAATGATCCACCTCAGCTGCCGACTCCTATCTCGCGACCTCTGGAGCTGGAGAGAAAAGACTCTCTCTGCCCTTTCACTACCTCAGAGTGCAGCCGAACACCTACAAGGCTTCTATAGCACAAAGCTGTGTGAGAACAAAAGGGAAATGGATACAGAGATCTTGCATAGCCGGGTGCCAATCGCTGTATTATTTCACTAAGGCTCAGATAAGCACAGTCTCAAGAAGCTGTAGAATTTCAGAATATGCTGTATAAGAGGCTTCCCTTGGCATTAAGCTGAAGTTAAAGGCCCACTCACTTCCAGCCAAATTCACTTCCTGATTTAACTTTAAGACATACTCATCATACTGAGGCATGTTTTCAGATTTGCATGATTGCACAACGCCATCTTCCAACTCCAGATTGGTATATACATTATACTGTGTGTGTGTGTATATATATATATATATATTATAGTAACTCTGAGTTAAGTCGGGTGGGCCTTTACACCATCACCACATCATGTCATTTCTTGCAGGCCCCCAGACTGTGGTTCCCCCGCTCATGGGGTTTGTTTGGTGGACTGAACTTTGTGGGTTGGGGCTGGCTCAGACATTTCAACGCCAAACGCAAGGCAGCCTCACCTCAGCAGCATGTCGCAGGCCCGGCAGGAAGTGATGCGTTCGAAAGTGTGCATCTTGAACTCATGAAAGTTGCTGCGGGCGTTGTCGGGTCGGATGTTTGATCTGCGGGGGGACAGAGAGAGGGTGGGAAGGGAAAGAGAGAGTTGGGGAAGGAGTTGATGAGCACAGGGGTACCACTACACCAGTCTTCAGGTGTTGTTGTCATAAGCATAAGTCAGGCAGTCATACACAAGCATCCCCAATTATGACTGTGCCCCTGGGGTGCTCAAACAGGACACCATGCTATATGGGTGCCATGCTATTAAAATATTAAAGGATTTTTTATGGGGAAACAGAAACCGCAAGCTTGGCCCTTTATATTTCACGGTTACAGAAATGTGCAGTATAACAAGAGAGTGCCTGTAAATCCCAGAGCATGTCTCACTTTAGCTGCTTTTTATGGCATTAAAATAAATTCACTGGAAAGCAATTTATGGAATATATATGTGTTATTGATTCTCAGGTTGAGAGCTGCTGTACAATTTGTAGTCTACATACATATCAGGCCTGGCATTTAAGTCAGCCCACGTAGGCAGGTAACATGAAATAGAGCAAACGAGAAAACATCATTAGCGGTTCTCACCAGGGAGTCCAATGACTCGCTAATTGTGTTTCAAAATGAACGTTCCTCTTTAACGTGAGTCCAAACTCATTCATTTCCAAATTAATCAACTGCCTTTTATTGCATCGTTTTCAGATTTTTTTTTTTTCTTTTTGCTGTTGTTCTTTTCAATTCCACCACTCTGGATGCCAGCTCAGAGCTCATGAG
Organism: Albula goreensis; assembly: GCA_022829145.1. Taxonomy (NCBI): domain Eukaryota; kingdom Metazoa; phylum Chordata; class Actinopteri; order Albuliformes; family Albulidae; genus Albula; species Albula goreensis. The sequence goes on along the minus strand of CM040753.1, from coordinate 9,806,164 downwards.
ACGCCATTCCGCACGCTCTGCCCCTAAAACCTCTCAAAACAAATCATTTCATTAATTTGTTTTTTCCCTGGCAAACAATGCACCCCCTGCTGTAAAGAAACTGCAGCCGTTATTATTGTTATTATTATTATTATTATTATTATTATTATTATTATTATTTATTTTATCAGCACACCATTTTTGAATCACAGATCATTCTCCATCCCTCAGAAAAACAAAGTATGACGTGACTGCCTCTTTAACGGGTCCCCTCCTATATCGATATGGCTTTTTCCCCCGTGTGTGGTGTGTGTGCCGCTCCAACGCTGCAATCAGATGTGTGTTTGATCAGAGACGCTGCCCCAGCCAGTGTAAACACAAAAGAAGATGTGAATAAACACACTCTCCTCAGAGCAACGTGACCAACCAGCGTTCATCAGGGTTACTACGGTAACTCCGGTCTGCCACCACACTCAGTGATGTCTGAGGACACCAAGGGCAATCTGTGACATTTTCCACTCTTTTACAGAGCTTTCATAACTTTCCTAAAATAACATTTTTATCTGTGCTACAGTAACACGTTTCTCCTGTCTTTTGTACAGGGAAATCATTCCTCTGTGACGATTTTAACAATACATGCTGTTTTAAAAATGTGTTCTTTATTTTTCCCATGGTGACATGCTTTAAAAATAAAACAAAAATTGAATGTTTGAAAAAGTATCTTTTTTTCTAAAGACAAAGAAAGAACATAAACATATAGTTTAAGGCATCTAACAACAGAAGCATACTTTTCCATCTTTCACTTTAAAAATTAAAAAATACTGTATGACAACTAGCACTCATAAATCAAGTGACATAGAACCCAAAAAACTGGTGGGACGTGCTGAGCCGGCTCCGCCTGGCCCCCCATATCCTGGACACCCTGTCACTCACATTGCCATGCCAAACTGCTCCAGCCACTTCTTCTTCAGCTCTTTGGTTTTGAAGAAGAACTCGAACCCGCTCTGTCCCTGATTGTGAGTGAGGTAGAATCCATAAGACCACTGTGGGGAGGGGACAGAACAGAGAAAGGGAGAGACATTGCATGACATGATACACCCCCACACATGGACACACGGAAACTGCAACGACATCCAATTACAAACGTCACAGGCACATCCACTGATGTGAGCTTTGAGATACCGACCCGCAAAGACATTTCCCTGTTACTCTACAGGGGGTTTTTGAGGGCAGTCTATGCATTCAGTGCAGTATAATACATTACAAGTGTGATAAAGGGCCATTTGCAAGTGCCGATAACATTGAAATGTGCCATTTGCTGGATTTGCATGCAGCTCAACACTGGCGGCTGCTCTGCAGTTATGCAGGCACTGGGCATAGAGTTTCAGGTGACTGGGAGAGGCCTACAGGGATTCAGTGTTTGTGTGTGAGTGCGTGTGTATGTCTGCGTGTCTGTGTGTGTGTGTTGTTTGTGTATGCCTGCCTTTTTATCCTTTCCTTCATGTGGAAAAAACACATTTCAGAGGCACTGATTACAAACGTCCTTTTGGAGGATTTGAAAATTAGCAGATATCTACAGCGGAATTACTGCCTTGTCCAAAACGCCATTTTGGACTATTGCCAATGAATCAGGTGGAACCGTGTCCTGGAAAATACAAGTTATTGGAAGATAATTGCACAGTCTTATGCTGAGTTTTATATAGAAAGGTTTGTATACCATGCATTATACACCTATTAACTATTAGATGGTGCCTTGTGCACTAGCACAGACCTTGTTCACTCAATCAGTGGCTTTGCACTCTAGCCAATGAAACCTGCCACCCAATTCCATGCACAATGTTACACTAAGTTAAGCTACATTACATTCAAATGTGATGCTCATGCAGATATACAGCTTGACCATCATGACCAATGTAAGTGATACCAGGACTGAACAGAGCTGGACCATGGCTACCTGAAAACACAGGCCATGAATACTTACATCTGTAATAACGCTAGCATTCCTGCAAAGTTTACGAGTGCAGTATGATGACTGTGATGACAGCTGTGATACAATCTAGTGGCAGAGGTGTTGTGGCAGAGGAATGAGAGGAAGTATTTCAGAACTGGCAGTTTTTAACATGAAAGAGGCATGTTATATCAACAAGCTCTAGGAGCCATTTATAAAAAATACAATATGTCAACATTATGGTTTTTTAATGAAAATAGCAATTACTTATCACTTGTATAACCTGTTTCCATAATCATTAGCCATTACATAAAGAATATGCATTCCTTCTAAAACAAACCTTTTTATTTTCTTTATCGGTCGTTGGGTTGTTGGTGATTTTGAAGTTATTGAGGTCAATAACCTCCTTCATTTCGTAGTTGTCTCCACGCCTTTTGCAGACTATCACAGCCACGTCAAACAGAAAGATATGCCTGCATGATTACAAACAAGACACATGTGAACTCCTCCTCCTCCAGAATCGTGTGTCTAAAAAAAGGTTTATGTTTGACAGCACGCGAGAGATTGTGGGGTTTGGGGGAGGAGCTTCACACAATAATCTTACCTGTCCTGTTTCGCCCGTTTATCCACCGAGGTGACTCGAACCTCCCCATCACCCTTCGGCCTCCCGTAGTTGCGGAGGGATTGATTCTGCAGAGAAGAGATTGTGCAAAAGACAAATGCAGCTAAAAGGCAAGTGCCTCATAATGCTTATGAAACATCAGAACAGTTCTCCTTGGCTGCCTTGCAGGGCAAATGCTTTAGCAACATTACTCAACCAGCACAAATGGAGCAGTGCATGACTGGCCAATTAACTGATCATATTCTATTTGTGTTTCTCTGCAACTTCTTATATATTGTTTTATTGGTGCACCAACTGCTACCCAACTGCTAACAGACCTCTGGTTGTTAAATGGAAATGGCATCTTTATCTTGATCCTGTTTGAGTCTAGATTCAAAGCTGGGATATGGCTACACTCTGGGTGCCATGGGATGAAGTGTTCTTTTTTGGCTATACATGGTCACACAAGAGTGCCATTAGACACTGACATCACTGTATCTCATCTTTACTGTAAGAGCTGTTACTGATTTGCTTGGATGACTGACCAGGTTTTCAATGGATTTCTGGTACTGGTCAATTTCACGCAGGGTCTCGTTGTCCCTCTTCACTTCATTGACATACTGGGCAAGGTCCTGTAAAAATGCAGAGCACAGACTTCTCACACAAATCTGTCTGCTGTGAGTATCTACACAAGGAAGAACTCAGCAAATGCAGATGCAACAACAGAAATATCTAACTCTAGTTTTTTTTCTGCACTGATTGGTCGCAATGGGTAGGGGGAGGGGACTGACACCAGCAGACATGAAAGACATAGTGATAAGCCCTATTGTTCCCGATGTGTGATTGCCAAACCAAATGTGCCTTGCCAAACCAGTTTGCTAACACTCAGACCAACTTAGGAGGTGGCTTGGTGCTGGGCCAGATCGCTAGAAGCAAGATGCTTTTGCGCACACACTCCCAGGTGCAAGTGCAAGGACAGACCAGGCTAATTCCAATCAGACCAGTAATCATTTGTGATTGTGAACTATGCTGTTAAATATTTGATATCCTAATTCCGGCTAAAAACACTGAAACAGTCTCTACGCCGGAAAATCTCTACTTCGAATATTCAGAATCATAAATATAAATATTAGATATACCTGGAGGACCTGATTCAGAAAATCTCCAGCATCCTTCAGTGATTAACTTTTCAGATAACTACATGATTAAATGACTGAGAAAGAGCGATTTAATAAATCTCACTGTGAACATTCCCTGTTCAGTGAGTGCAAGCTAAACACCATCCATCATTAGCAATAAAACAATCAACACTTAAAAAAAAGACTGGAATAAAATACCTTATTGCTCAGGTGCAAAGACCCCATGCGGTTGCACACAAGAAAACACTTGAGTAGTTAACTGCATTAGCTTTATAACCTCCAATCAATGCTAAGTGGATAATTTAACCAAATGAAACCATCCCCGCCTTCTGCACAATTTGCAATTTCTTCTCAAAGTGATTTGCTTCAATTACAGGAATGTTACCTGTCACGCCATATTGCCTGCTGTCTTAATCAAGTGCAAGATTTTTCATTCATGAGACATTATTGCTTTTTATATTTTGTACCAACATTTCAGAGGAAAATATCTCCATCAAGTTTCATCTCAGTCTTAACCCATAGGATTTTAGATAGGAACAAATATGATAAATAATTCCATGCATGTCCCATGATAAAGCTCTCCTGTGGAACCATATTGAGAGATTTAAAAGTATAGAGAATAGGTCAGCTGTTCAATTAACTGTGAATCATGTAAAAGTCCAAAATGCATGGAAAAAACGATCCCCCAAAGGCATCATGCTGCATACAATATGCTCTATAATATAAGATTATTAGGCATAAATTATGTCTTTACAAATCATAACACCATAGCTGGAACTTCCGAGGGGAATTGTTTTTGAGGATTATAAATAGGTACCATTTCTGCCAAAAATGTGTTTATTGATGTCAAATATAACATTGAAGGGCACACTGGAAAAAATAAGTGACATAGAGTCCAATAAACCAGTCTTTTACCCAATGTGAATGATTGGAACATAGGTCAGTGTTACTGAATGTTACTGAGTACCAGTATGGAGCCACCTTGTCATCTTACTTTTGTCGTTAGATTTGGTCGTACTCTAAAGCCAGCTTTTTAAAAGAAAGTAAAATAATACATTTTCCAAGATCAGTTAGGGGAATCTCCTACAGTTAATTATTTAAGAATGGCATGGATATTTTCTCAGTTCTGCAGCGATGCTATTCAGTGTGGTTTTGTAGTAACAAAAAGAAATATCACCATATGCAGCATGCAGCTCTGCTCCTCTAGGCCCAGACCACCACTCAATGAATTATATATGATGTCAATAAAAACTTTTTTTTAACTTTTGAGAAGTTGCATACGTATAAGGCAACCACTCTCTATACATCCGTAAGAACAATTTCTAAATTCTCCCAGAAAAAAAATGTTGTCCTGCTTCTTGTAGAAAAGAATACCTGTTCGGAGGACCATGCTTTTATATTACTGTAATGCGACAAAAGTTGAAATATTTAAACTCTTTCCTGCATCCCCCTAGGGTACATTTTTTTTTACATTTCATTTCACTGAAAACCCTTCCCACTTGAAATGATTGACTTACACTAACATCACGATCATAGCATCATAGCATAATTTTGCACTTTCAAGCATCAAATTCCAGTCCCTCTAGCAAGATTTAGTGAGGAAAAAACAGTCATTTCCAGGAGTCTACTGCCAGCCCCTTGGTATTTTAACTTACAGCAATGGTGAGAAGCCTAACGGTGAGAATCGCTGCATGAAAGTGAGTAGGGAAAGTTCTGGCCCAACAGACAAAAGGAAAACTGCACACACACAAAAGCCCACTTACCTTCATGGCATCGAGAGCCATTCGTAAATTGCTCTTGTCAGTTGTATCATGAGTGTGTTTGACTAATTCCTGTTGGATCACAACAAAGGGAAACCATGAGTAATGAAGTGACAGCGCACAAGCTGCCTACACCATGACTTTCATTCTACACTCCACAGCCAATTAGTGCTGAACAAAGTACAACCTTGTCAAAACAGGGAAACAGAAATGGCACAAACAAGTTCGGGCATCGTTTTGTCTGTTCAACACTTAACATGCAGCTCAACACTATGTAAACTGATTACTGCAACTATGAAGAGCAGACATATGTCATTGATGGCAAAATATCAAAATTATTGAAATGTTACAGGCAAACAAGGATGGATGCACAAAACAAAGTTCTTTGCAGACCTGAAAATTACATTTCTGAAAACATCAAAGCTCATGAAAATAGAAAAAAAAAACACACTTTCACTGGGGACAAGACGCTATACAGCGCTATTTGTTTAGGAATGGGTAAAGTGGACATATTGCTTTCCCCCTTTCAGAAAAAATGATGGCAGGATTATGGGGCGAGGGAGAGCTATACAGCTCATCCTTAATAGCTCAGATAAAGTTTTCCCCTGGCCTTGCAACCCATGCAATTTGCTGAAAGCCCTGTGTCAGGCAGCATGGTGAGACCCTTGTGCCAGGCAGCATGCTGAAAGCCCTGTGTCAGGCAGCATGGTGAAAGCCCTGTGCCAGGCAGCATGGTGAAAGCCCTGTGCCAGGCAGCATGCTGAAAGCCCTGTGTCAGGCAGCATGGTGAGACCCTTGTGCCAGGCAGCATGCTGAAAGCCCTGTGCCAGGCAGCATGGTGAAAGCCCTGTGCCAGGCAGCATGCTGAAACCCCTGTGTCAGGCAGCATGCTGAAAGCCCTGTGTCAGGCAGCATGGTGAGACCCTGTGCCAGGCAGCATGCTGAAAGCCCTGTGTCAGGCAGCATGCAGGCAGCATGGTGAAAGCCCTGTGCCAGGCAGCATGCTGAAAGCCCTGTGTCAGGCAGCATGCATGTGTCAGGCAAAGCCCTGTGCCAGGCAGCATGGTGAAACCCCTGTGCCAGGCAGCATGGTGAAACCCCTGTGCCAGGCAGCATGCTGAAAGCCCTGTGTCAGGCAGCATGCTGAAAGCCCTGTGTCAGGCAGCATGCTGAAACCCTGTGTCAGGCAGCATGCTGAAAGCCCTGTGTCAGGCAGCATGGTGAAAGCCCTGTGCCAGGCAGCATGGTGAAACCCTGTGTCAGGCAGCATGCTGAAAGCCCTGTGTCAGGCAGCATGCTGAAACCCTGTGTCAGGCAGCATGCTGAAAGCCCTGTGCCAGGCAGCATGGTGAAACCCTGTGCCAGGCAGCATGCTGAAAGCCCTGTGCCAGGCAGCATGCTGAAACCCCTGTGTCAGGCAGCATGCTGAAAGCCCTGTGTCAGGCAGCATGCTGAAACCCCTGTGTCAGGCAGCATGGTGAAATCCCTGTGTCAGGCAGCATGGTGAAAGCCTTGTGTCAGGCAGCATGGTGAAACCCCTGTGTCAGGCAGCATGGTGAGAGCCCTGTGTCAGGCAGCATGCTGAAACCCCTGTGTCAGGCAGCATGTTGTGGATGCAGCCATGTGCCTCTCCCCTCCCTTTCTGACTGGCCACTCCTAAACACACATACACACTTTTGAATGTTTTTTTGATTGCGCATAGAAGATCATTTTTAATATTTTATTCCAATATAGCATACAGGTCACTTGTCCATTATTGATAAAGAAAACATCCCTCTCACACATGCACACACACAGCATGCATTCTCTTCAGCAAAACAAAAGTGATGTGCTCTCACAGACCAGGCTAGTCTCTATAGGCCATAGATGGGTGTGGGGGTTGGGAGTTGCTGTCTGCCTCCTGCCTGCCCGTGTGGAATGAACCGACAGGTGGACAGCTGGGCTCACACCAGCCCTACGGTCACGCACAGCCACCAGGCTCACCTCGAGGGGCCCGCGTGTGAAACCGCAGGGTTTTCACTGCACTCAACAGCAAGACCTGTATGCTGAGCGTGTGTGTTTGTGTTTGAGTGTGTGGGTTATTTCTTTATATTTAGCCTCTCTTTCATTGGCCACATAGGAACAGGAGGTAACATGTTAAGAACAAAAAGATTCCATTAAATATTTATAGTAAGGCGCATCTTCTAGGAGAATAACAAGTCAAAATAAAAATGCTGAAAGGGTATTTTCATCTGGAATGGATAAGCAGACAACATGCAAAAACATGGACATGTGTGCCCCTAGTGGTGAATACATGTATGCCATGTATCAGAGCCTAAAAGGCTTAAATGCAATCAAATGCATACTTTTACAAACAAACGCAAGTGTTACTTTTTCCTGTTAGAAACAATAATTTCTGCATGTCTGTATCTGTGTGTCAATATTTGGGAACAGCGTACCTGAAGGAGCAGATGATACTTCAATACTCTCTGCATTGGTACAACCAGGAGATCTCTTAATGTAAACTTTCCATTGTTTGCTCTCTTTGAGCATTCCTAAAATAAAAATAAAAGTAAATTCACACTGATCTCATTTTTACTTACTTCACAAAAACAACATTTTGTAAGTGCCTAGAGTATTGATACATTATCTATTTATGGGCGATGTAACAGGTACTTTTACCTGCAATGTCTACTATAGGCCACCAGAGGGAAATGTCTGACCACAATTCTAAAAGTAACCTTTCCAAAAACTACTAAACAAAATCATTCCTCACCTTAGAATTTCTTGCACAAATGGATTTTTAGCTTGCTTTGACACAATAATGGCTGACATTTGATCTTACCTCCAGCTTCAGTCTAACATCCTCCTTTTCTTTACAGATTTCATCCAGAATCGCTATGGCTGTCTCAACTTGGCTGCAGTACTTTCCATAAATAAGAAGTCTGGGAGACAACAGAAAAAACACTCTGATAAATGGGAAATTAGTGAAATGTCATAGAAAGAAAGAATGGATGAAGAAGAAAAGGATGACAAATAAATGAAAGGATGTTTTGGTCACTGAAATCGCAGAGCAGAGCTATTGACACAGACCTTTCTTTGTTAGCGATGAAAATCTGGTAGAGGTTATGGGCGTTCTTGTTGAGAATGGAGTCTTGCACTTCAACCATTAGGATTCTATGGACTTTGACGAGGTCCTGCAACAGAAAAACAGCTTTGCTTAAACTTGTATGTCCAACTCAGAAGTGAGAAAGTGATATTTCTGACTACCTTTCCATCTTGGAAATGTCAGGTTTTTATTGCACAAGATACATTTGGAGAGTCCTTTATACAGATATGACGTTTTCATGAAACTGAAGCAATCACTTGGTGACTGTTAACATGGAGTATTCTGTATTTAAAGACAAGGAGAGAGGAGATTTAAATTGGCTGTCAGAAGAAGGGCAGTCCCTCTTCTATGTGTTTTTCTATACAAATGCAGGTAGAACTCATACACAGATTTGCTCCTGGTATGCATTGCTGTACCAGAGAATTTGTTAATGTTTTTACTGAGATGATTGTTTCTTGCACATGTGATATAAATGTAATGCAATTTCATGTTGAGTATTAAGTAGATGCCAGAATAACTTACATAAAAAATGATCAGCCCTTTCATTTTATATATGCTTCACATTATAAAACAATGCCTCATCCGGATTCCAGGGCAGAATCGACTCCAAATCGCAGAGGGAGTAATGGTCATTGAATAAAAATACAAAGTGACATCATGACAGAGTAAAAGTTGAATTCAGGCCATGAAAGAGGTGAAGGGCCGGATCACTCTAAAAACTTCAAATCTGCAGCTCCCCTATTCATGTTCCTTACCGGAATGTTTACAAAAACTTTCTCTATTTCCACTGCGGACAGGAATTTCCTCAGGGGAACCATGAAAAACTGTGAAGAGAAAACAGAAAAAACAGGCCATGTTCCACAAGCAAATGGTGAAGTACTTAGCTACACTTTCATAAGAGTTTCCATTAAATGGGTTTACACTTTTCTATAAACCTGCACTGCTAAAAATAGATGATTTTGATCGCAGACACTTTGCTCTGAAGCTCTTCAAAATCATCCTTCTGAAACAGGTTTATTCATAAAGCTTTCCATTTGGGGTTTTCATGGTCACAGGGTAACTCCATCTATTTGTAGTATTTTCCTATTCATAAAAAGCAGGATATCTATATAAACAAAATACTGACATAATAGAGGGTATTGGAAATATTATATTAGCCATGAAATTTCTGACTAATTTCTAATTTATCATTAAAGTGATTCATGAAACAAAACTGAGATGATAACAAGATAGGGAACACCACCCACAAATGTGGTTTTGTGTATGTGGTGATATAAATTCTATTTTGGGTAGTGATTACTACATAATTGCTACTGTGATGCATTTTTATGTTTGAGTGATCATTCTATCTCTGTGGACCATGTGTTTATAAAGATATATATTAGATGCAATCAGAGCTAGCTTTGTGTACCAAAAATAATGAGCAATATCACAGCTGTGGCTTGTGCAATGGGCCGAGACAAAGCAGAGACTATGTTTACAATCTGAGATCCCTCTACTGCAAATTCACATGTACATACTGTGCTGTATATCGTGTCTGAGGGTGCGACCTGCTGCAGGAAAGCAGTAAACTGGAAGCTCAACAGCACTCCCTCAGATACTTTTTAATTCATCAGCGATGTTGGCTTGGTGACTTTATGGTGTGTCAAGAAGTTATGGGATGGTGACAATAATACCCCCACAGTTCGGCAGGTGGTATAAACACCAAATGTAATACAATAACAATAAGTTCTACATTATTATGTAAAATGAAGTAAAATAAAGCAAAAAGTATGTCTTTTAACAGCAGAAATGTGGTTTTCACCTTCTCGATGGACTCCAGAGTCTCTGTGTATTTCTCCTCTGTCTGCTTGATCTCATTGAGGCAACAGCTCCGAATGTCCATTTCAGCTTGTTTCTGCCCAGAATGATGACAGCATAAAACTCTGATTGTTTCAAGACCCTTCATATCACCACTCTGCATTGACCTGGCTCCAGCAAGCAAGGATCTCATTCACAAAAATCTGACCATAAATATTGTGTTGCAGCTGATGTATGCATATTTGAATTATCAACCGAAATCAAATTCAATACGTTTCCTCCATGAATGCTGGAGCAAATTCCCAAGAAGACAGATTCGTCTGTGAGTGGGATGAGGAACTGAATCATCGTTCCTGTCTGAGCAGAAATATAACCAAGTATTCTGAAATGTACTGCTACCTAAAATAAAAGTACAGCGGGCTTGTTTTTTTCATTAATAGTAGCATGTGGGTGGACAGCTTGCTTCGTGTGGAAACATGGCTCTCTGTCCGTCCTCTGCAGTGAAAAAGGAAAGACATCCTACCGGGGGAGGCGCTGCCTCAGGCCTCATCAGGTCCTCGTAGACCTCTCCACCTTCATCATCATCATACACGCAGTCGTACAGGTCCTCCTCATCCTCCACTCCATTCTCACTGACGTGTGAAAGACATTGAGGTTATGTGTGAAAGCGGTAATGTGAAATCAGTAATGACCCACTAACACACTTTCAAAAGCTTACAATTCCGCATCTGACATTTTTGTCAAAAACTAATCACAAACAAGTTGAGCTGCTATTCAGATAAGTAAATACATTATAAACATATCGCCATGTATTTTTTATACAATAGTGTACATTTGAAATTATTTTTCCAAAACATGTCAAAAATACCTTACATATACATAATACAATGCTACTATATGGCAAGTGAAAATTCTCGTATCATATCTCTCGAGTGTGCTATCTGTTGACAGAATTCCAAATCCTAAGCTCTCTACTGCTTAAACTATACTTCTCGAATGTTCTGTTTTTCAGGCCAGGGGGACTGCTAGGTGAGCTTTCTATGTGAGTTGACACACTAACACAGATCGTACAGGTGACTCAGGAGTGAGGGAGCTCCTTATGCCTTTCATGTGTGATTCAGGCCTGGAAATATGACACTTTTGCCGCAGCAGCATAAAAGTGTCCTGGATCTGTCAGGGGCGATCGATCCAAAGGTGACGCGAAGAATAAGACCTTAAAGTGTGATGTAGCCACAAGCGACACACGTCTGTGGAGCACCTTTTACTCCATAATGGCAATGTGTTAAAACTGGGCATTGTGACACATGGCCACAACAGTTCTGGATTCCTTGGCTGTCTGTGAAAAGCATGCAAATGTAAAAGATCGGTCAGGGCGGTGAGGGAGGCGGGCTATCTCTGGTAGAGGCTCTAGGAGCAGCGTGTGGGGTCATCTTCATGTTTATGGATGCTGTCTCTTTGGTGGAGGCCACACAGTCGGCAGAGGACTAGCCTGCTGAGTAAAGCCAAAGGCCCGTTCTGACAGCTTGTGTCACCACCGACTCGCATACCAGCTGTGCAATTTGCATGAGATGAAAAAAGATTAAATGAGATCACCACACTGCCCCCGAGAGGAAATGGAACGTGTGCAATTGCTGCTGAACCCTAACTGGGTTATTGAAGTGAAACATACATTGCCAGGGAGAGGCTAGTGAAAAGGAAACCTTTCATTTTTTTCAGTTTTTTTTACATTTAGCTGTTTTGTCACATTGCATGTGTGTATCTGTTAGAAGGAAAGCACGCAATTTTGTTTGTGTGCTCCAAGTTACGAGCAGGCAGTAATTCATCTGCTCATTCGTGTTTATGTTTGAGGTGAATATGCATGTGCACGTGTGTGTTTAATTTAATCTCAACAGCACAGTGTGACCCACATGAGCCCACACAGGCATGATGGGAATGATGGAACAGAGTGACAATCTGCCAGTGTGACTTCATGCTCATGCCTTGACTGTCATCTGCACCAAAAGTAAAGACCACTTGATGGCCATGGGGGATCATCAAAAACCTGTTTCCTTTACCAACCTTGCTTCCTGTCTGAGTCTGCTTCCTTTCTTACTAACAGAACTTCCAGTACTGAGTGGACCTGCCCCCTACATCCTGACTGAGTTTATTTGCTCCATTCTTTCTGTTTGAGTTGATCTGCACCATACTTCCTGTCTGAGTGGATCTTCACCATACTTCTTGTCTGTGTGGATCTGTGCCATGCCTCCGGTCTCAGTGGATCTATTCTATTCCTCCTGTCTATGAGGATCTGTACTGTACTTCCTGTCTGAGTGAAAGTGCATCATACTTCCTTTCTATGTGATTCTGTACCATACTTCCTGTCACAGTAGACTACACTTTCTATTTAAGGGGGTTTGCACAATATTTCTTGTTTGAGGGTAGCTGCACCATGCTTCTTGTCTAAATTTCTAGTTTGAAGGACAACATTCAGAAGAGTTTTTCTCACTGACCAACAAAACCAAGAACATAGTCGAGGCCAGGATGACAAACAGCAACACAACACCAAAGCCCAATATAAAAAATGGAAATGCAACAACTGAAATGAACATTGACATGTTATATGTTCATAACTGGATGAAAGCGTATCAGCGTTGTGTGTAATTTGCGTTTTTGTGCTATTGGGACCTTGCTTGCTTTGCTAACACAACACTTTATTACCAGCTTTGTCTACATTGGGCATAGATGTTATCTACTTATGTGCATTCCCCTCTTTGGATCCTTTTATTCAGTGCTCTGTGAGAAAAGCAGAAAAACATTACAGTATCCTGAGATGTTATTGCCCATACCTTCACATTTCTCCACCTAGTCTTGTGAGTGAATCTTTATCACACTTCCTGTTTGAGTAGATCAGTGCTGTACTCACTGTAAAAGTTCTGTTTCCTCAAGCACAGACTTAAGAACCCTTTATCTTGTCACAGCAGATCAGACCCCTGTTTAAAACTGGATCTAAGCTGCACACCCTGTCACTGTTCACCAAAGCGCCCTTTTCCCACACAGCTGATCAGGACCATGCTTCCTATCAGACAGAATGTAAGCCCTGTCTTCGATAAGCAAGGACCACAGCCCTGTTTCCTGTGGGAGAGGATCTTAGCTATGAGCCCTGTTTCCAGTCCCAGAGGATGATAAACCGGCTTCCTGTCACCGCTTACAGTGGCTTACTGCTGCATTTCCTGTCACTGTGGCTTAGAAATCAAGACCTGGGTGAAGTTTCTCACCACCTTCTCATACAGAAAGACATAACCCTGGTGCCAATCTCAGACCCTCCTCCAGAGCTCAGCCACAGTTAAAAGGTCAACCAATTCACAAGCACATGGATGTGCCATCACTTTTCACTGAACTGCACAATTCAAACACAAATCAAGGAACCACAAATCACACATTTTCTTCCGTTCAGCGTCAAAAATTAATCAAAGCAGACATGCAGTGTCAGTTCTAGTTTGTAGATTCCCATGAAGTAAATACAGTATGAGACAGCATTTGTTTGAAATGTTTTACATACTCAATCAAGTCTTCCAAATGATTATAGATATCTTCATCTTCCACACTGTCCTCTGTTGGAAATGGCCTGTCAAAACACACATGAACACATCAATCCAAAACAGTTAAATAGATTAGGATTATGACACAGATTCTGTAAAATTCACTTTCTGAATCACATTTTTTATAATTGGGAATTACATTACAGATAGGTTTACAATAGGTTTAACGTTTAATAATCTACTGTAACGTTAACAATCCACTGTACATGATTATGTAAAATATGTCATAAATTTACATGCAAAGGGTCCCAAATCTGTTGGTTTACTTTTATATTTCCCAATATAATTCCAGGTATAACACAAGGTATTTTCAAAGAGATCATTTTAAAAATAGAGGCTGACCTTATTCCTGTTTGCTGTGCAATCATTGTGTGTGAGAGTCTGGATAGTGTGTCCATGACCTTTAAAATAAAAATAAATTAAAATAATAAGTTAAAATGTCCCTGAATCATTCAGAAATAACAACCTTCAGACTCTAAACATGCACCTGGTTTCAGTGCAGAAAAGATAAGCATCCTTTTCATGCAGCAGATTCCATTAAATTGTCATGTGAGATATGGACCACGGTCCTGATAAGGTCACAATACCAGTGCATCACAACTGCACTGAAATGTAAGGATCCAATGTTTCAGATTACATCTGATATAAAATCTGCACCCAATGCCACACTCATATCTGGCCCAACAGTCACAAAATAAAACTAACACACCTGAGATTTAATGACCAAGCCAAATCCACTCCCTCAGACACCTAGGTGAATAATTAACATAATGCCATTTTGTCTACGCGTATGCAAATCAACTGACCTATTACACTCTTCAAATAAGCTCATGATAAAACATGGTAACATAAAACATAAAACGCAAAAAGCACCACTGTGTGCATGTCCACGTTCAGTCAATAGCAGCTTTATCTGATGCTGTGGTGAGTTCACTATCGAACATGGACTGCAGAACATGGCACAGAGAAACACCCCGTCTGACTCTGGAGGAAGTCCTGTGGTGCTCCGGAGCACACCTCGGTTAAACAGATATCTCGACTGAGGGGTGGGGTTTCAGAGATGATGGGGGTGATAGACAGCCCGGGCCCCCACGGTGGTTTGCAGGCCTCGTCCTTGAGGGCCCCTGTCCATGTGCTCACACTGCAGCCGCTGATATCCACCTGGCTTCATTATTTCAGCCACTCAAAAAAAAAAACAGTCATCTGCTAAAACAACTGGATGTACTTCAAGAAACAGGTCTGCCAAATGTAAACGTGTATGTGTGTGTGTGTGTGTGTATATATATATATATATATATATATATATATATATGTATATATAAAATAACAACTAAGACAGAAGAGCACTCATTTATCACTTTGTTTGAGAAACATAGGATTATAAATGTAAAACATGTATTTGAGTTACATTTTCCACATTTCTTTTAACAGAGGTCATTTGAGAACTTGGGATGGGCCTCGTCTTCCAAAGTACATCATTATTTTTCTGTCAGCAGATGGCAGAGTTTTTCACAGGGAAATGTTATTGCCAAGTGTTATTGTGTTTATTGTGCTATGATTTATGATTAAAATGAGAAATGTCTGTTTTACATGATCAGATCATCTGATATGAGGCAGTACTTCTCCTTTTTGCTTCTCCAATCTGCCACATTCACTTTTACCATTGTGTTACTTGGGCTTAAACTGAGGTTTAAAAATGGCATTACATTTCTATCACCAACCATCAATAAATCTAGTATTACTAAAAATAAGAATATTTCTGGAGTGAATTAATATATTATAAGATACACTATATGATGCATCATAAATACAATCTTACCTATTGACCTACTAAGTAGTATTATTAAAAAGAAACCTAAGAAAATATCCATGTCTAATATTACAAATCTGACTTTTTAAAACTCAGTGTTTTACTATGTATTTTTTTCTGTCATTTTGGGGAATGAGGGGTTTTAGCACATACAAATGGAGGTTCACACATAGACATATTCACATTAACACAAAAACACTCACACATGAATACACACCCCCCATTTGGCCGAGGCCAGCGATTGTACAGATCAATACTGATCATGCCTGTTCACTTAACCTCCCCCAGTGTGTTTCCCCATAAATCACACACACAAGGTCACAGCAGCTGTCATCCATCTCTGGCCTGTGCTCTGTCTTTGGTATAGATTTCTGCAGATGAGCGGGACTGTCATTTCTATCAATGGTCAATACGATGACCACAACAAGGCTAGCAGGAGCACCATACATCAGATAGCAATGTGGTGCAGTACTGCAGGCCAGAAGAGACATAAATCACATTATGATCTTCTGAGATCTGGAGATGTAGGAGACTCATGCTACGGTGCAGATATGTGTTATTAAATCGAGTTTATCCTGATGACAGAGGAGCTGGCATTTTGTGTTTCTTCAGTTGTCAGTTTTAATATGAGCTGCAGCGCATGCTACCACTTCATTTTGTTGTCAGGCATTCAGTTACAGCCGGGAGCAGGAAGCCCGATTCGTGTAGAGCTGCGTGAAACAGACAGAGAGCCTCATCAAAGGAAACGGCGAATTCAGCTGCCACAGATAGCTGCTCATGCCTGTCCCTGTGCGTTTGCGGTTCTTGTAGATTCTGTGTTGCACAGTCAGTACCACAGACTCCTAAGGGCCTGAAAACGGTCTGAAAGCTGGGCGCTTCATTGCTGCATTACTTTAAGACGACACCATTAAAATAATACACTGTGAGGACCATCTGGGGAGGAGGTGTGAATATTCAGTACACACAGTGTCATGAATGATAAGGGCTTTGTTGAGGTTTGTCTTGTTTTTCAATGCAAATTCTGAGGCACCTTGGGCTGCATATATCTATACTTAGAATGCAAAGACAGAAGTCTGAAAAACACAAAACGAACAGCTCACAAGACAAATTTGCGCAATTCTTTTCACAGCAATGGACGATTCTGATATCAATAATGCAAATTTTTGGTTGTAAAGCACAAGACTTTTTGACATGTTGAAGCAACTCAGTCTTGGCCTGCTAACTGTAGCTACACAAATTTTCCATGCCATGATACCTCATTCAACCATCAATAATAGAGACTGAAAACTGAAAGAGCATAATCAGTTCCTGCCATGTGTCGCAGTGTCTGGCGAGAAGGGCAGCTTGGTGTTAGGAATGAGAAATGTGTTTTTGCATCAGGGCAGAGCATGGAGTCCAAGCCCTCAGCAGCTGAGCAGGGGTGGACACACAGACGCTGTCTGATCAGAAGGTTGTGGAAGGTGCCGGATGAAGCGGGAACACAGGAAGACTTCCTATAATTCAAATCTATTGCTTATCTTATTGAACGTAACCTAATTTCATTGGCCTAAAACTGATTACGTTACAGTGAGTGATGTGAGAGGAGACGTCGGTAAGGAGAGACGGCGGTTCACTGCTATATAGAGGCCAGCAGTGATCTGAACGGGAGCGACTGTGAGCTCAAAAATAGACTTTAGAGCTGTTTATTCCCTGTAATGTCCTGTTTCTTTAGGTTTACTGTATCTAGGCCTAATACAGAATTCTGTTCACAGCAAACGGTATTACAGGGGAACAGAAATGACTGTATTTGTTTTCTTAAGGAGAGCAATGTGAACATGTGTAATGCCATTTACTGACCTATATGCTGGGTCAGTAATGCCTTACCATAACTCAGAATGCCTTATGAGTACTGTTTTGCTCTGTTGTTATTTTCCCCTTTATTTGGAAATACTTTAGTTTCTTTGAAAGCAACAACATTTACAGTATTATTTTAACCATAAATAAGTAGCAGCACAAATAAGCATTATGCCTGATAAAAAATTCTTAGAGTGTAATGTTGTCCTGTTTATGTGTAGGCCAACATCAAGGAACCTTTTCTGGGGACAACATGGTAGTCCAGGCTAATATTTAATTATCCAAAAAGCCTTCAGGTGGTGGTGAATATACAGTTTAACCAAATTAGCACCATATAACTTAGCATGTAATGTATCCTCCAGACCTCTCTTTTAATATCCTCTACTAATTTTGCATTGACACTACTAAAACATATCCATCTAATTTTGTAATGAAAATGCAACATAATAGCAAATCACAGCCAATTTATTGGTACTTAGTAGAGCAACCAGTCTGTCAGACTGCTCATTTTAACTTAATTCATCTTCTGTGTGGACAGAGTGGAAAAAATCTCCATGAAAATTGTACAACTTTTAAAATGCACATTTTCTTCTTCATAATTGCCAAGTGACAAATAATGGTCAGAATTCTGTGAAGTCATGCAAGGCACCAGCTAAAACTTTTCACTGTACCCTACATAAATACTGAAAGAAGCATGCTAAGGTGCAGTTTGATTTGACCTCCAGCCAGCAAAAATCTCCTTTGAAGAAGCAGCCTGTATTTTCAACTCCAGGGTGGCTTTTTCAAGCTGCTCTAACCTTGTGCATGGCGATTAATCCAGAACGCTCTTGAAAAAACCTTGTTTTATTAGGAATATGGGCACACCAGTGTTTCATGTAGTATAAGCTAAATGACTCATCACATTAAAATGATACTTCAAAATGCTGCCCATATATCTCATCACAGTTAATTACAGCCATCAATAGTGAATTAGTGAAGGTGGATATTTAGACATGCACAGGCTGAGCTGCTTCTCGGAGCTAGCGCCTGGTGCCAAGCGTGCTGTTATCCAGAAAGCACTGCTGTGATAAGCCAATAAGTCCGGCCCCTCATGACACCTAAAGGGCAAGCTGCAGCGGCCCCGCCAAGGTGCATCAAAACGATCCCCGCAGATCTCTGCCCGCAAGGAGGATTAGAGCCTGGCTCTGCTTCCCAGCCTCTCCAAAAACACCCTTCCCTCTGCAAGTGTCACCGTGAGGCAGTCCTCATTCTGACGGGTCATATTAACCAAGCGCCCTCACCACACGGCACAGCTTTATCAAGCACAACCAGACTGGGGGCCATAAAAGTAAGATATTATTCCAAAAACAGAAGACGACATAGAGGGAACACAGTGCAGTGGCCCTACTGCGATATTGCACATAAAAGTGTATGACTTTCCTCAGCTTTGTAGCTCTATGGCTGTATTCTTTCACAGCTCTCATAAATAACCCAATAAAAATAGCAGAAAATATTAAGAGGTACAGTTAATACGTGATTCCACTCATGTTGTTTTGCGCAAACTGCGACATGTGCTGCTTTGCAGCCTGCCACATACAGGCTGCAGAGCAGGGGCTGATCGCTGACACATGCCACTGCACTTAATACCACAAACACCTTGGTCAGGCACCACCTTTTCACATACGAGAAATACTAAACAACATGAATGCATTAGTGTTAAAGACAAGAAAAATACATGGCACACACTTGATACATTAACATAAACTCCCTCAATAGCGTAAAAATTTACACCATTTTTAAATAACTTGTTAAAACCTGACAGCCTCTGATCACAGACTCTCTCCATGATAATCACAAACCAAGAACAGATATTCTATTTGTATTAGTATTTCATTGGTATTAATTATAGCCAATTAATTAAGTACAGAAGTCCTTCCTCTGTTTTTTTTTTAATTCCATTCCTGATATACAGTTTTACAATGGCATAAACAGCAGTGTGGCATGATGGGTACAAAGCTAGGTCATCAATGTAATTAACATAATGTCTCAGTAAATATCCAGCTAATGTGTAAGTGGAGCTGTATAAAGCAGAATGGAGTGGTGAACCTAAGGTTTGGTATCACTGACATGGTTAATGTACATTACATTGTTCATGGAAATGTTCCCTCAAACACTGTACACAATCTCTGAATCAGATTTTTCACAAATCATTTTCTTTCATAATCAGTGCCAGTAATAGATAACGCGATCAATAATTCCAAAAGGCCCTCTTATGAGTTGCCTAAGGGGATGATGAGCGGATGTGCTTCTTTACCATGCAACATTCTATTAAATAAACTGTTAACTTGAGCTGGTGATGAGTAATCCTCAGTTAAGCTAAAATCCAGGATGAAAAAAGATCTTTTGTGTAGGGTTTCACAGTCTACCAATAGCTGCACTGCACCACTATAATAGGCCTACATATGATCTCATAATTTTGAACAATGAAACTGTGTCACACAGGATAATTGTAAATTACCGTTGTATTGTTTAACTTGGTCAGATCAAGAACTACTGTACTTTCAAATATTACACTGCCTAGGATGAAAAGGGACAACCTCACCATTTCTTGTTATGCTCTAAATATGTGCATGTACCCTGCTGCAGGTCAAATCAGCCATAATTTGTGGGGTAGCAGATGCCTCATCCAGAGAAATACTAATGTTACGTCTGTCATTTCCTCATGTTCAGGCATTTTGCCACTCTTTACATGTTCTATGGTAGCCGGCACATGGCTCAGTCATTTATGGGTGCTTCTCAGTGTCATTTCCTCCACAGAACACAAACATTTGTGACACAAACACTTATGCGGTATTGCACATAAGCTTTGTAGTTCTTCGGATGTATTCTGTAACAGCTCTCACAAATAATCTCATAAAAAATCAGAAATATTAAAAGTTTTTATAAAATCAATGTGCTACCTTGCTACATGTCACACCCCGACTACTCAGCGTGGAACTAACACATACTCTTTCAAATAAATGAAGCATATAAAATAATGAAGATTGGCATTATATTTTTAAAATGACAAAAGAGTAATTAATTATAAGATTTGCTATATTTGTACAGGTATCATATAACAGGTAAAAATGCTGTATCATGACAACAAAACTTTTGTTTTGTAGTCCCGTAGAAAAGACAGCTGTTCACATAAGGTGTCAATATTTTAAAGCTAACTGTATAAATCTGTTGTCAAAGCTGTACACATACATGTTAACTGAGAGGTTTCTCTTGGACATCTTTGGGAATGCAATCTGAGAATAATTCCTGTCAGCACACTATATCAAGCAAACCGATCGACTGCCTTCAATATCTTTAAATGTCTTCAGTGTAAAAAAGCATTTCATTGTCGAGCCGAAGGAGCTGAGATGAGTCAGTCCCATCACTGGCATATTCTCTAACTCACTGCCATCCATTATTAAACAAGTCCCGGTCGGTCTTATTCATCTCTCTGACCTGAAAACTTCAGCCTGTGATTGTTTAAATGTCCACACGTGAGAATCACCTCGCATGCCATCCAACAAACAGATATTGGCAAGATGAAATGAGCAGCTGAGACAACAAAGGGCACCAACTTAAAGCAACAATTTCAGTAAGTCATGGGCTTTGCAGGGCTGGAAATATAGACAACCAGAGTCAATAAAACCCATTCCCACTGAATTATATCCCATTTTCCTGAAAATATCGAGACCCTTTCCTGTCAGAGAAGGCTGAGCTGTAATTCTCATGAGCTCAGGATTATGGCCACCCAGGTACCTTCACACATTACTGAGCCTCTTCTGTGTGCTGTGCCAGTCAACGTTCCACCACTGGTCTACATGAAGACAACTAAGAATAGAGCATTCTCACAACTCTTGTTAAAGCAAAGAAGAACTGATGATGTCTAATGAAGAAATTGTATTCATTATCATTGTCATATCAGTCATGCTCTTGTCTGCATATTCAGATGCCCATATATGTATTTTAGTTCTAGCACAAGAGATGCATTTTAATGTTTTCTATTTGCTGAAATTTTCAACCAGGAAGAAGATCTCAGTGCTATTTTATAGTAATGACCTGGAAAGTGTGTGATTGGATTGAACTTCACAACAAGACAAACTTAAGGGTTTATTTCCCACAGGAAGGAATGCCACCAATGGCTCACCCAACACCCATTTCAACAGCAACATGGTTCTCCATGGAGTCCTGTAATCCAAGCCCTGACCAGGCCCTGCTTCGTTTAAGTTCAGAAGTTAAGCACAAGAAGGCAATATGGCTGTCTGCTGATCAATGTATCAGCCCTGGAAAACAGATATTAAGTATATAATTTTTCTACTTGTTGTGATATCCAGTTGTTGTTGATGATTTGATGCCAAGAGAACCTGTTTACATGTGTGTCTGGCATCTGCTGCATTTAATATCTTTGGAGTGGCTCTTGAGTAAATATTTCAAGAAAATGTATTTTTTTTCACTGCAGCTGAGCAAAAACAGAATCCAACCCTAATCCTCGACTGATAAACACTGAGAATATTTCTGCTATATATGGTCTGTTCAATATGATTATAACTCGACAGTTGAGGCAATCATCTTACCATTTTCACAACGCAGTGCCAGAAATGTCAAAAGTGAGCAAAGTCTTATTGTAAAGTAAAATCTGTTTGATATCCTATGAATAATGGAATAATCTGCTGGAGACACAATCAGATATTTCAGGAAGAGCATTTTCAGGTATATTGAAAATGACAGTAAACATACTGATCATCAGCAAGCGTAGATGAGACTAGAGAGTTCTTATACCAGTTTATTTCCTTTGAAGAGACGAACATGTGGATGATGACATCATTTGGCACTCTTTCTGCGGAAAACAGTGACTCTCATCTGATGGAAAATGATTTCAGCAAGCCTAAAAATTGTGTCGTGACAGTGTCACAAGAAATTGGGCTCAAAATAACAATGGAAACTTTCTCAGACAACATTTTTGCTGACAGAATCAACTAACCAGTGATAAATCTTAACTTACAGCCAATATGAGTCATGAGGCTTCGATATAATTTCACTTCTGCCAGTCTGAGAGAAAAGCCCACTGACATACTGGTAGACAGTAATAAATCAAAGCAGCCTGTGTTCTCGCTGAACCCATTTGGACCAGATCATCCAAAAGGATAATTCTTCCCAATTCAAACCATGTATTAATTAAATAATCAAAAGTCACCATGATTTATCATTAGAGAATGCAAAGTCAAACTTTAAATTATCTTATTGAGTTCTGGATCAACAGAATCAGTGGCTTGTAAAGAAGCAATTTCTCTTTGACCTTGGGAGTGAGACTGAGAATAATACTCAGAGATGTATAGGCAGTGTGAAGATGAGTAAATAAATCCTAGTAAATACTAAGAAAAGAGGTTTTTAGTCAATTATAAAGTTTGAAGAATGAAGAATCGCAATCAATGAGAGCACATGTTAGCGCTCACATACAGTCACACATTCTCCAGTGCTTGAGTCAAGATGTCTGGTATATTCAGGTGCTGTAAGGTCTTTTTCACCTGCTGATCTCCTCTCAGATCTGGCCATTAGTAATACATTCCTACACCATGACGGGATTCGCAATGTACACCAAGACATGACCTTTCTGCTCAGACCTTTCTGGAGAGCAGGGGAGAACACAATATGCTGAGATTACCATAGATGTTCAGCAGCCCACCCACATTAACTGAAAATAAACCGCTGCTCCAGCCTGACTGGAAATCAATACTGAAACAGCTGTCTTCCCTAGCAGGGTCTGCATGTGACGAAAGGCAAAGTACAAAAACTCAAGGGTACATCACAAAAACATTATTTTAATATTATGATGAACTTCTCATCTTAAAATGAGAAAGCATTCACACATAAAGGAAAATGCATGCAAGCATTTCATTTTTGATAACATCAATTACATTTTAAATGTATGCATGATCTCATGAAGTCTAAGTGTTCAAAGCAATCAAGCAACTATTGTACACAGTTTTGTCATTTGTGTACGACTTCTGCATTTGAAAACATGCTTCTTCCTGTGGGGGAGATGGGAGGCTGGACTTTCTGAGTTGAGTATTCGCAGGGATATACAGTGAGCAACAGTAGAGGGGGGCAGTGAGTTCCTTTAGGAGCAGCGGATACTCAGCCAGGCAGCAGGCTGTGTACACTGCGGTTAGCTCAAAATGCCCTGTCTTCTACTTTCAGAACACTCATTTTCTGAGGCTATGTTTTACAGCTGTTATTGATGCCAACAGCAACATGGATTTCCCATAAAAATACACATGTTGAGATGACTTCCTGGTCTTCCATTTTCAGTTAAAAAACAGCACTACATGTTTGATTTATATGATTCTAAACATTTCTGTAAAATCAGAAACTCCTTAGCTTATGTTTCTAGGTCTTAGTTTCATAGCTGACAAAATGAATGTCATGACTGAGGAATTACAAACCCAAATGCCGCAGTTCTCTCAGCAGAGCGGTGCATGTCTGTGTGACCCTCAGACAGCTGAGGTGCGATAAGGAAATGGCTGCCCCTCCCCCGAGCTTGCCCCAGACCCACACTGCAGCCACAGGAAGCATGAGTAAGACGAGCATGCAGCACTCAGCAAACGCCATGCGGTAGAGGTCAGGGGGGCCAGGAAAAGGAAGAGAAACAGCTCCCCCCACGTTTCAGTCCTGCTGCCATCACAGAGAAACACAGGGGGCCAGCAGCCTAGTCACAGCACAGAGGAGTGAAAGCAAGCTGAGGGACACATGGACAGACCCATGCACTTAGATACATGTTTACAATTTAGATACAACAAACACACACCCAAACACTCAGGAAACTCCACAGAGATACACAGACATGCATACACACATGCACACACTCAAACAAGACAGGTGCGATCATTCACATACACACAAAGGCAATGGAGGTGAGACAGCTGTTTTAGTGTCTGGTGCTTTCTAACATTTAGTGTCTGGTTTCATTCTAACATGTAAAATGAGACAAGTGAAAACCAATTCTTAGAGCATCCCATTTCCTGTTTTGTTCTTTGCTCTTCATCAGTCCCTGTGGACCTGGATTTTGTCTGGGTCTCAAATCCTGTCTTAACGACTTTACTTCCTTGTGTAAAGTTAAATTAGGATTAGCTTCCTGTCACCAGCTCACATTAGTGCTCATGCTGGTATTTAACAAAAAACCCATCCAATGTCTTAAGTAAGTAGACCCTAAATGTGCAGAGACAGAGCCCCCATGCATTCCCAGCTATCACAATCACACCTTAATGTCCTGTAACAAGAAATCAGCAAGTCCCAAGCAAAGTTGCATGTTAGCTGAGTTATGAATGGCAGGCTGTCTCCAAAACATATAAAATGAGAGCATAAATGTTTTCAAGCTGCATAGTACAGGACCCTGTCTGTTATCTGCTGAAGTCTGGATGGATCCTTCATTATTCATGCAGTATATCAACAGAACAGCTTTAGTTTCATGGAGAGACGACCATTGTGACATTACTCTATAGCCTATAGACGTTTTAGGGCAAGAATTTGTGCACAAATCCCCAGGCAATATTTCAGAATACTAAACAATTAAGAAAAACTAAAATGACATTTTTCCAAGAACACAAAACAAATGGCACATGTTTTATTGATAGCAGCCTTTTGAAAAGAATGCAGCCCCTTGCTATGCCTCTTTGACAAGCGCGTATTTCATTCAGTGAGGGCTCTGGCTGTGTACACAAGCTTAATGCTCACTGCGTCACGTAGCTACCCTGTGCAGTTTTCCATAGGCCTGCCGATGCGTCCCCCGGTGAAATCTCAGACAATACCTCGGCTCAATGTGGCCTCCCACTCCCTCGCCCCCATCGCCCCAAACCCCCACCCCCATCCACAAGTATCTATTACCCATCATTTGTTACATGATATCTCGACAGCAGAGGGCAAATCACAGGCATCTGCTCAAAACAGCACTCTGAAGGGCACTCGGCAGCCACCAGCCAAGAGGTGATATCGATTTTTGTCTCTGTCTTGGCTAAATGTGTTATATTTAAACCATGGAAATCCAGTGGGCATTCATGGGTGCTGCCTTGTCTTTGTGCCAGCTGAGCACTCCCATATGACCCTTTGTGGAAATATACCCCTCCCTTTACAAACCGAGCACAACGGCTGGTGAGAATTTGCTCACAAAACGTGACAACAGGGCAGAATGTTACCGTAGCAGAGAGTATGTCAATGTGCTGTTGATTAAAAATAAATAGTTTCATGTGTTTGGCATTTGATTTTGGATGTTTGGCTTTGAGGCTAATCTTACCAGGATTGTGAATAAAGGTATGACATGTACAACAGACACATGATATGGGTTAGTCTCAGATAGTGCTTGCTTTTCGGCCATACCCTCTGTGCATGCTATGTTCATTGTTTTCTTAGACTTTTGGGTAAGTCTAGTATAATGGCTAGGGAGCTGATGTTGCAACGTAGATGTTGCAGGTTTGGTTCTCATGTAAGTCATTGCACCCTGAGTGAGGTACTGAGCTTCATTAAATGTATAGCTGTATAAATATACTGCATGTGTAAAGGGAAGCTGTGCAAGTTGATAAGAGCATTTGCTAAATGCCTGATAGTTTGAATTACCTAGACGAGTGCAAGTAATGCATAATTTATTTACAAGTCATATGTCACCTTCAATAACCTCTTATTTCAAGCCTGGTTACAGTAAGAGGTTTTTTTAAAGCTAAATAGTTATAGCCGTTGGAACCAGATTCTTATCCATTAATTCCACACAACTCCTGTAATGCTCCACTCAAAACTACATAACTACACTCCCTGGGTGGGCTTTTGTGTGATGGCCACTGCTGTGCCACTGTGATTATCCCCTATATAAACGCCTCACTCTTCATCCTCTTCAGTATTTAATTTCAGTTGATTACAGTGGCATTACATGAAGAGTGTGCACCATGTAATTTTCACCATAGACCCAAAGCAGTTCTAGCATTGACTAAGCTAATAAGCTACCAAGAGTGGAGACATTGGCTGCCTGTTGTCAAAACACCACCACATTTACATTTAAAGTATTCAAGGGAGTGGCCTTTGGTTGATTACATAGAAATATTAGCAAATGCTTTTAGATTAGCTGGTCCTGATCAGCTAACCTAATAAACATCTAATAAACTGCTTAATGCATACAGCTAGGTTTAGGTGTATTGCTTGGTGAGGTGCTCTGTATCAATGCAAATCATGCAAAGTTTCCCATGTATGCTAAAATTCAATTAGTAAATTCAGTGATTACATGCATGTTAATCTATAGCAGATGTCAAATAATGTCAGGAACAGCAGAAAAATTGCAATCTAATTGCTTGAAGCAAAGTTTGACTGCTGGAGAAATACTTGGGAATTTCACTGGTACTCGGTTCAAGCTAAGCTTTCTTAGTGAATTAAAATATTGTGGACTGAAAATGCCTGCGACAACTGTTTATACTTTTTTTTTTTTTGTTTTGCTTTTGAAAAAAAACACGGGTGTTTCCATGTCCAGCCAAGATGAAAATGTACAGATCATATGCTTCTGTTCCAATGAAGTGCAGAATTTCAGAAGTCAGCTGTGTAGCTTAGAGACTGGTAAATGAGGAGTTACAAGGCAATGTATAAATGCTTTTTTAAAACAAATGAAAGATGGCAAACCAGTAAACCAGCTTTCACAATACATTAAATTAGTAGAGGTGCAACTGTATGCACATTCACAACAAATCATTTGGTATGGAGGGCTTTGTTCAGTCTGCACTGTGAACCAATTTATTTCACACATATACATGTCCTGTTTTCTGCCTGAATTTAAAAAATACTGTAGGAGTAAAAAATGTAGCATTTGTTTAACCAACTGGGGCAATATGCACATGATCAAAATTTAAAACTCAAGGACCCATAATTTGAAGCTGTTAGCAAAGCAGAAGCAGGCAGTCAATTTCTCTGCCATGGCCTGAGCAGGAGATAAGCCCGAGCTGGGGGATACTCCATCATTGCCCCTCTGTCTCCTGCTAAGGATTTTGGCTTCCCATTTCTCTGTAATAATAGCCCCTTTTCCACACAAGTAAAGTTTTCATGCTGGATTAAGTTTACTGGAATTTCTTTTTCCTACAGCCAATGTTGCTTGCTTATTTTTAAAGTGTCACTACCATTTCTGCACATAGCTTCCCAACCAGCAAATAGAAGGAATGAGTACAAATTTAGAAAGCAAAATAAGTTACTGACTGCATTTTCCATCCAGTTTAACAGTTAGTAAGCAGGTAATGGGTGTAACTAGATATGAAGCTCATTTTCATTTCTTATTACTGCATGTAGCTTCTAAATTGCACTTGTCTAAAACAGTGTATCCTCACAGGTAGTCTGCATTTAACCATACTACTACTATCTTTGCCTGTACTGATGCCATGTGTTTGTGACATAAAACTAATGGCAACACTGTAGCCTGCCTGCTTTATTTCATTAATCAAATCGTTTGATTTGCCTGTATAGCTAACAGTGGTTGGGGTGAATCAGCTTCACGCTAAACTACCTGGCTAAACTAAGAAGCTTTGTTTCTTTGATGTATTAAAGCAGGGCCTCATTGCCGACTGGGCCAAAGAGATGACAAAAGCTATAGGTTTACAAGCTTTACAGCCATGGATATGCACAAACACACAGCAGTTTAGATAAGGATATTCCAGCGTCCAGCATGAAAGTAACTATGCACTCCTGTCTCTACTGATCAAATATCATTTATGTTGCTGCTTGTGATATACTGCACTTTATGTTGATGAGTACATTTCCATTTGAAAAATATACATAATTTCCTTTTTTCCTCATGAAGCAACACAGCAACGCAAGATCTGAGCCATATTTGAAAAAAGATGTGACATAATCAGTCACATATTGCTCTTATTTGATTGTTGCAGTAATCATGTGTTTCTATTTTAAAAAATGACAGAAGTCGAGTGTTTGCATTCCTGAATATGCTTTGAGCAGGCATGCAATTGTCCATGAGCCATTCTTGGATAGTTTACATTATTTGCCAAATAAACAAAATTCAGGTTTATTGTTACAATTAAGTTTTTCCACTCTGTTGAACGCTGAACCCCAAAATTGAGGTTAGTACAAAACAATGGGATTTGGTGAACCGTTACAACCCTACCTTTAGTATTGCCTTATTTACTAGAATATGGAAAATTGCATGGGGATGATAAGACTAACACATTAGCTTTTCCATTACAGCTCCATTAGGGAGTTCTGAGTCAATTAGAGAGTTTTATATTAAGGAGTTTTAAGTCAAGTCTGTGACCTGAATCCAACTTGGATCCTGGTTTAAAGTGCCACTTCTCTGATAAAGTCCAAATGGGGGCCAGGGGGGGCAAGTCCAAATGGGGGGGGGGGGCAAGAGGACTATGAACATGAGACAGATAAGGGCGCTTAATGGAGAGAACAGGCCAGCCAGCTCACCCTGACTCATAATTTTGCTCACAGTCATCCACTACTGTATCTTGCCAAGTCATGAAAAACTTCAAAGGTCTGTGCTCCAATACTACTGATTTCAGTACACAAGAGTAGAGTAAGTTACTCTATGCAGTGACCATCCTCTATGTGAAAAATTACTTGATCTTAGCCATGTGAACAATCCATTATGACACAGTTTCTGATCCCAGTAAAAATTCAATTTTCCCTTAAGGGATTGTAGCATGTGCTATTGGATTACCTCGTTTCTAGTCATCCAGAATTTCTGTAGTTTTAAGAGATGCATATTAATGAGAGATCATCTCCTGTCACTCTCAACATGCTGTTTTGAAAATTAAATGACAGCCTGTTGACTGATCCATCTCCAAGTTTTTGCTATTACATCATCTTCGATTTCACCGTTACCTAACACTCCTTGGGTGTCATAGATAATTGTATAACATAATTCTAGGATTTTTTGTCATCTCTTTCCTGGTGAATCACCAAACAAAGTATCTGTTGGCTGTATCTGCAAGATCTCATCATTATTGTAATATCCATTGTTATTATTATTATCTTGTTAATGTAATGTCGTAATTATCTTTTCCTTTATTTTCCTGTCTTTCCTGACCCAGCACTGAAACAAGCAATCGGCACCATTTACAAGGATTAAATATAATTTGGATTAAATATAAGTTTTTATTGGCTTGATAATTGACAGGTATGGCTTGAGCAATATAAGCATGTACAGTGAAGGGTTTCTGTTGTAGGTCCAACTTGCATGGCTTATACTGTACATAATCCATTTATACAGCTGGATATATATTAAAGCAATGTCAGCTAAGTACGGTCTATTCCTCAAGCGACTTTCCAATATCCCTGCCCACGACAGCACACCAGCACGCTGTCTACTTTTAAAACACATCAAGATGGTCCTGAAAGCACATGATTTGAGAATGTACAGCAATGACAGCCCCCTTCCCTGATATGTCCTTCTTAATGCTCCATTAATGCTATTGGGCTCAGCATGCCAGACATCATTTTGCAGAGTGATAGCCCGCTAACATTAAACTGCTCACTATGCGGCTGCCTTCTCAGTCCCATCAACGTGATGCAAGATTCAATGAAGCACATGCAGCAGAGGCTAATCTGATCTGACTCTCATTTGAAATCATACAGCATCTGTGAGCAGCGAATAGGAGCAAAGGAGTATCACAGAAGACAGTACTGCCTCTCTAAAGCAACAAGCCAACAGTCTTATCCCATGATTCCCAAGGGCAGCATGTCGTCATCAAGCGAAACTCTGGAGAAGGGAGAAGGGGGTGAGCCACATGAATGAGCAAGCTATTGATCTCAGATGACCTTGAAAGGGTGTACAGCGACTGCTTGATGAGATAAATGGAAAGTGAGTCTCTCCGGGGAGTAAATATCACCTTTGCTGTTGTGTTCTGGAATGGCACATTTACACATTATACATATTCAAAAGGCAAGCGAGTGTGCCAATAGGGAAAATTTCACGGTGATGTACTTGGACGGAAGACAGTATTTTGACAGTGATCCAGCTGTGCTTTAATCAAAAATTATTTTTAATCACAGATTTTATTCAGCTAAGCAGTGCACAAGGAACCACACATAAAATGTTCTATGATAATCCTTACCATGTATATGTATTCCTACATTGTAGATTCCTAAGAGACTGTATTAGAAATAATAAAGCAAATTGTGCCAGTATGCAAATTCCCTCAAGGGCAAACAGTTTAAATGTGTTCATAATTGTCTAGAGAATAGACAATAACCCTTTTACATTGTGAAGCAATAAACTTTCTTTGGTGGCACCACAAGGGGTTGGTAAGGTATGGAGCCCATTTATGAACAGACAACTGTGAGATCTGTGCCTTGAGGACAGGATTGATCACAGTGGCATATTCTGGCCCACAATGCCTAGGGCTCAAAATATGGTCAAATTCACATGTCAGCAGGGAAACCCAACACCGATACCTCCACACAGCGCACACACACACACACACACACACACACATTATGACTGACCCACATCCCAATCAAGACAACGCCTGCCACTCAAACAGCTAGCTTCGCCCCACCCACACAGAAGGTAGGTGGGTCGCCCTGCTGAACAGCAGTGATTTTTAATTAAAGCTCACTGGAGAATTTATTAAATTGCCAGTGGGGTTGTTAGCGCTATAAATGTTTGCGCACAGCAGAGCATGCATGCAGACTCTCATCATCATGGAAAAATAATGAACCAGGTCTGCACTATTAACCCCATAAAAGGGACACAGCCTAGGGTTTCCATTTTAATGAATGGGAATTCGAGTATTGTGTCCTCAGGTCGCAGCATCCATTGCATTGGCATAGGAACCAGTTACACACACCATATAGAGTGCATTTTTAACATGCAAATGTAATGTTGTGGCTGGAGAGGGGATTTTCTGACGATAATGCACACGTTTATTTCCATTGCCTACCTCAGTTATACAGTACAGAAAACAAGATATCCACATCATCAGCTTCCATGAAAACAACCCAGTTACAGCCAACTATAACTCAGGCTTTCATTATATTCTCATAAATATATAAAGGAGAAAAAGATTATGTTAACTGAAAAAGCACTGAATAATCCTTCACTTTGTCAAATCCTTGTCTTACCTTTCCGAAATCCCGCACATCGAAAAGGTCGAAGGCCTCAAAGAGTTCACTCTTCTTCATGGCGAATATCTCACAGCAAGCAGAAAGGAATGTTCTGATGTTTTTCAAGCAGAGGAACTAGAGGAGGAAAAATTTGAGAAACACCCAGTCATATTTAAGCCTTTGAATTACATCTAAAAGAGTCTATTCAAGGCAGTTACAGAGTCACGTCCCAATGGAAGTATTAAAAAGTTAACAATCTTTCAGTCAATTATAGAAGATTTTGTTCCATAAAATACAAAGTCTAATTCCACTTCATGTCTGACTTTGAATGGCTCATTTAAATAAGTAGCTCCATTGCACTATACTTATGGAACATCAAGAAGCTGATGGTCACTCTCGTTAAGCTGAAATATGTCCATTTTGAAAAATCATTCCTTAAATTCATCAGTTAAATACATTGTGCTAAGAGTGAATCTGAGTTTAGGCACTAAAGTGAGATTAATGTTATATGTGTAAGGAGGATTTTATTTGACCATAAATTCTCAACACTTGAAATTCATGCTCAGAATATGTATCTTGCTGTGGCGGTGGTGAGGCTCCTCTGGGTCTCTGGTTAGTGATATATGTACACAGCTAGGTATCAAATTCTGACAAGCCGGGGGCAGTCATGATTGGCAGCCACATACAGTAAGGCCTAATTGCCTAATTACCTGCATAATTGTTTGAACATTTGACAGTAGGGCTTTCCATGTCTCAATGCAAAACAACAACTCTTGTGGTCAATCAAGCATCTGCACCAGCTGTTCAAGAGTTCCACTCCTCTGACATACTGACTTTGCACATCTTATATATTGACAACTCATGACCAGCTATAGTGCATCCTTTAAGAAGACACATGTCTGTCTGGCCTTGTAAAGTGAGAGAGACAGTGATCAAACAATCAGTAGACCAAAACCGAATTTCAAATCGGGAGAGGAAAAAAAAAGCAAAAGGGAGAAATATGTCTCCTTGTATGGGAAATTAGCCTCACAGACTAAATTATTGGGTGGGTCAAAGTTATGATTTGGTCTAGACTGAAACGTTTTGTATGCAGTCTGATTCACAATGAGGTAATCATATAGTTTCCCAAGTATCAGCCAGCATTTTTATGGTTGCACAAGCTTTGCCCACCCAGTTTGCAAGGACACTGCTAGGGGACATCAACAGTTTTCACTGGTCTTTGGAACCAAAAAGACTCAATTTTACATTTTGGCTCAAAATGGAACTTGGCTGACACATGGGAAAAAACACTGACCCACTCAAGATTGGAGAAACAATGTTGCAGACTTTTATTATTGGACAAAAAAACTCACATGTTCATAAGAATGAAGCATTTATACTGTGAAAATATCAATCAGTGTTTGGCAGATATTATTGCACAAAAGTGTTCTCAGATAATTTTTGACAACAATATTAATTAGCATCCATTGGATAGGGTTGCTTTCAGATGCTTCCATATACAAATGCCCTAGAACACAGTCAACATTAAACGGAGCCAGTGGGCAATAACTAAATAAAATCCTCAGATTTCGCGACCCCAAAAGGTCAATGTGCACTGAGAGGCTTGCACAGCCTGATACCGTTTCCAGTAGCATTCTTCAAATTGTGCTGCATTGTTTAGCTTTCATCAGAATGTGCTTCTATTGAAAAAGATTCATTAAAGCAAATTTAAAGCAATTAACTGCCAAAAAAGTGAATGCCAGTTGGAATTGGTGTAATTAAGAAAATGAAAAAAGTATTTCGACATCATTCCTTATTATGAGATTTTTTTACATGAAAAGACCACATGTCATGGTGCAATATAAGGTCAACTCTACAACAAAACTTCAATGGCAAAAAATATTGATTTTTAATTTTTTTTTATTTATATTTATGCTTTCATTTTTTTGTTCTTCATCTAGAAAAAAGTACTTCTACATGGGCATGTCCTCACTGACATTGTGTAGTCATTCTTGTAAAAAAAAAAAACAGGAAGTAAGCTTGTTTCCTGTAAATGCTAATAACGGGTATTTCAGGGGAATGGCTGTGTGAAAACTGTGGAACTGCTTGATGGCAGATGAAACAGCAGCATTTAAAACAGCACACAGTGTGCATAATGACCAGAACTGCTGATGAGAATCATAATTTATATACTTTGCTATTGGCTGCTCATGTCAAACCTTTCTGTGAAACTACTGCTTATCAGGCTATGCCCAGAATTCAGCCAGCCCTCAGAATTCCGTTAATCAGTCTATTGATATGCGTGTGTCATGTTCTCTGGTCCTGTGCCAAACTCTGAAGAAGTGTTACTGTTTCCCTTTCATGATTTCTTATTGCAACAGATACAGGTTTATAAGAGATCCTGAGTTTTTTGGAGGTCTTGCTGGATCCATACTGAGAACACTGCTCTTTGAATGCCCATAAATTCTGAACATTGACTGATTAAAATTGGCTTGAGTCAAGTGATCTATGAAACAAAGCAGAACATGCAATAAAGTTTGGCTTATTCATAAAAAAATGTTAAAAATCAAATAGATTTATGATCTGACCTCTTTATGATGGGCCTGAATATCAGATGTGGTATGTGCCAATGCTCCACTAATATTATGAATTATAAAAACGTTCACACAAAACTCTTTCAGGAGGATCAAGGGGATAAAAAACAACTAATACAGTTCCACATAACCTGGAAATACATGTAAAGTTTAGAATTGTATATGTCTGGTTTTTATCAAAATGCACATCTTGCAGTCGCCCAGTAGTCTTTACTTATCTCAGGGGACTTGGTATCTGAAGGAAACAGGCTAGATATGGTTTAAAAGCTTCTGAGGAACTCTATGGTGCTGTGCTATGCTGAAGGGAAAGACAGTGACCACTCAGAGAACTGTTACTCGGGTTGGAAAAATACCCCTTTTACAGGGCAAATTCAACTTGAAGACAGAGAACAGTTAGGGATTAAACCTCATTTAGGACTATATATAAGAAAGGATAAGTAAAGCATTTCATACACTTAGCGTCTTCATGTGCATGTGCAATTGACTGATCTCTTGTCTTATTCTGTGTAATGTTTCCTAACACACTGCAGTCCAGGGTAAATGTGCTGTGGAAACACCTCAAACAACAAATGCCTTTAACCTCTGATTCACACCCAATGCACCAGATTTAGCTAACTTACAGCTAAGAGGGTTCAGTGAAAACAGCTATAAATTGCATCAAGTACAGCCTGTGTTGTCTTTTTGTATCAATACAGCTCCTTCAAAAAATCATACTTTATGAGCTGATTAGGACCTATGGTGTGATATTATGGTGCAGGCATCTTTGATTTGAATGAGATAAAGATAAATATTTAAGTAAGTTAAAATAAATCAAATAAAGTGGACCACTGCTTACCACAGCAACAAAACATATGCTGATGAAGGGATGCGTGTTGTAGGAAAAACAGCCAACAACTGAAAATTTATGGCTGGAACTCCCATAAAACCTGGTTGCTGGCGTGTATGTCCAATAGACATCACATTCTGGTTCAATAAAACTGCAAAGGGAATTGCTATTATTTTCATTTATTTTATGAGTGTGTTTATGTTGTGTGTGTACATCCATTGAGATTTGTTTTTCTTTGTGTTAAACTACTCTGAAAATCACAGATAACTTGGCCCAATTAGGATCAACTGTGTTGATTGTATGTTAGAGCCAATTTCCTACTGATGGGAGAATGTTACGAGGGGAAGGTCATGTGCGAAGCAAGAAACTACAAGGAGGTGAGTAGAATAAGTAAAGAAAACACAGGATGATTGAACATACAAGCACAATTTGCTTACATGCTTGAAAATAAAGATCACTTTGATTTGAACTGATATGTTGTTAGAGATATAGAAAGACTTCCAGGTGAAACACACACGTCATTCTGCCTCAAATTAGTTAACAGATTTGTCCTTCAGTTGGGTTTCTCTGATTTGGCCTTCCAAGGAGGTGTGTTTAAGACAGAGATGAGGAAAAAAAAATGTGACAATGGCACCTGGCATCCCTGGGCTAGATCGCAGATCATTGCAGTAAGCTGTTTTCTGCATTTCAGCAAGGTGAGATAGCTACAAATGTGTGTCCTTAAGAACCTTCTGCAAAAAAAAAAATCTTTTGGCTGATTGCTTTTCCAAACGGCGACACAGTGCCACAGCTGAGTATTCCATCTGTGTAGGAATCACTGATATCATCAGAGGCCCAGCATGTCACCCAAAACCCAATTTGGATGAGACAATTTGTAAGTCACAAGATCTCACAGCAGCACAAAACACTAAAGCCGTATTACATTACAACAATGTGGAAAAAAACATCTGTAAAACAGAGTATAAACCCTCTGAAAATCACATTCTGATCTCTGTTACTGAAGTCTTATGTTATTCTGTTTTAATACTGTGTTTTTTTCTTGCTTCCAAAATATCAAAAGATCTCATTTCATCTTCTGCATTTTTCAAGAGGCTCCAGAGCCAATTGACTGATTTCTTGCACCATGGCAACCCAGAGGAGGAGTCAATACCGATGCAGCATATCAAGGCACTTAGTCAGGTCCCACCAGTCTTATCTTTGATCACTGCTATTTCAGAAAATCTGCGCTTCACTTTTCCATTCTTTATTTGCCTATTGTCTCATAAATATCCATAACCAGAAATGAAATTGCATATTACTCAACAGACAAAAAGTATGTTTGATAATGCAGTCCACATACAGAATCTGGTTATCGCTTTGTAAGACACATTCTGTTAACATAATGAGACACTTAAATCCAGCTAAGTGATTTGTTTTCGGTGGCTGCATGCCATGGTGTTATGATTTAATAGATTAAGGAATTATATCCTTAATGTATTAATGTATTTAATATCTCGTGTGAAAAAGGTGTGCAATAGCGGCTTTTTAGTGACAGCTACGCATTAACTACTCACGCCATTTCAGTCGTTCATGCAGTGAGGTCTATATTTTATTCTATTCACTCTGCACCTTACTTAGAAGGCACTGTCAGTTACAGAGGCAGGCTCTTCCATTTTTTATCTGTCTTTTGCTGCAGCCAGTTCATGATAAATAAAAAAGGTTGTTTATGAAAAACACTCTTCTTAACAGTCCATATCGGTTGAAGCTAAATATCATAATCAACCATCATGCAAAATTATATTGAAAAAAAAAATTTATCAATCTCATGCAAAACCCTGTGGAACCAATTAGAAGTGAAAAATAAAGTGAGACAAAAGTTGATTTTCTAAATATATAAATCTAGTGTGTTTTAAACATTAAGCACATTAAATAAATGCAGGAGGCACAGATCTCATCAGTGTGATCAGTAAATGCATGTGCTGAAAAATTCATATACTATAATTCCAACAAGACAAAAATGGTTCAGATTTGTACAGCTGGGCCCAGATGATTCATATCAACTCTGCATACAGTCACATATTAAAGACAGTGAAAATATTTCT
Organism: Albula goreensis; assembly: GCA_022829145.1. Classification (NCBI taxonomy): domain Eukaryota; kingdom Metazoa; phylum Chordata; class Actinopteri; order Albuliformes; family Albulidae; genus Albula; species Albula goreensis. The sequence goes on along the minus strand of CM040753.1, from coordinate 9,769,051 downwards.
CCCAACTTTGATGCACATAATAGGATACTCCTAGAATGGACTGTAATTTATTGGCCATTGAATATCATTACAATTATAATAAATCTGAGGGTGTTTTGTCAACATTAGAACCAGAATGAAGTACACCAAAAATTACCACTGAAAGAGTCATTTGTATTGAGCAGAGCAAACCCACAGTATAGCATAACACAGTGAATGGGATTGCTGTTGGGTGTTTAAATAGAAATTGATGAAGCCATACTGAGTTCCCATCCACTTCTGCCTACAAATAATCAGCTCTAACTGCCAAGCTACCCAAAGAGCACTTCAAGTGGAAAAAAATAACTAGAGAGCCAAGTCAAATTCAAATGGTATTGATGTATCAATAATTTACACAGCTAAATCAATGTTTTGCTTAGTAAAATAAAAATGTGCAGGGTTCCCAAGTGATTTTGCTGAGATTCTGCTGTAGATTATATATTTTTTCTTCAATCAAGTGAGGTTATTTCTCATTTAGTACATTGGAATACATTAGTATGCAGGAGACAGTGAAAGAAAATGAAAGAAAGGGAGAGAGAGTACAAGAGTAAGACAGTCAGAGTGAGATGACAGTGTGGCCATGTTATTATCCTGGTCCTTCAGGGGTAATTAGGGAGGGAGGAAATGAAACTGCAACACACATAACCTTCATGTTTAACCCACTGCTGTCAATGGGTGCATATATCCTCATTGAAAGCTGTGGGGAACAATGAAGCTCTCAGTGCTGCAAGTGTAAACCTTTACAGTTTATCAATAATGTAGGGTTCCTCTATCCTCGCGGTAAAATCTTCCCTTTAAGAAGTGCAGCGGCCTACCAAGGACTCCCAGTGGAGCGTGAAGGCAGTATATCTAGCCAGCTCCACCCCCACCCCCACCCCCACCCCCACACACACTTCCTCTGAGACGCCACAGTGCATAATTACAACTCTAAGCTCAGCTGGAGCAGGTACTGTGGAACATGGTGTGTGTGTGTGTGTATGTAGTGTAGTGTAGTGTAGTGTAGTGTCTTAGTCTGCATAAATTTTCACTTATCATCTCTAGTTCAAATACTATATTTGTATCAAAGGTCTCCTATTTGTACCAGGTTATCCTGTTCCTCAGATTAGGGTGCTACTGGATTACTTACTATAAAAACCATTTCTTTTACAACTTAGCCAGTCCATTTTATATACAAACCTAGTTTTACAGTGCTCAAATGTATTTGTGGTATCTATATCTGCAGTACAGTTCAAAGTGAATCATCTCATATAAGTGCTGCTTCCTCCAGCCGTATCTCTGCTCATATTACCACCCTATTTTTAGCTTGAATCATACAACGAAACCCCATTTAATTTAGGAAGTGCTCAGAAGCACAATGCTTTTTGGAAGTACCACTGAAAGTTACCACTGCAGGCAATATGTCTGCTTTGTGATGTCAGTTCATTTACAATAATGATTCCTGCATGAGCATCCACAGTCTACATTCATATACTATACGGAAATATCAAAATAACAGATACGTGTCAATTCATCTCACATTGACAAGTTACAAAAATTACACTTTGTGAAATTATTTTATCTGTTTCTCATAGATTTTATTGACCAGGTGGCCACATGTAACTGGGATTGTATTTAACTAGTAATATCATTTTCTACTTAATAAAGGCAAAAATGCTTTTAGAAAGCCACACATACAATTCAAATGCAATGGATGAGCGCTTGCAAATACACATATTTTATTAAGTATGTAGCTTGTAAAAGCTGCTGATAAATCTTATGACAAACAGCATAAATCCATGAAGTGGATATAAAAATGTAATTGTCATGTATTTTTAGGAGTTCATTTCAAGATGCCTATGACGTAAAGAACTTACTATATGATTATATTATTATATATATTTCATATGCATTAAAAAATAATATTGTATGTATTATTTATGTACAATACGTATGCATTCATCTATTAATTCATAAATTAATCTGTATGTCCATTATTTATAAATATGCAAACTCTGCCATCATGCCATTATTTCACACAAATATAAAAAATACATTGAGTATAGCTGAGCATTGTTGAAATTCATCTTAATTTAATTTATCAAAATTTAATTAAGATATCCTTTCAATTTAAAAATCCAGGAATGAGGAATGAAATAAATGGTTTGGTCACAAGGTGTAATTGTTAATATTTAACACTCTGTAATTAGGAAAATAACATCCCCTTTTTATGTTCACAAAGGCTTTATCCGCCCTGCTCCCTGGTGGATGGGGAGCCAGTTACCTTGGTGACAGAATGAAAGGTCAGACCTAGAGTGTGTGTGCGTGTGTGTGTGTGTGTGTGTGTGTGCGCATGTGTCTGTTGGGAGGGGATTTACTCGACTGTGCAAAGACTTACAAATCTGGTCATGACAGCAGCATGAAAAACAAACCATGGTAATGGCATTATTGCCACACAAATACTAAAGGAAGTAAATGAATGCTGAGATCTTTTCATTCATCATGTACTCATTGTATTTCTTAAAATCATAACAATACTGCTTGCAATTGTACACATTTTTTGGCACTTTGGGGGGTCATTAATAACATGCCTATCTTGTGGTCAGTATTTCAAGTAAAACATTATACATGAAAGGTTTTAGTTTTTCCTTTATTTGAGCTAATAAGAAAATGAAGCACATCCACAGTGGAATTCACCTCATGGGGTTGGCTGCATCATCTGATTGGTCAATTCTTGGCAGTCCCTGCGAGTCAGTAGGATTAAGGCCCACTGCCTGTGAAAGCCAGGCTGACATGGTCTCCGCCGTACATCATTACTGACCACTGTGGCTCCACAAATTAATGTGCCCCCTGTGGACCACCTTTTACTGACAGGAAGCAGTACCTCTCTGTGAACCCAGTCCCTAAACCTCTACGGTCTCCTCTGTCATGAACCAATCCAATGGAAACCTGAAAACATGGAACCTCAACACAATGTCAAAGCAGGAAACCCCTTTCCTTGTGGTCAGGTGAAAGACTAAACACTCACGTGTATTCAGTTTTTTTCTGGTTGTTTCCACTCTGAAGCAATATAGTTGTTGGATCTGGTGTTAATTTGTCAGCTGTCCTCAGCTAAGGTATGGCAAAAGAGAAAAACCTTATTGGGGGAATTTAATCCTCTGACTGGTACTTCTTGAAGCAACAGTAGTGGCTTTTATCAAGGATTAAAAGCTCCATGCATCGTGATCCACAGAGCCAAATTCCCTGAGGGTTTTTGAGTGTTTTCTCTTTTTCAGCATTTTTTAGTTCATCATGCTAAAAACATCCTGACTTAAAAGTACTGATGGTACCTTTTATCTGCAGGACTTAAAGACAGCACAGTGAACTGTAGACTATTTACCTGTCATAACTCTGTGGTGTGTATGCTCGATGCAACAGTTCTACCCGTTTTGCTGCATATTTGCACTGGTGAGTTTTCAGTATGGCACACCACATGAAGCAGTTTGTTAGAGAATCCAACAGGGGCTTTCCCACAAGACTTAATACTCAAGCCTCCATGCTGTAACTCATATTGCACATGGCTGCTACACCCCGTCTTATGACAATTATTCCATAACCAAGACACAGAAAATAGTATTTGTTTACAATATAATTAGTTTATTTATCTAGATAATCCTAATAAATGTAATATTTTTATCTATTTTTAAATCTAATATTTTTAAAGGACATTATTAATATTATTTTTCCTTGTACTACAACATTTTCCCGGTATTAAAAAAATATTTTTTAGTGCTGAAACATATTACTTTTACCATAAAACACCCAAGTGTACTTCGAAATAACCATTTTTTGAAGAATGCTCTCAGAGAGATCTGTTTTTATCAGACTCAACCTCTTCCCCTTTAAAAGGCAGCTGCACCTAACCCTTACGTTTTCAGACAGCGATAAAACATACCTATTTTAGATCAGTTTAAATGATAAATGAAAGTAAAATGCATTTTGCAAATGAAAGCAAGAAACGGAGCAGCTTCAATAGTAAAGTCAGATATGAAAATATTAATTATTCAGGGGTTTTCAGTCTAAACTGAGATTTCTGTCTCTCCAATTCCAGGCAGTTTCATCATGTTAGCATAACACTGTGCCCAGCTCTGCAGTGTGGTGGTTAAAGCATTGACTTTGAATCTAGTGTCTTTGAGTCTGATTTGTTGTACCCTCAAGTATGTACATTACTTCAATTGCTCCAGTAAAAACTAATCAGTGATAACGCATTAGAGAATGGGCAAAGTTTGAATAGTAGATGCTGTACTGAGAGTCACTATGATTCTGCCATGCCAATATATCACGTAAAGGAAAGGTATTTTCCTACAGTTAGTTAGGTTTGAACTCCAAGCTCCTTCATCATTCTGCCACATGTGCTACACCCTGTTCTTCTTAACAACAAAAGCAGAAATGCAAATATGATGCAACATTAAAAGCTGAGGCCAGGCAGGGGAAAAAAGAAAACCCATCACGGAGGATGGCAGTTGTACGATGCATTGCTGGGGTCGCCAATGTCATTTTTTTCATAACTGCAGTGTGCTTTAAGAGAAGTGTATCTGTCACAAACTTTATCTGCTTCCCAGCTCTGTGCAGATCACATGCACGGAAGGCCTTTTTTCACCTCCAGTTTCTAACCATGACATAATCACAACGACTCCATATCCTTCCTCTTAGTTAAACAATGTGGCAGAAACAGCAAGTAAAGAGCTACGCCTTGAGCAACCATGCCAGGACAGGAAGATCCCAGGTGCAGGAACATAGAGCAGAGACAGAGGCAGAGGAGGGTTCGCATATTGATTTAAATATAGAGCAAAAAGTTAATTATTAGGGATAATAGTAAAAATAAAAGTGGACATTTTCAATCAATATTACTCTCCTCATAATTTCTGCCTTTTCTCTCCTGTCTGTTCTCTCCCCCTCTCAAGTTTGACATCCTGCAATGGGATGTTAGAGGAAGTGAGACACATGCACTCAGTTCAACAGATCCTGCAGCGATTTTGTGTATCTCGGTGTAAGATTATGGGTTGAGTGCTGACCAGCATATTTCCTACTCAGTTCCTTCCCCATGTATTTTCCCAACTCTTGGGTGTGGTGCTGCACAATGAGGGCCTGCATGCTCTTTGTGGTGCCCTGATTTCAGTAAAACTACAGCTTGAAACTTAAAGCCTGAGGGTGATTAACACCTATGTTATCTACAGGCCGTGAACTCATCTGCAACACGCATGACTGTCAATACAGATGCCAAGTTCTTTCTCTTAGGGAACTGAAAATGTAACAACATATGAATTTTTCATTACTAACTTCATTGTAGGTTAAATTCTCTTCTGTATAAGAGACAGCACCGCTCCGCTTCAAATTCAGCTGCAAATAAATAATATCTCTGACCCTCTCACCCCAAGGAAGTAATAAAATTAACAAGGCAAAGCAATAGTTGTGATAGGGCTGACAGCACAGGGTTGTGTTTTGTGATTAAGGTACTGATAAAAGCACTAGATAATAACAGGTCCTCTTCTATGGTAGCAGCCATTCCAGGCATTCAGTTGCATGTGAAGGCTTTTACACTTCCCTGCAGAAAGCATGCTAATTCAGAGAGTAAACCCTGCAATGCAACCGACATCATGTATCAGATGGCTATGATGGAACAAGATGCCACACAGCTGAAGCTTAAGCGTAGGGGTCATTGGCAATTGTTTAGTAATGCCTGGGTGATCTGTGTGATATGTAAAAGTGATAGAGCATTAGTCATCTCTATATCAATCACCCTTTGGGAACAGCCTGGAAATGTGTTACTTCTCAAAGCAGATAATTCTCAATGAGTCATTTGTCACATTGCCTGGTAGTTCAGTGCTTTTGAATGCAGCCTACTGAACTTCTGTTTTTCTTTTTTTTTCTTTTTGTGACAGGCAGGTTTTGACTCAATGCTGCACCTGTTGCAGCCCCCCCTCTCTCTCTCTCTCTCTCTCTCTCTCTCTCCTCTGTCTCTCTCTCTCTCTTTCTCTCCCTCCCTCCCTCTCCCTCTCTCTCTGCATGTTTCAGCAAAAAAAGGGCAGCCTACCCACCCCTCTCCCACTTCATGGGTGTCTTCAAAGATGATGCAACAGCGTATTGATCTTAAAAGGGTGCCCTTGTTTTTACTTTGAGACCTCCATGGGTCCACCTTCCTTTGAAAGGCTTTGAGCCAAGATTATGACAAGTGAAAAGTGCAGTGAACCCAGTCCATTATATGATTCCATCTCTTTAGCCTTTCAAAAGATGCTATCAAACCATGGAACAACTGGATTGTAGCAACTGACCTTCTCCGACAGGGCCGCTAATAGAACACTATAAATCACAAATGGGGCAAATGTATTGTGTATTAATTATACAGCTAATGCAGTACTGGAGCCCACTGCTTTGAAGCCCCATTAAATCCTTTGAGGTGAGCCAAATGAGGTCCAGACAGTATCTTTGTGTCAGGCCTCTTCAGGCTTTTGTCTTCCTCACTGTCCCCCGGGTATGGCTCGCCTGTGTCCCATGTGTTGTAATGGGCAGATGATAAAATAGCCGTCTCTAGCTTCATGAATAATTCACTGTGGAATTCGCATTTCACCCTGCAGTTATGTAAATTTCACCCCAACACACTGAAAGCTGGAAGTTTTTTTTTTCTTCACTACGGTGATTCCAAACTAAACAGATTTCATGTACACTATTTTTTTTCCAAATGTCAACATTTTTAGAAATTCTGCAAGACTTCCTGTAGGACTGTATTAATTTTCAGCAGTGTTTTATTCTTCTTAAATAATATTGTACACAGAGTTTGCATTTTTACACTGTAGTATGTATGACACCCTACTTGTGAATTAATTAAACTTTTTCATCCATGCTGTCTGTGTTATCATTGTTCATTTAGAAAGTGTGGTAATTTAATTTGACAAAAGCGTAACAAGCACAACTGTGAAGAGAAGTTCAGCAGACCCATAGATCACAAATAGAACCCTGTGACCATATTATACGATATGGTCTGGCCCTAATCATGACTGGATGACACCAAATACATTCATCCTCTGTGATGTTAATCAGTGGCACATCCATAACACAAGTAGCTAAATGTTTTTTAATAGATGGTTTAAATTATCTTGTTATCTGCTGAGACTTATTTTTCCAGACATCACTTCCAGTACCAGAAGAGATAATTCAACTATTTGTTTAGGACACTAAAGCAATAAAACTGTCAATAACAATAACAATTCAAAAGAGACAGCTGCTGTGCCTTTTAAAAGAAGTGAATCACATTGAGCCTTAAAAACAATAAATTATAATTGTGAAAGCCAACACTATTGACTGTTGGGCATCCAAAACAGTTCCGTGAGTGCTTTTATTGGAAAACTGCACTCTCTGGCTTTGTTTGGATGCTCTGACAAAGTGGGGCAGAATTGCTTATTCACAGTTTATATTTGATCCATCAGGGTCGTCACACCACATCATGGAGCCTGTTTTAAAGGCAGAACTGCGGGTTATGTATGCACGCAAAGGGTTTCACACAGAATCAGCAGGTCTTTCTGAATGTCCATCTCCTGAGTAAATCTAATGTACTGCAAAACAGCACAGCAAGATACATCTCTGCTGAGCAGCAGTAACATCTTCAGTTACTGCTGTCCCCAATGATATCACGCTTTGCCACATTAATCAAAAACAAACTGTAGGATTTTTAACATGGTTGAAATATAGCAGATGAATCAAAATCACAGATTGCGTGGCGTGTTTTGCAGTGCTTTGTGTAAGTAATGCAATGTACAGTGGGATATCAGGGACCACAAGGTTTGATACAGAATCCTGCACAATAAAACATGAAACTCTGACATACACCCCTTGTACACTGACATAAACCATCACAAAGGGAAAAAAAAGTTTTCCAAGCTTCACTATGACACTAGCTACACTACACGAGGGTTCAAATGTTAAAATACAAAACTGCTGACTATTTATACCCTGTAAAAAAAAAAAAAAAAAAGATTTTCACACGGTCAATGATTACTAACTAGACAATGACAGCAATAGTTTCACTAGACGGTGCAGGAACAGTACTTGATAAAACTCGTTAAATACAAGTAATGCGGGACTGAATGCTGAGACGCAATCAGTCACATAATTATGCTGACATAATGATAGTTTGTGTTTAGCCTGTCTGTGATAAAAGAGCTTAATCTGCGTTTCTAACTGCTACAATCATAATGTAATTACACCGCCAGCATGACTTTAAACGTAGTCTTGCTCCTGTTGACACATTAAGCAAATTAAAGAGGAAGACACATGGTATTTCGTGAAAACGAATAATCTATTACGTTATCCTATAAATACAAAAGGGTTACAATACAAGGTTAAAAGGTACAATACAAGGTTCGTTAGATTAAATTTTAAACAACCTTTGCGTTCCACCTGACGTTATCTCTCATATTACCTGTAGAGGGCATAAGTCTTTGAAATAAGATAACGGTACACGTTTTTGTCGCTGCTTACCAATCACGCAACTTCCTTGATTGAAAAAAGAAAAACAGACACATATATGATGCCGATTTTAATGTGACCACCCATTACGTAGGTATTTTTTCTCATGGTTGTCACTATTTACCCCAAGAAAAGCGATTCCTTTTCAGAGTAGCTGATAATTGAAATGAATTGTACTATTTTATTCAAACAGCCATTATCAAATGTTGAGGCCAACAGCCAACACCATCACTTACCTGTGACATTTGCGGCCTCAGGTTGATCTCCTTCAAGTTGATGGACTGGGGTCTCAAATTGTTGAGAAGCTGGCACAGAAGAACCCCATCCCGGAGGGTCTGTGCTAAATCGAATACCTGGGCTGACTCCCATGTTACCCGATGGGTCGGTGGAAGCACCTTGCAATTGATCAGCCACAGTGCGCACTGCCGCCAGTATTCCATCGTGTTTTAGTCGGGCCAAATGAAATGAATTTATTTCTCCAGGTTGATAAATTATTATTTTTTAAACTGACTATTTATTTTTCAAACTGAACCAAATCAGCCCTCTGTTACAGCGGATCCGTGTTCTGTACCCCCCTACAGGGAAAGTGAAACTCGAAAACAAGATTCGATTCCACTTCCCACTTTAACATCGCAGAAGTATAAGCGTAAACTATGCATCGATGGAAGCTTCGCACAGTCTACTGATTCACTGAGCAGTGCTGCTATGACAGCTTGCATTGCTCGCTTGCCTGCTCTCTCTTACTCCCTCTCTCTCTCGCCAGTTCCCTCCCTCCCCTCTCTCTCTGCTCTGTTGCTGCCTTCTCTTCCGCCAGCTACTCATATGTTCCGTACAGACAGTCACCGCCTCCTCTGAAGTGCTGTATCCACGAGTGCGCGGAAACTCTACTGTCTCGTGGAAGAGCTAATTGAGCAATCGATGACTGCCTGTCACATGGAAAAATATTCGACAAACTGTTGGGAAAAAGTCACAAAATTTAATTTAGACTGATTATCATTGGATTCTGTTCTTTTTATATAATAATATTAAAACATACTGGTGTTATTTGTTGTACTCTTTTCTTGCGTCTTTGATGATTGGTGACTTTCAGAAAATTCTAAAGAATCAATGAATAATTTCTTAAAACGAGGAGCACAAAGGGGTCTGTCTTTCATTTTCAATATGATGAGAGAAAGGTGTTCTAAGCGGTTATAGGGGCACAGAGGTATACTGCGAACCTAGTACTTTTGCATAACGATATGCAAATCATTAAGGTGACTGATGACTTCATAATATAAACCTACAAACCATACTGCTGCTGGTTAAAGATTGATCGTGATTGTGCATGATTGCACAGAAGGGTATAATAAAATTAAAGTTGTTTATCTCAGTATCTACAATTAACTCGATAACAAATACAGCTGAACCTCACCGGACCACTGACATTATTGGCAAGTAATGATTTATACCGACTATTTGACAATCTCCTCCAAAAGAAAAGTCACTCTGTGAACTTTTAGTGGTAGCTATGCAGGCTTCACAGTGCGGGAGCAGATTTTATGCAAACCTCTAAATTGCCACCAAGACTGCAAGAGTGCTTCCAACTGATATTTTGATAAATTGGGTTGATATTTTATAACTCATTATTATGAATTATACTATTAATGCTTTTTTTCCGTCACATTACGGAAATCTTTTGCTATTGGCATTACTGTATTTGTGCTATCACTAATGGAAAAAAAACAGAAATCATCTTTGCCTTACACCTTCACTTTTCACTCGGACCAATATTGAAGCATTCTGTGCTATAGCAAAAATACAAAAAGGTACTGCTGTTTGAACAGAGGAATATTCACACCAAAGCTTGGCACTGGCCTCTTACCCTACATGACTAAGCCATGCTCCCATTTACCAGAGGAAATGTGTGAGTGTGTGTGGGAGAAAGGAGGGGGATCAGCCCCGTGCCCTTCTCTGCAAGGCACCGGCCCATGAAGCGTTGCATTACTCAAGGATTAAGCTGGCCTCTGCCAGGGGCCTGGTGGAGGAAAGCAGAGGAGCGTGAATTAATGGCCTCTCAATGGGGAGGCCAAAATTCCACCCCATCTCCTTGTTTCAGGTGGATTTGAAAATTAGCTATAGATTCACACAGCCATGAAAACAGTCTGTGTGGTGTGTTTCTGTTTCTTTGAAATTTGCTGTATTGTCTTTCATTTCTGCTCTTGAACAGTTATTGTCCATTGAAGCACAACATTGCTGGCTGCAGAAAATCAGACTCCCGTTATTTTATCTGATGGGTATGAGATTGCATTGAGATGTATTCTCCAAGAACCAGCCATGCATGTAATTAATGAGAAAGAAATTCTACCAAATCTAACCTAAATCATGCAGACACATTATTCATCATCAGGGAAAGTGTATTAAGGGAATTAATGTGCAATTAATGTGCATACATAATATAACAAAAATAAAATATAATAATTATATTTCTTTAAAAACTGTAACATATTGAGAACCAGGATTTTGGTTTACTTGTTTGTATTTGAAATGTCAAATTGTAGGATATATCTTGCTTAAGGGGAAATTGCTTATGGAGCAACCGGCTAAAATTAGAACCCACTTCAGAATTCAGTGACGTTTATGAGTCATCACCGTGCATTTTGTATGTGAAGACCTTAATCCTTCATCCCAGTTTTATGATAAATGTATATTATTCCTCTCAATAAGCAAAATAAGTATGTCTCATTGATGTTATTATATGTGGCATAAGACATCCTATGTTCATAAGGACATAGGGAGATTTTTCTTAATCCTTTGTACAGTTTCATCCACTGTACAGTTGCATAAGTTTATTAACTTCTATTATGAGTCTCCAATACTGTATGGTGAGGACATCTTTACTAATTGCATTTGTTGCATTTTTCTCCATCTCATGTTTCTTTCTTTACTGTCTACTACCAAACAGATATTAAAAATTATTTAATTAGATTATTGGTAGGATAAAGAAGAGTAGACCAAAATTATACCAGTAAATGACTTTTTTTTCAAATTGTTTTTACATTTCTGATTTTGTTGTCCATCTTACTTTGACAGAGTGTAATGTCATTGATATAAAAAAATCACAATGCTCCAGTGTTTCAAGACAGTATATCTGACTACATTAAACACATTTTATTAATAATGTCCTGTAAAATTATAGAATATGTATATACTGAATGATAAAATTGTATTCTATGATCAGCTTCTGTTGTATCAAATTTAAATTTTAAGGTCTGAGTGACCCTAATCATCGTTTCCCTGTAGATGTGGACATTTAGGAAAATAAGAAGCAGCAAATAACTTAGCAGTGGGCAGCTGGCTTGCTGTAGTGATGGAAGGTGATGCAAGAGGAGAGCAGATGAAGGGTAATCTGGCTAGTATCCAGGCTCTGCTTCTCATCTCTCAGCTTCTGTTTCTGCTATCTCTGAGAGCCCTCTGCAGAGGAGAAGGCTAACCAAGAGCAATCATTCTATCAATTACTCGCACTCTTCAGAGCACAAATGCAAGCACACAGAAATGAGGCCACTTAAAGTCAAGAAGTCTCATTTATTTTTGCAAATGATGATGCATCACAGGTTTGTATTGGACAAGCTCTCCACTAACTACTAGCCTTTGTAGACTGCAATTCTCATACAAACATATTTAGTGTATGTACAGGTGATGTGCAATGTTCTGTTTATTATTATTATTATTATTATTATTATTATTATTATTATTATTATTATTATTATTATTGTTATTATTATTATTATGATTATTATTATTATTATTGTAGCAGTAGCTTTAGTGGTAGAGAAAGTAAATTTACACTGTACAATAACATATCTCCCTTTCACTTTTACATCATTGCTCATTTGTTTTTGAAACTATGGGCTGGGGACTGGTACCACAGTTGAAGCTACAGTGAAGAGAGGGTGAATTACATTTGGGAAACCTTCTCTGGATTTGTGATTTATCAAAGGGAATATGTAGGAAACCTACCGAGGCGGGCCAGCACAGGAAGGAAGGGGAGAGCGCAATGTGTTCGAGGTCAGCGTCTATCTCCACTTCCCCCCACCGCTATTTTAAAGTCCTGGCATAAGTTGGCATGCCCCCACTGTGCAGCCAGATGATCAAAGGCTTAAACTCAAGCTCTTTGCCCAGAGTGTATGAGCCTGGCAACATCAATCAGCATTCCACCAATCCAATCTGCTTTTGCACACTATATTGTGTTGGTAATTTATGGTTTTATTCCCATATTGATGGTGATGCTGCATGTTGGGACAACAGCTGATGTCTGCACTTCAGCTGAGCATCCAGTCTTGTCTGTGGAACAGTGCACTGAAACCACTTATAAACATCACAGTGTGCTGAAACCACTTATTGCGTTTAAAAGTTGCTTTGAAATTGTCTCAATGAGTCTTAATTTCTCAACCTGTGTAATTATGTGATTGGGTTTGAATAACTGATAATGACTTCCATTACCTTTACCACAGGAGCATTAATATGTAAGTTCATAATTTATATATATATCAAAGTTACCAAATTGACACATATAATATTGCACAATTTATTTTATTTCACCATAACATGAAACACATTAACTGTCATTTTGAATAACTTGACTCAGAAACAGAATGTATGCATAACAGTTTTTTTGCATCCCAATAAAACATAGTGTTTTATTACCTGCTGTCTTTCAGTGCAGTGGAAAAATCAATAGGCTAAGAAGCCTAGGAGAGAGTCCAAATGAGGGCAGTTAGCAAACATTTCTGTGCTAGTGTTTTTGGTCTGCAGGAGAGTCTCAAAGTGGCAGCTCTACACGACAGACCAGTGGTGCATCACACAGTACAGCAGGAGGACTGAAATGTGGTGGTAGGGCCACAAATGAAAAAAAGAAACTGAAACAAAAGGCCATTTAACTTGAAATGACAAACATAAATACTTTTATAACAGCCATATTTATTCTCACATTTAATCAATTATTGTACACTTAATTTTTATAACATATAGCACAAACTTTCAAAGTTATTTTTATTATTATTATTATTAGTAGTAGTAGTAGTAGTAGTAGTAAATAGCAGTACTAGCCATAGTAGTGGTAATAGTAGTATCATATGCTGTTGTTGATGTTGTTATTAACAACAGCATGCAGCAGTAGCAATGTTAGCATTAGTACCAACAGAACTGTGCAGATCACCTGTACCTGCACAATATACTTTTAAAAGTAAAATGTTGTCTAATAAATGAATTCTACTTATGCTGATGAGAATTACTGTCGACAAAGGCTAGTATTCAAAGGGAGTCAAATTAATTGATGCCTATTTATTTACTTAAGATAAAAAGACTTGCCAAAGTATAGCCAACTACCGAAAACACATGAAATGTCCTACAAAGTTTACTTCGATGCTAAGTTACATAAGGACAACGTCCAAGTCCAGTGTATAAGAGGGCGTGTGCCTTTTTGTTAATCTGACATGTTCCAGAGCAGACTTAGTCACAACCAGATCCCTGTGAACACAAGTCGTACTCACATTTTCGTAATGCCCAAGAAGAGCACTTATTTTGTGTAGGACAGAGTTTTGGTTCGGAGAGAATTCAAGGTGAGTGTTTGAAAAACAAGCATTTCACAGAGGAGAGAACAATTCTTTGAGTTGAATCGCAGGTTATAGGTACCTGAAATATGTTTCTTCTAGGCAATTGCTGCCTGGCAGCATGTGCTGACTGTGGGTTTGCACAGTAGTTAACTATACCTGGCCATTTTGGTAAATTAAATGTTTATAACAGAGGCCAATGGAGTAGCACACTCTCAAATTTAAGGTTGTGGGATGTGTGTGAACCGCAACACGTGTTACTAACATAGCAGTAATTTGTATTATATGACAGATTTTTACGATTGAACCATAGTGACACCATCCTTGATTGTACATTTTAGTTACATCTAATGAGTGTTAATTCATACAGTCAGACAAACAAAATTGCACAATCGGCACGGTTAACAGTAGTAATGTTTCAAAAATGATATAAAAATGTGTATTGTAGCTATTTATTGGAGAAATACTGTTTTAATGTATCTTAATTTAAACTCTTCTAGGCCTAATGATAGGCCTATATTTCATTTGAGCTATACGCACGATTTGCTGAAAGGGTTATTTTCTTAATTGCTGCTTGCTCATGCAACAGTATGCCGATTGTTTGGTTTCAGATGTCCCTTGCGCTTGCTGACAGGATTGTCGGGGCGATTGTTGGAGCTGCTGTGGCGGATGCAGCAGGTAGGTTGCAGTAGTGAAATATGAAGCCAAAAGTGGTGAGTTTTAATGAGGTAAAACCAGAAATATAACTGCATGAACCTCGTGAGCCTCCAGTTCAGAGCGTTCTCAATGCACATATCAGCTGGACATCTGCACTTCTGAAGCCAGTGATAAGAAAGGGCTTTTTGGGTGTTGTTCCGACTTGTATAACTTGTTTACTTAGCTGTTTGTTAAACTGCTGTGTAAGCCACTAAATGTGAATAAAACATTATTCAATCTCCAGAGAAAGCTAGCGAGCCATTTGTACCATATAATAACATATAATAAGTCAAAACCTCTCACATAAGGGATGATTTGCATTACAGTCAGTCTGCATTCACATAAATTGTTTCTAAACAAATCTATGTGTGGAATCATTAAGCTTTGAAAGTGCTAGCCACAGAATATCTGTTCATATGTGATAAACCTTTTTTTTTTTTTACCAGTGCCAGCAAAGTCTTTTCTTCCTTTGTACTTACAGCACAGCCACTCCATTGGATATATGACCCTCAGAAGCTTAATGACATCTTGTCAGAAGTAGAGCCCTATCCAGAATTCCGTCCTCAGTCTGCCAACCCTTTCTACCGGAGGGACACTGGCCAGCAGACTTGCTATGGTGACCAGGCGTATGTGCTGTTGGAGTCTTTGTGTGAATGTGAAGGTAACTATAGTATTTCAGTATTAAAATTTAGCATAAGACAAAAATCGGTTGTGTAACAAGCTGAGAGTTGGGTTTCCAGCCTTCCAAATTGTATGTTTTTGACAAACTGAGAGAGATGGTGGCAATTGTCATCCCACAGTTACAAACAGCATTCAATGTTTATGAATGGAAAATGTACATTTGAATGGAACTTACAGCAATGTGGCTATATAACAGGCCTAACTAATCTTGTTGTGTTGTGCATTTCTTCATCAGGGTTGAATATAGATGATCTAAAGGAACGCATATACAAGGTTTTTGGTCCAGGATCAGAGTATGACACTCCTGTAAATGACCCTTATAGGTCAAAAGGAGGTAGGCTCCAAGTGATCCCTAAATAAAGGGTTGATTATTGTTATTGGTGTTGTTCTTGTAAATTTTATTTTATAATTGTTACTATAATCATTTGTCTAAAAAAATTCATAATCCTGAATAAAATCTATTATTTTAAGCTCCAAGACCACAGTTACCTATTGAGGGACCCTGGAGACATGCCAGCCTCAAGAGCTTCCTGAAAAACATGGATATGGGCAAGACAGAGACTGGTACAAGAGCTAGATGTACATGAGTAACTAGCCTAATATACTGTAAGAGAAGCTGTATTTAAATCCCAATTTAAATCTAATTTTAATATCCAATATGCCATTACTGGTTCACAGCTAAGGCTTTGCCTCAAAAGGTACTTGTTACCAGCTGGTTGTAGGTGGTTCATGAGAACAACATAAATATCACTGGCTGGTTACTGTATAATGCCAAATTAAAAAAAAAAACACATTTATAAAAATAATGCTGAAGGGGCAGACATTATGAAGGGGTACTGGAGTTAAAATGTGAAATTATCCAGCTTTCTGCTCAAGACAATTATTTGTGTTTTCCAAGTTATGACGTTGCTAAGAAGTTTAGTGGGGCTCCAGGCAGTTGGAGAATCCGTTGGAGTTGAAGCTCCATGCTTTTGATGTGAATATACAATAGGATGTGATATATTTGTGAATTTATACATCATCTAAAAATGTTGCTTACCAGCTAATGTATATTAAATTTGTACATAGGGTCTGCTAGAACAATGTTAGAAACTCTGGGATAGATGCATTTTATTAATAGCTTTGACTTCTTAGAAATCTAAAGGCAGAGCCCATCATTAATTTAAAGTTTGTTAGGTTACCTTATTTCTGTGGTATTTTGCTATTGTATGGCCGTCAGGGCAGTTGACATAGCATGGTGAATTGTGCCATGTTGAAATTTTATCTAGCATGTACGCAAATTAAATAGCAGCCAAACAAAAAAGGCTATAATTCCCCAAGAAAGTTAAAAACAGTCAACAAAACATCCAAAATAGTAGAGGATTATTTTACTGAATTAATCTATTAACTTAACAGTTAATTTGCACATAATCGTACCCACTGTTTGTATTACTGTATTATATTATTTTTTGTATCTGTAATTGATATATAACCATGTGTTTTCCCATTAGGATGTGACATAGACAATCAGATTGATGGGATTGCGAAGCTGGCTCCGATTGTGGCCATGTATGCTGGTACTCAGGAAATGTTGGAAAGAGTTGAAGAGGCCACGCGTGTCACACAGAACAATGACATGTGTGTGGCGGAGACACTGGCTGCAGCTCGGTGAGGGTTTTCATCTCAGCACCTGCGATGCGCAATCACTCCTAAAGTGAATGTGCCCCTTATGTCTGTAAAAATACCAAAACAAATTGACGTATTCTGAAGTAGAAATAATAATAATACTAATAATACTACTACTACTAATAATAATAATAATAATAAATAACCAAAATGTCAAAGCATGTGTAGCAGTCATTTATAACAAGAATATTATCCATACATGAGTGGCACCTTGGTTTTACTGAATGGAGTAAGATTGGGGCAGTGGAGAACACTAGCACAAGATTCCCAATTCAGAATTTCAAATTGCCATGGTGTATGTTTTTAAATTGCATTTGTCTTTTTTTTTACCATGGCAATCCTACTGACATGAATAATACCCTTGCAAGGGTATTCCAACCACATTGCAATGTAAAACACATAATTGTGATGTCAGTGTTATATTAGTGATGGCTAGGTTTAATCACCAATTCCTGTTACGTCCCAGGTTTCTGGAACATTACATCCTGAATGGTTCTGATCCAAATGCCCTTGATTCAGTGCTGCAACAGCTCAAGGACCCAAACCGGAACAACCCCCAAGATATGGACATTGCTGTGGTTGGTATGTGACACACTAAACGGTTTTGCTTCAGTACATTTTCATCCTGTCTCAGTCCTGTATTTTTAGGCCTCTTCAGTACACAGCTTCCATATGCTATGGTGATCACATACAAACTTCCCTTCATGATGGTAGTTCTAGAATCTTCACTTCATGCTACTTCATGCCATCAGACTGGATTTAAAAATCAAGTAATGTTTAAAATGGGCTTATTAAGAAGTGTGTGTAGCAGTTAAAGGTGTCAAGAATAAACCATTCTCATAAAGTCCATGGTATTGACTTGACATTTGTATATAACAGCAAAATAACATCTTCAGAACAGTAACACCCTGAAAAACACTTTGTAGAGTACTAATCAAAAGCATGATCTGATATTTCAAATTGTTTCTCTGTGTTTCTTTCTCTTTACTGCAGACCACATTCTCCAAGTAAAAAATTACTTATCCAAGGGTCCAAAAGAACTGATTCCCAGTATTTTCACAAACACATGAGGTAGGCCGTACACCTATTCATCTCTGGAGCAACAGAAAACAGAGACATAAAATTCTGTAATGCTGCTCTCCCTTTTTATCCTGTTATGAATTCTCTTCCTTTTTTTCCACAAAAATGCAAATGTTTGAAAGCTTTCAATATCAGCATAGTTTGCTGGAGAAAAAACAAAATATTTAAAATATTCACTGAATTGAATTTGCCAGGGTCTGTGTGCTATTTTTTTCTTCAAACATGCTCACTCAACATCCACTGTCTTGGATGATTGGAAAAATGTGGGAGTGGGAGGGTCAATGGTGATCAGCATTCTGATTGGTTCATTCATCACAACTCTTTAGCTGCTGTATTGTGATAGCTGGCTACTAGAAGAGTCATTGGAATCTTTTTGAGCAACTAGCCAGCTATATCTTTGAAATTAGAAAGACTCCATTCCAGTCACAGTTTGTTTATTTAACTGCTGTAAAACTAGCCACATTCACTTGCAGCACTGCCTATATTTATGTGCATTCCACTAACTGCATCAGGGTTGCATAGAAGCATATGGCTGGAGTGGATGAATGTTCAATATGAACCAGTGATAAGATTTGTTTGCTTGAAGGATACGGAGGCTTTACGCCATAGCAAGTTCCAGTTTGAAAATGATTCTTTGACAACAGTATCTGGCAAATGTGCCTTAATGAGAATTACTTATTGAAATGCTTCTTGTCTTCTTCTGTGTTCTGCTTCCTGCTCAGGTTTGCCTGGTGCATTCCAGGCAGCGCTGCATGGGGTCCTGACAGCGGTCGAGTTTGACACGGCCATTCGGGACACCATGCGCTGCGGGGGCTGCACCAGTAGCAGAGGTTCCTTCATTGGGGCCTGTTTGGGGGCTCAGGTATGGGAAAAATAAACTTCTTGTGGTTAAAATAAAGATGAGAAGCAAATAGATCTACACTGAAAAATCATGTAATGAAAGATGCCACACATCCCGTGCCACAATGTCATCATGATATGATATGCACACACTGTTCTAATTGCTCCCAAATAGTGATTTTATAGAATAAAACATTTCATAATTAGTCATTGTCAGGTGTATCCACCAGTTTTGCAGACTTATATAGATGTATACAGGAAACAGGCAGGGTCATTTTCTAACATGGACATGACATCTTACTAATGGAGCTTTCATCAGTTAATAAACCCAGTGAATATGGCATAGTAAACAACAGTGTAAAGCACTGAATTAAAACCTTTGACGAAAGAATCAACAATTTGTCAGATAACCTGGCAGTAGCTGGGATCACTGCATAGGTAGGTAGGCCTTCCCACTCTTAAGAATGTCACAAAAAAAATATATTTTTTTTCATTACAATGAGCTGGACATTCCACAAAGTCATTAAGAAAAAGAAAAAATACTGGAATAAATATAGACAGGTAAGCAGGAACAATGAGAAAGTTCCTCATTTATGAGGCTATATGGTGCGTGTGGAGGATATACATCCTAAATGATTCCATCTGTAAAAGTAACCTTTCATGACATCTTTCATGGCAGCGTGCAAATGTTTGGGTACATGCTTAATGCCCATGTATCGTAAGACAGTGACATTATGACCCAATTTCTGAAAATGTGCTGCATCTGGAGTACGATCATCCCTTATCTTGACATTGCTACACTGCACCCTTCTCTCCACCATTCTGCATATCCATCCTCCATTAGCAAAATGCATGGATATTTAATCAAACAAGCCACAAAATAGTGTTGCATTTAATTATGCCACATATTTAAGTGCTTTGCCTCTGAGAGGATGTTAAATGAGACGCCAGGCTATTGAATTGTTGTTACTCAATATTTATATTTTGCTCACATATATGAGTGAATTCATTAATATTTACTTAATTTTCCTGTTTCGAATGTGTTTACTATTGAGGCTCTTCTTTTGCTGGAATGAAAAAAAAAAAATACAGAGGGAGGATTTGGCATTGAGTGAACACTGAAGTATTTATGGATATTTTCATAGCCCTTTAAGATTTCCACATCTGTCATGCCTTTTCCAATGTAATGTGTTTGACCTTGCATAGTGTGCGGTTTATTTCTTTCCTGAAGATGTGCTCTTTTTATGCCAACAGCTTGGCCTGCAGGGGATTCCTGATTCTTGGAAGAGTAGGACCCACAGATATCTCATGCTGCTTGAGTTGGCGAATAAAATTGCAAGCTTAAATTAACCTATGCCCGCACACATACACACTAACAGATACTCACAAACATTCACATTTTAGACCGTCCATCATTGAGATTCTTGCATTAATGAAGACATTGCTTTTTTATTTTATTTTTTATTGCATTAATCTTCTTGTGTCGCACTTGTGCTTTGACAACACAGTAAATGAAAGTTCCAGCTTAAAGACTGGAGGGTTGGAACTTGATGTATTTTGTTCTGTCAAAAGCTCCTGTGTGTTCCACTAGAAATGTTTTGCTTGTATAAAATACCGTGCCCCTAACATTGAAATAAAATGGATAAGGACACAATGTGTTTGATTAGCATAAGAAAAAACCCCCAAGGTCTTTAGAAGTCTTTACTTGAGTAGGGTATTCCACATCTCTGTGTCTTCCCAAGGCATTGTCTAAAAGCACCACATTTTTTGGGTTATAAGAAATAAAAAGCTGAATATTCAGTGAATTTAGGGTCAACAGAATTGTACGGGCAATATATGTATAATATTGAAGTTCATGAAACAAACAATTAAATGCTACAGTGTTCCAATACTGAAGGGTTCTGGTGGTTCTTTAAAGGAGTGGCACAGAATTTTCCCAGCAAGGTTTGGGTACCCATGGAAGGTTAGATTGATGTTAGCCATTAAAGAACAGTTCAGAACATCTTCATGTTAAAGAATTTCTTTCCTGCAGAGAGGGTTGTCTTGTAAAATGACAGTGTCCCCACCCACACAGTGCAAGTAGTTGACCAATGAGGAGCATGACAGCGCTTGTGATATATGCGTCAAACAGCTCATACTTGGATGACTGAATTTACTGCAGAAGATTAATATTGCATTCCTTGGACTGAATACATGATGCCGATATGTTCTATGCCATCACACACACCAGCCATATTAGCTACATGTGGTAACCCAACACCAAAGTAACCTCATAGTAGTGTTTTTATTTTTGGATAACTGCCTGTACACTTCAGTATAGATAAGAATGCATACTGCAGCCTAACATAACAGTGGCTCATAGTGTTTTGTGTTAGTCACATGATATTCCTGAATAACTTCTGGCCAGGTTAAAGAAACTGTAAACTCGGTAATTTAAGGAACAGGAACGCACTTTGCATAAAAGGGAAGTGAATTTCCACAAGCAGCAAAATCCTGGATCTCTGGCACATGAAGAGATGAAACAGCAGAAGCATGATGATTTACAATATAGTGGCAACTAGTGGGGCTGTAACTTATCCCTATCTCCAAGGAGCTGGACTGTTATTTTAACAAATATTCTGACTTCCAGACTTTAACCATCTCACTTCAAATGGTACCTCAAATGGCTTTGATTACATGGATAACCACAAAATAGTTCAAAGAGTTTGTGTAGACTTGTGCCAGCACCTTCCAAGCGGAACATGATTATTGAAGGAGCACGCTCTGTCCCTGTTATCCCGGACATATTTTGTGGCTGAGTCCCTGAGGAACACTTGTGGAAATATGAAAACACATTTATGTGATTAACAGGCCCTCAAACCCTGAGCCCTATTGCTCGGCAACATATTTATTGAGGCCTTTCAGTATTTGCTCGAGGGCTTGACGGCAGTCTCGCGCGTGGCTCAAACCTGCAGCTCCCTGGGTTACACTGGAGAAATGAATGCCAGGTGTTTCCCAGTATTTCAGTTCATGCCAGCAAGGTTTGAAACACTCTTGAGGAATGCCATAAGAAATAAATGGTGCACAGGCACCATATATTTCAGCTGGTTTCTTAAGTGGTCACTTGCAGAAGAGGAAAAAGATCATTTAACAGCATGAGACTGTCCGTTAGGCAATATGTGAATTATGAAGGAAGTACCTTGATACCTTATAGTTCTGTCCTCACACGCAACAGGTCATTTTTGATAATTGCACTTTTGTAGTTAAGGCGTATTTAGTTTGCAGTATGATCTCTGTCTGTTCTTTTATTGTAGTTCTTTCTTATTTAATTTTACATTATTATAATTTTGTTAAAAACATTTGGTATGTGTAAATATATGTGATCTAAAGTTGTCAGCCACAAAAAAATATTATGTGTTATGGAAACATTTTATATGGCAGGTAGAATAATTCACTTTCAACCAAGTTTTTAAGCAAATATTTTCTGTTTAGACCTCAGGGTCAATCTGTGAAGTCTGAATGTTTTCAAATCATTAAACAGTTTTCAAAAAGAAACATGATTTAAAAATGGACCAGTATGGATTCTGCCTTCAACACAAAGATGCTGAGTCAGGTAGCCTTTGATCACATAGGGAAATCTGATACGGTGAGTGCCTTTTTGGCCAAAGAGTACTATTTCTAGTGTCTGCAGTGTTCATTAGTTATTGGTCAGTGGATGTGTTGCCAGGAAACCATAACAGAGAAAAATAAAGAGTTGTCCAGTGAAGTAATGAAGCACTGAGACATGCTGGAGTCATATCCAACAGCAAATAAACTACCTTCTCATTTCTGAAAAAAGCTGGAATTACTGTGCTTTTTTTTCTCTGTAAACAATTTTAGGTGATAAGTGTCATCTGCTTCCTCCTGTCTTACCTGCCTTTCTTAGATTGGTGAAACACTGAGGTGCCTGCATGTAAGTCAGCATAATCTTGTAATCTCACTGATATGTAAAAGGCAGCTTCTTGAGAGCAAATCATTGCCTATGGTCAGTCCAAATGAAGCCCATGAGATATGAGGGAGAGAGCTGAAGGGGCATCACTAAGAGTAAGTCCTGTCTCCTCCTCTTCACATGACACATGCAGTCACTCAAAGAGACTGGGCAGGGTCAGGGTTGAATGACAGCAGAGGATTCACATACAGTGAAATAAGGAACAGATGATAAGTCATGCTCCTCAAGGCCTTCCCCTTGATACAACCCCAGCCCTGGACAGAAGGTCTGGGGTGTGTAAACAAGGATTAATCACATTTATTAATGTGAATGTGTCACAATATTAGAAAACCTATTTGTTCTGCTGTAACTTTGTAGTCACACTGGATAAGATCATCTGCTAAATGCAAAATGTAAATGTAACACAATTTAACCTTACCATAATATAATAGTAACATTATCACAATGTTAGAAATTTGTAAGGTGTCCCATATGTGTTTGTTTTTATTCCATAATGTAACATTTTTACATTGTACTTTGGTGGACATTGTGAAAAAAACACACTATATCTAAAATATCATATTGACAGACTATTTTCTCCATCCAGCCTGCAGATTTAAATTTCCCAGCTTCAGATAGAGTGCACCCATGCCCCAGTTGCCAAATAATTACACAAGAACCAGAGCCATTAAAATATATTTTACCAATTACCAGCAGGCATTTAGCGGCAACCAGACCAGTGCAACTTCTAATGCTCAGGACATGAAAACATGAACAAGAAGTTAGAATGACTGTGCTTTGGTCAGGGATGTTCAAAATGATTATATGGTATAACGGATGCTCATTTCTTCCAAATCCCTGCTCAAGATACATCTTGGCTCCTGGGTTATTCACTTTCCATTTTCTCTGGTGGCCTTAGAATAAAGCCAGAGAGAAAATGAGCTTTGCAGTCCTGCAGATCTCAATAGGTTAATCACATGGTTACAGTCTGGGTCTTTATGTGAACATTTGGGTTGTTTTATGCAATCTGCTTCATGGATCAGTGTTTCCCATTCTTGGCCATGGTGCTCCACTGAGTCTGCTGGACTGAAATCTAACTAGTTTCAATTATGTTTCACTGAGTTGTTAATGAAATGTTAATCTGGATGTAATGTCTTGACAGCTGTCTACTATGTGTCCTTTTTGGAAGAGGCTACAATAAAGACATGGACGTGTACAAGCAGTCTATTTCACTTATTTATAATAAATACGTATATTTAAAGTATTATGCTGATTTGCACCCCAAAAAATTGTGATACTGATTATATTCAAGAGACATCATTCAAATATATAATTGCTAAGGGGTTAAAAACTAATTAACAAATTTAGCAGATATATTAAAAATACAGAGGCAGTTATTAACATGATGACTTGAAAGCAATATTACATATCCATTGAATATAACAAACACGTCTAAAAACAAAATATAGCATGTAGCCATCAAAAAATGTTGTCTGCAAACAACTGCATCAAACCTAGTCTGTATAAACTAAACAGCAAACACAGAGGTTCACTAGGACCAGGACTAACTACCACTGTTACAGGCAAAACTAAACTCCACTGACTGTATCGATGAGGAAGTTCAACAGATCATGTGATATACAAGAATCCACGGTGGAAGTTCTGTTTTAGGCCACAATTTTCCACATCTATGATCTCATACAGAATTCACTGTTCTGCACAAGCAAGCATTTTCTTTAAATTCAAGTATATATCTGGAAAAAAGGAAATGAGAAAAAAAAATTATTAAAACTAGTGATAAACACACCCCTGAATGTTCTGTGACACCCAAATTATTCTTGCCTATTGAGTAAGGACTTCCCCTTTTTAAAGTGCTGTGGGTGGCGAGTGTCAGCGACTGATCAGTGCATTGAGCTGTGTTCAGCCAGTCTGTGGCTCTAGAGAGACTCCGCCCAACACACTTGAAAAAACATTGTAAAAGACAAGTTAAAATGCCCAACTCCGCACAGAGGTTATGATGAAACACAGCAGTCTGTACTCCATTAGACTGTGAAGCTGAAAAACAGGCTTCTGAGCTGAGGTGACTGTCAGCACCAAGATTTTCTCTTAAAAAGGTGGTTGCAGCAAAATATAGTTCCTTAAACTAAACAATCCGAGAAAAGTCCTTCATCACTGTCTGTGTGCATTGTAGATGGACTATAGAACTATGGCATGTTGTGATTAAGAGCTGTTTCAAAGAAAGGAAATTCAGTTAAATGGCATTCCCTTTGCTTGTCTAACATAAGAAAGTGCTCCACATGCTCCTGCAAATGGAGAAGTCCTTAAAGTTGAGTCTGTACTCTTTATCTTTGTCTCCAGCTTGATGTAGTGTCTTCCTAAAAACTGAGGGAAATGAGTGCTACATTTGTCTTTCCACTGTCTTGAGACCATTTGCATTAAATGAGTATGGCTAATAACACTGCTGTTTATTAAAATTCCAAAGTTATTTTTTTTTTTTTTTTTTTTTTTGAGACAGAGAGACAGTGTCATTGTTAAGTTATACTGCATTATTTAGATTTGTCTTTGCATGAGCATTATTTTGTTTCAGGTATCAAGATAAAATGGTCATCACATAATTATTTAAAAGCATACACATTTTGCGTGATTAAAATGGTCATGCTTGTTACTACAATTGCACTTCAAACAATCAGTTTTGGTGAAAAAACCATCCCTATATTGATATATTTGTGAGTGTTAAAGAAACACAAATACATTATAATACTGTAATCAGCTGCGTCCATGTCCGTGTTCATTTGGATGCCCCCTCCACATGCTGCAGAGTACCTTTCACAATAGGTATTGCAAGTGTTGGAAATCTGTAAACTCTCTCAAATCACAAATAGTTGAAATAATTGTGGTCCTGTATTTTCTGTGTGTATATAGCTATTTGTTTCCACAACTCGTGTGGGATATGTTGTGGACTCTTTTTCAAAAAGAATTGCAAATGTTTTCAAGTTCTGTAATTGTAGGCATATGCTGCCACCTAGTGTTTAAATATTGCCTATATCTCACTGGTTGTATGTCTTCTCTAGAGTACTTAAAGTCATAAAAATGTCAGATTTTGTAGGACACAGAAGATGGATAATATGCAACATGAAACGGAACATACTTTAGCTTGCTATTTACAATAGAAGCCTTTTTTAACATTAGTGTCAAACTAAATGCAATAATATAATTTAAAGTCATGAGAGTATTGGAAAAAAAATAAATCTGGCAGTAGATGCCACATGGATTGACCTCATACGCATACAAGCTAATTCAATTTCCTAGAAACAAAATCAGTTTTTTCTTATCACCATTTCCTTCATATATTCCATTAAGAGCCTATGTGTGTGTACACACACACACACACACACACACACACACACACACACACACACACACACACACACACACACACACACACACATATCAGCTGATGATATGCACTTCTGTGAACTTCAGAATACATTACATGGAAAGAGGAAATGCAAATTGAATAAGAAAGAAAGCAGCATGTCATCAAGCTTGTAGAAAATAGGAAACTGGTGTTGAGGAATTCTACAACTGAAAACAAAACCAAACAAAAAAGGCTTCTTGGGCTGTGGACAGGGGTGAATATTGAATGTGGCTGTTAGACACAGACAGGCCTAATCATACGGGAAGCAATCTGTGGAATGTTACAGCCTAAAATGGGGATCAAATCAAACAATATATCCAAAAAACTGTTGGTGTAACATGCTCGACAATATAGTATCCATCAAGGTTAAGCAGGAAGTTCAAGTTTCAGACTC
Organism: Albula goreensis; assembly: GCA_022829145.1. Classification (NCBI taxonomy): domain Eukaryota; kingdom Metazoa; phylum Chordata; class Actinopteri; order Albuliformes; family Albulidae; genus Albula; species Albula goreensis. The sequence goes on along the minus strand of CM040753.1, from coordinate 9,742,247 downwards.
ATTGTTGACTTGAACCCATTCTTCTGTGCAACACAATTCATTTTTGGTATGTATTGTTGGGCCAAGCTTTCTCCAGAACTTTGTTGGCCTACACCATATGTCTGTTTCCTCTTTTTTAATATCCCAGCATTCTTGGCCCACTTCAGTTCTGTTATTCTTTCTTTTTTTTTTTGTAGCTTTCACCTTGTCATTCACAACCTTGTGTATCTAAAATACCAAGGATTCCAACTATTTACTAACAATCAGTGACACTGGTTTTCTCTAAAAATCATATCCAGGCTTTAATAGTTTTATTTGTTTTTATTTTGTGATTCATATGGAGTCCAAATCTTCAATCTTCATTTCAGTTTTCTATCCCCATTTATAGTCCGTTTGTTTTAAAATAAAATGTCATCTCAGATGATGCATTTGATTTGTAAATGTATTTATTTACAATAAAACAAAGCGTTTTTGATGACACAGTGTGATTTTTTGAGAATATTAATTTACTTGGAAGAACACTTTATGCAAAATTATGTGCATTTCTAATTGTGTATATCTTTTTTTTTTTTTTTTTTATGAATTGGGAGTTCAGTTGCTTTGACGATTTACTTCTTAACTAAACTTGACAGAACAACTAAATTAATTCATCTGACATGAACTTAAAACTTTTTTAGGTTTAGGGTGGAGACAGAAAAATTGTACCTATATACTTTCTAGGCTCGATAAATAAATACATAAATACTAATAGTGTACAATATAATAAGGCTTGGAACGGCATCCATGCAGCACCCAACAGCCTAACAACTGCTTTCGTGGCAGAGGATTAGCCCGAAAATACGCACTTCCCACAAACCGTAATTCACGCACTTGTGTGAACCCATGCAGTCCTGGACCAAGCTCCCCTTCCTCTTGAGCAACGACGAGCTTGTAGTAGTGTACACTCCCATGTTATCAATCGGACCATTGACAAAATCAGGGATAGTTAGCTAGCTAACATTTAATTCCCACAGATCCACGTTTGTTGTGCGGATAACTAGGAAGCTGGCTAGCTGGCTTGTTAGGTTGTATTCGATATTTCAAACCGTAATCTAGTCTAGTTACAGTTCGCTATGGATTTCAACGTCAAAAGACTTGCAGCAGACGCCGGTACTTTCCTCAGTCGTGCGGTACAGGTAAGTAAATATATTTATTTACGCACATTTGCCTTGAAATGATTGAAGGTGAGGCTATCATGTCTTGTCATTTCAAATTACAGCTACAGATGGTATGCGCCTTCATAATGTTGAACGATGTAAAAACAGAAAAACTTTACTCTATGTAGGCCTGTTCAGCTAAAGCTAGCTAGCTTTTTACTTTGCTAGAGCTAGAGAGTACTGTCACGAGATTGTGTTGGTTAGAGGAAGCGGGCCTTTGGGCGTTGGTTTTAACGCCATTGGTTTGTTCAGTTGTAAAAAAAGTTCAAATGTGTAAAGAAATCATATAAATCATTTGCTAAAATACTTTGTTTTGAACCAATTGTATCCCCATATGAAGTAACGAAAACCAGACTTAAGTACATCCGGTTTCACTTTGAAGCTCCACTAGAATTTGGGTTGGTACTAAACCGCTAGCTAGTTGGCTAACGCTAGCTTGTTAGCTAGGTACAGCTACTGTAGCTAACCTTTTAGGGGTTGTGGTTGGATGCAGTAATGGGTAATGTTTTTTTATTTACATTGCGCAGTCACACCGTGATTTAAGGCAACGATTGCCAGCGAGCTGTAATAGTTTACATGCTATGCTCAGACAAATTGTGTCCGTTCTTTTCTCAAATTGTGTTGCACAAATACAATGCTTAAATGTTTGCACGAATTTATGTTGGGTACCCGGTTTTTCACTTTATTTAACGTTGACTAGATTGTCCGTGTCTCACTGACACGTTCATAAAGCGTCAATAAATTGGTCAGGTTACAATCGACTGTTTTTATTTGTTCTGTCAAATTGGGAACGGTAGCTAGAAAATCCAACAACGTAAATACACGAAAGCATAACGTTTGCAACCTGGGGAGTACAACAACAGAAACTGTAAGTCAAGTATGAATTTCCAAAGAGAAACTGTACTAACAGCAGAGGGTAAGACGTGGTCGTACAAATGTATCTCTTTAAAATAAGTTTACAGAGGAAAAGCTCGGACAGGCCGAGAAGACGGAGTTGGATGCCCATTTGGAAAACCTTCTTGCAAGAGCAGAATGCACCAAGCAATGGACAGAAAAGATAATGAAGCAGACGGAAGTTTTGCTACAACCAAACCCAAGTAAGAAGTTAGTTATTATGCTGGGTGGTAAGATTTTCAGAAACATATTTTGACGCTTAAATTTAGTATTTTTGTGTGGTAAATTCAAAACTGCAGTTTCATGTTATCTCATGACCATCCTAACCAATGTTGCTCAAGAGGCAATTCATTCAGGTCATCTTGCAGTGCAGTGGAAAGATGTGTATGCATTCATTTCAGATGATGTGAAGCCTCTATGGGCTGCATACTGGCAGTAGATGCTGGATTTACTGATCTTTCAACCAGGACAAGAAAAAGCTTTTAATCATTATAATTCAACATTTCAAATTTATGTTACACTCCCAACTGTTCCTTTTAAAGACTCCTCCCATCTGATGGAATGTGTGGTTCTGTAACACTTCTAACCTCAAAAGTGAGCTAGTGTATGTCATACCATCCATGTAAAGGCAATAGACATTTCATGTCCCTTTGAATCATCAGGTTGAACATTGATAAAACCCCTCCACACACACACACACACACTTCCTTCAGTGTCCATACTCTAATTTGCACATGTACTGTTCTGTTTGCCCTACACTGACCAAAGCTTGATCATGACTGTGTTAATGTGGTAATTTTTTTGTCATAGTCAGCTCCTTTAACCACTCTGAATACTTGTTTAGCAGTGTTAAAAAAAAAAAACAGATAGGAGAAGCTTTGTTTTGACATTGCTTCAAAATGTAATGCATTTTTACAAATATAAAATCAGTTTGTTGACATCTTGAACAGTTAGTGTTCCATGTAGAATTTAGCATTTATTTATTTTTTTTTTTTCCATAATTTGTTTTAACATTACAGCTAACAGACAAGGGATTTAAACACAGCTGAGCGGTCACTGTGCATGTAGTATCTGCAGTTAGGCACATTAGCAGCCCCACCCAAATGTTCAAGCTGCTGAATGACATTGTTTACTGCAGTGTATCGATAGCAAGGTTCACACAACATGCTGTGAGTAACAGGTGGTGCCAGGCGCAAACCCCAACAGAACTGTTTTTTCCGCTCTTCTTTTGAACTTTTTCAGCATGCTCTGCCTTTGAGGATTGATGCTTTTGCTCCTTGTTTGTTGTCTATTTGTTTATGAGCATGTGTAATTTTAAGTCATATTTGTGAGACTTGAAGGGACTTATATTACTTGATTTTGGACTGCTGGATGGTATTATGGTGCTCTTTGTGTTTCAGAAGAGCAGTGGAGATGGGATACACTACAATGTAATGCAATTTTAAGGAATGATATAAGCACATTTTAAATTCAAAATGGTAATGGATCATACAAATCACATTTGTGTGATGCCATTTACTTTATTTGTTCTCCTTAATTTATTGAAATGGCCCAAAATGTTTTCAACTGATAGCATTCCCTCTTTGCAGCATTATTTGTCTGGCTGCGTTGTTTTTATCGTTGTCTTCCACTTCTTACTCTGAGTTGTCTGTTAGCAGGTTGAAGTTATTTATCAGCTTGGTAGGATTAAAGTGTAGGCTTCACAATTCAAGCTCAGTCAAATCTTGTAGGTACAAAAATTACCTTGTAATGTAACAAGATTTCTTGTTTATGGAAAAATAATATTTATGTAGCAATGATCTGAATCATTGTAACTTGTCACAGATAAATACAAAGTTACCAGTTTTAATAGATGGTCAAAATACTGTTAGTTGCTTGAGAGTTCTGAAAAATTGCAGGGAAAAAAAGTTCTGAAAAATGAGCATAGTGTTAAGAAGCTGCCATATTACATGTTGCTTGGGAGGTAAGGAAACCAAAACACACATGGAGCAGCAGTCCTTTGATATGGCTGCCAAACGTGAGAGGAATGAGTGAGCGCTGCGGGAAGTTATGCACACATGTGAAAAACCCTTTTGGTGTCCATTGGCATAATCTAGGGCAAAGGATTTAAAAGGATTCCACACACTTCTAGCCAGCTAGCAACAAATGTGGCAAATAAGGTCAGCCAGTAATGTGAAAAGGTATTCGACAATTGCATCTTGCTGCCATATTGTGCTTTTCCAGGGAGCTAGAGCAACAATGAGCAGTTCACAGAGCCGTCACTTGTTTATTTCATATTTGGTAATACACAGGGTGTTGTGTTAGAGGTTTGTTATGTGACACCCAGTCATATTGGGTGTGGCCTTGGGCGTCTTAGCAAGGTATGTAATTTGACTGAAATCAGTCAGTGCTGTCTGGAGTTAAGCCAGCTCACAATTAAACAGTGTGACTAAATATATGGGGCTTCCCTCTGGTGTTATACTTAGTTCATGTTTCAGCCAGTTGACTGGGGGAAGAGGGTCATTGCCTGCAGCTGACACGACAGGCTTGTGTCATAGTGCCTAGGACTATGAATAACCTGGAATAGCCTTTACTGTATCTGCACTGAAACCATGCAAAGATTTAGCAGTGATTGTTTAATCTGTTCATTGGAGCACCTTGTAATGTTAAAGTGGATAAAAATAGCAAAGGTGCTGAAATGCTCGTAGCTAAACACCTGCATTGCATTATATCCAAAGCATATGCTCCTCATTGCAGGCTAGTCCCTGTTGACAAGCTATTGACCTGTGGACATGATTTCAGATTATTCCATTTTCACAAGACGCAGGGGTCTGGAATCCCTGTGAAGCCTCCTACAGACTTGGCAAAACCAGCTTTTTATCTTTTTTCTTTGGTGTGTCAGTTTGAATCTATTGGCAGTTTCCTTTTGTCAAGTGTAGGTAAAAGTTTGCTTAGGTTTCCTTTTTTCATGATAGTGAAGGAAAGATGGTTCTAAAGAAAGACCAGTGCAACAACATGTTCGAGACAAGAAACTCTTGATGTTGAGTTCAAACTGAAAATGGGCATGGCCCCAACACACAGGCAGCAGTGACAGTACACTCTGCTTTGGAACCAAAATTGCTAGGTGTGTAAACTGGTTTTTGTTAGTTTGCTAAACCTCTGGCACATTTTCAGGCCTGCTGTACATGTTAGCCAGAGGAAACTTTGTGTTTTAAGGAACACCCAAAGTGAAACAAAAAAATAGCCTATGTCATGTAAGTATTGGATAGTAATCCTGTGATTTTGGAGACCTCTGAAATGTAGCAGATAGCAGCATTTCCCTTTTATATTTGCAGGATTGCCCCTCAAGGTCTTATCGAACATTTGTGGTGAAATTTCCAATATAAACTACTTACAACTTTTCCAACATTTGTGAAATTTTATTATATACGTTAAAACGTTGATTATTAACAAGTGCATTTTAATTTGTATGGAAAAATTGTTCAGGAACTGAGCCGAGTAATGTTGATGGTTCTCTGTCCAGGATATGGGTGTTGCATCCTTCAGCAAGATACTGACTGCTTCAGCAATCATATCCTGCTTTACTAATGGATGATGCGTTAAACATGAGCCACAAAAGACATCATCAATAAGATGATGAAGGGAATGAAATATGATTACCATACATCAGCATTCATTTTTGATAGCCTGAGTGCCACTGATGGCAGTGATACAACAGCATTATGAAAAAGCTTAGGTCTGAAATCATTCACCAAAGCTGAAGCTTAGACCCGAGGTCAGTCAGTGCTCATTGAATTAGCCTGCTTCTGACTTGTGTGAGGCAGGTCACATTGTCGAGTGGTGTGGGGGATTGTCTTATGACTCTACTTTTGTCTTAATTGAGTTTCCTTGGTTTAATTTGCAGATGTCAGAATAGAAGAATTTTTGTACGAGAAGCTGGAGAAAAAAGCTCCATCACGATTGAACAACCATGAGCAGCTGGGCCAGTCCATGATCGACTCAGGGAACGAGTTTGGGCCTGGAACCGCCTATGGTGAGCTCCTCGTCACACATTATTTCATGATACATATAGCAATACGCAATTATTTCAAACCGTATTTCATGTTTTTGGGGGAATTTTGTCTTAGTCTGCACTGTTGTTTGTAGTCCCTGCAGAGTATGAACATGCAAGGTTGGTTTATGACAAAATTTTTGTATGACTTAAATGAGTGTTTGACATAATGTGTATACCACCTGCTGCACCCAAGAAGGGAAATCATGGTAATCGTTTCTCCCTCTCTGCAGGAAACGCACTTATAAAATGCGGGGAGACAGAGAAACAGATTGGAGGGGCGGAAAGAGAATTCATTCAGAGTGCAGCCATCAACTTCCTCACACCTTTCCGGAATTTTCTGGAAGGGGACTTCAAAACCATCTTGGTACGTTTAAAAGTGAATCTACCTTTCCCGTCTTTGTGCAGCACACATCCTACTCAAAAGACTCGGTGTGAGCCTGTTTTATGAGTAACGTATTTGGCATTGCTTTGTATGTGAAATGGTGGTGGTTTAACCACTGAATCTCACCTTAAACGATCATACGAGGTGCCAAACATGTATTTCAGGGCTTCTCCAGACCAGTGATGGAGTACAGGAGCAGGAGTAGCACCGTACCTCACAAGACCAAAGAATAGTGTGTTTTATGGATGGAAGTTGATATGTAAAGTTGCAAACATCCTTTGATAAGCAGCTGTTGGTATAGTTTTGGCCATGCCCCTGGCCTAAGAGCGAGTAGATTCAGGGTGACAAGTTAACAGGGTGAGTCCTCACTCGTCCGTGTGTCTGGTCGGGCTAACCAGCCTCTGTTGAGAAACCTATTGCCTTCGTATTTCTAGCAGTGTATGTTAATTGGCTGATGAAGTCTAGAACAATTACATGGCAAACCCTAGCAGGCCATATTACATACGTACTCCACTGAGGTGCCTCTCAGCTGTGCCCATGAAGCTGTCACTCCCCTGGCAGAGTGAGCATGCAAGCCCTGATTTGCATTGACACAGCCAGCCCATTACCCTTTCCAGCACTCCACAGCCTGGGGCCTTCCCCCTGGAACTTGCTGGGTAAATGTACAGTGAGCCCAAAGGACATACTGACGCTGCTCCGATGCCCATATGGGAATGCATCTCACCAGGTGATGCATTGTTTTTAAACAGATGCCACCTTAGCGATTAAGGTAGGCCGATGTGGATGTACTGTCCTCTCAAATCAGAACATGGCAACCCCTGTGTCTGTGGTAGGAAATGTTTGAGAGCCTGAAAAATTTTCTGTAGTACAAATGCCCTGATGTGGAGATGCCCTGTCACAGCGTGTTGAGTAAAATTCCCTCACAAATTGCTCACTAGCCTGAACCGATGTCTCACAGAATCTGACCCAGTGGCATCTCCATCCACAGGAAAAGTGTGTTATTCCATGTCAACACTCCCTTGTCACTAACAGTGACTGCCTCTGATATCACTGTCGATTATTGTGTAGAAACCAGTGCTGCAGTGGCTTTATGCGAAAGACCCAAGTTTTGCCTAAGTTGAAATTTCAAAACGCACAGTCACAGAAAGATTATTACATTGTAGTCATTTAGCTGATGCTTTTTTTTTTAAAAATCCAATATTAGGTTTAGGGTCTTGCTCAAGAGCCCAGCAGCAATGCCGTTCTTGCTTTGGCTTGACTGGGGCTTGAACCACCATCCAGGCTGGCCCTTGTAATGGGTATATGCTGATATGAGAATAGTGTAAGAGAATTAATGAGCTGCTTATCCAGTTTATCTTGAGCCCAGTCCTCTCCAGATTTCACTATGGTAGATGTATCAGATTCCACTTGGTTATGTGAGTCCGCACAAATCAACCAAAGGTCCAAATGATTCAGCACTCAAATAGCTTGTGAATTTTCTGGGTGCTAATGCTAAGCCAAACATTTTGGAAATTGATAGGCATAACTTTCAAAAGTGTGCCTCAAATGTTCTGTGCTCTTTTATTATTGGGACTTGAAAATAAGCATTTTTTCAAAGTCTTCCTGTTGTATGGAGCAAGTAATATGTTGAATAATCTGTTGAGTGAAAAGGCATTTGTAGAAAGTGAATTGTAGATCTCTGCCTTTTTAGGGTTTAGAAAGCTGAAAAAAAACATAATGCATTTCTGTCATAGGCACTGTCTGAATGACCTGTTTTTTTTAACCAAGATATTTATTTCCTGTTGTAAGCATCGTGTTTTCTGTTTTGACACTACGGAAACTGTGAGCTCTGTAAACCTTAGTGGCTTGTTTGCAGAGAATTGCATGTAGCCCTGGTGCATTGTTTTGAATATCCAATAGGAATAGGGCGCCAGACAAAAAAAAAAAAAAAAATCTGTAGGAGCCGTTGGCTCCTGAACCCAAGAAGCAAAATCAGTTTTTTTGGAGCCAAAATCTCACGGCACTTTATGTTACAGTGCACACTTATTTTTCAGTTTGTCATAACGTGGCGAACATAAAGCGAACTCCTGTAACCAAGATGATTTAAACTGTCAAGCAGGGGAGCCGCGGGCACGCTCGACTCAATTAGCTGCGCTTCGGCATTATCATCTGGCAATGACTGTATACTGATCGAGTCGGGCTGCGATGACTATACCTGAGAACTTTGATCAAGTCAGTATCTGCATCTGGTGTAGAAGAGGCAGGGTTTGGACAGGCATAGTGTGAAAAAAGTCTGATATTTTTCGTTTTTTGACAATTGTTCCAACACTAACGGTAGCTAACATTGGTTAGTTAGCTAAGTAGTTAGCTACATCGTGCACGTTAGCTAGCACAGCACTGGGGGGAGTTTTAGAAAACAAAAACTGCTTCTCTGCGTTTGTGTATGCTTCAATCAATTTGGACAGAGCAGGACAGTACAGGAGTGCACTTGATAGCAGAACAGCAACATGCAGGAGGAGATGAGAGGTTGTGGGGGACGGGGCAGGAAAAAAAATTGTCGCAAAAATAAACATGTTAGTCGCATTGGCAACCATTTTAGGTGCCATCTGGAGCCCTGATATTGGGAAGCGTTCCCTGTGTCTTTGACCAGGCTAAAGCTTCTTCATTTGAATTGTACTTGCAGCTGCAGCATATAGGGGCCCCAAATCAAATGGGCGTGTCTGCATTTATGACTTACTACATGGGCATGAAAGAGGGAGATCTGACTTGTGAGTGGTTACTGACCTGTTTACAGGACAAAGGAAACTGTATTGAAAGTTTAAAGGAGAACCTCTTCCTTGTCTGTCGTCTGGTATAAGGAAAGGCACAGATGGTGATGGGTGGAGAGCGGGAGGCACTGTGCCCTGCCCAGGTCTTGTGCCATCCATATGGAATGGGGAAGTGCAAGGTCAGCAGATATCCGAAGCTTCGTGACTAATTCCTCCATAACGGTGGTGCAAGTCTCCTTCTGTAAATCTAGCTGATATGGCTGAAGGTATGCCAGTGTGTTCACTGCTTTGCCCACTGCAGATGAAAGCCATTGAGCTGTGGCCCAGTGGGTAACAGTTTCATAGCACGTAATGAGGGTGAGAAGTGGGGTTGATATGAGGAGTAACTTTCCTTCACAGGAAGCATGGACATGTAGCCATTGTCTAATGCTGTGTCTATGTAGTTCATGCTGTGATGTGAACATGTGCACCAAGAATGTGTGGATGCCCCAAGGAGCCCTCTACCTCTTCATGTAATTCAGGAGGGGTTAAAAAAACACATTCAAAAAAGTGTTCATTTAAAAAGTGTAATGACATACATGCACAGCGCACATAAAATTCAAGGGATTAGAACAAGCCCCAAGATACATGATTGCCAGCACATAAAGGTGTTGTTTTAAACATCATTTGATGGTTATATAATCGAGAAAGGCATGTTGCTGTACTACACCGTTGATTATATCAATGTCTCGACTGAAAGAGAACCTCATTTACCCACAACCAGTTTCTACTATGGCTGACTCTGGATAAAAGTTCTTATCTTTAGGTGATTATCTAATCTTGAGTTTATACCTGTTTAAACTTGAAACTTGCCTTCTACATCATGACTGGTAGGGCCAAAATATACTGAGGAACCAGGGTCAAAAGCCCCACAATTCTCTCATAAATCAATCATTTTGATGCTGCTTTCTTTGGAAAGGTATTTTCCATATTACAACATCACATCAATCATAAAATACTACATTGAAACCATGTAATTATTGGCCATGTTACTCTCAGTTTGAACTGCCGAGTTGTGCATTTTGGTTGTGGTTACAGCACTGATGGACTTAGATAAGCAAGACTGTAAAACACTAGTTCACCTCTATTTATGACCTGTTTCACTCATTGGCACTTTTAAATGCTAAATGGCTGTCATAAGCTGTTTTTGATGTTAAATGTTGTGTTTTTTTTCTTTTGTCCACTGTATTCTAATCGAATGATGAATAAAACTTCCTGTTCCCAAGATATCTTGAATATTGTACTGTAACTAGTAGCTAGATAGGGTGTAAAATATAGTTAATTTTCATACTTATTGAACTTGACAAACATTGGGCACTTGTTAAAAAGTAACCACTGTGCAGTCAGTGTTGGGTTCTAAATAACATGTGTGATGGTTAAGTATGGTTATTGTTCTTTCAGGGTTGCAGGGTCAAAATATTTAATTTACCCAAATATTGAAAACACTGTGCACTTTTTAGCAAGTTCAGAACAACAGAATGCATTACTTTTCAATCAGGTTTCGGTCCTCTTACTAATGAAAAATCTGAAGTTGGTTCCTGTAGTTAATCTGAACTTCCTTGGATATGTACTCAGAGAAATACAGAATTGTACATGTCAACTGAGAGACATACTGGAAGACTAAATGTTAATTGTTGTTAGTGTTTTCAAGGTCATGGTCAGACATTCTGCTTTGTTTAAATTCCAACTTGCTTATTGTCTTTAGCACATACGTGTATTAATCCGGATACAGTATACTGCAATTAACTCTTTGCCCAGCTCTGTTCTCTGATAGCCTGTAACTAGCAACACATTTGCTAAGAGACATTCATATCCAGCACAGTGTACAGCAAAACTCCCTCTGTGTACCCCTTTCTAATATCTGGATTCTAACTGTGTAAGTTGAGATAAAGCATTATAAAAACAGTTCCCCAGCCTTCTAATCTCTCATGCTGTTTCCAGCTTTCAGCAAGCCCTTTCAGCGGCCATTGATTAATATGTTTTACCCTGATTTGCCTCCAGAAAGAACGGAAGCTCTTGCAGAACAAGCGTCTGGACCTGGATGCTGCCAAAACCAGACTGAAGAAAGCTAGAATGGCTGATGCCAGAGCAGTGGTGGGTATTTTAGCAAATGCACACACACACACACACACACACACAAATCCTGCACAGATGCACATACACACACACACTCCTGCACACATGCGCACACACACACACACACTCCTGCACGCACGCACACACACACAAAACACTCATGCACGCATACACACACATGCTCACACACACACAAACACATATACACTGTAGCATGCATGCACACGCACACGCGCATACACGTCCAACCTGCCCAAATACATACCGGTATTTTAAATAATGTAACTGGTTATATTCCAACATTCCAACCAATTGTTGAGGTTGAGGACCAAAGGAAAAGTACAGTCGTGAAAGAACGGTTCTTTATTTTGAAGAAAATAGATTATTATAGAAATTTTGAGCAAAATTTGTGCACACATGTTTACAGTAACACTGATCTTAAAAGTGTGCTTAAAACTGTACCTACCCACATGCTATTTGTGACTGCATGGAAATGAAGGCTGACCGTAATAAAGTTAAAGGGAGTAAGCTTTTGCCAAAAAATATGTTAATATCACACCGTCGGGTGGATAGTAAGATTTTTCTTTTCTTTTCTTTCAACACATTTCTCAAATTAGTCATGAATGAGCTTTTTTATACTATCAACTGCATTTTAACCTGAAAATGAATTCACTCACATAGACACATACAGACACACTTAGGTTTGTATTACGCTTTGCCCAAAGCATTGAAAATATGTGTGGTGGTCACAAAGCTTTGAAATCACATGGTGGTTCTCCAGAAAGTTGTGTTTTTCTTATACCGACTACAAACATGCAGATAAAAATGAAGTTGAAGTTTTACATTCAGTTGTGTTTCTGTTCACACCAAGAGTGAGGTAGAGCAGTTTTAACCCACAGTCAAATGACATTCGGTAGTAGATCACAGAGTGAAAGCATGCATTCTCCTTTGTGGAGGAAGTGTGCCTCATTTATAGTTTATACCATGCTTTTTAAAGGCCACCCACCTGACACGCATGAAGCTTTTCGCCAAGTTAGCTGTACTGAATCATGTGCCTGAACTGGTACAGACATTTTTTCTGGTCTTTGTCTGTCAGTCTGTCTCTGTATCTCTCTTCCCCCCTTCCCCTCCTGTTTTCCACTGTCTTCTAATGCTCGAGTAACTAAATACCTGTCCGCCAGTGGGAGATGTTGAATATGTCTTACTTTTCTCTTACACGCTCAGCTTCCTGCATGTAAAATGGCTTAAGGTTTGTGGCCTTTCGTACAGACCTTGATGGTTGGTTCACTTGCTTTCTCTTGCTGTCACCCTCGCCAGTAGTGTACAAAAACCAGGCTGTGTGTTAGTTTCCCCTCCCACCAAGCTTTGAGTGTGACAAACAACACTACATGCATTTCCAGGACCCCTTTAGATTTGTATATTGAGACTTCTACACCATCCCATATCCTTTTGTTATCTCTTATCTGTTGCAACCCAGTAGACATCTGTTGCAAAACTATATTATGCTCCATGTGGCTTGCAATAACCTGAAATGAATGTCTTCGCAATGTTAACTGACAAAATTTACTTGACCATGATCCTGTTTTTGAATTATGAGTAGCAGGCAGGCTCATACAGTTGCTAAATTAAATGTAGATAAGTGGTAATGGGTACTTCAGAATGTGTCCTACAGAATGTTATCAAGTTGTGTCTTTCTCTCTCCGTGTCTCTCTTTATTTCACTCTCCAAACTTTCTGCATGTAAATCTGTAATTGTACTACCTTGGGCATAATACCTATTGACAGTTATTCCTTGCAGACAGCAAGAGAAGGCATCTTCATGAAATTGTGTTTGGTGTCATTTTCCTGTAGTTGTCTTTTGTTGTCCATTTGTGAATCCATTTTATTCACATGCACACACACATAGATAAACAGGAGACCCTTGGAGTGTGCTGATAGCATTGTTTTCATGTAAGTTTAGAAATGTTTCATAATCCAAATAGTATGATTGTTTGGACCTGGCACTAAGTAGTAGATGCACTAACTCTCATGGCTTGTCAAAAAGAACTCTGCCATGTGTGGCTGTCATGCATAACGGTTCTCCATAAAAGCATGCTGTGCTGTTATTCAAAGAAAAGAGGTGTAACCCTAAGTGTGTCAACACATTAATTGGCTAACAGACAGAGAACGGAAAACTTTCATAATCATTTGTACAAAGGTTGGCAGGCTAAAATGCAACGTAGACATTTGTTGTGCCATTTTGTCACCTCTTATGCCATTCACATTCATTTTGATGTAAATATGATTCACAGTGCACAGAGACGGTAGCCTTTTATTTATATTTTTGACCAGAAAATATGAAGAGACTGATACATTATTATGAAGAAGAGCAATTGTAAGCTCCCCTCTGAGCCTTAAATTGAATTTGTTCCATTTGTCAGTTTGTGTGACACACCCTGGGGCCTGAGGGTCTTACACTATGGCTTTGAAAGTATGATAAGTGACCTTGTTTGTGGTGTGTGTTTATTGCGGAGATTGGTGAAGGATTATTTTGTCTGTGTTTTGCCATACTGGCAGTGCCATCTGTTGTTCTAATCACCTGTCATGGCTTTTAAATGCTTGCCAGATGTGGGCGGAGGAAGTGCGAAAGGTAAGAGGAATTTCTGGCTAAGGCGCAAGGCCTTGTGCGTTACTCAATTTTGTTTCTCAATGGTACAAGGACTATAAATTAATTGAATTCAGCGGAATCTGTTGCGTAGGCACACATCCTGTCGCAGTCTCAACACCACAGACTTAAGCTCAGGAATGAGTCCGTCATCCAACACTAACTTTATTTTTATTGTTTAGATTAATCAGACCTATGCTGTTCTTTCCTCACCCCTGATGTCTTAAAAATGTTACTCTGTTAAAGCAGTTAAAGCCAAGTCTGGATTCCTTTTAAAAGTAAGAGTATTCCATTTATTGTGAGTGAAAAAGCTGTTTTCCAGTATTAGCCTTACTTGTTTTGTTTTTTTTTGTTCCACCAGGTAGCATGTTATTTCTTGGTGAACAGTATCCACCAATCTTAGTCTCTTCCCTAGTCTCTGTACTGTTGATGTGTGTGTGTGTGTGTGTGTGTGTGTGTGTGTGTGTGTGTGTGTGTGTGTGTGTGTGTGTGTGTGTGTGTGTGTGTGTGTGTGTGTGTGTGTGTGTGTGTATATGTGTATGTGTGTTTTTTTTTTTTTTTTTTTTTGTGCATGCAGGCTGTGTGCTTTGTGAGCATGCTCAACATGAGAGTGTTGTGGGAATTCAGTGTAGCAGTATTCTGAATGTGACCAGTATTTTAGCTCACTGAGTGTTCTGAGTATGGCGATATTGTCACCATTCCCACTTAAAGGGTGCACCGTGCTGTCAGGAAAAGGGTGTCCTGAGCATATTCCAAGTGCACAGTGTTATGAGCATTCCCAGAATGGAGTGCTTTAAGCCTTACCAGTTTCGCAGTGTCATTAGTGTTCATATGTTGACAGTGTTTTGAATGTACTCAATGTGGCTTTTTTTAGAGTTTCCAGTGTGGCTGTGCTCTGAGCATGCCCAGTATGGCAGTGTATTGAGTGTGCTCAGAGCACTGATGTGTCTCATCTCTGTAGGCGGAGCAGGAGCTGAGGATGACGCAGAGTGAGTTTGACCGGCAGGCTGAGATCACCAGGCTGCTGCTGGAGGGAGTCAGCAGCACTCATGTATGTACCATGCCACTTCTGTGGCCCTGCACCTCCCTGTATGAGCAGTGAAAGTGAGAATCCATTCCAGTCTATTGCAGCTCATTAAACCTGTTTTATCCCTGCTGCAGGCACACCACCTGCGCTGCTTGAATGACTTTGTGGAAGCCCAGACCACATACTATGCACAGTGTTATCAATACATGGTGGACCTCCAGAAACAGCTTGGAAGGTATTTTCATCTTCAAGATGTGCCTTTTTAACTGATTAGTACACTGGCTGCTGGAAAGGTACAGCTGTACTGCACTCACTTCACTTTATTTGAATTATGCAAAGGCCAAAGCTGAGTTGGCTTGTAAAACATCATGAAATGATCATCATTGTCAGGTAAGGCTGTAGCTAAGTTCTGTGAGGTTTTAGCTTAGTATTTTGTGAACAGAATCAAAATAGGATTTTATAAACCAAAACAACCTCCAAGATTATTAGATATTGATCCTCCGTCATCTCTTGAGAGATTTTCAGCAGCCTGTACAGACATTCAGTAGTTGTGCTTTGTATAAACTCAACATGAAACTTCATTGAGAACAAGCACAAAGCTATTTATTGAATAATTAAGTGAGGAATGTCCAGCTTGACCTCATTTGCTCCCACTTCCCCTTCCAGATTGCCCCTCCTGGACCAGAATCCAGTAAATAGCTAAACTGTAAATGTACAAAGTTGTTTAAAGTGGGATAAGACAATATAAGGACTGTATCCAAGACAGTGTGTACATGAGAGGGAAAAAAAACTACTTGTATATCAGCTGTATGGGCTGTTTTCTCCCTAAAGTTGAGTTCTTGATTATATTGCTTAAGTATTTTCATGTCCAGTAGAGGGCAGTAACAGTTTTAAAACCTGGCAGTATGGACTGAATGACAATTCAGAACTGCATATTAAAAAGGACTTGTGTGATTTGGTGGTACAGAGACTAATGAAACATTTTTTTTTTTTGGGATCACCCCTCTGGAACATAAACTGAGGTTATGGATGTTGTTATCTACTTTCCTATGAATGTTTAAATGTTCATTTGACACATTAAGATTGTTACTCTGTTTAACCATTGAATTTGAAATTGAATACTGACTGAATTTGAAAATAATCCACAAGTATCATCTTTCCCAGCACCAAAGCTGAAGTGCAAATTCTGTGGAGGGAATATTTCAGCTATGTGCAGTTTTTCAGACTCTAGGTTTCCAAATGCTGCTGTTTGACAAGTTAAGGTCCTGACAAGCAAAGCTGTGACTGTTATGACTCATGCTATGAGTTCACTTGATTAAAAAAAAAAAAAGAAATTCATAATTCACTTCCTAACCTCTGGCTCCTGGTCCCGTCTCTGTCTGTCAGCTTCCCCTCAACCTTCTCCGCCAACAACAATCAATCGTCGGTGAACGCCTCCGCCAGCATCTCTGTGCCCACCATCCCCCTCTCTGCTTCCCTGCCCACCCCAGTCGCTGGGCGGGGCTCCTCGGGTTTTAATGAGCTGCGGAACTCAAGTGGCAGCCGCAAGGCCAGGGTGCTGTACGACTATGATGCTGCCGGGAGCAGCGAGCTCTCTCTGCTGGCAGATGAGGTACGTTCCCAACCCAGCCCGCTCGTGCAGGGGGCACCTGTGCCAGCAGGCAGGGTCACGCTGCACATCGGGTTGACAACCCCCCGCTGCTGTTTAGAGCAAGAATTGGTTGCATTAGGGAAAACCTCAGCTGCTCTGGGCAATAGTGTTTGCTGAGAAGGTGAATGCTTATAGTGACATTTTTCAGTTAAGCTTGTTAATTTCTTGCTTTTTTTGCTTACCCATTGCCAGGTGCATTCTCCATAGCATTTCATAGTGGCACATGCGGTTTTAAGAAAGACACTGTAACAGTGTCAGCAATTGCTAATTGCGGTCTATGACACAACTAACCTCTCCTCTAAAAAGCAGAAATTTGCCAAACAATGCTGCAGCTGGGTGGTTGGTCAGTTTTTGTTTTAACATCCTGTGCATATCAATCTCTGTTGCTTACGTCTGAGAAGCTGCACCCTAAAAGATGCTTTCTGCAGCCACGTCAGCTGAAATCAGCTGGCCGTTGCTCTAAAATGGTTCCAATAGTTGCAGTCAAAACGAAAAATAAAATATTTAGATTTCATTTGTACAAATAAAATCAAAGTAGAATATAAATAGATGAAACAAGCTGTGGAGTTCTTCAGAAGATCATTTCCCTGCTTGTGAACAGAGAGGCTAGCTGTGACTGAAACTTGTAACCAAGAGCTTCATAATGTCATAATTCATGATGGACATAGAAATGGTATACATTAGTTCAAATAGCTGTGGGTAAGCCAAAAAAAAAAAAAAAACCAATTGTGAATATGTTAAACCATCTCTTTAGTTCAGTCATGTTGTGTGTTAGTCTACAACCATGAATTTGTAAAGGTGGCACAGGCTCACACAAGTTCATTAGGTCAAAGGTATGAAGGTTTGAATAAAGAGGAATGCAGTATTTTTTGGACCTGTAAATATTCAGAGTGTCTTTTGTCCTTCAGGTGATCATGGTGTCCAGTGTTCCAGGAATGGACTCTGATTGGTTGATGGGTGAACGGGGGAACCAGAAGGGAAAAGTGCCTATCACCTATCTGGAGCTGCTAAATTGAGTGTTCTGTGCGGGTTTGAAGAAAGGCAAAGTAGTATGCCAGCTGTGATTACCATATTTATACTGTCATGCGGTTAACTTTGTATGAAGTGCTTTTGAGTCTTCCACACTGCCATGTCTTACAGATGGCTCTGCCTCCAGTCCTTAGTGACATACGGTCGCACGGCGGACAGCTGCAATATCAGCGACCACAGAAACTCGCAAACATTTCTCAAGAGCTTACGACTCTAATGTTCCAACCTTTTTTTTAAACATGTTTGGCTAACCCAAGGCTATGGCCATTTTGTGCATTAGTGCTTAAATCGCATTTCTCACTGGCGGTGCCTCTGTTTGTAACTTGTTTTTTTTTTTTTTTAAACAGCCTTTTTGACCTGTAAAAAAGCACTTGAACATTGACTGAAAAGCTGAAGAACGCTTTTTAATTTTCCTTTTTAGTGCAATGCTATAGATATATTTGCCTCCTGTTTCTCAGGATGTAGGGTAAAAGCTTGCCTTTGATATTGCCACAAGGTCTTGATTTGTGCATCAGAGAAGATAATGGATTTTTTGGTCACATGGTGTGTCACATGGCTTTTCCTGTCATGGGTTTTGCCAGAGTAACCTGGAGGATAACGAAATCAGGTTGAGAACATTCCAGTGCATTTCATTACATAAGTCAAAACTGAAGGTTGTGAATTACATCTTTGGCTGTTTGGCACAGGGGTATTTTTTATATGCTTCTGATATTATTCCTATTGTACCAATTTACATGTTTTAGGAATGGTATCTAGTCCAGTGGCAAATGCCGTGGAGTGTGTAGTTAAACTCAACCATTTTTGCTAAAAAGGAATTTCAGTGAACAAATCTAAAAAACCTTTAAAGGTAGCCCCACAACACTCTATGGTTGTACTTTCTCTAGACTGAGAATTAAGAAGCAATGCTTTCACCATTAGCCTTACCCTAAGTACAGTAAGCACATTTCCCCTGCCAAATACAATGTTCAAATACGTTATCCACAGTTGCCCTGTAAACAGTTAAACTAATTGTTAGTTTACCGCTTAGGACTTTTTATGCAGTATATTCACATTGTTGATGTGTAACAGTGCCTTAAAATGAATATGTAAAGTAAAAAAAGAGTGGTTGGAACTGACTTGCGTGGTTGAACGCTGTAGTTTCAGTACCAAGATTAGAACAGTGTTTTCACTTCAGGGCTCCCTTTTTCACTTTTGTAAAAGAGGAGCTGAAGTGACTCAAACCAGGTTAATTCTGTCGTATTGCCATCTGTTCAGTTATTATTATGGAAATGTAAAGAATGTATGCAGTCTGATGTATTAAAAGAAAAGATGTATGTGTCTTGTTTTCTTTTAAGTGTGGGGATAATACTCTTTGATATTTCATTGACAGCTTGGCTGTCGCTTTGTTCAATTTCATGATAAGCCCTCTTTCTTCCCAAATCTGTGGGGGACAGTTGCTTGGTGTGCTGATGGACTATAGTTCAGTTTGAGTGGGGAAAATGCCATATTGCAGAGTTTGGAAAAATTTTTGGTTCTCAAGCTTTTCCTACCATTTTTTCTTGTGTGGTTCCCATTTTTTTTTTAATCCTGAGGTGAAGGGAAACACTACCATCTCCTAAATTGGTTTTAAGCAATGAACAAATGCTCTTTACCCAACAACTTGTGTACAATGTAATTTATGTAACAGATTTAAGCAACATCATATAATTATATAACATTTATTTGCTTGAATATATTTGTACATATTTTTTGAACTAATGTCACATTTTATACCAACAAATGCTGAAGTATGATTTTGCTATTGTATAAAATTCTCTTGTTGGCCAGCAGGTGTCACAGCTATAAAGGTGGTCAGTAATGGCTGCTTCAGCCCTCAAGCAGTGCACAGCGCAATGTCTTTGTTGAAGTGGTGTCAGTTCCTATCGCTGGCAACTCATGAAATTAGTTGTAACCGTTAAACAAATCTTTACTGCTGTTTTCATACCAACAGGTTTTCTTTGTGAAAGTGGTGTCAATTCCTAAAATTAGTTTTGACCATTAAACAATGGTTTTTCTTCTGAAACTTATTGTACAAACAAAATAACATAAATAAAGCTTTAAAAGTGATTATTATAGAACATTATTAAATACATCTTGAAATTTTTATGTAGCCAGAAATCTGTTTTAAACTAAGTTGCTAATCCCAATGAAGACCATTGTATCTAGGTTTTTTCTTCTCATTTCGATACTGGAAAGAGTGGTCACAGGTAAGATTTCTTACCTGTATTTTAGCTTATATTTTATGTTCTTTAGCCATGAGGAATGTACTCCCCCCTTGGTACTAGCATATGTGGATTGCATACTGTTGAAATTTATAGCAGTTGGGCTGATGCTGTGTGGTGAGCAAAGGGTTAAGTGGAAGTAGGGCCACAGGGTCTGCTGACTTCCTGTGCTGTGGGTAGGAGACTGCTACTGCTGCCCGTTACCCACACATGCTGGGGCCCTGCTCAGTTCCTTCCCAAAAACACAACCATGGAGAAATGGGCCCCAACCAGCTTCCGCCAGATAACAGCCCACACACAACTGCATGACCCCAAACTTTATACTTAGTATCTTATGCAGGTTTCTTGTTGACAATTTTCTCCTCATAATTCACTTATGACTATTTTCTTTGGTATGTTGAATTTGTGTTGTTTACTGACGGAATCACTTTAAGTAGTGGCCCTTAATCTTAGTCTGGGGTTTCATGTTTTATGGAATGCCTGTCAACCTGACCAATTACAGCAATGATCATCCAAAACTATTTGTCTTAACCAGTAAGTCAAAAATGTCCAAAGGATACATATTCAAAGGTAAGTAAACCCTAAAAGTTTCTTCGCCCAGTCCCTTTAAAACGGAACAAGCTGTCTTGATTAAAGATGGCCCGTTCTGGTGGAAATCAAATTTCTTTTTTTTTTGTGAAGTGAGTGGTTGGAAACAAAAAAATGCAACTTTTGCACGGTATATTTATGGTGAACATATAAACAATTGTAAATTCTGTCATTGGGTAGTTTTGAGAGGATGTTTAAGGCCTTTTCAGGATCATGGCTGCATGTTGAGTCATTAAAATTCAGAGCAAAGGAAGACCTTTAATTTGATTAGTTTTGTAATTGATTTCTGAAATGACCCAGATAGACGTGGGTCACTGAAGTACTTTAGTAAACCCAGTGTTTACCTGATTATATTATGCAATCTGAGAGGTTGACACTCCAGGGATAAAAGAAACTGAAAGTTCACTCAAGGAGTGGCTTTGGGGTAATGTTAGCTTAATCAGCTTAGTTGTTGTGTTTCAGAGATAAGAGTCCCACGTCAGAGGAAAAACTGCAAAGTGCAGATCAGTTTTTTTTTTTTATCACCTCTTTTTTTATCTAGTCAAATCACAGATATTCAATACTTGCTGGTGATGCATATATCCAGGGCTAGTAATATAACTGTCATCCATTTGATCAGCCATTGGTCTACTGTCACATCTCTAAGCAAATACCCAGGTTGAGGACACAAAAGCAGTGCATAACATATTTAACCCACAATGCCTTGGCCACAAAGCCATGCACTTCATTTGCAATGCCACACAAGTGTGACAATTTTATTTGACTATTATAGAGGTCCCTATGCACAGTTTAGGGACCTCTATAATACAGTTTGGGGGAAGGGGGGTAGTTTTGATAGGTATGTCCAATCAAATCAGTGGCCTGGGTGTGATTTTCACACAGAGTCTTCAAACTTCCCCACACTTCACATATCACAGATCATGCACCAATTATGTTTAATGTGAGATGGAGTACAACAAAATGACCAGCCATGTCTCACAAAGGAGAAACCTTTGTGAGACATGGCTGCGTGAGACTGTCTCGAGATAAACCAAGCCAATATGCAGCTAAATTGGTTGTGACATTTGGATGTTCTTCAGGGCTCCTGCTCCAGAGTTTAAAATGAGACCGCATTCCTCAGGAGGAGGCTGCTGTGGCTCAGGTTAGAGGCCTTTCACAGTGCTCCCCAGTTTCTCTCTCTCTCTGTTCCAACCACTATGACCCAGAGCACCACCACAGCGGTATTCTGGTTACACTCTGGTTTGCCTGTGCACTCGACTGTCAGCACACCCTGCAGAACAGCAGCCACGTTCTGGTTCTCAGTGTTTCCCCCATTCACCTGCGCTGCACAGCGAGCACCTGCTCCCCCTCTCTGTCCAGCAAACTCACTTATTTAATCTACACGTAGAGCAAAGGAACACAGCATTTCTCAGGAAATATGGGCTTAAACTTGGTTTGACCCTGCTACCTAAGTTTGGTTTCTGTGGATGCTGAAGTTGGCCAAAACGAACAACCTTATGCGCCGCACCACTGGGTCTCTTTGGTTTCATCCCATTCTTCACACTGGATATTTGGATTTTCTTTCTTGGAATATTTTGAACTTCTTTCTGTTATAGTTTATATGACTAACTATCAGAGTACATGTGGCTTACTGGGTGTGGATTTCCTCTTCTTCAGGACTACTGTTAAGACAGGAAGTGTGTTTCAAACTGTGAGAACCGTCTGCTCTTGTGACTAATTGAGAATTAAAAATGATGCCTGAAATGATAAGCACACAATTGTGCATGAGTTTCGACTGAAAGGCTAATGGTGTGGGGCTCTTGACAGTGCTAATCTCATCAAGCTGCAAGGACCTCGAATCAAGGAAAAACCTCACAACCATGTTTCTGAGGTACAACACTGGGCAGTTGCTGCTGAGCAGCAAAACAGGAAATTTCATGTTTCCCCTCTGTTTTTAGCAACAGCTTGCATCACAAGACTTCTGCAAATGCACACAAGCTGATACGCACGCAAGCGCTAATATGCCACAATGCACACATTTGGCCACACGCTCACCAACCTCTCTCGGGAACAGCTTGGTGTAAACCACATGTACTGCTCAATCAAATTAAAACAAAACGAAGATAAAACACCCTCAAACCAAAGAAACATAATCATGCACTGTGTGCACTTTGGAGCCTTCATTTGTTTCTTTATTTAGTGTATGTGTATATACAAAATACATGTGTGTTAACTTGATCCTCTTCATTGAATTTGTATTTGAAGAAGTTTTCATAATCCAGCCAAACAACATGTAAAAATGTAAAAAAAAGTAACTTCATACTGAACAGGAGTACAACTGTTATTTTGTATAGTAACCACATAGGTCACACAAAACTGACACAGTCTTCAACACTATCATTTATCTGCAATAATGCTGTGCAGTACAGTACAGTAATCTCTGACAAACACAGACACAAGTGCTTTGATTATATTTATGGTTTTATTTGACCTTCCATACAGCCAACATGGGGAACTCTGTTAATAGGATGTGGGTCTCCTGCATTTCTTTTTGATAGCCTTAGGCAACTGTCTGGGACAGAAGGTGATCATGAAAATGATGGCGATTCCCACCACAGAGAAAGCTGCAAACAGGAGGAGTGCAACATGCCACCAGCTGGGCTCTCCAGCACCACCCCCACAAATCTGTCCCCGGAAAAACTCCGCTCTGTATGCCCTGTGTGAGAGAAACTGGCAGGACAATTCTGTCCAGTCTTCGATATTTACCACCTTTGTCTCCTTGAATGTTCTGTACCAGTCCAGCTGGCAGCAGTTGAAAGGGTTTCCCCCGAGGAAAAGAGTCTTAACACTCTGGGCTAGCACGTTAGCCTGCTGAGGTGGAATAGTGGTCAGCCTGTTGTCCCTCAGGTCAAGCAATTTCAGGCGGAGGCTCAGTAGAGAACCCGGGAGCTGATGAATGTCATTACTGGAAATGTTCAACGATTTTAACTGCTGAAATGGTGAAAAGTCAAAATTTTTTAAACCAGTGTTTGCCAGGCCTAAATGTTGCAAAGTTCTGCCCAGACCTGTCAATGCTTCTTGTTTTATCAGGATTTCTGGATTGTTTGACAGGTCCAGGTGTGTTATGGGAGTCCTCTCAAAGGCAGCAGGTGGCAGGTGTCTTAGGCTGCACCCTGCCAGGTAGAGCTGTCTCAGAGAGATGATGTTTCTCCAAGCAGCACAGTCCGAGTATTCAGACACTGTGTCACCACCTTCCTCTGAGGGGCAGATCCTCACTCTGTTATAACTAAGATCCACTGTGCTAAGCCTAGGCAGGGCAGAGAACATCCTGGGAGGGAGTAACTGCAGGCTATTTGAACTGAGATTGAGATATGTTAACCTGCTCAGCTCTCTGAATGAGCTTTGGTTACCTTGTAAAGACGTTAGCCTGTTGTTGCTCACATCAAGCTCGTACAGATTAGCTGGGAACTCCTCGGAGGATATGTTCAGGGATTCCAAACAGTTTGTTCCCAATTTTAGTCTTGACAAAGATGGCATTTTACGGAGGAAATTCTGAGGGAGGTAGTTCACCTGGTTCCCAGTCAGGTCCACCACCGTCAAGGTAGAGATTCCCCCATGAAGACTTTCATCCCACAGCTTAGCGGTCACATTGCTTACATTTCCCCTCAGGTTGAAAAACTGAACTGTGGTGGTCCAATTTGGAGAGGCATGCTCTGCAAGGTCCTCATAAAATCTCACCCTGTTGTTGGACAGCAGCAAGTTCTGAATTCGGCTGTGGGTGGGCAGGAAAGGGAAAAAGAGGAGACTGTTGTCTGAGAGATCAAGAGTCTCCAAGTGGAACGTCTCCTCCATGTCCGGGCGGGAGATAAACCACTCGAGAGCGTTGTGACTGGCATTCAGCTCCACCAGCTGTGTAAGCTGGAAATCCACCAGGCAGGGCAGGCTATTGAAGGCCACATTGAGCCGTTGGAGCTTATGCAAGTGATCAAAGGCCCCATCTATCTCAAAGAGCACATTCCTCTCCACATTTAGCTCCCTGAGCTGATGAAGATGACGAAAAATGTCCTCATCCAGTCTCAACATGATGTTCCTGGAGAGAGACAGGTACTCCAGCGAGGTCATGTTTCCCAGAAGGAAGGAAGCCATATCCTCTGTCAGTCCATTCCCTGAAAGATCCAAGTTTCTCAGCCGAGTTAATGAGCGCAGAGCCCAGCCAGTCTGCCGGTATCCAATAAAAAGGTTATTATCGGCCAAGCTGAGGCTCTCTATGTGAGCAGTGCTGAGGAAGGTTTCTGGCTCAATAGTGTCCAAACTGTTGCTTGCACACCTCAGGATACGGAGAGCAGGATATCCAGACAGACATCTGCTCTGTAACGTTCTTATGTGGTTGTTGTTTATTTGAAGCTCTGCAATGTTGCCAGGTAGGTCCCTGGGCACAGTTGAAAGCTGGCAATTGTTGCAAAGAGCAATCCCAGAATCCTAAGGAGAGAGCAAAGAGCCACTGTAAAAACAGCATGCACAGAAAATACATCCCCATACTGTATACACATTCACTTCATGTGTTAATGAAGAGGAATGAACACTTTGCTCTCAAGTATATTACAACAACAGCACAGAGGCAAATGGGACATTGCTGCTGACTTAAAAAGTGATTGCATCTTGTAGATACATTATTCTAAATAAATCGGTGAAATCATAAAACATTCAAACTTAAAAAATAACTAAGATTTGCTTTGTGGAACACAATGGGGAACCTCCAGAATTCACAGGATCACAATTTTATCCTTTTTGACAATGGAACTTAGTCATGTTATTGAGTTTAGAAATTAGTTGCATTTAAAGAAAAGTGCTGGTGATGGAAATAGTAAACCCTCCCACTCTAAACACAACTGGGCTGTGCTGTTTCTGCTTCTGCAATACATCATACCCTTAAATCACCTAAGTTCATGTACCTGTTTACTTTCATATGTCGGTTCTCTGTTGTGGTGAGCTCTGTCTCTGCCTCGCAACATACAAATGCGCTTGAGTTTCTGGTAAACAAAGGCATCTCAGAGCACACTTTCACACCCTCAAGCTCCGAGAAGATTCAGTTTGGTCACAGCTCTGTTCCACCTTAGCTTGGCCCATTGTATAATTTAGCTCACTTCTACATATTAAGGAATAAGCCATAGTGTATCATCAATATGGTCACAGCTAAAGCACAGCAGTCCTCCTTCAAACCCTTAAGCTATGACTGTATCGACGATACAGCACGGTCCCAATGCCTTATTGCTTATATTGAAATGTTACCACATATTGAAATACCTTATTTAAACGAACATTTAAACACAGAGCTCTGGCCTCTGCCAGCCAGTCTGGTTATGGCTCTGCTCCTCTTCAGCTCTGGCTGCCATATCATTTTAGTGCAGTTTCCCCCACCCCCACTGTCAGGCTGTCCTCACCGTTCCACTGTTTCTTTGTTCAAAGTCTGTCATGCCTTACTCTCTCCCTTCAAACCAGCTTTTTTAAAGTATTTATTTATGACCTGTGGCTCAGGTCAAATTTATGACAATGAAATTTTTTATTTAATTGGATGCAACAACCCCAGATTACTAAGCCGTTTCAAAAACTACAATTGACATAAAACTCTTAATTCATGCATAATTATTATAAATTCATTCAAATTCTTTGACATAGATTTATTAATTGATTCTGTAGCAATATTTAAGGACAAATGTATGAAATAAGCTGATCAGCTGAGAGTAAAATTATTAACAGCCTTGTTTAATGTTTGGCAGATACATTGAATAAATAAAAATAAAAAATGTATTTAAATTAAAGTAAACTAAAAAATGTTTCACCAGACTTAATAATTAACAATAAACCATATAAATTCTCATTCTCATATATGCACACACACACACACACACACACCATTGTTTATTAAAAAGGAAGAAACTTTCACACCCTCTCAGGTGGCTTCTCGTGCAGGCAGCTCGTAAGGAGACACGGGTCTGCTAAGGGACAATGTCCCTGAAACGCTCATTGAACGCTGCCACAGCATTAGCAAGGCTGCAGACAAGAGCCCCTTATGATAGCCAAACGGGGCACGCTGCGCTCAAGCCCTTCCAGAAGGTGATCCGACACATACCAGTCTGCACAGGCCCTGCTGCGGGTAGCAGGATGCCGGGGTCAGGAGGGTCCACATCAGCCCGAGCGTGAAGCACAGCAGCCAGGAGGTGAAGCCAGTGAGGGGCATCTTAGCACCACCACTACCAAAACAGTGAGAAAGAGCAGAGTGGTGAGAACATACTGCACTGCTACGGAGGAGGATGAAGACAGAGACTTATGTGGGATGCATTGAACAGTGACATTTCACAGGGGATATTCACCACAAAAATAAAATGTCACATTTCTAGGCACACCACCCTGTTTCCAATGCCTACTCTCATTAGGGTTTATCCACAAAAGGTTTTTTTTCTTCCAAACTGCACTACATACTCTCATTTAATGAGCTTCTTACACGACAAAGCACTAAACACTGAGTAAAAGGTAAAGGGAGATTTAAGACAACCAATTAACAACATTTTACAGGAAACCTTCAAATAAAAATGATGATCTCTCTAACATCATGATTCTTGATCTTGGTACAAGTTCTGTAATACTGAATTTCAGGCATTGGACTGACATTTTTAATAATTTGTGTAAATCTACAGTTTTTTTTAATTTTTAAACAAGATGGAGCAAACTGTTGACTAGACATTGCAATACACTTACCACTGGAAATGATAAGAAATTATGAATGGTACAAAGGTTATCCCATAATATAATTCAATTTGCAGTGGACAGGATTTTAACTGTCTGATGGTCACAGTCAAAACCATACCCAACCAAAAAATAAGTCCAACCAATTTCTTATCCATTATTTTGTTTCCATGTTCATTTGTTTTGTTCATTTAAATATTGAAAATATTGTAATACATTTGTAATAAAATGTAAAACCATTATTTATGTCCATGCCTACAACTATCAGCAAGGACTCCACGTGGTATTTCCTTTAAAAATTCTGTTCACAGAGGTCATAATTTTACATTGACTATATAATATAAAGTGTAATAATATAAAGCATACAAAAGCATAATCTTATATGTTTTCTTTCAATTAACATCTTGAAATTTAGCTGATCATTTTTGTAGATCATCTGGATTCTGGAATGTAAAAATGTAATGTACAGGATTACAAAACCATTTTCAAAACAGTAATAAGTTAGATATTTCCTTCTAAAGTGTAGAAACATGGGAGTACTTTGTTTCCATTAAAGAAATTAATTTATATTTATTAACATTAATGTTTTAATTTGAGCAAACATGCACTCTCTTCTAAAAGCATTTCCTGTTAAATACAAATATTCTCTCTTTTCCTTCTCAAGATTTATCTTCGTAACTCATTTGTTTAATAATATAGTTATAAACAATATAATTCTGTTAATATAGATATAACAACAGAATACCACCATCCCATTAATGAAGAAAGTCTAATGCAAAGTTAAAGGCATACAAAGCATAACATATCGTGGGCAGATTGCACATGAATTTAATCACTAAAGTAGTTATAATTTATTGTATATGCCTATATTTCAAATAAAGTTACATATCCTCTGCTCATTTAAAGGAAGGTGGCCCTGGCATTTTAAGGCATGTGTATATTGCACTGTAAATTATGTGATATTACTGCAACAATTAGCAGGGTCATTTTTACAGAATGATAGGAAAGTACTGTTTCAAGATTGTGTAAAGGTAATTGTGTTCGATTTAGAAATTGTGACATCAATTTTTGATTAAATCAAGTTTCTTTGAATTGGTAAATATCATGACTATGTTTGGTCCATGTACTAGGTTGACTCATAAACATATATGTCTGAAAATAATACATGTCTGTTTTTAGGTTTTGGAAAAAACATGATGGAAACATTGTAAAAGTAATCAGTTACTGAGATCATATTTTTTTTCCTGCATCTTTCAAGTCAGGGATTTAAACTGCATTTATGACATATACATATACTGTGAATTTATTTAATTTCAAATAATGACTATTTATAATTCTATCAATCAAAGAAACTAACTAGGTTTATGTTGAAAACATGAAAATGAAATCAGTCTTACATTGAGAAAGCCTTTACGATGCCTTTTCTCATTCATCACCATACATCAGAACCAGCTTAATGCAACTGAAACTTACATACATGCCTGCGTTGTCTCAGCTTCACTAATGAATTGACTTTACTTCTGTGTTTAGCTAGTAATTTTACAATACAATCAATTACCACAATAACAAACTTTTAAAAATGGGAAGTGTTTTGGAGCACCCTTACTTTGTACACTACTTGAAAGGTCAATTACACCACTACAGTAAAATTCATTTTAATACACAGATCAGTGACACTGATCTTATCTGACTCTAGAGTCGTGGGAAGGAGGCTCAAACAAATAAGATAACATCATATTCATGATCACTGAAAAGTACAGACAAGTGATCTACATTCAAACATGTAAATCCCTTTGTGTAAATCTAAGTATGCACAGGGAACATAAACAAGAAATATGTTTGACTGTAAAATTAAAACTCACATAAACTTGCAGAGAGAAATGCATAAGCCATCTGTACCAATAAACTATAGACTGTATAAAATGTTAAGAAAAATATTTGATTACTAATGTTCGGTTGAATGATGTGAATCCCTCCATCTGCATGTGGCATTGATTGGAATCATGCCATGAGATGCCAGTTTTTATCAGGAAACACAATGGGGAGCAGGTCAATAATGAATTGACTTTACTTCTGTGTTTAACTTACTAATTTTACAACACAATCAATTACAATCAATTACTACAATAATAATGCCTCCATCTGCATGTGGCATTAATTGGAATCATGCCATGAATGAGATGCCACTTCATATCAGGAAACGCAATGGGGAACAGGTCACAGACACCTATCAACCTCAGTTAACAGACAGTGCTTGCACCATAGGAGGAAACTACCCAGAAAGAGCTCACTTTGACAAAAGAGGGAATGGACAAACTCTTGTCAGATTCAATCCCTAGATCCTAAAACTGGGATACAAAAGAATTGTTTATTGTATATTGTTGCAATTTCAGTCAAGATGAAATTGAGCTGTGTTTTTATGGTTGGCCACAGCAAACATTGTTTAACAGGTGGTCCTAGGGTCCACCAAAAGCTCTCCAACTTTCGAAATCAGTATGATTGGAACCGTGGACTTATTAATGGGCCATTCTAATATCTGTCCAACATGGACTGCTGAAGGACTGTCATATATTTGGTCACAGTATGTGTATTAAGTCTGTGGAAATGCTAGTAGTAGCATGTTACCTATCTGACTACCACTGGTTGGCCACACCTGAATCCAGATGCAGGAACATCTCATGTGGAAAATGTATTCAGACATTCAAAGTACAAACTTTCTCAGTTTACTGAGGAGACTAAATTTACATTGATAAAATGTAATGTGACATAACTGGTCACACATTGATTGTTGACAGCTCACTGGTAGTTATTTGACTACAGCACAAACAACAACGGGACTCCACTGGCCTCCACTCTCACCTGTCACATCAAATAACATTGAACATACATGTCTGTGGCAAACCAATACAAATTGTGCAATATAGCGCGAGACAACTAGACAATGAGGGAACAGAGACCAGAATTCAGTGGTAGAGGCTACCCGCTCAATACTAAACACCAAAACGGCAGGGTACAATGTTAGAACAAAGCCTCATCTACTAATAGTAACTGTTGTCATAATAATGGTAGTGATAGAAGGAATTGCTCATCCCCATTTACAGGACAAGTCGTGTACAAGTTTACAATTTAATTTCACTTTGAAGTCTGACTGTTGACTCATCACATTGTTGTTAGAACTACTGTTGAACTACCAACAGAAACAACAATTTGCAATTAAGAAAGCAAAACTGTCAGCAGTCTGAAATACATGCATTATTACCTCTGTGTAGTTCCAGTTCTAACATATTGAAACAATCACGACATACATAATTACCAATATGTTTCTGTTATAAAAGATAGCTTTCAATTCAGTAGTCAAATGGGTGAGTTCTTAAAGCGGCACAAGAGACCTAAAAGATTCTAAGTGAAGTCAGGTAGAGTCTGAATTGCAGGTGTGGCAGCCAGACAGAAATAACAGCATTCTTAATATGCCAAGGTGAACAGTGAAGAAAATAATGCCGACATATGCCAAACTGAAATGCTTTAAGAAAGAGGAACTGCCATCTCAAGTCAACAACAGCTCACCTACAGGGATTTGCAGATACTTAACAAGGTAGTCACTACAACAAAAGCCATAAAAGCCATGTAGAGAAATTGCTTGTGCCATGGCCAATGCACAAGTAATGAACCCTCACTTCCGAGCACTGCTAGAAAGTAATGTGATATAATGAGTTGTCTTTTACTTTTTTCTAACATCTCACATTTATAATTGTGGAAAGTCAAGGGAAGCCTCAAACCCTCAATGGCCACTATTGATTTTTAAACATGGGAGTGGATCTGTTATGGTACTGTAAACCTGCTCATGGAAGCCAATGGGTCTAATTATTACGCTGCATTGTAGGAACACACGGTCAATTTCAGTGATCAGGTGTGTCCTATGGTTCAAACACTTTTTTTCAATATATTCAGAGGATAACCCCAATACACACTGCTAAACGGATTCAAGAGTGAACACCAGGATGAAGTCAAGCACTTTCCATGGCCTACCCAATTCCTAGATTGAATCTTTATGAGAAGGACTGGAACACAAAAGTAGAGTCCAAAGTAGATTTTCACCTATTTCATCTATCAAGATGAAGAGTTAGCTTCTTGAAGAATGTTCATTTCGCACCAGAGACGGTTAGAAACGCGTATAACAGCATCGCCCGAAAGACTGAAGCGGTTCTGAAGACAAAACGCAGCCCAGCTCCTATTAGTTACTACACATTCGATGTTTCCATCATTTTGTCTGCCCCCTAATAGCTATCATAGTATATGTTGAATCCCTGACTCTGTCTGTGGTTTATAACTGGGTTGAATTATTTTATACATTCGACACATTAAAATGTAATACATCATAGCTTACATATGCAAGTATCTTGCAAGTAGATTACGATGTGAATGGCCATGCTGCAAATATACCGCAACAAATTTTTCCAATCGGTGCAATTGACATTGTATCTATTTATTTTGATAGTCGACTTTTAATCATACAGTAGCCTATAACTGACCTGTCTGTGTATTTTATGTATTGTCGGGTTTTGCAACGAACGTTGAACCCAAAACCAATCGCTAACTTGCAATAGCCTATATACTCAATTTAATTGACCTAGGACGATGTTTTGGAAAAAACCTGTGACTGCCTTTTGATGCTTTGAATATCACGCGTGGACCGGCGCTGCACAGCTCAAGTAAACTCAGGTTCATTCATTCTGTGTGCATTGTAAACTCCGTAAACTCAAACTTATCTGCGCACGAGTGAAAATAGTTTACTATTTGTTTTGCGTTTATTGCTGTTTTATTTTAACGGTTACACATATGCGGTTACAGTTTGTTGGCGTTTATTGCTATGACACACAGTTGCAGTTGTTCTAAATCCTATGTGGTTTATATCGTAAAGGTACTTACACAGACCGGTTGGCAATGATCCTCCGCGCCACTGACGGTTGAACCCGCGACCATGTCCCTGGCTTGCAGCGCTGCCTCCCAACTGACTGCCGAGGCGGGAGTGCTTGTGAGAAGATGTACAGGGAATCGTTGACTGCTTCTTGCAAGGATTACTTCAATACTTTGCGGAAGCAAGAAGGGAGCGGAAACTAAGTCACATGAACTGCCAAGATCATGTAGACTAAGTTCTCAAAGCGAGGTCAAGGGAAAACTGATCAGATGAGGATCACAGTACCATAGAAGATCAACCTTTGTACTAAATACTTAGAAATATGTCCCGGGATAAGGTATCTTGCAGAAAATCACAGGCATTCGTCAGCATACTTAACGGTTTAACAAAAAAAAAAAAAAATCATTGCGAAATCAGCTTCATACGTATAATTTCTTGTTCGTTTCCTTTTTGGCCTCAGTAGAGTTTACAGCCGATGCATTCATTTCACTAATCCTAATCACTTTCTCAAATACCATTTGCACCCCAAGGTGAACTGCTCACATAACCAATGGCAGCCTGCAAACTTAAGCGCAAAAGGGACCACAAAAACCTGCCTGGTACACACCCACCCACCCTCCACTGCTGGTTTTGATCAACAGATACTACTACAGAGGAAACCACTCAAGGCTAACACCCTTCCTGTCATGCTGCTTTTTCACACTTCTGCAAGAGGCTGCTGCTCTTTTTTGCCTTATCGCCCAGCAATAAATAGTACCTGCTCAG
Organism: Albula goreensis; assembly: GCA_022829145.1. Lineage (NCBI taxonomy): Eukaryota > Metazoa > Chordata > Actinopteri > Albuliformes > Albulidae > Albula > Albula goreensis. The sequence goes on along the minus strand of CM040753.1, from coordinate 9,709,320 downwards.
CCGCCGACAACACTTTCACACACAGTGCAATTAAAAGTGATAGAAAACGCCCTGCACTAAAGGATGAGCAGCTCGTTTTCATAATGCACTATTTATCTTGAGTTTAAAATTGCAGATCTGCTCATGAAGAGTTCTTATGTTGCCATCGGAACCATTGACATTCCATTCACTCAGGTGCAAAAATACCACGGTATTCTGACCGATGTAAGTACTGAACGGAGCCTAAAAACACGCAAAATCTATATTCTGTTTCCTCCAGGGTTCATGACAAATTCTATCCATATGAGTATCAATTGAAAGTCATCCATGTAATCTTACAAAAAAGATATTTTTCAAATGAATACACTGAAACAGTTTGCAATGCTTTATATAGCCATGATTGGACATGAAATGAAGCAACAGAACAGCTGTCAGGAGAAGAGGCTTGCACCTACTGTCAACTTCCTGTCCTCCTGAGACTTTGGCTAGACAGCCAATTCTGCTACTTGCACCAAGAGGTCGGCTGGGGCCCAGTGATTAGAAATGGTCATCTGGCTTGTGCTGCTCAGGCCTCACACTTTTCAAATTGCAGTCCTTATGTTGCCTTGTAGGAGGTATTGTAATATCCAGTGTTTTGTGCTACATTTATAGTGAAAATGTTTTAATGTTTCATGTTGATGTTTCTTAATATGTGTGTGGCATACCAGCTCCCTGAAAAATAGAAGTCCTTGCACTCCAGCCATTGCCCTTGACTCACTCGTCTTTTCAAGGTGATTTAGCAGTGGAGGAACAATGGGTGCATAAATAAACTTTACCCAAATGCTGGTCAATATAGCTGCCTGTAATGTTCACAGAGAACCACATTTAACCAACGCAACCTTAAATGCTGTATTTTCTTCTGAATTAAAAAAATTAAAAATTTGTTTTGGACATCAGATATTTTTTAATCAATATTTGGTCACCGCCAGACCTTAGGATTGTTTCTCATGCTGAGATAGCTGTTTTATACATGAGCAGTTTCATTTTCCTGTTTTGTACTTGACTAACGTATGCTGAGTCATATGTTAAGATACTTACAAGAGAGTTTTCACAAAGCATGAGTAACAAGACCAAATCAGGGAAAAGAAAGGGTAACAGGGGTAAAAGGTTAAACTGAAGTAAATGTGCATTGATATTTCAGATAGACTAGGTCTCTGGACATATTGATAAAGGCAAAGTACCATAAGAGAGTTTTAGGTCTGACACAACCATTTCATATGGATACAGAGTGTATGTACCGTATACTGTACGGGTGGATGAGTGTACCATGATTCCACAATGATGCTGCAAATCATCCAAGAGAAAAATGTGCCGTCCAGACCATCTATTAAAGTCAGAAGAGTGAGAGGTTCGGATTAAGCGTTACTGTGTTTCAAACCCTCTCTGACAGGTTAAAGAGGACTATGAAAGATGGGGTGTGTAATATGACAGTGGCAGGAGTGTGTGCCACTCTCTCTGTGAGGCTTTAATGTGGTTATTCAGCTGCCACAGGAAGCCCCATAGGCTGGCAGGGTGGCACAGAATGCACTGGGGTGCCAAGATGGGGGCACTCACCACAATCCAGGGCCATGATGTGATTCAGCTGTAACATCCATTAGGTTTCTCTCTTCTGCACAAAAAAAGTAAAATGACAAAGAAATCTGAAACCATGCTGTAGTTATAGTTGTGTGTCTGAAATCACCACACAAATACCACAGACTGAATCTGAACTGCAGAGACACTTTAATGTTGTCCAGAAACTGCCTCCTACTGTGGGAGGTGGCATTTCAAATTTGATTAATTTTTTTTGTTGGTAGGTGTTTTATGCATGAACCTATTTCAGATCACTTTAACCTGAGTATGCATTGTACTCGTATGCAAATCCATTAAGTACCTTGCTAAAAATCCCATTGCAACCAACAGTTTCTGCTTCAAACCAGGTTACACTCACATGTATTAATGATTGTATACACATTGGACTACCAAACTGCATGAAAGATGCTACATAAATGAAGTTGAATCATATATAAGGCTGAAGCAGCATCTAATGAAAGCGTACATCTGAAAATCTATTAGAAAACTCTCAAAAACTCAACCAGGCTGAATAAGAGCGTGCACTGCACAATGCCACCACTGAAATGGGTACCAAACCTACCAAACCTACGCTGCTGGTGCTGTCTATGAATAGCACCAGCAGCATATACAGGGTAATGTCTTAGATGGCATTTTATGGGCCCTGATTGGCAGTAATCCAAGACTAAATCATAAATTTGGACAAGGTGAGCAGACAAATGTCTGGAACAGGGGCTGTAACTAGGATCTGTGAAATATGACTTTGGCCTTATTTTTCCATTAAGCAAACGCTGATGAACAAATTATTACATTTTAATGAAGAAACCTCCAAGGGACAAAAAATTCAGGAAGCAAACATTGACCAAGAGGGTTATCAATCTAAAACATTACTAACAGTACCACCTAGTGGTAGCACTGTGAACTACACTTTGCAAGATGCAAGAGTGTCTTTCATTGCATCTCCATGGAAATATGAATTTAAAGCAGCAAAAAGAGGATGGCTTCAACAGGCCCATCATGGTACAACTAACATATGCTGCCAATAGCAACTCTTGCAAAAAAAAAAAAAAAAAATGCTCGTCATTTCAGAACATAATTGTGTAATGAATGTAGACACCACTTCGATAGTCAAAAAGATAATGAAAATAAACATGTTTTTCTGTCATCATCAATATGTTGGACTGACCTTGTCCAAAGACTTATATTGGGGACTTATTCAAGAAATCAGGGGACCATCCACTGTTAGTCATGAATGTCATGTAATCATTGCTAACCACAGTGTGCCAGGACTTTGGTTGATCTTCTTTATTAGAAAACGCATAAAGCATAATCCTGAGCACAGTGTTACTGTAACTGTACTCTTTGCTTGGTCCAGTGGGAAGACTATCCCCTGTTGGCCCACCATGATTACTTCCAGCATCAATTTTATTTTCCTGAAACATCTTCTAAGTACTAAGCTAAGCTCTGTCTGGCTTGGTGTCTGAAATCAGGCAAAATTACACTTTGAGTCAAACTAGTTTCCTAATTTTGCATATTTTCTTCGACTCTTTATTGGTGTTTCCTTCATTAATCAATGGTCACTTCTGATGAATCACAAGCTTGTCAGGCTGGGCAGAATCAGTGATGTGGTGGCCTAAAATGATAAATTGTTCTCCAAAAACAAAAACCTGTGGTTAGTACATGCAAACACAACACAACAAAAACAAAAATGAGTGGAAGTGTAAGCAGTGACACAAAAGTATGGAAATTCATACACATCCCATAACCATTTAAACCATGGGAAAGTTGTAGGATAAAACAGGACTTTTTCAGGGATTCCAGAATATGCCTGCAACTTAACCAAGAATTCTATGGTAATGGGATGTGGATGACGCAGCTTCATGCTGCATTTTGCACTGCAGGACAGCTCCTTTTTTGTATGTTTTGCATGAAATTAATTTCTGTACATCCTGCTAGAATTGCCCAAATCTGTATTTGACACCTGCAAAAACATACTAGAAAACTTTTGCTCTCAAAAAATTACAAACTGTAATTTCAAAGGTCAAAAAGTTATGTATGAGATATGTGTGTCCATTACTGAAACAAAATGAAAGTGATTGAACAAGATAAGCCCTAGTTAAAATATACACAGGCAAAAATGTCTGGAAGTTTCCCATAGATTAAGCCTAGTCCTAGAAAAATTCAATGCAAATTTCAATTGGAAAGACATTTCTAGTCTGGGACTAAGTTAAATCCATGTCTGGGAAACTGGGCCTGTAAGCACAAGCCTAGTGGTGGATAGATCTCACAGTGGCATTCCTCAGTGAGGAAACGCTGAAAATGGAGATGCAGCCGACCGTTGAGCAGGCAACTTCTGAGTGCCTGGCTCATCCGAACCTACTTCCAGAACTCTAATGAATAAATGTATCTGTTCATAGGTCGGTTTTTTATTAAGTCTCACCTCTCCTTTGAAAACTAAGATCTCTGAAAACTCAATACTTTTGGATTGACCCTGACATGCATGTGTTAGGAAGAGGGAGGTATATTTGCCAATTATTTATGAGATCTTCACCAATAACAGGCTTACTGTTATTAATACAAGTAGAGAACACAGCCAATTACCTACAAGATTTCTTTAGATGATGTTTCAGTGTTTGGTGGAACAGACTAAGAACTTCATTAACTCCTGTTAATTTTAGCATGAAGAATCTGAACACATTCATACATGATTACAACAAATCAGAGACTGATTTTCCCAACACGAAAGAGAAATACATGCTGAACGGATACTTCACAGGCTGCTACCCATTTAGACTTTATTTGAAGGCAATGTGATCTCATTGATGCCAAGGATAAAACCTAACAAACACTTCATGAAATTCTACTAGACCATGAGACAATAAATGGTCATTCACAAAACGCCAAAGGTAGCTTCTCCAGTTCTACACTTCATATGTGCACAGGAAAATGGAATTAAAAATTACTGCATGCGTACAACTATCTCCTGTAAAGAAGGGCCAGAAGCCCCGAGTCTGAGGACTATCCCAAGTGGCCACATGTAGTCTTGAGAAATTTGGTAAAAGGTGCACAGTTAAACATTTTGGCTTTGATGTGTCCCCTCTTCTCGTCCCACTTCAGTTTCATTTGTGCCTTAGATATGAGGTTTACATCATCACATCTACTCATCACTAAAATGGTCACAATTATTAAGTAAGTTAAATATAATGCATTCCATATATTTAATATATTTGCCACAATTCATATTTATTTTGGCCTCAACTGAACTGACATAAAATTTCCTCTATGGGTTTTAAGCAGTGTCACTTCATAAAACACAATAAAAAGTCATGTCTGACTGTGTATAAGTTAAAATAGCCCAGGAAGCTGAGTTCATTAGTCCACAATGTGGCCAATGCATGGAGACCCCACTGCCCCTCTCCCTGCCCCAGGCACCCATCGCACCAAGCTGCAGTTCTCTGCAGGGTGTTGCTTGCACTCCTGTAATGGAATGTTAAGGAGTACTCTCTGTACCAACGAACAGTCTCCTTGGCACACTTCCGCCACCAAAGTGGCACCCTAAGGTCGATTCAGCCATCCAGTGGTTTCCCCAAGTACACCATTGTCACTTCGGTGTTCCCGTATACCGCCGACACAGCGGGGAAGAGACAGGCTTTAGGAAGCCCTCGGAAAGCCACTCCGAGAAACTCGAATCCCCGCTCAAAAGCCAATGTCTTGTCCTCCATGTCCAGGATCACTCGTATCCTCTCTCCAATCTGCAACAACATCACAAATGTCAAGAAACCAAAATAACAAACCTCAGACATGAATGAGAATGTGCTGTGGTTCTCCATTATTATGTTAGCGGATGAAAACAGTATTGAAACCAGACTGGTAAGTCTAAGATTCATATATTCATACCTGGAGATTTAGTTTCCATAGCAGTTATGAGAGTGAATATAGTTTTTTTAGATGAGATCCAGAAATGAAAACACCACTCTCGATGCACTGGACTGCGAGACATGCCAGATCTTACAAGAAGCAGGTTAGCACACCAACAAGCTTCCCACTTGGAATAACTCAACCTGCTAATCAATCAGGGATGCTAATTTCTTGTCTGCACTCCTCCATCCTCCTTCAATCACTGAGAAAATCCATGAGATGTATTGCACCATCCTGGTTCACTTACCTGATACTTAGGTGCATTGTTGCACTGTGGGAAATTGCCATTGACCTCTCCATTGTGAAGCAGGTTGTTATCCACTAGGTTCCATCCCCAGCTCTGATCATCACTGCCCAGGAGGGCCACATAGCCTTGACATTGCATGGGTGCCCTCTTAGTGGCTATGCCGATGACTGCAACCGTCCCCAGGGGACCTTCCCACCAAATCTCCCACGCATGCCGGCCCTCAGAAAAGCCTATCTTCCCGCGGGCGCCATCGGTGCTCTGGGCGATGGGGTTACGGTGCAAGGTGAAGCCATTCTTCTTGACGTACACATTGCGTGAGCAGTCGTGTGAGCTCAGGGCATGCTGGTAAGACTTCAGCTAGAAGGAAGAGAAATCACATTGGGGATTACCGACACCTTGTCCAATCCTGGAACTGAAGTTCAAAAATGTTCATCTGCACAGAAAGACTGGCATGCACTACTGTTTACAATTATAAATTATTGTCGCGTATTTTAATATTTCACTAACGCAATTTCATGTCATAGCTAACCTGTTTGTTAGCTACTGTTGTTACACTGGCTTGAACACTACAATAATATGCCAATCAATTTCAATTAGAGCTTGTTACAGTGAATCCTATTATGCAAACAACTCAGCTAGGAAAAACAGTTGTTTAACAGTCCCAGATGAAATGAGTGTATACTTAAATTGATAGGTTCCTAGACTGCAATATTCCAACAGCTCGAACCTCCCACAATATAACATGACACAAATCTGACGCTACCTCTTGGCTTTTAAAGTACCAAGTAGCTGCACAAAATAGGGTATACATTTGAAGCTAACCAGATGGACGTCACAACTAGTTTCATGGACAATATACTGTATTAATACCAAGGTGCTTAGCTTTCAGATTACAAAAACAAGCAAGTATTGACTGGGCTGTATTATTGTCCGCATTGTCATCCTTTGATTTGAAAACCAATCGATCAGCCATGATAATGACAATTACTACTCCAACCATTGTGATTTAGAAAGCCAATTAAGTCAAGTTAGTTTGTACCTTTCCCTTGTAGGTGGGCAGGTTACACAGAATATCTGAGCGCATTGCCTCCTCGCTCAGGGAACGAGAGCAAAGACTCCTCCAGACTTCACTGTTTTCGTCAGCGAGACAGTTGTTCCAGTGCCAGCAAACCAAAGAGCAACGCATCAGATCAGGCAACTCCAAATATGAAAAGATGTGCTCCAAAACCCGACTAGGTAGCCTGCCGGCCACCCCAGCGCCTCCACCAGTCCCGGCTGTGGAAGATCCGGCGGCACTACCACTTGCAGCCGCTGCTCCGATGCATGAAGACGCCCCACCGGCGGCCGCTCCAGACATTCTCGGAAAGGACGAAACAAGCTAGCTAGAAACTAATAATCGATGACTGGTACAACTTGAAATAAAGAATGGGGATAATATACATAAATAGCAATGAAAACCCGCGTCCAATCGGGTTAAAAACAGGGTACTGCAGATGTGTCAGGGTGGATCTAGCTAGCTAGCTTGCTTCAAACAAGGGGAAGGGATAAGACAAGGACCGAGAAAATAAGGGTCCTAGAAGCAAAACAAAATATACCAAAAATTTGAATGTTCATATAAAAAAACTCGGTTTTGCTATATGTTTTGGTTATTTATCACATGTATTAGTACGATATTTGGATGACTGTGACTCACGCCTTTATAAATGTGGCATTGCAATGATATCTAAATTTCTTATGTTTCTGATAGGACCTGATGGGAGACTGCCCAGTTAGCGTAAACATGGGTGGGTGGAATAGTCTTTGACAATCTGTTGAAATGATGGACTGCTTCTCCCAGTCAAAGCACAATGGAAGGGTTAAAATGTAATGGGATTTTAGTTCAAGTTTCGTTGATATGGCCCCGTCAATGTGCATGAGAAATTACCTTATTTTGTCTTCACACATTTTGGAGAACGTCATAGTCTGTGTTAAAATTTGAGATCTAACCAGGTGACTTTCCCTATTGGAATACAGCAACAATTTAGACGAATTTGCCGTTTCACTGCTAATTCAACCATTTATACGTATGAATTGCTGTTGTTGTATTGTCAGTTATTTTCCTGCCTACCACATAATAGATAATGTTAATTATCTTCCACGTGATATCAGACGCAATCAGAGTGTAACCTGAACAGATCTTTGAAAGTGCAATCCATATGAAATCATGCTCCACAAAATGCACTTATATGGACAGCATTTAAAACGTGGGTAAGGATAAGGCATAAATATGATGCAATGCCATTCTCTGAAATGATCGAATCTTCTTCTATGAAGCGTTCCTTTATATAATCGAAACAGATTGCTATGACATGATACCTTGGGCAGAGCGCAGTCGTTCACAAATCAAGTTATTATTAAACGTGCTATTAAATGGACAAACAGAGAGACCAACACCTTCAAATCACCCTTGCAGACCGCTAATTTGCGTGTCACGTGATATAGGTCCAGCTACATGGAAGCTTCAATGGTCTCATACTCGGAAGTGACGCTGTGTAGGTGTAGGTTTGGTTGGTGCGCAGCAATTCCAGACGAAGGAGAGGAGACAGTGAAGAATATCAAAATCACAAAGGATTCTTTTCAAGCCAAGAAGGACTCATTTCGGTAAGGATTAGTTGAAAAACCTTGAAGCTTCTATAGTCACAAGCTATTTTTGATACAACTGACGGCGTCAACGTTGTTTACCTGTTCCAGACGGTACTTCAAGGCAGGGGTGGACATAGGGAGAATGGGATAGCTAGCTTGCTAGGATAACTCACGGGGATGCGAGATGCTGAGGCTGTCTTGCAAGTGCTCCTTGAGGCCTGTTTATTGTGATGGATTTATGAATGGGGGTTGCAGTTCGTCTCACCTTTGTACAACCGCTAGCTAGCTTCCATCCGTTTCGTAGTGTTTAACTTCAACACGCTAGCTGAAGCAAGTTAAATTGACTATTCCAGATGATTGAATAACGAATTTTGGAATACCTCAAGAACGCAGCATGGGGCATCTCAAGCCAGCTAGCTGGCGGTAGTTATGCTTGTCAGTTTGCATCTTAGCTTGTTAATGCCATCTTGTGTACACAAACTAAGACACTCTGCAGACATGCCTTGCTAAACTTGTGGAAAGGAATGGTTCACCTAACGTAATGTGAGAAACTTCGTCCTTATCAAATCAAGTTCAGCGCGTAAACTGTAATTTTAAATGGTATTCCATATCGGCTGGGTTGTCACAAGTGGCTTTCGCACATGGCTAGATGAGCGATACATGTTTTATCTGAAGATCGTGAGTTTAAGCAGGTTAAGTGTAGCGCTAGTGGTGTTGCCTACCAGTCAGTATGAATGCAAATTTTGCATCTCGTAGCTTTTACAGTGTCATTGGCAATTTTATTCCATGGATCTTTAATACCACTTAAAATCTGAAAGCAGGGCACTCGCACTACTACAGCTTGGAGAATGTTTTTGTCCCTTCGTATGATGGAGAGTAAAATATGTTTACATTTTGGTGAATGCATTAGGAATGTTCGGAATTAAAAATGCTGTATTAGTAACTTGGAGTCAGCTGGCATGAACAGTAATACACAGGGGTATGGTTTAATCTACTTTCATTGTTGTGGGGGTTATTCAGAAGGAAAATGACAAGGAAGTAGAAAATAAATCAATCGTGTGACCCATTTTAGTGGATTGAGCCAACTCTGCACTCTAACTGTTTAGGGGTGGCTATATATCATTGTGTTATTGTGCAATAGTGGGCAGACTGAGTTCAATCTATGCATGGGTCTGTTAGATCTGTCTGGATGTATTAACCCTTGTCATTTATAATGGTTTACACCATCAATTAACTCGCTGAATTTTAAACAGTCGTTTTTTTTTTTTTTTTTAAGGCAAACTATTAATGGTGTTAAACAAGTCGGTGATTTACAGACAATTGTGTCACCACCCATCATTAAGTTCATGAAAAAGCATTCTCTCATCACCAAAGTTAAGCAATTGACAGTCGTAGAAGTGTCAGTAACCTTAGAACCTAGAGAATCAAGAATGACCTGTTCAGAACTGGGATGCCCTTCCTAAACTGATGGCAGATGTTTCTGATCTTCCAGATGTTCCTAATAGCACAAGACACAGCAAAAATATTCTTCTGATGTACAGTATGAATAATTAGCCTGTCTTCTACTGGCAGTTATCTTTTCAGCTACAGTAATAATTTGGTCTTATCAGTTAATTACTGTGATCAGGATCAGATGCTATTCTTATACCATAACAGGTGAGGCACTTTGCTGCTCTGATGGTAAGCCAGATGTTTGGTTTTGAAGGGGTTATAGCAGTAGCAATGATAATAAAAAAGAACAAGAAAAAAAATCATGCATGTATGGTTGTCTTTGGTGCCATTCCTGCAGGATACTTGGCATGTGGGAACTGCAATGAAGTGTAATGCATATGTGAGTAGCCCCACTACAAGTGTGTATAGGTTTTTAGGTTTGTTTGTACAACATGTTCTGAGGACTGGAATCTCAGTAAGACCTATGTATGATTCTTTTACAAAAGACTGTACTGTCTCTCTTTTTGCAGCAACAGTAAAGTCAACATTATGAACCCTGTATATAGCCCTGCTCCAACAGGGGTCCCTTACGCTAACCCAAAGGGAATAGGGTACCCAGGTAAGAACCAAATTACTTTTAACAGTCCTCTGGGTGTTATGTAAAGTAACGAATGTGAAACATACTTTTATGATCCCTACTGTGTGTAACTATAACTACCCATGTTCTCTACTTTGTATCCTTTTGTCAAGCCCATAATAGGACTCTATTGAAAGGAGCTTGGCTGCTCATGCAGACAGAGTGCACATTAACTGTATCACTTTCTTGATCTATGTCTGCATGTTTTTTGTACAGCGGGTTTTCCCGTTGGCTATGCGGCAGCTGCTGCACCTGCGTACTCCCCCAGCATGTACCCTGGAGCCAACACGGCCTTCCCCACAAGTAAGACCCTCCTCGTCTCTACAAATCCCCCAAATACATCACACTGCAGTGGCTTTGGTCTCCCTCCAGCCTCCATTCCTGACTGGGTTTACCTTGTGAAGGGATTCTTAGGACATCCAGAGGTCTGGGACTTCATAACATCCAGCCAACTAATGTGTACCTGTGAGAGTGCAAGAGCATTGTGGGGAAAAAAGAGCATTTTTATAGTTCACGAGTTCATGACGGAGACGTAGGTCATCAGTACCCCATATATTTCTTTTGTCTCAATGAGAGTTTGCAGCAGGTCAGGATTGTACATGCAGAATCTGGTCAAGACAGTCTCTGTACACTTACAGTTACCCTGTAAAGAATATTTTTACAGGGTAATTGCATATGAAAAGAAGAGATTGGGACATATCTTATGCATATGCATATACCTACAGTTGAAACTAAATGACTAAGTAGTCTCTTAACTGGTTGGGTAATGCCAGTGGTGTCACAACACTGTTGACTTCAGGTCATAGTCATTTAGTAATGTAGCCACAGTTTGAATTTGTGATTATAGTGACCAGCCTGCGCTTGTAGAAAGTGGCACACTGACTGAGCCAGTTAAAGTCTCCTTTGTCTGGTTGTACACACTGTCACGTTCCCACACTTCCCCACTTGTATCTTTTGTATTTTAATTGAGCAGACAATGGCTCACACCCACATAAAGCCCTTGAGGACGTGGTGGCCTTGTTGCATAATTCTTTGAAGGTTTATTCATAAATTTGTGTGAACAACTCAGAATTTAGTGTTCTACTCTGTTTCTTTCTTTCAGGTTACACTCCAGGAACACCATACAAAATGTCCTGCTCCCCAAGCACTGGTGCGGTACCGCCCTATTCGTCATCCCCCAGTCCTTACCCGGCAGCAGTGTACCCTGTGAGGAGCTCCTATCCCCAGCAAAACCCCTATGCTCAGGTTAGGGGTCAATTGCACTGGCAACATCCATCTGATTCATTATTAACTGTTAGACCTGACTGGGAAACATGCTAGCAATAAAACAGTTTGTTGGAATTTTGTGAACTTTGTGTCCATGCTCTTGAGTTCCATACTGGTGTACAACAAAAGCGTTCTAAATGCCACTGCTGTAAGACAATATGAAATTTCCCTTCCTCCCTCCCAACAGCAAGGCACTTACTACACGCAGCCCCTGTATGCAGCACCCCCACATGTCATCCATCACACTACGGTGGTGCAGCCCAACGGGATGCCAGCTGCCATGTACGCCACCCCAATCCCCCAGCCCCGCACTAATGGTGTCGCCATGGGAATGGTAGCAGGGACTACCATGGCAATGTCAGCTGGTAAGCCCCATACCACATCCAAATGTCTGCCAAGCGCTTGTGGCTATTCTGTTTCATCCCATTTGGTTTATGTTCACATTCCAATACCTCCCCTGCAGGGACTTTGTTGACGACCCACTCTCCGACTCCAGTCGCCCCTCACCCAGTAACGATGCCCACATACAGACCACCTGGCGCACCAGCCTACAGCTATGTGCCTCCGCAATGGTGAACAATTGGCAGTGTAAGTGCCAGTGGCAGCTTCTTTATTATTTTTAATACTATTTTTTATTTTTAAAATTGTCTTCAGAAAAGATCAGTGGCACCAAATTCAAAGGGTAATGAGAGCCACCAAAAAGAAATCCATTTACAAAATGACATGTTTAATGTTTCTCTCACAAAAGAGTTACACTGGCACAATATTAAAAAAAGATGCCAACAAAGCACATTGAGTGCAATATATATGAATGTGCTGGTTAAGACCTGAAGGATGGTTACCCTTGGTCTGAGCATGAATGGGTCTGAATGAACAGGGTACACGCTTGGTTCAAAGCTAGCTGTCAGGATCTCCCCTCTTCCTCCTTGTTTTGAATTGAAAGGGTTCAAGCCCATTAAAATTATGTTTAAAAATGTTATTCTTGAAGAATTGCTTTCACCTGTGTTCAGTGTACTCCCTCTCTCTGTCCCTCAGGTTGAAGACAGTAGATATGCATTCATTTTTCAGACCAGTGTTGTACGATTGGTGCTGAAGCCCTGACGTCTCCAACCAGGAATTCATTCTTCCAAAAACCAGAGTCCAAATGGAAAGATTACAAAAAAAGATACGAATGAAGAGGAGGAGTGAGGATCTTTAAGGTCTGGATCCCGTATGGAAACACTACCCTTCACCCTTCACGCTGTCTGCTGCATATCTCACCGCCAATAAGAAGGTCTTCATGCAACCTCGTGTTTTTGTGGACTGTCTTGCAGTTTTATAGCTAAATCATCAGTGATGAAAAGGGAGTTTGAACTGATTTTATGTGGGATCCATATCGAGTTGAATGCATGTTTATATTCAATGACGTGAAAACAACTACAAAAAAGCTTGCTCAATCTACCTGTGGCGACTGATGCACAATTGTTCTAAGCAGAAATCCAAAGGAGCTCTGTGCAGTTCAACGCAAAAAAGTAAAACAATTCTGCAACTCGTCTTCACTAATGCAATGTCTTAATGTGACGTTAAACATTTTTCTTTCAGATATGTAAATTAAGTTTACATTTCAGATCATAGTCCAGTATACTTGGAACAAATGCTACAGTTTAGAATTTTGTTGTTTGTTTTTATTTGATGTTACCAGGATGGTTTTATTTCACTGGGTGATCTGCATCAGCTTATATTTACCATTGTATGTATTTTGGGGATGGTGGCTTTTTAAGGTGAGTTGGTGCCTCTACTCTGGGTTGTGGTGAGAGAGTATGAATTTATGAACCCCAAACAGTTGGAGCTCTCACAATCTATCCAGAATTCATTGCTTTAAATGAACCATAGTGTTTTGGCTATGGAGAGTAAAAGTTTTAAGTACATGTTCAAAAAAGTAAATGAGTTAAAGCACATGGAAGCTCCACCTAATGCTGTGTTCATGAAGCCAGTGTGTGTTATGCTTGTCTGTCTCTCTGTGCTCCTCCTGCTCTGGTCCTCCTCCAACAGAGTGCTGGTGACATGGAGTGCTTGAAAATTAGTAATGGATGAATGTATCCTGGCACCGAGGATGGGTAGAGCTATGATTGGTTGTCAGTCATTGATTTGCTTCAACCAATGAAAGGTTTGCACTCTTCCCAAGAAAATATAGTGATTGGTTCAAATCAGTGAGTTACTGGTATCAAATGTAGCTCCACCCATTTTGTGTGTCAGGATATCCCATTCTCTCATTACACCTGTGTGTGTATGTGCATGTGTCCTTGTATTTATGGAAACAGATGGACAGTAAGAAGCAGAGGAACAGCTTAGGAAAAATCCTACAAAAAATATATTTCCCTAGATTGAATTTGTATTGTAGCTATTGAGTATGAATTGTAAAATTTTACAATGTTTGCTGTATTACAATAAAAGCTGACAAAAGAGTCAGCTTGAAACAAACATTTTAAAAATGAAACCACCTCCCTGTGCATTCACTATTTTGCAGAATTTGATTTTAAAGTCATTGTTATTTGAAGGAAGCTACTTGTTAACTGATGTGGGTCCAATGCAAAAACAGCTTGTTCAGTTTTTTAAACCGTACCAAAGTGGACTGCCCACAGGGTGCACCAAAACTGACTTCATTGGCTTTCACTTACTCTCTATGTTGTAATGCACACCATCCCAGATGTTCAAGCTTTTCAAAGATAATGTTAATGTTTTGTATTGTATTTTCAACAGAGACCAAAAATAAATACAGTTTCAGATCAATTCAGTTTTAATCATAGACATTTCATTCTAATGTAGGAAAATGTTTTCAGCTTCTTCTAAGAAAAATGGGTTGTAAAAGTGCAATAGAAAAGATCTTTATTCAAGTCATTTTATTAAAATATGATAATGCTAAAATTGTCATAAGGTCCGGGAAATGAGGGTTAGGTAGTATGCATCAATTGTCAATCTATGCTAGAAAATACCACAAGTGCTAGAATTAAAGTGATTTTTGCAGACTCCCAGTATTTTCTTGTTGAAACCTAGGAAAGTCCCTATTGAAAGCTCTGAATTTGAACATAGACCACAACATTTCCATTTGAAAGCAAGTAATTCTGAGGGTGTTACTGTGTACCAGTAGGGCCTGCACATTCTAGAAAAGTTTTATGTGCAGATTCATGACATTATTTTATCTTTTTTTTTTACATCATTGCGAAATATAAGTGTTTGAAAGTAATTTGGTAAAAATCAGGCCAGTAAAAAGGAGTAGTTTATACGCAGCTGGAAATAGCACATTTAATGTAAACACAAAGGTCTGAAAATGAACATTCCTACAGGCTCCTGTAACAGCTTATCACATTTCTTACTCAAGACAAATGAACCCCCTATTCAATTCTGGGTCTTGTTAACGGTCTGCTCCCTTCTCTCAGTCATTTGCTGTAGAACGTTGGAAGCTGTGCCTTTGGTATATCTCGTATACCTTTGGCTATTTCAGATTGATTTACTGTAATGTCGCTGGCTTTCACTCCTTGTTATGTACTTGTCTCTTGCATCTGTGTTTTGGAGAGCTTATCCTTTTGCTTAGTTCACACAAGTGTGAATGTCAGGGCATTGTAGCTATACTCACTCTGGGGTTGGTGAAGGTTCACTGTCCTGCCAGCTGGTTGCTGTCAAAGGTAGAAAGTTTATTCCAGGTCCTTCTGAAAAGGAAAGACCCACTGTAGGCACTGAGTCTTTTCTTATGCCAGAAACCCAAGCGTTTCTTGTCTCTCCATGATCCCTGTGCTTTTTGGATTTTCAAAGAGGCACAATTCCCACACTAAACAAGATGTAAAAACATAGCTGATGTAGAACTGGTTAGAAAGAAGAGAGATGGCTTTGAACACCCAGTTTCAAGTGTTGATTTATCATTGAATCCATTCTTCTAAAAAGCAATCTGATATGCTTTTTATAAGTGAAGAGCCTGCAGTTACGAAGACTGAAGCCTGTCAGAAGGAGAGGAGCTGGCTCATGAAAGGCGGCTGGGCTGGAGGCTCCAGTCAGGAATCTTTCGGTTTTCAGTTTGAGCTTGATTTGGGTTTGAAATGTTTGTTATAACTTTGACAGGAGACAACAGTGCTTGCTTGGCAAGGGCTGAGAGATGTCAGGTCTTCAGTCAGGATCACAGTGACTACTGCTATGTATCTTAGGCTTGCTAAATTTGGTGTCCAATGTGGAATCAAGAATTTGGTTTGAATACAGTGTTTTCAATTCATTCTTTTTGTCTCTTGTACAGGTCTCAGCAATACAGAGGTGAATTGGTTTTGTAATACTCATACATGAGGAAAATGTACCCTTATCTCATTCACATTACTTTGTGGCCTGCTTATAGCGACGTGTTGTAGGATATGTGATATGACATTGGTTGTGCCCTGTTACCTCAGTTGTGGGTGAGCTGCCTGCCTGGTGACCCTGGTCTGTCGCCTGTGATGGGCAGCTTGCCAGCCTGCCTGCCGGGGAACGCATGGACCGAGGCTAGCGCTGCCACAGAGTCCTGTCATTGTGCTGGTATCCACTAGGTGGCGTAATGTCCCAAATTCTACAAATGTATAATCAAAGGAAGTGTGTGTGCGTGTGTGTTTTTTATGTTTGCGGAGATGTATTTACAGCATTTTAAATAAAGTTGATATAGAAAACAGAATGTGGTTAGTTCATCCATGATGAATATTTAATTATTTTTGGTATGCAATGTTTAAATTAGCTGAAGATCAAATACATGTATACTTTGAAATAATTCACATAGAATTTCCTATTCAAAGCAATGAGCTGAAAAATGCTGGCATTTATACTTTACTGATTTATTTATCCATTTGGCTAAAAATAATGGTTTGCAGAGAGGAGACTGATTTTATTTATGTTTGTATAAATCATAGTAAAGCTATTGAATGTTTAGTATATTAATTATCTTGTGTTTTTCAATTTATTGATTCACATTTTGTTACTTCAGTAAAAGCTATACAAATGTCCCAAAATATTATAGTTTTGATTTCACCTGGGGCAAAATATTTAATGTAAGTGTCCTATTATATTTTGTTTACTCAACAGAGGGAGACAAAGACCAACGGCCAACACTAGCAGTGGTCTGAGTCATCTGTCTTTCTTATAGCTAGCACCTTGGCAACAGCTAGAAAAAAAGAATCCAGCCATTAAACAACACGTTGAATGATTTTATTCTCTCCTGATCTGAGTGCATATGTAAACAACCATACACAAACAAAGATAATGTACAAACACTCTTCTTTTTGTATTTTACTCAAACTATGCTAATATTTCACAAGTGCCTAGCACACGCAAAGATAGAAAACACTGCAGCAAGCACAGTTACTGGCATTCTCCCAAATTCAGTGCTTAGCCTTTCAGAGCCCAGGTTTAAATAATATAATCAGAAACATTGCATTTAATTGACTATAACACCTTAAATATATTCACTGGTCAGCAGACAGAAGTTTGCCCATGATATATACCTTAGGAGAATGCATTCTGGTATTTTTGCACTTAAAAGTAACAATAGAAAACAGCTTTCTCAACAAATCTTGATCTATCTTGTCAGAGTACAATGAGGAGTGTATTACCCTTAACCCCTTTTTGGAGTTTTAAATTAGGTTGTAAAAAAAGTATCACTCTAGGGATAACCACGGCATTCAATTGCTTGGGTCATGGTATTTTGTTTTCCAAAGACACGGTATTATACCATTTTACAGTTAAATGTGTACTTTGCCTCTGAATAACCATGCATTAAAGTAGTATTCATTTTTTAATAAAACCTATTCCCAGGCAACATGTACAGTGCAGGCCTGCAGCTTAATTGCAGTGGTCTAAAAGTATCCAATGCAGAGAGATTGTCATTCACCAACTGGAGTTGAAACACTTGCTGTAGCAGCAAATCATGTTTTTGTTCAAGGGCCAAGCAGCTAGATGATACATTACAACCAAGCATCCATTTAGCTGGGAAAGAATTTTAGGAATTTCACATGCAGTTCATAGAGAGATTACTTTTGGGTAATATCAGGAATACTAAATCAAATAATATAAATTAAGAAGGACACTATAGGGTATGGTAACATTCAGCAGAAGTGCTTTAAATGCCTGGAACAACAGCTTTCCTTCTGCAGACAAAGACTGGATACAGTAGAAAGGCAGAGAGATTGGTTGTTGTAACTACTGCATGCAGGATCCGGCACTGTATACCACATTTTTGTTTTTTAATCACCATTTATCAAATTAAATACAAAAATGTATAACAATAATAAAAATTTAAAAATGTAAATTGGATCAGTGTTTCTGAAATGGGGCATAATTTTCTCGAAACTGGAAGCAAACAAGGACAGTTGGTTATACAAATCGACTTTTACCTTTTGAGCACTTCACTGCAGTTCTGACAAAAAATTACTACACAAACAAAAGCAAATTGCCTTTAATAGACACAAACTTCAAGATGAGCAGCTGTCAGCCAGTGAAGCTGAAATGTAAGGGAGATGTTCATGAATGGGGTCCACATTTGGTGTCCTGGCCAAAGTGAACGTTGACAGCCTGGATGGCAAATAATGGCCTGGCACACCAAATCCATCTATGATAACATCAGTGTCAGAGAAACTGGATATACTGCGTATTTCTAGAAAGCACTCCCTTGTCCACAGAAATATCACTGCAACAGTAGGTGACTCATCACTTAAGGGGGAGTCAATGCAGTATTTTCTAAAGGCTGGTCTGCTGTGTTGAAGTCAGACAGACCTTCTCCCCAATCCTCCTGCCAAGGTTGTCTCTCTCTCTCGCCCCCAGGTCCACGAAGTCTGATGTACAGCTGCTGTCGACTGTTTCACACTTTTAAGGGGCAGTTTTGTTCATCTAACACTGGCCAGCCACCAAGGCGGCTGTGTACAAAACAAAATGCACTGTTTACTCTTCTCATATGATGTGGCTTAAAAGGAACAAAAAAAATTAAAAATTATAAACAAGCATGCTTCTGACTCTGACTGAATTTCTTGAGTATAACTCAATTCAGAGATACAATTCAATTTCTCCAATTCAAAATGCACTGATCTGTATTTTTCACTGTAGTAGGTGCTCAATCATATGCTAGATGGAGAAGAATCCATCTCTCAGAGGAAATGAAGAAAGCCAATCAAAACAACACAATGGAATGAATAGAGTGCTTGAGAGGACTTGGTGAAGGCCAACTGCAGTAGCCTTCATTCATGAAGGAAAGAGTGTCTCTTATTATCCTCTTGTGATGGTATCTGTATCCCTGCCCTAATGCTGCAAATATACAGCAACACTCCCTCCACTGCCTTCCAATGCTTTGCAAAAAGAACAAATAAACCCAAAAATAAAAGGTGGTGTTGACTGGAAATGAAAAGACAAAACGTGTGAAACAATATTTTATGATCTGCAGTGGCGATCTTCCTGAATTCCTCAATATAAAATCATTGAGTCTCAGACTTATTTTGACAGTGCTTGTGAGGCAAAGACAACAAAAACAGCAAGCAATTCTCCCATTTCACAAGCAGCAGAAGACCAAACAGTGTGGTAGGCAGTAGTTAAATCTATCCGCTAAAGATGAATGGTTGATCATTTGTCTTCAGATTCCAACCAAGTGACACTTTGGTTAAAATGAACCAGTATTCCTCCAGCAGCATCTAATGAAATATTCCACAGTAAATGAGTCTCTCAGGTGATTTAGGGTGTTCTAAAACTCCTCTGGGAAACAGGTTTAAAAGATGATGCATACAATGTCCTGGATTAATTTACATTTGTGTTTTTAAAATATACTCATGGCATTTTATATTTTGAAATAAAAATATGGATAAATCTTTACTAAAGTATAGGCACATTTCCCTCTGACGTTTTATATGCTTGAGCATTTAATTTTTTTCCTTCACTAAAATGTTTTGAAATAATATCCATGTATTGTTTTTTCTCTCTCTTAAAAATATAAAAGATTTGCCATCATTCTTTCACTTTACGAAATATTTGGTTACTTGCTGACTTGATCAGCTTAAACATGAAGTGCCGTCTTTAAAAGCAAAGGCTATCTGGGTGCTGGTTTGAGTCGTGCTGGAATGATCTGATCCCTGTCTTAGGGTCCTGATATGTCTGACATGGCTTTAGGCTCATGTATATGTATAAGAAAAAGCTCATATATTATTAAAATGTCAAAATTAGGCTGGCTAGTGAAAATAAGCAGCAATTTGTCTGAAATGTCTCTTCTTCATAGACAGGTACACAGTTTTCTTATGATTTAATGATTGTTGACCTGGTTTCATAGTAACGGTACTAAAAAGGAAAAATCCAACCATTGTTATTTTTGTAATCTCTTCACTTCACAATTACTTGCATGATACAGCGAAACTGGGACAAGAAGCCTACCTCCTAAACCTCCGATCAGCTGACCGCATGAGTGAACATGAGGAGCTTTTATTAAGATTTAAAAAAAATACATTAAAAAATGTTAACACCTTGTTTCAATACAATCCATGCAAACCCCTTATCACATTTCCTGTTGATGCATTGAATGGCACTTCAGAAAAGAAGTTAACTGCAGACATAAAACAGGATTTGTGGGTAAGGCTACGGAAATACAGAGACAAACAAAAACTATTTAAAAGAACAGGGAATTGTGCAAAATATGGGGCAAAGGACTGCCGTGCTTAATATCAAACTTCAAATAAAGTGGGTTTGCTGGACAAAATCTTTGGGATCCACACCTTCCATTCATCTGCACACGGACGCACACACCAGAACCAGTTTCCCAAAATCCCTTGAGAATAAACCAGCTTGAAATGCTTACGTTCAGTAAAATGTCCCATAAAGATGTAGTCTTGTGTTAGGTACAACCCTTTTTTCATCTTGAATGCTAACACAGGTCACATGAAATAACAAATACAAAAGCTGAATTATCTGGCACTGTGAACAATTGGCATTTGTTGGGAAAAAGAAAAAACACTGGAGAAAAAAAAATCCTTCCTTCAGTTGAGGTCTTGAGGAAAGAGAGGCTGCAGAAGTGTCAGGCGATCACTTGAAGCAGTAGTAGTATTAGCACTAATAGGTGGGTGCTGTAGCTGAAGCAGCAGAGGAGAAGCACTTGTAGTCCTAGTGCTAAGAGAAGCAGTAACGTTCCTCCCAAAATATATACAAAGTCCAGGAGTCAATCTCAAAGTCTGATTGTAACCAACCTATAAAGTGCTTTCTCAAAGAAAAATCATTGTCGTAATAATTACTATATCGATAACCAATACAGATAACGAAAAAAGAACAAAAGATTAAAAGTTCAGGCACAAACACAGCTCCTCCCTCCGCCCTCACTTCTTGAAGGGCGTCAGCCTCCCAATGTTGTGCCAGAAGTTGGAGGTCTTGCGTTTGGGCTCTGCCAGCATGAAGACCTGCTGCTGGGGCAGGGTGGTGGGGAGCGTGGGGTGCTTCTGCCGCAGCAGGAAGTCGTAGTAGGGCCGGGTCACAGCTGGGATGGGGGAGAGAAGATGTAGGTGAGAACATCTCTTACATACTGCACATTCACACACACAGACACACACACACACACACACACACACACACACACACACACACACACACCCCCACTGACCCCTGTGCAGAAGTGGAATGGGAGTCTTCATGACTCTTTGAGAGTTTGTCATACACATGAATCAAATTTAACAAATCAGATGCCTCCATTCCATTTCCTGCAGGATAGTTACAGGTGTTTGGACTTCCACTCTCAGGGAAGAATAATGGCACAGAGATTAAGGGGTGCTGAACAGGAAGTGATTATCAATATGAAGTTGACTATGTACAGGTGCAATCTGAAGATGGCCAGTACAATCCAGACAGGAGGATGGAGAAGTGTGAAAAGGGATTTGAGTGAACAGATGCTGCTAGCCTATCTAATCATTTTTAATACCCAAGATGGAGTAAGAACATTAGCTGGTGTTGACACTGGGATAAAGCTCTTATTTTTCTTTTTCCCTGGGCAGAATGGTTAGGGAGATTTCATTAGTCACCTATCATCCCTGACTATTATTCACATTTATTTAGGACAGGATATCTGAGAGGACATAGAAATGTGCCTCACTGTGTACATCTCCACTTCACCTTTCAGCACACACACACACACACACACACACACACACACACACACACACACACACACACACACACACACACACACACACACACACACACACACACTCCTCCCCATATTGCAGTGCAGAGTGAAAGTACCTTTTGGCTTCCCTGCAGGGTGGCTTTTGCAAGCATTCAACATGGCCTGTTTCTTTTGGACCTCTGTAATAGAGAAACCTGGGAAACCAAGAGCAAAACACATTATCACTGCTCCCCTCTGCCTCTAGTGCAAATCTTCAGATAATACAGGACAAGCTGTGATTACATAGATTCCATACATCGATTTAATTTTAATTTCTTAGGAGATGTCTAACTCAAAGGTTTTGGATTACAGATAATACGTTATATAGAAGCCATTTATAAAACTGTAAGTTTTGCTTGATGAAGTACTACAAGGCAATAGCAGCAGAGTCATACTACACTCAACATCCAAACTACATCATCCTTCCACCCTTGAAGATACACTAGCGCAGTGGTACATGGTCTCAAAAACACATAGACAATTAATTTGAATAATGTAGAATTACTGTGGTTTAGTATAGTGATTTCCAATCTGTGTTCATGCCTGGAACACATTCCTTTCTGGTTAACATGTAGATGCATCGTATTTATTTACTTCAGGTAAGATTAAATAAAATATACACAGTAGATACACATCACAGGAGATTGTAAAAGGTTAATGGCCCAATGCAGAGAAAAACTTGAGAAAGTACTTCCCCCATCTGCAAGGGATTATATCACTCTTTCTTTTTCTACAAACCTGCACTGTTATTTATTAAATAGCAATTTGGGTAATGGAAAGGAAACATTCATTATGCACAACCAATGGAGTCTCTCAAAGCAGTCGGTTAGTGAGGTAATACTGCAGAGCTGAGGCAGAAGGTTTGTCTATGTAGCTTGAAAGCTTCATTTTGTTTGTATTCATGTACTGGCATAACTCTTCATTATGAGTGCCAACTGGACAAGAGCCTCCTTCAGAGTGTCTGTCAGCTGTCTGAGCTTGTCTCATGCCTATCTAGTACATGTCTGCTGTCTGGGGTCTGCTCTCTCTGGTATATATCACCGATTTGTTTCGTGTCTACCTAGCCCAGGGCATGGGCAAGGAGAGCCATATCCCTTGCTACATTTAATGCCAAATTTAACAAATTTAATGAATTCATATTCTTCTAATATACATGATTGGAAATTTCTTGATAAACTTTCCTATCTATGAGTGAACCAGCATCAGTGTATATAGCTAACTAATGAACACAGACACAGTAAAAGGTGGAAACAAAAGCCTGCATAGTTACTGTTCCTCCAGACCTGTTGGTGTAGAGTGTGGGGTGCCCAGCTTGTCTGTGTTCTGCAGGAGAAAACTCTCGTGAGTGGACCGTGCAGTAAGAGTCTCACCTGTCTCACGGTCGTGCTGCACCTGCACTCGCTCATCTGTGAACGCACGCAGCCACCGCTGTTTCTGCTCGGGCTTCTTGGCACAGAGCAGGTGGACCTCATCGCCACCCCGTGACCGCAGTTTCAGCGCATTCTTTACGCTCACATTCAGGTCCTTGTCCTTGCCGTCCTCTAGGTCCAACACCTCCATCTGGTCCATGTCCATCCGCCCTTTGTAGTAAAGAATGTCCCGACGCAGCAGGTCCTGTGGACAGAAAGCTTTACTATGTCTCATACATACACACACACAGAGCCTCAGGGTGATAGATTAGACAGTAACAGAATTAAACCATGAGTAAATGCAGGTGCTCTGATAGGGACGTAGCAGTGGCCGATCTGACCACAGAGACTGAGAATAGAAGAGGGGACCCAGAAAATGGAGTGCCCTGTTTTGGACAGCAGTGTCCTCTCACCTTCTTGCAGTAGACCATCTGGTGGTCGAACAGGAAGAACATGCGCTGCTGGCTCTTGGCCTGGGGCAGTGAGATCTTGGTCATCTCCCCCGAGAAGATCAGATCTGAGCTACGGCTGAGGATATCTTCACCCTGGAGGAGACACACAGATACACTCTCAATATAACTGACCACTGGCAAGAAACCCACATATATGCTTCTGTCTGTCTGCCATACACATACATGCACATGATCAAGAACAAAACCTCTAGCACACACACACACACACACACACACACACACACACACACACACACACACACACACACACACACACACACACACACACACACACACACACACACACATATTTACACATACACATACTTAAGAAATGAGTTGAGGCGCACGGACAGGTTTGGTCTAGTCTCAGGAGAAAGGCTCTTAAGGGTAAACATGTGTACCTCCCAGTCCTCTATGGAGCTCTGCCACTGGGCGATCTTGTCGATGTTCTCCAGGCGACGCTTACGCTCGTTAATCAGCCTGGCAACGTTCTTCATGGCATTTAAGGCAGCTTCAACGTCTTTATAATCCCTGTACAGCAAAGACCAGTCATCAAAAGTATATTTTCAGTCACTTTGTCTCTACATACATTGGTTCCTATCCATAATTCATAATTAGGAATACCTCTGTATATTGCATTTATGTTTTACATTGTGATATCGAAACCAGTGCTGCAGACTGGTGTAAGCACAGGCGTGTGCAGGTGGGCGTTTAGTCATACCTGCACCAGGTGTTGATGCATGTTCAGGTGTGCACAGGAGCGTGTGAGATCCTACATGGGTTGAGTTTTAGGGTCTGTTGGGGTGTATAAACAGGTGAAGTGTGTGATCATACCTGTGTAGGGGGTGGGGTATATGAAGGTGTGTGCAGAGGTGAGTGTGTGATCATACCTGTGTAGGGGTGGGGGTATATGAAGGTGTGCGCAGAGGTGAGTGTGTGATCATACCTGTGCTGGGGGTGGGGGAAGGTGTGCAGAGGTGAGTGTGTGATCATACCTGTGCTGGGGGTGGGGTATATGAAGGTGTGTGCAGAGGTGAGTGTGTGATCATACCTGTGTAGGGGGTGGGGTATATGAAGGTGTGTGCAGAGGTGAGTGTGTGATCATACCTGTGCTGGGGGCGGGGGTATATGAAGGTGTGTGCAGAGGTGAGTGTGTGATCATACCTGTGTAGGGGGTGGGGTATATGAAGGTGTGTGCAGAGGTGAGTGTGTGATCATACCTGTGTAGGGGGTGGGGTATATGAAGGTGTGTGCAGAGGTGAGTGTGTGATCATACCTGTGTGGGGGTGGGGTATATGAAGGTGTGTGCAGAGGTGAGTGTGTGATCATACCTGTGCTGGGGGTGGGGGTAGAGGTGTGTGATCATACCTGTGTAGGGGGTGGGGGTATATGAAGGTGTGTGCAGAGGTGAGTGTGTGATCATACCTGTGCTGGGGGTTGGTGTACTTGAGCAGTTCGGCCAGCTGCAGTGGGTACTTGCAGATCTTCTGCACCGGGGTGAGGAGGAAACCGTCCAGTGAGATGTCGATCATCTTCTGCAGCAGACGGCACGCCTCGAAGAAGAAGACGTACTTGTTGACCTTCATGAGCTTGGACAGCTGCAGGCAGGCGTTGGGGTGGTTATTGCAGTACTCAGAGTAGATCTGGAAATCTGTTTGCTGAGAACAGAGCAAGAGAAAGAGGGTCACCGGGTCAGGATTAGTGTCCACTCAGCTCTGAAGAGCTCCGCTTTTCTCCATTCACTTAAGATTCATCAATGACAGGGTGTGCCAAATCTGATTAACTCTGAGAGGAAAAATCTGGACTGAAAAAATATATCACCAGTATCTTAGAAAGGATACACATAATAGCCTATAAATCATGAAGGCTGATAAAATAAAATGTAGACTTTTTCCTTTCATTGAACCCACATTTCATAATACAAAGCTTGAGACTACAAACACTGCTCATCTCTCTGGTACAGCCTGGCTCAGACATTTTGTCCAGTTACATTTCACCATTGTCTCAGATGAACCTTATGCCATCAGAGTGAATGATGGGATTGAAAGAGGGACCAGAGACTGGTTTACTGCAGCGCTTACGTGCTCAAGGAAACAGGAGCCGATCTCGCTGAGGTGGGGCTGTTCCTTGTTGAATCTCTTCTCCAGGCCCTTGAGGAACTTCTTCTGAAACCTGTAGATTTCGTCAATGTTGCCGAAAATGGTGCGCAGCTGCTCCTCTGTGAACATGTCCGTCCTCTTGCGGCACTGCTTGATGTAGCCCTGGGGGTGACAGGGAGGCAGGTGGTGACGCACAACTGCATACAGCACAATGCAATTCAGCACAATACAGCACTATGTATTTAACTGACCTCTGGAAATACAAGCTGAGGCTTCTATTAATTCTAGTTAATGTCACACTGTGCAAGAACAGGGCAAATATTAAGTACACAGCAATGTAACAAACACAAACATTAGAAAGACGACTGATACTGATATCATCGAAGAAATAGGGAGGTCAACCTAGAGAGGGGCTTGTGCTCTGGAGGCTTGTGAATTTATTACCAGTAGAGATCAGGGGTGATATATTTTATGAATCCTGCTGCCACAAGAATAAAAGATAGTTTCCTTCAGAGGTGCTTGGACCTGGGACAGAAGAACACACTGACCTAGAGGAAGTCATTAAAGTATAGGGTGTAGAAGGAACATAATTTCTAGTCTGTTTCTTGTATCTGTGTGAATGAGAACAATATTCTCCTGACATATGTTTTATTAGAATGTTGTTGGAACAACATTTTCCACTCCAAATTAATTAAATATATATGAAAAAGTACACTCATTGTTAACAGTTTTTTAATGATCCTTTCATGATAACCTGTGCTTTTAGTATTAAATTATAAA
Organism: Albula goreensis; assembly: GCA_022829145.1. Taxonomy (NCBI): domain Eukaryota; kingdom Metazoa; phylum Chordata; class Actinopteri; order Albuliformes; family Albulidae; genus Albula; species Albula goreensis. The sequence goes on along the minus strand of CM040753.1, from coordinate 9,682,725 downwards.
AACTGAGCAACTCTGCTGTGGATGGTTCCAGTCTAAGCTAAACCTACCACCCTCACAACTGATGAGGTACATCTTCGATGGAGATGAAAAAGGCAAACATGACAGATGAAAGACCACGCTCCCCTCCCGAATCAAGAATGAGTCATCTGGCAGCCGAATCATGCTATGAACCAGGAAGTAACCAGGGATACTGTAGCTCAGGTCTTAAACCTGTGTGTTTTCCCTTGTTTACGTTGGGGCAGAATTTGTCTTTCTAACATTTATGCCCAATGTCAATTCCATAACCAGAAAAATCATGCACTTCAGATAATTGTGGTTAATGAGGTGGAACTGAGAAATCCTGTCCATGCAGGTGTATCAGGATTAACGAGAGATGGCAAGGTCATAGCCCTGAGAATGTCTGCGTTTAAAACAACTCTCTGTGTGCTATGTGATGCAATATAAAAGGGAGTCAGACTTTGGCTGACCTTCGAGACTGACTCCATGCATAGTAAACTACATAGTGAATAAGGAATAATTTCAGACACAGCCTATGTCCATTACACACTGTGTAAACCTGCAGTGGACAGTCTGTATCTGTATTTCAAAAGCAATACATTTTTTACAAAATAGAGTCAGTATTTGAAACCTGCTTCTGCTGCCTAATATAAGCCTGGCCATTTGGGACAGAGCCCTGGGGGTCTGTTTGCTGCCTGTGACTACCTCACAGATGTCCTTCAGGTGCTTGATGTAGTCCCGCTCAGTGCTCATGATCTCGTTGATGACGTTGGCCCTCATCTGCTCCTTGCATGGAAGGCCTGGTCCCAGCAGCAGCCCCACGGAGGCGCTGTCCTCCTCCTGCGCCTCCTCCAGTTTGCCTACGTACTCCTCCATAGGCTCATCCTGGTTCACACGTAACTACAGCACAGGGGAAAGTAACAAATAGTCACAAATATCACCTCTATTCTGCCTCCTCTCTACTATGGTTTATTAAAAGATTGTAATCATTATAATATTAAGTGAATTTACCTATCATATTCATCATTTTCTGCATTATCATTCCCCCCTTTTACTATCTACTTATTTTTTTGGCCATGTTTGCAATCACTAATAAAAGCAGTAATTTGAATTGTCCACACCAATGTCAAGCAATCCTAACCCATCCCCCCCTCCTTCCCCGACTCTATCTTTCTCTCTCTCTCCCACTCTCTCTATCTCTCTCTCTGAGTATATTAGGTTGGTATACAATTTCACCACTCAAGTATCTTTGTATAGTGGCCCTAAAAGCACACAGGAAGTCAATCAAAGATAATAGGCAGAAATGGAAATGGAAAAAGGCACACTGAGTGTGTCCAAATGTCATGTGTCTCTAGTGTTAGGCCTGGGGCAGACACAGACGTGTGGGTGAGGGAGGGCAGAGCGAGAGGGGTGCGACTGCTCACCCGAACAAAGCTGGCTGGAAACCAGCCTTCACTGTCGAGGATCCGCCCCCACCACCACTCCTTGTTGGTGGCATCAACTACTTCGATGACGTCGCCGGCGTTGAAGCCCAGCTCCTGGTCGTCCATGGTGACATGGTCCCACAGGGCCTCGGCGTAGACCACACTGCCATCGCTGATCAGCTGTGGGGACAGAAGGGGCGGAGGGCAAGGTCACTCTGTGGTCAACGATAAGCGCCGGCCCGAGGTGAGCCTTAAGAACAGGTCTGGGGTCAGCTTCCCTGACAGACCTGCAATCTTCACTAAGAGCAGTTCTATAATAAACTTTTGATCGATCTATGATCCCATGTTTCAAGAGATGAACAAAGACAGACAGAAGAAATCATATTTAAAATACACCATCGTAATATTTTTTTTTCAGATACTATAAATGTGATGGAAAGGCCGTGTTAAAATGACACTTGGAGGACAGAATCCTCTGAGCACCGCACCAGCTACTAACCGCTCTTCACTCTGAGTTCTGTGATTTCAGGCTTTCACTGAAGTAAGGCACACCTTGTGATTTCTAACGCTAGTGCTAATGTGGAAGTTATTATTTAAAGGACGGTAATTTTTATGTAATCATAAATGCATTAGGTTCCTTGGCGATAACATGGTCATGCAATAAATAACAGTATACAGCAAAGCTCTGTGTGACGTGGGACACACAAACTCATGATCCATTTTTGTGTAGCATCCCAGCGCCTTGGGTCAGATGTGTTAATTGCTTCGTTAGTGCCTTGTGAATTGACCTGCATAATTAAAGATCTGGTAGTGACAGAGATCTATGGGGGAATAGACTGGGAGGAGGAGTAATTGCAGTGTCATCCGGTTGGATGGTAAATAGCTCTGTAATGCTGCAGTGTCAGGTTCTGGCAAGAGTAGGAGTGAGGCTTTCACCCGGCTCCTCTTTGCCCAACACAAACACAGAAATATCACTCACACACAGGAACCAGTGTCTAACATGGTGCTAAGGCTGCCAGTCTTTTTTTCTGGGAGGTGTCCATACATTTTGATAAAGAATTTTTGTTTGTTCAGTTGGTTGTTTGGATGGTTATGTGCTTTTTTGTGTGGTATGTTATCTTGTGGTCTTTGTATATTATGAAATTTAAATGTAAATAAAAAAAGTAACCATGCTGTAAGCCTGGGTTTTACACATGCACTGTAGCTACAGAGTGTGAAAAGAGAGGAGGATCACCACACGCTATGCTAGAGGCCCCCCTGACCCACATCCCACAACCCCCCCACTCCATCACCATAGGAACAGGGACTAAAACCTGTTGCTAAGCGACACACCCACGAAAGCTCACCTCTCCTCTGCCTCCTCTCCAGAACCTGTGTTATTATGTAACAACAGTAAATACCAAAATGCCTCAATTCTCATAAACATGTACCAACATAGCAGTAGGAGGGCAATTCTCAAACAAAGCTATTTCTGATCAATCAGACCGCTAGACTCAGTTCTGATTCAGCATCTAAAGGCACCTTTTAACCTCAGCTATTTCACACTAGGTTCCACAGATTTGCCAAAAAACACCTTCTGAAGCTGCATGTGTGTTTGTGACTTTGTGAGAGTGCGTGTTTATATGGTTGCATTTGCGTGCATGTGCGTGGGTTTGTGTGTCCGCATGAGGATGCATGTGAACACTCAGACAGAGAAAGAGAGACAAAAAGAGACACTATAGTTGTGCATGCAGTGAGTGTATGTATGTGAGTGCAGTTAGATGATGGCAGCCCCCATATTCAGTGGGCAGTGGAAATGTGCTTTATTCTTCACTATCTCTCTTTCCCCCCAGGCCAGTGTGAGCTCACAGCTGTCAGACAGACTGCCCCTCACTGGCTCCACTTAGATGCTGCAACGTCACATCCCTAGGTGATGCTCTGATTTGATGATGAGCCAGAATCAGCTGACCCAGGGCACGCGTGACATCCTCACGTGCCTAACTGTGTCTGCCTGCTACTGTGCAGCCGAAGCAGCTGAATACCAGGCTCTGTGCAGCTGAGAAACATTTCAGTTTTATATTAAATAAGAGATGCATCTGACACAACCTCAACCACACCCACACACACACATACACACATACCCCTACACATGTACAAACACATAAACATTCTCACACACACACACACACACACACACACACACACACACACACACACACACACACACACACACACACACACACACACACACACACACACACACACACAAAGATAGACACAGATGAAAGTATGCATACCCTCCTTTCCTGCCCTTAGACACAGACACAAACCCTCCAACATAAATGTATATATACCCTCAGTAAGCTGAGACCCCTTTCTGCCCCACAAAGTATTTCTCACTGGTGACCTGCATGGCACCTACACTACGAATAGGCTGTTCTGAATAATTCAGCAGCAGCCGCTCCCAGCGGCTGGGCGGCAGTGGTCTGACCCAGACAGGCTGTTGTTTGCAGTACCTGCTCTCGTGCTCCCACATCCCGGACGCCCATCCACACAGTCTCACACACAGCCGCCCTCCTGCTGGCTCTGCTCCCTGGGGCTGTCTACTGGAAGGCCAGCAGAAACATCAGCACCACGTTGATGATGATCAGAAGCATCATGATAATGAACACCACCACCTTCTGCGTCTCCGGGTGGAGGTTGCAGCGCAGCAGTGTGTTGATCAGGCCCAGGCGCTGCCGAGCCTTCTGGGTGCTGCGAGCCATTCTACCGGCCCGAGGGCCGCCCACGCTGTCCGCTGCCGACTCTGTCCGTTCCAGTCGCCTCCCCCCTCTCTTTCCCTCTTCCGCTTTTAGCACACGTTGTCTTCCCTTTCCGTTTCTCCCTCTCTCGTCTTTCTCTTGTCAAGGTCCCACTCCTCTCCGTACTGTCAGGAGTCACGCTCTGTCTGACTCGGCATCCCCTCTTAATTAGAGCTCCCTGATGCTTCTCATTCTCTCTTCCCTCTGTCCTCCCTCCCCCTCACTCTCTCTCTCTCTCTCTCTCCTTCCCCCACTCTCTTTCTCCCTCTCTTGCTCCTTCAGCAGCTCGGTTGCAGTACTTACACTTCTCAGATCTGTTCAATCTGATGGTATCCGTTATCTCTCTCTGCTCCCTTTAAGAGAACACGAAAGGAAAAAAAAATGGTGGACAGGTCTGCTTAAAAGCTGTGCTGGCACAGCCATCTATCTGACTCCCAGAATTGCTTTCTGTGTTCTTTTTTAATTTTTTTACCGTTAGCAACCAATCAGCAGGCTGGGTTCTGCACCGTATCCTGGATACCAGAGTGGTTGAGGCCGGCCTTAGCAACCCAAGGGAGCGCAGGGGGAGGAGACAGCCAGAGGATGCAGTATAATAGATCTTAAAAGCCCCCGTCTGTCATAACGCTGCTTGTTTATTAGTCCAATCATCTAAATGCTAGCGCCCACCAGCCACTTCGCATCGCCATGCTAATGTCTTGCTGAGGTGATAATTACAGTTGAAAATGAACGTGAGCGTGCCCTGGGTGATCACAGCGACTTTTCGGTGCACAGAGGTGCTGATGCGGGTTCGACACAGCATCATCTCGCATCAGCTCCTCTTTAGGACAATCTGATTCATTGTTGGTTTAATGGGATTAGTGGAGCCTCTGACTTCCGTTCATAGGCACTCCCCACCCCCCTACCCCCCATCCCCATGTGCCATAACAGTCACCCATCTTATTAGCCATGGAGCAGCTGCAAGCCAGCCATAAAGGATGTACATTTCATTCTGATTTATGGCCCCAGTTCTAGCACTGATGCAATCCACTCAGAGACATTACAATGACCCTGCGCATGCTTGCAGCCTCTCTGACCCTCACCACAGGCATCAAGAGCAACCGCAGCATAATATGCATGCCATAGAACATGCTGTTCCTGGGGCTATAGACTTAAGAACCAACCATCCCTGCAAACACAGTTACAGTCCTTACAATTCTGCTTTTCCAGACCTGAAATCAGGCTAATGGACATCTTTTCTGCAGGACCAAGTGTAACTGTTTCCTCCTCTAGTCCCTTCCACTGGCCACAGAGTTTAAATTGTTTTCCACGGTCTCATTATTGTTTCCCCACCAGGTGGCTTCCATAATCTGTCATGATAATTTTGTGGAACATCAGTGAACCGGGTGGCTCTGTGCCTTGCTCAATCACGAACCAGCATAGTCTACATATCTCATAGCCTGAACACCATTCCCATAATGCCTAAGGAGGTTTCACTCAGCTCATTCACAAACAGTGGAGAGGGCAGTCTCAGCAATCTTTTAGGCTTTTTGCTTAAAGTCTTTTAGGATATTTGTTACACATATCCTCACACCTGCACAATTGCACAGATTCATAAACATGTACGCTTACATAGACATATACATGTGCAAAAACACAAATACACACATTTTCATATCTATTGTCACACACCCTCATACATACACAGACACCTACACACACGCAAACATGCATAAACACATGTACAAATACACGTATAAATATATACATATAAATATATAAAGCAAAAAAAGTGTCGTTGCCTCTCTTTCAGCACCCTCTAGTGTCCAAAATGTAATCTTGCAATGATGCAGAGGAGAGTAATAGAACAAGGGAATTTTATAGATATGGAGAGAGACAGAGGAGAAATAGAAAGCAAGGGAAATGGAGCGAGAAAGAGAGAGGGACAGCGCATGAAGGACAAAATTAGGCTGGGTCCTGTACCTCGTTTATAGCCAGCTGCTCTCCTCCTCCTCCGGGATGGCCGAAGCGGTGGCCAGAGCTGCGGAACTCCTCGTACAGGTCCTCTTCGCTGCCCAGGTCCTCACCCAGACCGCCTTTATCTGGAGCCCCATCGGGGATCACCACCGCTGGGGGAGAGAACAGAGGCACACTCAGACCCTCCGCTTCTCCATCTGACCAGAGAGAATGAGGAATCCGCCATTCGCTGAATGACTCTGCTGCTGCTGCAGTTTCGAAAACCCTCCTCCCTTCCCCAAGACATAGACTGCAAAGGGAAGAGCGGGAATCTGGATTTGATGTAAATAAGAATTTTAGCTCACTGTGCCAGCTGCTAAATGGGCTAAAATGAGACGCTGTGGGCCTTGCGGCTGGTGCACACGGACCTGGCCCACATTCTCCCACCTGCACTACACTCCCCAACAGAACTCAGGGACACCTGTGAGAGAGAAACAGCCAGGGAGGGGAACACAGCCTCATGGGGTGTGCTGACCAGTGGGATTCTTCAATTCACCCACAAGAGGGGTCAGAATTTGTGAATGTCATCCAATTCACAAGTCATACTAAGTTAAATATTTATATATTTTTACAGCACTTAATTTAGCAGTAATTAAAAAAGATAAGCTGGATAAGCCTCCACGGAACACAAGCCAAGTGATGCGTCATCTCATATTAGTGACCAAAATGCCATATCTGAGCCGATTCACTTTATTTACACTTCATACACATAGCCACGGCTAGGACATGTGATTCTGCTTGCTTTAGAAGCAAAATGTGAGAGAAAGTTAACTATGCACTGTCACACATTTGTCTTTAGCACTGAGGGTGTGATATTTCTGTGTGCATGCATTATGTCAGCAGTATCATATATTTATCTTTCATGGTTGAGGGTGTGCTTAGTGTCAAAATTTACATGAGTTTTGCTATCTCAGTTCAGTGTAACTGATTGAGTTCCAGGCAGCACTGCAACTGCAAGAGTATGGGTGGGAACAACTAGGAACTGTAGACGTCCTTCATGAAGTATTGTGAATCCCTTAAAACCGATGAATGCACAAATGAATGCATACATGCATGCCCACACAAATGCACAAGCATTTACGCTTGCATGTGCATGCTCACCTGCACATGGTCACGCACAAAACACACACATATACGCAAACACACAGATACCCACACACACTTCATTGACAGTATCTTATAATCTTAGTCTCACAGACTAAAATGCATACCTGGCACACTGACTAAAAATACTCTCCTTGCCATGTCTTAGCACTGCTATTCTACAGCATCTGTTGCAGCAGCTGTGTTACCTCAGTGACAAATTGCCATGGAGACAGAGAACTCTGTAGTGCAAGAAAGCCCAGAACCGGTACCTTCTCAGGCATTGAGAACAATTGATTCAATAAATCATTAAACTATTAAGTGTACAAATAGTGCCTGCAGTGGAAAAGCATTTTTAAGATACATTTTCAGCATTCATTCAGGCTTCTTCCAAGAGCTTGTTGCTGTCTACATTCATCATCTATCCTGCATACCAGAGGTGTCAGGGAAATCTTTCCCTTAAGGACTTAATAGCCTTGACAATACCACCCCAATGTATTAACTGAGTGGACACCAATTCAATGTCAAGTTGTAATTGCACTTTTATACAGACTTGACATTGAATTGGTACTGAATATTATTTTACCATAGTTTGTTGTATTGAATTACATGTTAGTGCTTTAATTTCCTATACTATGTGAACATTGTATGACCTGTTTTTTCACTCTTCCCCCAATGGCGATAGCAGGCCTGTCCCATATCTGCAAATGTCCTCTGCCACACTGCAACATACAAACTATGAAACACTGAATACATATCAATTTTTATTCTCTTTCAGCTGCATGGGACTTATTTGCTGCAGGTTAGGATCTATTACTGAAATTAATTTATTCTGTGATAATGTCATTTTCATTTTGTTCATCATGTTGTTCTGCCTCAAATACTTTTGGATATTCTTAGCTGCTGTCATCACACTGGCAAAACTAATACTCTCTGCTGCAACCAACAAAGTGCTCTGTGATTATTCTATTGTGTAGCACACAGTGCAAAATAGAATTTGACTGAATAACTGACCATTCCCTCACCCATAAAAGTACCACATACAAAAGTCATTTGGAAAAGATGGCTTTCATTGCATACATGCATTGCCAGTCTCTCACTGAAAATGGGAAAACAGGCTGGGATTGATACTGTTGGAGAGATGGGCGTGCTGCTCATTTCATTATGGTCTTGATGCCAGTCTCTGCTGAGTGATTAGCTGTCTTGGTAACTGATGGTCCAGCACAGAGTGCCTGTGTGTAGCATACTATGCAATGCCGGATGGCACTTTTCCAGGTATCGAGTGCAGCTTATTTATTGGTGCGCGGTAAAATGCTGGGTTGAGACATTCCTGCATTTATGGGCATACACCTTCCTCCCTCATTCATAATGGATAGAAAAAACAGGCAGTTATCTATGGCCCTTTAGGACTATTATTCAGGCTTTGCATATGGGAGCCATTAATAAAACGGAAGTGCCAATGAGCGTCCCACCTAAACGGCATCTTTGTTCACGGTTGTTACATCTCTTTAAGATGGAGTTTGCAGAGAGCATAAGTGGCCACTGGGAGTGACACACTGTACTGCTTCTCTCTCAAAACCTTAAAATTTTTGGTCAAATTGCATCCTCTTACTAAGGATTTACTTTTAGTAGCATTAGCTTTACAGGACAAATCCGGATGAGATGGAATCAGGTAAAATGCTCTGACAACAACATACCCCATGACCAAAAGCGTAAGGAACATGTCAGGTAAGATTTTTTTATTGAGATTCTCTTAATGAGTGACCACTCTGAAGTGATGCATTCTTTGTCTGTGCATTTGTGTTACAGCTTTCATGGTTAAAGCTTTTGTTGGTTTGGTGATACTCTACTCTGATTCCATAGAGATTAAGGGCAAAACAATTTCTGATTTTACAATCGAATCCTTTTAGTGCTCTGATTTTGATTTCCCAGATTCCCGCTGTATTAAGCAGCTGCACATTAAAATCAAGATTTATCTCATGGACCACAGTTCTGTACAGTGCAGTACTTTTTCCATGAAGGGGTTTGGGGGAGGTAAGGCTGTAATCTTTTTGAGCTCCTCTATATAGGTTAGTAGTTATTAGGAGATGAGAGATTGTGTGTTTGGAGCCCTTTTCCCCCGCTGGCGCTGGTGCTGGGTGGTGGACTCAAGCGTAGAGATTACATTTTCATTACCTCTGCACAGGGCCTGAGCGGCGAGGCACGTGTCTGCCAGGCTGTGACAGAGGGGCGCGTGCGATCGCCTCACTGGCCAACCCGCGCTCCTATCATCCAGGCACGTTTCCGGGATCCGCCGTAGGGCATCGGAGTACGAGGTCAGTGGGGGATGAATCAAATCACTGGAAAAATTATCCGGTGTTCCGGAACTTTCTGGGGCTCCCATAGCCCACTCAAGGCCAAGAGGAGATAAGCTGCTCCACAGAAGACATTATCTGAGTTCACAATTCACCTTTAACCAACGGCTGCTATGAGCTATATTCAATTGTAAATATTCCCCCTAGAACATTTACATGAGAATGAAAATACCATGCTGGGTGCAAACTAACAATTAGTGTCCTAAGTTATTATATTGAAGATTGGAGGCTTCCTCACCTAGTACTATACTTGATAATAACAATAAGATGCAGGGTATTGTCTATTCACCTATGGGTTTGACCTCTGATGGACACTGAGAGTGAGGGGCTGAGGTTTCTGCGCTGGGAAGATTCTCGCTCATGCTCATTCTTCCTCTCCACTGCTTCACACTGGGAATTACCACCAGGACTAATAGAGCAGAAGAAGCCTTTCCCTTGAGCCCGCTAGCCCCTATGCCTACAGCCCCCTCCGTCCGCCCTTTCTCTTTCTTTCACTCATGCTCTCACGTTCTCACGTGTCATGTCGCTCAGCCCTCTTCTATCCCATAACCTCAGCACCTGAGGCACACAATACCCAACGCTTCTGCAGCTTCTGATTGGTTTATATGCATCCATCATTGACATATACCTCCAAAATATTTTGTTACTATGTGATGAGAATGCAAGGTATGATTTGCATATTCATCAAGGACATTAGAGGGCGCTGAATTGCTTACCTCTGCACAACTGCGCCAATTTATTCATTTGAAGTATTTAACACTGTGGCACCTTTTGAAGCTTTCGCTTGCAAATTTAAAGGTGCTCCTTCAAAGTGCCAGGATTCTCAATGAAGCAGAGGGGAGGAAAGGTGCTCCTACCAGCTCAATTTCTCCATAATCAGTGTGGCTGCCAGACCTCACTCCCATGATGCACAAAGGTCCCGCCCATTACACTGTCAGGTGACACTTGGAAATGTCACATGAAAAACAATAATACATTGGTCTTCACTTTCTCTGACCAAAAGCATTGACTATTACTGAACATGTTGTATATACAATTTTTTGCATATTTTTTGTATAGTCTGACTTTTTCAGTTCATTATTCTTACTAAGTTTATTATTTATTCTTATTTTTGTATTTTTTTACAATGATTTTTTTTTACTTCTACTCTGCAAAGCCGCAGAGCCTGCACACAAGTTTTTCCCTAAAATACTGTCAAAAGTATAACAATGTGATAATAACAAATCTTGCTTGCTTACTTGCTATTTAAACCAAGACACCAGACCTGCCTTCCCTCCAGGCAGGCAGGGTCTGGAGAATTTTCTCCCTCTCGCTACACATTTTCCTCATGCTCAGCAAGGATATGGGGGCATTAAGAATGGTATTTTATGGCCTCACCTCGTGCACGGTGTTGCCCCTGTCAGCGTTACGGGACATGACAGAATCGAGTTAGGCAGCATGTCTTGGCACGTCAGAGGCTTTTGAGGAGAGGTGACAGAGTGAGTCACTGGCCTGACCCTCATCTGTCATCTCCCGAGCATTCTGCACACGCATAGCTCCATGCACTGTCCCTGTCCAGGACACCGCCACAGGGGCCACGGCCAGCTCACTTCCAATCTCAGTCATAACAGTTTGCTCCTTCTTCACACAATACTTCTACGCACAAATGTATGCTTATGTGAACACATATACACACACACACAAGTGCACACACACACATGCCCACATGCACACACACATGCGTACACATGTGATCACACACAGACACACACATGCACGCACGCATGCAAACACACACACACACACACACCCACATATTTCTCCACACCCTAGTTACCATGCACGATACAGTGAGTCACTGTTGTATAGATAGCATATTTGTTATGTCTGTCTTACTTTTTCCTTGCACGATGCAGCACAACAAAGCCTGACAATGGCCCAGCGGAGACTAAACAGGCTCCCAGGGTCTTCAGGAGTGTTTTGGGCGGCTCCTGCAGGGTGCACATCTCCCTGATGACCCTCTCTTAGTGGTGGCTTCAGAGACATCACTGTCAGAGACACCATCTCCTGACTCCGCAGAGCAGTGTAGATGCTGACTAGCTCCATCATCACAGAGACACAGCTTCTGGCCAGTCTGCAGCAGACACCTCTCACGAGTCATCCCACACACCCCACCCCCCCATCCCTCCCGCCAGGACTGGCGACCTGGGTGACAGCCATGACAGCTGGGCCAAAGGGACTTTAATTGAATTCGCCTGAATCGGTCGCGCTGATGTCTGAGAGATATCCTCCACCTCACCCCTCACTGTGTGTGCAATAGGATTGCCGCCCTTGAGTCAATTGACCTACTTGTGCTTTGGATTGGAACAGGGGAAGAAATAAAGATAAAACACATTTCATTACTCCAATTGGAAAGCTAACCAAGCACTGTAACTGAGAGCTGGGACAGCAGAAGCAGAACTGGTATAAACTCAGATCTGGTTCCATTTGCTGTAATCTTCTTTCTTTTGTTTCATTTTCCTTTTTTATTCAAACTTGTATGCAAATGGCACAGCCTTGTTTAAAATAAAGGCTGAGCAGAGCATCTGTTTAAGTGGTGAATTCTGACCAATCCCGAATCAATTCCACATTTCAGGTAGAAACAAATGTGTCCAATGAGAGCACACGTTGCTGCATCTCCATTCCCTTCCAATCTCCCTGTTTTCCCCCCAAGCTGTTTATTGATCAAAATACAGACAGGAGGATAAATAAATCATTAATAATAAATAAAACATGCTCTGCATTGCCGTGTTGGGGGAAAGCTGGACTGATGCTGATAGGTGCAGCTCCAGTGTTACTGAGGAGCACACATCTCTCCCACAATGCAGCAGGAAGTGCAGGCAGACCACCACCAGCTGCCAATAGCCCTGAGAGGCCAGTGAAACGGACACTCTCTGGGGGAGAATAGCAATGTTTTCTGAAGGCAATGGCTACAACAGTGGACCAGATCAGAGAGTAGGTTACAGGATTAATGCTTCATCTCCCTGACAAGCACCCATAGAAAAGATGTGGGACCTTATTATGAGCATCACATTTGTGTATTGCAATATCCGTCTTCCAGTTTAGTAACATCACTATATGCACACTAACATATATGTGAAATATTCTTTATTTTATGTGTATAGTATGGAAACATGACATACAGTCACTGTATGTAGTTTAGAAAGTGCACTTACAATAGCAGTACAAAAGCATTTATCTACAAAGCACCTCCCATGTATCATGTTCAACTACATTTTACTGCACGTCCCATTTAAAAGGGCAAGGTAACAAATACAAAAGCAATAATAAAAAGAATTGTAGCATAGCAACACATTAAATCCAAATGAGGACTTAATGTTATTGTTTATTGAAATATAGTTGTAGAATGCTGGACACCGGATCCAATAAAATCCTGTTCCATATTAATGAATTAGACAGAGAACTGATACAGGTAAATATATGCTACATGGACTGACATCCACAGTACTGTACAAACTCTTTTTTTCTCTGGAAATCCAAAGCAAACACCCCCTGGAGCTGCTGTATTATGCTATTAAACAGTGTCATCCATTTTAATGTACCACTGTATCAGTCCTCAGGCACTTCTATTATATGAATTCTGAAATAACAGGAAAGTCTGTAACATTTATAAACACTCGAAAATCCGTCTGTGCTGAACAAATATCACTAGAGGAGAATGTCTGAAGCCCAACCGAACTTCTATGACTCATACTCTATAAACATATGGTGCAATTTTAAAATCTAACAGTCTCTCGCTGTCTTTCTTATTTAAATTCTGAGCAGGCATTGAACAAATGGTATTCTAAAAAGTGAATGCAGCCGAAGTGGCTTGAAGAGGAACGACCGGGTGGATTGGAAGGGGGAGGAATTATCGTGGAACATTACAAACAGTACAACAGGGTTACAGGTCCACAAAATCTGTGCAGAGCAGCAGGTATGATCCTGGGACCTGAGTTATTAAATGTTTTAATTAACAGGCAGCGTCTGGGGATGCCGCAACCGCAGAGAAACACAAGCACACCAGCCTTTGTCTGTCCAGGCCTGATTTAAGAGCTCATGAACTTATGGTGCAGTATTCTCCGTGTTCCCACGCAGCACTCCTAAATTAAAACTGCGAGCGCAAATGCCAACACCCACAGGGATAATATCTCCCATGAGCTCCTGGTCCCTGCAGGCCAAGGGCTGCGGGCTGCAAGATGACATCTCACACTTTTTCTCTGTTTGGTAAACAAATGACCGAAAGTAGAAAAATGTCAGCATTTTCAATCCCCTCTCCCATGTGTGCGATCGTGTGAGAAACTTGGACTTGCTTCCTCCATTCAAACCTGGAGCACAGCGAACCTGGGTAATGCAAGCTCCACAGCTGGACAGACTCACAACCAGGCAAGGACTCAGGCAGACAAGAGAGCATCTCTCTCTCTCTCCCTCTCTCTCTTTCTCTCCTGGTCCAGTGCTCTTCTCTCTTTCATTCCGTCAGACAGCACAATAACAAACATGTTGCCCCTCCTCAGTCTCCAAGAATCCCAGAGAGATGGAGGGATAAAACACTCCAAAATTCACACAGCAAACTCCCTTAACCACAATTCAATGTGAATGACACTCTCCCCAAAAGTGTGGCTATGAGAGGTATTGCCATTGAAGTCTGTGGTTTTTTCCCACTTCTTTATTTATATTAATATATTTTTGTCCTTTAGCTTACCAGAAAATCCCATAGAGATGAAAACCACAGGACCCTTGGTCAAGTGGAATCTGACATACAGCACACAATTTTAAAGACATATATTCAACAATCAGGCATGGTTTTTTTAAAAAAAATAACCTCGAACACAGGCCTACATTTGATTTAATAATGAGAGCAGGGCTCAGGCAGAGGTCAGGACCAGTTCAGTAATGAGCCGCATCATTCAGGCTGTTAAGCCCTCATTTAAAATTAGCTGCACGGCACAGTGGGGGCGGGGCCACAGGGCATGTCGCGCTGCTGGTGGCACACCGTGCGAGAGCGGAAAAGTGAAACGTGACAGCCATTCCTATCATCGGGCCAAACCCCAGCAGGGTGCCAACCAGGCATCAGAGCCGGGGTGGGCGGGGGGGGACACACGGGAAAGGAGAGGGAGGGAAGTAGAGAGAAATAGAGAGAGAGAACCATTTACATGGGTAAATGTGTTTGTGTTAGGGACGGGGAGTGTTATTGTCTTTGTTTATTGTTATTTGTATTTTAGCAACACAAGATTATCTTGGCATGCCAATAAAGCACATTTGGTTTGAAAATTTGAATTTAATTGAGAGAGCGAGGGAGGCAGGACCTGCCCTCTGTAAAGCTCAAAGATAAAGATATAGGTATGCAACAGAGCACAGAATTCATACATCTCCGCAACTGGACTACAGTTAGGCTTTATAACCAAAGAATGAACACCAGTGCCAGTATACATTTGCATTCCCTCAGGGTTATTGATTCAAAAAAGATAGATGGATGATGGGTCACTTCTCTGGAAATTCTGCATCCTGTTAGTTCTGGGAAATCAGTCACCCACCTATCCACTGCAATAGAAGCAATCACTTAGGCAGTGCCTCAGGGTAACTCTATTATTTCTCTGCTGTTGTCTGTAAACTCTTTCACACACTGGTCACAACCAGACAAATACTAATTTGAAGTGTATTCCTGTTTGTTTTCAGAATAATCACAGCTGATACTCAAGGGACATCGATATTCATAGCGCAATGATACAGGTTTAGCTATGCAGAAATGTAAAGCTCTCTCTGGAGTTCCACAAGAAGCATTATAGCGAACTAAAGAAATGAGTTAAGTAGTGACAGCGAGCACACTGGTATATCATCTTGACTGAAAGTGATTGTTCATCCACATGAAAGGCATGTCGCCGGCACTGTAATGCTGCAGGCCTTCAGAGCAACGACAGTGTGTGTGTGTACATATTTATACAGCATATGTTCCCAATATGACAAAACAATACAACTCTGAGAAGTGAACAAAAATGGATATTACACTATTACCCAGGAATGTTCCATGAAAATTAACCTCAACCTTCATGGAAAAAGTGCATTAATGGTGCAAAAGATGAATTAAGCATCATAATGCTACCTTACAGACTGGTCATAGTCAAACAGTTCAAAAATAACACCACCAGACACAAGGTTAATAGAAAATCCAATTTTATAGCACTCATCAACTGAAATGTGCAGTGCTTTTCCCTTTTTGATTCAGCCCGAGGTCTGAACATGACCGTTATCTCTCACAGGTTCGGTCAATGTACCATAATGCACTTCAGAGTCACCAGAACCAGCTGAGGTCAGATCCTCATGGAGAGCAAAAGAGGATCATCTCCAAACGGCTTTTCTCCATAAGGAAAGTGAAGGATGGATTAGCAGAGGGTGATGTAAGTGCAAAACCTTCTGAAAAGTGCTGACACACGCCAGAGCTGAGCAAAGGGGAACTGTCACAGCTGGAGAGTCATCTAGAGCACCCCTGCTTTTGGAAAGCAGAATACTGTACAACGCATACAGTATGAGCAGAAAAAACTCAACAGCTCTGCTG
Organism: Albula goreensis; assembly: GCA_022829145.1. NCBI lineage: Eukaryota > Metazoa > Chordata > Actinopteri > Albuliformes > Albulidae > Albula > Albula goreensis. The sequence continues at coordinate 9,666,524 of CM040753.1, read as the reverse complement.
GCATGTGGACCATGGGGACTACAGATCTGAACTTGCACAAGGATCACTAACAGATTTCCACATTTCACAAAGTCTTGCCCTGACCCCCTCTCTGTCTGTCTATCTGTCTTACTCAGCTTACTTAGCATCTGGTTCTGCTGCAGCAGCACCTCTGTCTCTCTTTCTCACACTCATTCATTCTCTCTCAAGTTGGCTGCATATCCCAAAGTGCACCCTCCGTTGATTCAAAGGGGTTTATGTGGGTATTGCTTAACTTCAGCTTCTTCCGCTGCAAATTTGTTTGACAGTCTATGCCCATACAAGGTCTCTCGCAGAATCAGAGCTCTTGTCATAAACTGCGCTGCATCTGTTTTCCATTAATTTCACAAAGCACTTTGAGATTAACTTTTTAAATAGCTTTATATAAAAACAAAGTTTATAATAATAATAATAATAATAATATTGTTCTTTAAGTAGTTATTTCTCCTGCTTTTCAGTTGTTTTGGTGCACCCCTTCTCCAAGTTTATTGAAGGAATGGTTTTGTCTGCTCTCTCCGTCCATGGTCACTTCCTCTCCATCCCCACCCTGCCTCTCCTCTGGCCACCACATGCTCCCAGGCTGTTGAATGGTTCTCACACAGATTGGCTTCCGGTCGCTGACAGCTAGGAGCAGACGGACTTGCCTGGTCTGCCACTGTTTACCCTGCTGCGCCTTCTGTGCCTTCTTGATCTACGTCATGCCCTCGCTGGCCCTGGCACCTCCGGCCATGACATCATCATCATCATCATCATCATCATCACCTCAGCTGTGCCACGGTGCCAACACCAATCCACAAACACTTCAAATTACCAGGGCGAGAGGGTGGGAGTCACACTTGTTAATGAGATGTATGGCTGGCGCTTTGTTTATGGAGATATTTTTTATCATCCTCCCCTCGGCTGCCAGTTCATTATTACAGACACACCATGCCAGGGAAGCAAGAGTGCAAGACATAAATACACACACAGCAACAACAAACAAACAATTGTGACAAAGTGATCTATGGGCACTCCACAAAAGAAAACTGTGTCCTTAATGAATGTTGCTGTCAGTGTGTGGAGCGCAGCCCCCGGGAGGATGGGATATTCACCCCCACTCCCCACCCGCCCCTGCCCTCTGGTCACCCCTTGCTCCAATGGCACAAGAATAGATCATTCCCAAGACAAGAGATGAGCTCTAGGTCACCTCCTCTGCCTCGCCCCCCCTCCCTGCCCCCCCAACCACTGACAGACTCCCACAAGCACGGTCTGCTTTCTCTGTTCACTGGTGGGGAATATTTCCACAATGCGACCAATCAGTGCAATATTTGGGTTTATAATTAGAGTGGAACATGCTGTTCTCTCCTGGCCCCTCTGACTCTGTGCATCTCCTGAAGGAGTCAAGCCGGGGCCCCATGGGGAGGAAGGAGGGGGAGAGGGCCTGGGACCAGTTCAGCTGCTTCCCTTCCGAGGACACATTATTCCCTTTAGATTCCAGACCGATACAGGCCATGCAGTAGATAATGGCCTCACCAAGTTTGCACTCTCCGATTCAGTGCTTTCTTTCATAGGGCTCCAGGACAAGTTCTCCACAGCACGAGAAGTCGGCGGCTCTGGAATGTAAGGTCGGTTGTGCAGCACAATAAGTCAACAGGATGCTGTTGTGTGTTTATAAAAGAGCTGGCCTGGGCTGGAGAGCGATGGGCATTTACTGCAGTCATTCTCTTGGGTCTGGTACAGTGGGGTTCCTGGCTGCCCCACTCTTAACCCCAGCAGACCCATCCACACGCACTCACGTCAAGCGGGTGATGAACGCCCGCTGCAGGAGCCATGGGTGCCCCACTCTTTCCTGGATCCATTGTTCCTGAGTAAGGAATTATGGGATGTTTTTAGAAAGCTCAGCAAGGAAAGTGGAATATCACAGGACGGGTTGTCCTGGTTGTCGGGGGAGAGGAGACGCCAGACTTTGAAACACGGCTGGCTGCGGGGCCATCTCCAAAACTCCTATTGGAGGGGCATCATCGGAGGAGACGCATGACTGCCTCGCTCGGACTAACGGCTAATTCAGCTGTCATCTCACACTGCACGCTGACACTAACTGCTTCAGACCGGCTCTGGTGCGCACGCAGCCCGGGGAAAGCTGGAATGGGAGCAAAGTTTACTGCAAGGTTTTTGGAAGAATGTTCAAGAATATTTGCAAACCTCCACTAGTCTATAAACTCATTCACAATTAAGTCCACGGATGTATGAGGGTCTAAGTAAGAGCAAACACCTGTCTCTTTGGAGAAATGTAAAGCGTTGATGGAGGAAAAGACAGAAAAGAAGTTCTTCCCCTCATTAATCATATTTCATCATATTTCATATTCCATCATGTAATGGTAATGGTAATGATACAGCTGTCCTTCATTTTCATCAAAAGTGTCCTCCATCCCAACATATATTACAATAAAAACGCCCTCTTTATCAGGCCCTTTATCACCATTAGTCTCACTGATCCCTATCCGTATAAAGGTAAGGCCAGATTGTGCTGTCCTACTGGTGCCAAAAGCCAAAGCCTGTGGAGTCACCAAAGGGAGGAGACACAGCAGATGAACTCCTGTGGCATTTCATCTGAAGACGCTTGCCACGACTGCTGTGCTTTCATCCCTCTCTCTTTCTTAATCTCCCCCTGTATCTCTCTACCCCATTGTCAGATGCTTCCCTCTTTCTCCTTTGTCTGACAAAGACCAGATCCCAAATGTCAAGCTCATAGGGAAGGCTTATCGGGCTCCTCTGAGATAGTGATCCAGAACACCTTCACTCAGACAGGAGGTTCATGTGCATGTACACACACACACACACACACACAGACACACACACATGCACAAACACACACACACACACACACACCTACACACACACACACACACACACACACGCACAAACACACACCTACACATACACACACACACACAGACACACCCACACACACACACACACACCTACACATACACATACACACACACACATACACATTGCACACATACATGCACATACACAAACTGTGATGCAGATTAACTGACCATGAACCCCCCCCCCACCCCCCTCCACCCCCACCCCCACCCCCACCCCGTCTGTGCAGTTTGTGAGGTCATAACTGAAAAACATGCCTGCCCTTATCTAATATCCCACACATTCTCACTGTCCAGACTGGAGTGCCTCTGCAGTGTCTGCTTAGCATAAAGATTCTTAACAATTCAGCAAGGTCACTACAGTTCTCAAAGATGACAAAAACATTTTCTATTAATATTCAAAGGTGCCAGCATTCTCCCCACAAGCCATGAAATACAAACAACAGGCTTGAGAGATAATTTTGTTTTGTTTATGTGTTAATGGAAAAATAAATTCATATTTGCAGTGAAAAGCCCATTCACTGCTGTGATACTGATGTCTTATGAGAATCATGAGAAAATCAGTGACGCACCTGGAGAGGAATGAAAAATATAGAAATGAAAACAAACAAGCTGAAGTGGGGCTGAGTCATACACATTAGAGGCCATCAGTGACCAGGCACAGCACTCTCTGATCTGGCCCCGGGGAATCCAGGGAGCAGAGAGCAAGGGGGGAGGGATAGACAGAGAGAGAAAGAGAGGGAGATGGAGGTAGATGAAGGGGGGAGTGAGAGGGAAGAGGGAAAGAGAGATACAGGATGAAGGAGAAAATCACCCAACAGCTGATCTCCCCAAAACAGTAGCCTCAAATTGTGCTGAGACCAGACAAACAGGTGCAGAGTCAAGTTTAGCATTACACACCTTTGTATGCAGCACATAGCATCTGTTCTCACGCAGCCTTTTGAAGGACTGAAAGCAGCAGCAGAAGAAAAGGCTTTCCAATGAGATCACACAGCCTCAAGACAAATGTGTGAGAGTGAGTGAATGTGTGAGTGTGTGTGTGTGTGTGTGTGTGCATTCATGAGTGTGTGTGTTCATAAAAACAGGGACTGTGGAGAAATTCATTCTTCCTGCATGAGCCTCTGAAACTACCTATCATAAAGGTTTGTAGTCATCACCTGTCAAACACCATCAGCCTCTCTCTCAGGAGGAGGGTGAGTGAGTGCGTCTGTGGGGGGAGGTGGGGGGTGGCTGAGATAAACTTGCCTCCTTAGACAGGCATTTCAGATATCATTTTTCTCAGGAAACATTCCTGGTACCGCACACAGCCGAGGGATTACAGGAGCTCTTACGGGATGTCTATTTAAGGAGAAAGAATCCCAGCAGCTCTGGAGGGTACAGAGATGGTGAATTTCTTCAATAACACAAAAGACAATGATTTTTACAGCTACTCATATTCGAGCAGTTTCTAGTAAAGGATCAAAGTTCACAACTGTAACACGAGACCTCTAAAATAACAATGCTACTGAAGAAATGAGGAGTCTTACAACGAGCACATGAGCAGCTAGGGATGGCTCTGGTGTAATGTTTACAATAACAGTACAATTAATGCTACACTCACCTAGTTACAATTACCCTCTCGGTTAAAATGATGAAATATTCACAAGAATTATATATTTTATAAGACTTATTGTTAATGCTGCAGAATTTCTGAAGTATAACACTGGCAGTTGAATTGAGCTGTAAACAGAAACTATATAAGGATTTATGCTGCTGTGAGAACTTAACAAACACACTGATGATAAAGTAATGATTTTCAAAATCGTCACCTAAGGCAATTATTCAGTTATAGATTTGTTTACTTATTCATGAATTTTCTCAACAGGTGTCCTTATGCAGGGGTTTTCACATACCTCATATTTTTATTCATACCATAAATACTGCTACTTAAGTACTTTCTGGTTGGGTAACGTGGTTAACTATGGTCTGGCACTATTACTCATCATCAGGTGGATGCACTTAATATTCTCCTGCGTTGTTAGTTGCTCTAGGATGGTGTCAGCTGAATGACTGTAATGTAATGTAATGTAATGTAATGTAAATACTGATTAAATTCTTGATTGTAATTGGTGAAGGTTCCAGTGACACAAAACTGTTCGACAGTCCATGTAAGATTAACACATTTCATATCAAGTAACACACTAACAATAATACTACAAAAACATTGAATAGCAGAGTTACTAATTTTGTCATAGTTTTGACATTATTGAAATAAAGTACTTCAGGCTTTGCAGCTCTACGCTCCATTTTTCACACATTATCAGTTCTTCTGGTTAGATATTCACCATGGTGCTTCATGCTAATTATCTCACAACAGGAAAACCAAACCTAGAACTAAAAATACCAAGTTAAAATGTTCAGTGTATAATTACTTTGCATCATAACACTTAAAACCATGTGATTTGTGTGAACTAAAAGACAGATGGGACAGATCTGGTGAAGATTTATCACAAAAGAAACCTCAATGAAGGAGTTTTACTGAAACGTTTCATCCATGCAATTACACATATAAAACATTCCTATCTGATGAGTTGCAGCATGACACTGTTCCAAACTCAGCTGTGTGTGATATATTTACCTGATTACATAGCAACATTTGCAGTTGTTTCGAAAACACAGTACAGAGCAGTCATCAATTTAACAGCATATTCAATGCCTCTGTAAGGCGACTTCCCAAGATTAAAATCATTATGGGTTTTGAAATATGCATTAGCTGGTTAATTGCTCCAAGCTCACACAAACCCATTCCAGTTAAATGGCTATTGGCTGTCTCTTCACCTCACTGTGGGAATGACCAATGGGTGTTAATTCTACCAGAGCTCTGCTGCAGCATCTTTATGTGCCCTTGGAAACATGATATTTTTTCAAAGTGCTCACAGATAAAAATCTAAATCATGTCATTCAAGTTTGACATGCACATCTCCAGCATTGTAACATAACATTGAAAAAACCCCTAGATAAGGCTAAAGATCCAAAAAGAACTTAATATTGACACTCAGAAATTACAATGATGACTGACAGGGATGAGCATATGCATGCTAAGATGCTAAACATTACTGCTACTTTTCTATTTTCATAAGTGTGTGTGTGTGTGCGGGGTGGGGGGGGGGATCAGCAGACCCTCATGGATGTTGTGTCTTGCCAGTCTATTTTCAGCATGTACACTAAGTGACAACACTGGGTCAGTATACAGGTGCTTGTATACCTCTGCCCCCTCTGTGGGCACTCTCTATCTCAGAGGCAGAAAATAGCCAAGGGCTATTTAGTTTTATAAACATGGCCTATTTACGTCTGCATATCTCTCCTTTGTTTTGCCTCCATTGTCAAGTTGAGCTGACGAGAGAGGTTTGAGAGGTATCGCTGAGGCCTGACCGGCAAGCCTTGCTTCACCTTTTTTAAACTTACACCCTAAGCGGACTCTGGGGGATGGGGAGGGGGGGGCTGCTTTTGTTTTCCCCTGTAACTGAATGCCAGGTTTGAAAGGCCTCCAAATCAAGCCTGGAATTGGACAAAGATACAATTCCATGGCTACATGAAAAATCTACATCTGCGATATGTCAGACCTTGGAATGGACCAGCCCACGCGTTTGTCTGCGTGAGCCTACCGTGGTTTGGCATCTGGAAAAAATGACTACTTTTCCCAGCTGGGAGAAAGATCTGTGAAATTGGAATGCTGACGTCACGACTCGGCACAGACAGCTCGGCATCTCCCAACACCTCCTGTCACCGTGGCTACGTGTCTTCAGTGGAACACAAGGCTCTGTCACCATGCCAACCCTAAATGGAGCATGCACAAAAACGAAAAAGCAAAAATAAATAAATAAATAAATGGCTTGCTGGCCTCATTCCTGTCAGGGCTAATGAGGCCTGGGTGTGATGTCCTATCCTCCTCCCACACCCCACCCTTTCCCTCTCCCCACAAGGGCAGACCTGATGCCTATCATGGCCCCAGATCCATTATCCATTTTACTTCCTGGCAAAAACCTGTGACCCCTGATCTGAACCCCCTATTCAAAGGTCAGCTGCCAAACAGAAAGATCAATTTCATGATGCAATTGCATTAATGAAAGCAAATTTTCAATTAAAACAATTCTGAACCCACTGGTGAAGTTGCATTGAGCGAGGCACAAATAAAAGCTTAAGTCTAACTGGCTTATATAGATCACAGGTCATAGGTCTTTCAGCATAGGGCCATATTACCTATCAATGCAAATCCACAACTGTAAGTGTGAGGAATCACGGCTCTTTCAACGGGCCATTTCTACTTCCCTCCATCAGCTCACATGAGGCTGTATGGTGGACCACTGCATGTTCTAAATGGAAATTAAGCTGTTGGTGAGAGTTGGCTGTTTACCCCGTCTCAGGTTACAACAGGCTTTACAAAGAGAGAATCCCGGATACACAGAAATTCACTTTCACTCTCCAGCCTTCCATGGCAATATCAGTGAATCTAATCCACAGCGTGTGCTCTGAGGCACACCACTCACAGCCCTTATCTTTGATTTCTTATAGTTTTTCTCAATACAGTAGTGGTGCTTTCAGTTGGATCCTAGGGATTCTGTAATGTGCGTGATCAGTGAAAACCTTGAGCTCATTCTCTCAGAATCACTATGATGTACCTTCTGAGTGCCGCGAGAAGCAAAGGACCCATTTAAAGCCACCGGGTCCAGTGCTGCCTTCTGTCTACTGTCCTTCTTTGTTTGTTTGGTAATTATCTATCTTCTTTGACAGGCTTTCATAATACCCTCTAGCTAATGGACTGATTTTCACTTCCCTCATCTCATTAAAAAGGACTTCAGATATCTGTCTCCCTTCTGGATAACAACAGGCTATAGCATGTGTGCAAATGCACACACATACACACACACATGCACACAAGCGCACACATATGCACATGCACAGATCACACACATACACACAGAGAAATGCATGCATCCATACACAGGCATGCATGTACAAGTACATGCACACACACCAACCAAGGGAAATGCATACATGTATTCACACATACATACAACTGTGCATGTACATACACCCACAGGCCCTAACTTATTAAAGCTAATTCATGCCTAATATCAGGTGATACACAAATAAAGCAATTCAAACAATCACTGGATTGAAAAAGGCAGCAGAAAATTAATTTTATAACACTCAAAATTATACCATTCTGCAGTTCTTTCACCTCTGAAAAACTGCCTCAAAGAGATTGCAGGGGAAAGTACAGCACTAAAGACTGAAATACTGAGGTCTGTGTTGTTTTTAAAGATTAACTCTGGTCAGGCACACTGATATCACCTCTACAGAAATTCAACACTCCACTAATAAACATTGGCTCTGTGTCTAAGCAGTACTGATTTACACTTCCTGAATATAGCTACGCAGATCTATAGCCACCCCATTCCACTGACAGTTAAACGATAAGTAAGCCCTGTACACCTGCCGATGCCAGTGTTTACACTTTCAAAGACACCACACTGCAGTTCCTGAAAACCTCAGCACTATGGAAACAGACAAAATAATCACCCCAACATACAGTACAGTGGGAATATACAAGCTGGAAAATTCAATCAAGCAATCAAAACCAAGTGACCAAACAACCATTTTCTCAAAATGAATAACCTGAGAGATGCGCATCACCGGAGACAGACACATGGACCTCTTGACAGACGGACAGAGCCCCCGCACATAGCCATCTCCCAGCCCCTCATGCAGGGTGCTCTTACCGGTGGTGGAGTGCAGACTCTCCAGGCTCCAGTAATGGGATAGGACCCCTCGCAGACTGCCCCCTCCACTGCCCCCCATGCCCACACCGGGGCTGCTGTCGGAGTCTGACCCGGGGGAGAGACCCGAGCTGCCGCTGCCACTGCTGCAGCTGCCCCCGGGCAGGGGGACGGCTGTCTCTGCGCTCTGGTGGGTCCGCATGTGTCGCACGCTGCCAGCCCCCGACCGGCAAGCTGTCTGCTCCTCTAGCTCTGAGCGCCTGCTTAGACTCTGTCTCTCTCACAGGCTGCAGCAGCACCTCTTTGCTCTCCTCTCCTCTCGCTCACACTCTCTCTCCACGCTCTCGCTCTCTCTCTCTCTCTCTCTCACTCTCTCCCTCAGACACACGCACACGCATAAACACTGCCACAGACTGACATCACTGGGGGTCCTCTAAGGGGGGACTCAAGAGCTGCTGGATTAAAAGCCACAGCTGCCGAAATCTGCTCCAGCTGCCCAGTCCTCCTGGGAACAGAAAGAGTCCCCCTCATCTACCACTGCCAATACCCCCCCCCTGCTCTGTCTAAAGCAGAGTCCCTCATGAAGGAGGGGATGTTAAAGGGTAGTTGAAATGAAATTTTCAGATAAGGAAATTTTGAGATACGGCTTCCCGTGTATGACAGCTAGTGGCCAGAGAGGGACTGTATACCACGACATAACCTGCTCAGACCTAGCCACAGAGAGCTTTGGACGCTTCACTGTGTGACTGAACACCAGCATACCACTCAAACCCCATCTCATAAAGTAATGAGAATTGAGGAGGCCTTTCACATAAATTCATATTTCTACACAGTGCACAAAAGCCAGCAACACCACCTGTTCACCTCCTTACTGTATCACTACAAAGTATTTATAAAAAGTGGTTTATTTATAACAAGTTTTCCACTGCTTTTTGATTCTGTGTCTATCTATCTTCCCTGAGTACAGCAACTTCTTTGTCAAAGGATTGCATTAGCAAATGTCGAATACAGTTTGTTTAAAATATGAGAAGATGATTTAAGACACAAGTTAAACCTGAACAAACATTTAGACTTTAAAATCCAGTTTCCACAGCCGCACCCACACTTTTACCACAAAGGACATAAATAATGCAGGAACATGGAAAAGGACAGGAACCAGGGAACTTAAGAGAAAATTCCTGAGATTCCAGCTATGACAGGCTAACCCCCAGCTGCCCTGCCTGGTTAACAGCTCCACACACACAAGGGATTCAAGAAATACATGCCAAGAGTAACATGAAACTATTACAGGAATTGTTCTGTAATAACATTCTCAAACCTGCACATCTGCATTCATGAAAGCCTCAAATTAAAGCTTTCCCAAACATGCCAGAAAACATCTGACAGCCAGTTCACAAATCACACCCAGACGCAGGAACTCAAAAACCCAATCCAGTCTGTGCCCAATTTAAAACATATAAAAACAACTAAAACAAAACAATATTAATGAATGACTGTGCTGTGAGATTGATGCAATAATGTTATGAAGCACCAGCTCTAAGCATAATAAAATGTATAAATAGAATCATTTGGGAAATTTTCAAATTCTGTGATGAAGAGCCGTTGCATTCATTAAACTGATAAGTGCCACACTCAGACTTTGCATAGTCATAGGGGAGAGACAATTTCTTCACACTTAAGTTGGGAGAAGGAGACAGAAATGGTTTCTGATTGATTGTACAATGAAAACGGCCACAGGAGGATGCACAATGGGGATCCCCTGGGCATCATCACAAGGACAGAAACACAACCCCCGAAGTGAGGTCTGGCTTTTGCAAAGTATGCTGAGACTATCTGCTCTAATACTGTAACACATAACAGACTGTTGCAAACACTGTGATTGACACTGGGGACTGCGCTCATTCTTACAGTATGCAGAGAAACTTGCTGCAATGCATCAAATGTGACAATTGTAGAGACAAATAAAGAAATCAAAAGGTACATTGATCTGGGTCTGCATGCTTTGCCCTTTATGAAGACAGGGTGAACGGAGTGAGGACAGCAGAGCTCATAAACACTGCAGAAATCTTTGTGGAAAAACCGAAAAAGCTCTCAGAAGAGGTCAGTTTGGAGACCTCATTAAATGTGTCTTTTGATTCAACTCTTGGCGTTCAATTAACAAATGAAATCTGATTGAACTGGCAGCATCTGGTGTGTGACCATTGACCTCACTTAGACAATACGCATTGTGTGGTTTGTGTATTCTGTGTGCGTGCATGTGTGTGTGTGTGTGCTTATGCATGTTTTTGTATGTGTGTGTGCACTTGTGAATTTGCGTGTTTGTGCATGCATGTGTCTGCTTGTGTGTGTTTGTGTGTGTGTGCGTACGTATGTTTGAGTGTGTATGTGTGTGTGTGTGTGTGTGTGTGTGGGGGTGTGCTTCTATGTGTACATGTGTGTGTGTGCGTGTGTGTGTGTGTGTGGTCAGAATATAGGCCCTATTATATATTATGGGCAGAACACTCCCAAAAGAATGGTCCAGACAGACGGCTGGTGGGTGAGGAGGTCAGACAGAGCCAGCGGGATCATGGTATCATATTACAGTGATTCAGACAGAGGGGTAAGCCTGGGAGACCCCTATTCCATGCCTCAGGGGTACAAAGATGTCCTCTGTGCTCCCTCTGGTCCCTCACAAACTGTGTTGAGAGGAAATTAGACCTCTCACTGACCTGAGAAAAGGCCTTAATCAGGAACTAATGGATCTGTTCTCAAGGGCCAGACAGAGAGGGAAGAGTGAGGGATGAAACCCTGCATGGCCCTATGTGCTGAAAACTCTTGGAAGGCAAAGAAAAGAGTTAAAATGTTCCATTCTCACAGAAAGAGCAGTACTCAGACCTGCAGGCTCCTGACCGGGCATATATTACAGAGACAAATCACCAAGGAGACCATTCCCTCCCTCCACCAAACTGCTTTGCCAGGATTTAAGAAGCAATGATGACGCTGGCCCTGCTCCAAAGAGCTGTCAATCAGCCTCTCTGATTGCTGGAATTAAAGCTCACTGAACAGAGGCCATGCCCTCTGCTGGTGATTCAAAGGAATCACACTGCTTTTCACTAAGGGTGCCTGCCCTTACTCTTCCAGACATGCCTGTGAATAAAATTAATTCAGAATGTATGTACAAAACAATTCCAAATCCAGGACTGGCTTCCATGGAATGTATACAATCACACACTTTCGGTTTCGTGCGGTTCCGATGGTGTAACTTTTACAAACTGCAACAGCCACATAAGGCCACATAAGGAGTATTTAAGAACACTATGATAAATTACCAAACATTTTGTTTGGAGGACTGTAAAACTGATGACTCACAATCCTTTGTGAGAGTACAGTTATAAGAGCCTGCACTAGCAGGAATAAGGTCTGCTGCATCGTGGATGTTCAGCAAGACAAACTGAAGATGGAAACAGCCATCCGTTCAAAATGGTTCACACAAAATAACACAGACAGCAAAAATATACTTATGCTCTCTTAGATACATTCTTTAGCAGCAGGGGAACAAAATGCGCAGGCATTTTGGTGAAGTCATTCTTCAGTGTGCGGTCACCTTTGTTAGATCCTCCATGCCCTTCCCTCCCCTGCCACTACACAAATGCAAATTTCTTGATTTTTCAGTGTGCAAAACTGTTTTCCTCCAGTGGAAGGCTGCAGAGCTCAGAGATACTCACTGGGAAAGGAGATCCGTCGCCTCCAGCCCAGGCAGTCCAGGCCGATGGGGGTGCTGTGGGAGAAGCTGTGGGACTTGAGGGGCAGTGAGGGGAAGGCCTCCATGGTGGTGAGGGACAGTCTTGCACGTGCCTGGGGGAGGACCAAAAATAAAGGCTGGTGATCTCACAAGGCCCTGTTCTTTCTATACACTGGACTTTGGCACCAGGACTGGGGCAGTGTGCAAAATTATGAATTTTAGAACGGTGCACAAGGAGAGTCCCTGAGTGACACGATACCTTAAAGCGAACAGGCTTAGTGGTTAGTGCATGCGGGGCTTGGTTAGAGTTCAGGTAAGACACAGGATCTTGGAAGATGTGAGAGCAAACAGAAGTTGACAGACCCATACTAGCTGTTGAGAACATGCCAGTTCAGAGGACAGGGGCAGAAGAGAAGAGGAGGAAGCAGAGGAAGAAAGAAATCCTTGTTGAGTGAGCGGAGAGACACTAGGCAAGGGAGCAAGCCACCAAGGATTCAAGACAAGTGTGCCCGTCTGCTTCACACCGCAGAGCGCTCTTACTTCTTCCGGTTCTCCCGGGAGCTGGCCGCTCAGTCGGCCCAAGCTGGCCCGTGCTGTTCTTGCCAGCTTCCTCTTGCGGCTCTTCTCCTCCTCGATCCACAGGTCATCAGAGCAGCAGCGCCTCTGCCTCCCTGCCCCCTGCCTGGCTCCTGGGCATGGATTGGACACTGCCCGCGGGCGCTGGAGTATAGCGCTGCCACCTATCTCAGCCACAGCTCTCCGCCCTCGGTCACACGCGCGTCTGTCCAGGCTGGCTGTTTTACTAGCCTCCTGTGAGAGCTTGTAGCACATATGCAACTGATTACAGATCAACTTTAAATGGCTAATGTTGAATCTGGTGCTGCTTGGTGTTAACCATAGTGAATTGCCTGAAATCTAAGATGATGCCATCAATAGGTTTTATTCCTTCAACTGTGTCATGATTAAAAACATGAAAAAAACAGCACTTACAGCATTCAAGAGAAATAAAAACACAATGCATGTGTTTAGGGCCCATAATAATAATTTCATTGTGCGTGTCTATATAAATATGATGGTCAAAATACGTATTTACAAAAACTTCAAATATTTTTCTTCCTGTTCCCACTAGGGGGTGCTGTCAACACAGTTTCTAGGGTTGGACAAAGAGGATAAATCCTGAAGAAACTGCAATATGATATTTTCAGCCATATTCAATATGTTTCATTAATTGTCATGTTGTTACAATACAAATGCAATGGTATACAAATTGATGAAAAAAAGTATTTTCTTGTCAACAGATTCCATTCAGCTAAAAACTACAACCACCATTCTTGGACCATTATACATTTCTTGCCCACAACAATACAAAATAATTTCTGCAGTCTGAGAAAAAGTGAAAACAAAATATTGATCAGTTTCCATCTTATGGAAAACATGAATCAAATATTGATTCTGTCATTGAGATGCAAAGAGCTTAATGCATTTTAAACAACTGCACACACTGGACTTGCTTTCTCAAATAGTGTAATTTGGGAGAAACAGAAAGTTATTTTTGTTCACATATGGCTTGTAGAAAAATGGACAGTGCATACAATTCTGACTTTTGAGCTAAATTGGCCATTCAGTCACATATATCTAACGGCAGGCGGCAGTAAAAAGCTGACTTTGCCGCCTGCTCATTCCTTGAAGGCCTGGTTTCGCACACTAGATGAAAGGACAGGAGAAAGAGATTGTTGTTTTTCAGTGAAGGAGCTGCCAAGGCTCTGAGTAGGCACACACTCCGGCCTGACCGGAGGGCTGACACTGCAGGGAGTGACGGATTAAGAGCCAGATCCCGCTATTTATACCCCCCCTCCCCACACACACACACACACACACACACACACTGGCACAGGGAGAAACCCAAAAAAGAAAAAGAAACACATGGCTCAAATCGGTATTACTGGAAACATTTTGGCTAGGGCTTGACAGTGTGCACTTGTTTCCAAATATCTGTTGATATTCAGCAGACAAGCCACTTTTAAAGGGCCACAGAGCCAAGGATTGTTACTGTATCTTTGGTGGATGTTTGTTGACTCATGCAAGAACAAATGAAAAATGTCACACATTAAATATAGTCTATCAAGTGAAATGTTGTGCTTGTAGAAAAATGTTGTGCTGATATCTTCAATAACTTGGTGCTGGAACATTTCAACATTTGAAGATTACAAGACCCATTACATTTTCACTTTACCAGTGTGTAATCATGCTCTATTGCTTTAGCTACCCTTTGCATTATCCGCTTTGATTTTGGCATACTCTATTTGCCCTTGTGTTTCTTACATACATTATGAAGGATGTCTAAATAGCTAAATATGAATAAAAAACAAATAATCATCCCAGATTTAGAGAATGATACATGAATTACTCATGAATTAACATTGATAAAATAGCCACAGCTCCAAACTCACAGTACAGTGTGTCTACCTTCTGCATTAGCACTTCCTTACCTCAAACTCGTTGACAGACATAGAGGTGACCAGGCTAATATGGGACTGGCCGTCCACTCTGTCCTGGCGCTGGCAGTCCATGTCTGGAGGGTTTAGTGACACAAGCGGGGCGGCTCTGGGCTTCAGAGTCTTTGGCTTTTCAGGAGGGTCAGACAGTCCCTCTGCACTGGCCCCCTGTCCCAGCATAATGAGGGACATGGTGCTGGCCCGTGAGGAGGGGTAACGGAAACTCCTGCGGGGGCCCCCAGGGCGGGGGCTCTGGGGCTTGGGGCTCATGGGCCTTAGTGGGATGTCCCAGGTGGGCGTGAGCTGGCCAGACAGGGTGGCCGAGGCACTGGGACTAGTGGGGGACAGGGAGCTGGATTCCTCTGGGGGTGGAGTCTCTGACTCATCTGAGGAGGGCTGGCTTGAGTCAGGTGACGGGCAGCTTACTTTCAGCCCGTTGGGCAGACCCCTCCTCCTCCTCCCCTCTGACCGGCTCTCCCGTGGGGAATCCCCTGCAGAGTCCTGTAGCACGGCCCTCTTGCTCAGGGGGTCAGTGTGGCGCATGGCCCGCAGGCTGGCAGGGGAGTCCTGGGGACTTGGCGAGTCCCACGCTGGACTGTCACCTCCACGGCCTGAATTGGCCCCGTCCGTGTCTGAGACTGAGAGAGCCCTCTTTAGGAGCTCTGCCTCCTTGGCCCTCTTTAACTTCCGATGGGCGTGCTTGGTCCTTGCCCTGCTGCCCTCAGAACGAGGCTGCTCCTCCTCCTCATTCTCCTTGTCTGCAGCCCTGGACTCAAAGAAGCTGGACAGAGACTTGTGGGCCTGGGCAAACCTAAGGCGCAAGCTCAGGCTGTCACTGCTCTTACTCCTTTTGTATCCCAAGCCTTCAGCTGGAGGGGGCGTCTCCGGGCTGCTCACTGTGTCACCACTATCACAGGCACTCTGTTGGTAAAGCTGCTGGACATGCTTTGTGCGTGGGGTAGACGGGCAGAAACCATGCTCATCCCCATTGTGGTTGAGCCTGCTGACCCCAAATGCCCTCTCCACAGTCTGGTTGAGGACGTCATCCTTGCAGAAGACCTCATCATCTGAATTGTCACCTTGCTGCTCCACCTCTTTCAGCTGCAGTGCATTTTGAGACAGGTGTGATCTATAGAAGGGGGTGTGCAGTTTGTACAGGAGCGCGGCATCTTTCACCTCCTCACCTCTTTCCATGGCTGCGTCCTGAGAGTCCTTCCTGCCCTTGCCTTCCCGCACCACAGCCTTGCCCTTCCTGAATGAGGGCATTTTGGAGAACACAGAGAATTTGGAGCTCTTGCTGGTTGGGCTGCCCTTGGTCCCCTTGGCCTTGGAGGATTTGTGAAGGCTGGCAGTGCTGCCAAGGAAGGATGAGCTGTCCTCCGTTTCCTCACTGTTGGTGCTGGTTGTGTCAAGGTCCTGGGAGACCACAGTGGGACTGCGATGTCTCTCACTGGCCATGTCCCCGTTGAGCAGTGTCGTAGCCTTTTGGTCCTCTGGATCATGAGTGCTGGTCAGCTGCTGCTCAGAATCCACGCTCGAAGAGTCTTCCCTAAAGCTATCCAGACAGAAAGGGGTAGAGGACCTGTCTTCTGAACAGGGCTCTGTGCCAGTTGTCACTTTCTCCTTCCCCTCCCCTTCACTATTGTCTTCCTCCACAATGAAAGAATTATCCTGAGAATAGTCTGACTCTAGAATGGGCTCTAGACTCTTCCCTGGGGGTACACTCAGGTGGGCATCTGGGTCTGGGTGTCCCTCTATAGCCACACTTTTGTCTAGTGACTTTAAAGAAATTTGAATGGTATCAGACTGTTCCTCAGCTAGAACACAGTCCCCCAATGTCTCTGGCAATAACTCTGCAGTGCGCACCTCCTCCCCTGCTTCTACGGTGTGTAACAGTATACCTCTGCTCTCCAGGTAACAGGCTAGAGATTCAAGTCGTTCATCGCCGGAACTCTCTGGGTCACTGCTCCTCAGGTTGGGCAGGGAGTTAGAGATCCTGTCAGCAGTCCTCACATCGCTAACCTCTGTACAGTCCCCAAGGGAAGTGTCAGCGTGTGGGAGCAGAATGGAACTGTATGTGTGGGGGTTCTGACTAGCTACACTGTTTCCATCAAGCACCCCCTGCTGATGAAACTTCTCCAGCTCCTCCACCTCAGATGGGTCAAACTTGCAGCCCTGAAGTTCGTCACAGTCGACACTGTGCCTGCTGGGCCCCTGATCCTGAGTGCCAGGCAGGTTGTGTACCTCTGCAGTGGTGCTCAGGGTTATGATGTTCCCATCCAGGGTGTCCTGAAGAGCACTGGGGCTTGGGGTCACAGCCACAAGCTCAGCTGCTTCATTGTCCTGGGAACGACCACTAACCTGGACCGCTGACTGTTCTTTGATTGAGACTGTGGGGAGAGTGAGAGGACTGCTGGAGCAGGGCTTCTCAGAGGTCTTGGTGTTGTTGTTAGTGTCAGACTGGCACTTGGACAAACATTCAGACACTCTGTTCAGCTCAAGTTGGACCAGGCGGGACTGTTCACACAATGAGGACTGGTTCCCTAAAGTAATCTCTACGCTTCTCACTGGAATATCTTTCAGTTCTGAGGCAATGTTCTTCACTATGTCTCCCCTCAAAGGGTCAGTGTTTTTGATGCTGTCAGGCTCTGTGTTCTCGATTGACACCTCACCTGTATCTGATTTCAGTTCTGTTTGACTCGCATTTAGATCACAGTCTGAGGAGTGCAGGACACCACTGAGTTCAAGTGAGATGTATGTGAGACTGCTCGAGGCTAACCCCTGCGCATTTGCTATGTTGTGCAATCCAGGACTATCAGAAAGGTCAGATGCATCTGTGAGAGATCCAGGGGCATGGTCAACACTCTCTGTGCTGGACTGGACAGGAACATGAGAACGCTCAAATGCACCTGTCTGTGACCCAGGGGTACAGTGAGCTTTTTCTATGCTGTGCAATACAGGCCTATCAGAAAGTTCAAATGCACTTTCAAGTGACTCAGGGGGAGGGTGAGCGCTCTTTGTGCTCTGTGCCCACGGAACGGAAAGGCAGATGCGATCACACTCCTGCCCCAGTGGGTGAAGCACAGCGTCTGCCCTCTCCTCCCCTAACGAGGCGTATGATTTCAGCGCTGAGGAATCCACAAGCCCAGAGCCATCAGACTGAATGATGTCAGTGTCCCCGCAGGGCGATACCGGGCATGCCTTCTGCCCCTCGTCAGCGCTGACCTGTCCGTGGGGATTAGAGGGAGGCGGGGTCAGTGGGACACGCCCCTGGATGCCCTCCTCCTTGATGCTGTCGCTCAGCGACCCCAGCAGCTCGGAGATAAGCTGGCGGATCTCTGTGGTGTCCTCAGACCCAAAGCCCTGGGGGGTTGCAGGCAGGACTGCTGAGGCTCCTCCCCCTCTGCAGGTGCTATGCAGAGGTGAGCAGGGGAGGCCACACCCACATCACTGTATTCCGCAGCACAACAGACCCCGGGGCTGTCACCGTCGGCCCCCTCTTGCTCAGAGGGGGGCTGTGCAGTGTCAGGAATGCCAGCAGTTATGAGAAGAGGATGTCCAGCCTCTTCAGTCAATGTTTTGAAAGCAATCCTGTTTACAGTCTTATCTGGCCTGGAAAGTTTACTGTTTCCTGGTGCACCACCAGTAAATATGTCCTTGCACACTGTCTGCAACAGGAAGCTGGCAGAACTCCCTTGCTCTTGGGGCTCTGTGAGGCAGTCGTGGGTCTGCAGGTGCGTCTCTATGCTGTCCCCCTCACGTGGGTCTGGAGTGTGGCCCCAGTGTGTCTCTGTGTTGATTGTGTCTGCGTGGAGTGTCCTTGTATTGTTTGTCTCTGTGTTATGTGTTTCAGTGCTGCTAGTTTCTATGCAGTGTACCGCTGTACTGTGTGCTTTTCTGTTATGTTGTTCTGGGTTGTATGGCTCTGTGCTTAGCTTACAGTGTGCCTCTGTGCTACTGTCTTGTGTTAGCTCTGTCTCTGTGTTGTGAGCCCCTCTGTTGTTAGTCTCTGTCCTAATATCTGTGCTGCATATGTCTGGGCTGTGAGATCCAATGGTTAATGTCTCTGTGATGGGAGTGTTTGTGTTGTTTCTGACTGTATAATGTGTCTCAGTGTTAGTACTTGAGTGCCCTCTGGGCTGTCAAAACTGATTCTATCTGTGCTGTGTATATTTGTTTTCCTTGTGTCTGTGTTATCTGTGCAGTCTGTCTCTGTGCTGTTTCTGTCGTGTATCTGTGTGCAGTCCGTCTCTGTGGCTTTTCCCAAGTGCGCCTCTGTGCAATGCGTCCCTGTGTTCCGTGGGCTCCTCTCCCTGTGTCGTGATCTACATTCCAGTGGATGGTAGCTGCTCTCCAGGTGCCATCCCAGGTATGAATCCTCGGCCCCCAGCAACGTGGAGTAGCAGTCCTCCCCGTCCGAGCAAAGGTCGGAGAACGTGTCACTGTGCCAGGCCCGAGAGTCGCAGCACTCGTCCACGCTGTCCTGCGTCTGGTTGCCCCATTCCGGAGTGTCCCGGCCCCTGTCCTCGTCCTCTAGGTGCTCATTGTCATTCGCAGAGTCCTCAAGAGCTTCCTGGGCCTGCAGAACACAAACACAATGGCATATAGAGTGAGACAGAGTAACAAGACAGCAAGAACATTTGATAATCTAAATGGAGCCTCTGACAAAACATTAAACCACACTGGATAAAACATTTAGGCCGCAAAGTACACAATCACGCCTTCAAATCAGTTCAGTACACACCCTCCAATGAGTCAAGCTCCTATTCATTCATAAAAATACGTTTATGTGTAAACAACAGTGGTATGTTAATTACATCTCTCTCCCGCCTACAACATATTTGCCACAGAAGGCTACATTATGCACCAATGTGCCCAAAATGTCAGCAATATTCACTGTGGAAATTCTTACACTTACACCCGGAAATCTCTAGCTTTAATCTTTATTACCTATACTACTTATTCCCCTGTCCTCTTTGCTCTTTATTTACAAACAAATATGCTTTAATATACACTTAATTACAAAGCCTCTTGTATAACATTGTAGTATTACTTTAATAAGAAAGACTATTACAATTGTTAATTTTTTTTTTTTCTGTAGCCACTAGACCATAAATAAAAACAATCACACCAGGAACTGATCCAAAATCAACGTAAAAGTCTCCAAAAGGCGTATTTTTAAAACAAACACAGTACATTACTGATTCACAGTATGTCACGGAAAAGTTGCCCTATACATCACTATGCAGACACATTGAATGAGGTCACGCTGTAGAAAGTGCATAGATATAGTGCTCCCCCGAGGTGACACTTACACTCCAGAGTCCTGAGAACACAGCTGTAACAGTGACCAGGGCACAAGCTTGCACCAGCATCCAGCTCAGCACAGCTCCCATGCTCCGTCACACACAGAGGCTTGCACTGTACTGAGGCTACTGGGCTATTTTATCAGTTCCTGCCCTTTTTCCTCCTCCTCTCACTCTCTGTTTCCCTCTCTCTCTCCCTCCTCCCCCCCCCCGTCTCTCCCCTTCTCTCTCACTTTTTTCTCTGTTTCTCCTTCCCTCTCTCTCTCACTCTCCCATTTTTCTTCCTCCTTTGTCTGTTAGTTTATCTGTTATTGCCCATCCTCCGTGACAGGCCCCTCTGTGTCCCAGTGGGGCAAAGTCTTAAATTACAGGGACGTCCCACCCTGCTGACGCCCTGCTACCTGCAGGAACACGCCCAGGCGACACAACCCCTCACCACAGTCAGAGAGAGAGAGAGAGAGAGAGAGAGAATGGGTGGGACAATCCACAGCCCTCTCTCATCTCAGCAGACAGACATCACCGAAGTTTTTTGATGTCTAATCCAGACAAGTCTTCCTCAAGGAAGGGAGATGCTTCAAAGGCCAGCTTTAAAAACAGTGGCAGGCCGGGGGCACTCTGACACTCGGTCTAGTGTGAACAGGAACTCCATAATAGTGAGGTGTGGAAGTACAGATTTGTTGGAATTTCCTGAGGCAGGTCAATTATCATGATGCGCCTTTTTAGGGGCGGTAATGACTTTCATAGAAGGCAGTGTACCAGCGGTGGCAATAACAACATGATAAGCTGAACTCTCCTGGGGAAAAGGGCACTCTGTGGTAAACAGCCATTTTATTTATGCTGGAAACCCTATGAGTTGACTCAGTAAATCCAGAATTCTAATGAATTTAGATCACTTTTCCCCATTACAATTCATTGGCGAGTAGAGCATGAGTAATTGTTTAGCTCATTTGCCACATAGGGTTGCTAAAATGCCACAGCCACATTGAGAGGCTTTGTCTGTACACATGTCTATGCTCTGCAATGTGATGATGTGCATACAGTGAGAGGAGTGAGAGGAAGCCCATGAAGCAAACACTGAGCATCATGTCAGTGGCCTTGTCCTGAGAGGAGGACATGGACGAACTGGATAAAAGATTCATCTATACTACATCTATATTATACATCTACCCCATCATAATCCATGTGCATGTGCTTAGCAGTTGCCATTATCCCTGGCAACTTCCATGGTTATGACGTCACATTACCTCAGCCACTACAATGCACTGGCACCAGCCAGCAGAATTGTGTTTATATTTAAAGCAAAGTTACAGCTTGAATGCAGTAATGATATTATTTACAGAAGGAGAGTTTCTGTAAACATGCTGTGTGAATTCAGATTACATTTCACCGAATGAAGAAATTTAACTGACTGATGTCCTTCGAGGTAGCCGGTACAGGGCAAGTTTGAAACAAGTGGAGCCCCAGTCAGTCCAGAGCCTGTTCAGAAACCTTTCAGCTGGCCTTATTTCTGGGAATTATTCAGACCCAAGTTCTTTAATTGGTTTAAATTCTTAAAGCTGCACCTTCGTGCCACCAACAGTGAGAAAGGTGAATCACTTGATGAAATCAGACAACCTTGAACCACCCAATGCCTGTAGCGCATGCCTCACTGTGGTTGAATGTGCGAGGAGTGCGCTTCATCAGAAACCTCTGTGGCTACCCCGCTCTTGACCTCAGCTTCACAACTGTTACATGACACCAAGCCCTCAGAGACAGGAAATTGCCCAACTGCTTACAGGTGAGGTGGCAAAAGCCAAGCTGACACAGTGACGACACATCGGAAATCTACTGGAGTGAGAAGCTTAACAAACTTGAGACTTTCTTTTTAGAACACATTCACTTTGAGTTACCTCACTGTACCAGGTTGAGTACCCCAAAACACTTGGCCAAAATACAATATGCTAAATTAAAGTAAGATAAAATAGCATCCACTGTATATAGACTATTTTCACCTCTTTTTGCTGCTGAGTATGCGAAAAAAGATGCCTAATACAATGTTCTAAATGATGAGCCTGATACAGTAAAGGAAAGTACAAAAAAACACATTCACTTCAGTATACTTTATATCCATAAATCTTCCATTAAATGTTTAAAGGTGGAATGCTGAATGAAGTAAATGCCATGATCTGCCCATTCAGAAGGGTCCTTGTCTTTGTGTGTCACTCAGTACAGAAGCAGGTCGAATAGTGTAATGGAACCTGTAATAGGATGGGTTTGACTCTAAGGGCCACTGGCTGACACGCAACCTGAACCAGCTCCTGGTCATGTGACCGGCCAACAAGAGGTCAATCCTCTCTGTAAACATAGAATCAGGTTCTTAGCAGTTGCTTTCCTCCTGGCTGCAGTGTCAAAAAATAAATAAAAAAAGTCCTCTGTCATCAGAATTGCTGTGCCTGCATCCTGCGCAAAGTAAAATTACATTTACATGCCCACAATATAATAAACAAACTTCAAATATTTAAACATGGAAGGCAAACATAACCCTTCACAGAGGCATTGTCTGTAGAACTGCTGGTGAGGGATCAGAATTTCAGGTCATAAATAACTCAAGAAACTGAGCCCAACCTTCCATGAGGTCAAGCAGATACTCAACTTCAACATCTTTTTAAAGGCGCAACTGAACATCTCAGAAACTGCTAAAAACAATGCTTTTTCTACTTTTTTCTACTGACATACTCATACAATATGCATGTTACTATAGCAACACCATGTTAGTAAAGACACAATTAATTACAGTTAATACTTTAATTTATCCAGCCATATTTAAGTAGGTGAACATGGACATGCCTATTGTGCAATTTGCACTCAGATTACAGAAAAGCAAATCAGCTGCACTGAGATGCTCAGTGAGACATAAAATGGAATATTTAGCCTGAATTTCAATCTCGCATAACATCAGGAATGATATTGCATTGGCGCAGAGATCACTGGAGGGGGTACAATCTGAACCATGAAGTGGATCAGTGCCATCTCAGAGACAAGGCAGCCATCTCCTGCCAGTGAAGTTGTGCTCCAAAGCACACCTGCTTTACTGTGCATCAAGCTGTATCCCCGTCCACAGCAGCATGTAAACACACTTAAACAAAGCCAGGTGTTGTTTGGCTTCAGATCCAGGATCATTCTGAGATATCATCTGCTCTGGTTGATTTTGGATGGGTGTTAGTCTGTACCTCACAGGAAGCCAGAGGGGGTGGTTGATGCAATCTTTGGGGAAATACGGGCCGGCTAGCTGGCTCTGCTCTTCTGTCTCTGAGAATCTTATCGTGTTTAGGACATCAATACTCATGCACCACCGTAGATACCCCCCTGAGTCTAAGTGAAGCAAAGGCCAGGGCTGTGGAGGAGTGGTTAGAGGGTACAGCACTCTAGAGCTGGTATCTGTGGATCGAATGAGACACCACAGTTTATCCTACAGTGAGGAACTTTACTCCCAATGCTCAGGCAGAATCCAGCTGCTCTGTATAAATGTGCCACAGCCTGCGCAGTTGACCCTGTATGGACATCTAAAGCAGAAAGGACCCAGTGCAATGTAATACAGCTGCTTGAATGAAATTGGGTCCAAAGAAACAAAAGCCACAAAAGCAAACAAATGTGCTGCCATCACACTTACAGTGCCAGGGAAAGAGGCCCATTACCCATTAGAGAAGCCCTCTGTTCAGTCAAAGTGAATGGTTAGAACAGGGCAGGCCCAAACTACAACATGCCACAAACTCAAACTCCAGTCTGACAGAGCCATCATGTCTGATAATAAATGTTTTCACTGCATTTGAGTTGTTTGTTATGTCTCTCTGTCTCTCTCTTATACTCACACTGTCTTTAGCTGTATCTTACATGTGCACACAGACACACACACACACACACACACATTCCACAACACATTTCCTCTTGTTTGTGTTACCATACACACATTCTACAACATTTTCTGTTGTTTGTGTCATCATATTTCTACGCCAAAGAAACGTCCCAATAATGCAGGATTGAGAATGTGTTATGTCATGGCTGTTGTAACAGCCTGGCAGAACTTTAAGGAAGTGTAAATGATTTATATTAAGATGTAACCAGGCTAAATCATCTAAAGGTGTGCTTAATCTGCTACAAACAATCATTACTTTTTCTATTCAATGGTTCACTTGTATTATAACAAATACTAAATGCAGTGCACTGTTGATTTTACACACATCCAGAATTATCACATTTTCAATGTCCAAACAGTGTGAACACCTTCATGACCTGCAGGAATTCATCAGTGCTTCAAACTTGTTCCATCATTCCCCGCCCCTCGGCTCCATTCTGCCCTGAAATTATGAGGTATGACGAAAACTCAGTGACCGTGTGGACATTAAACAAAAGTCTTGTTAAGCAGCATTTCTTTGGATTGTTCACGTTCTTAGAGACATAGGGTATGTTTGTTACCTTTGTATAAATGACAAACGTGCTTCACCAGGCTGTGGAATTCCACCAAGCAAAACACAAAGCACTGCTTACGTTTCTAATTTTCCAGGAACCAGGTTCTAATCAAGACTTTTTCTTGCAAAAAGACAACCAAATGGCTGGCATCACTACCTCTGGTAAAAAGGAATTAGAACTGGCATTTTGTCCTAAGGTACAGTAACACTGTAATGCCCAACACTCCATCCTCACACATGTAGTCTTAGTCAGTCCCAACATGTAATTTTTTAAAAGAGCATTTTAATCTCATGAGACTGCCTGGGAACCTTATTGCTTGCTCTCTCTGTAATCGACCTCTCAGAATCCCTTTCAAAACGCCTGCATGTATCTCCAGCATCTGAATCCAGATGATTCGCTGATCTTATCTCCCCCTGCTCACAGAGCGTTGTTATTTGTGCAGAGTTCTGCCAGGGGGGTGGACAGGAAACCCAGCTGGTTCATGGGATTCTAACTCTCAGGAGTTCCAGGGGAGTTGGGTTTGGATTTGGAACACTGCATAGGATCTCAGTGTTTTCCTGCTTGCACACACATAGCGTTACAGTACCTTGTCTCCAATGGGACCTCACACACCATTGACAGATAAGTTGTTTTTGATTGTGCTTTAAGAGAGAGGGATATTGTCTCAACAATGTGTCTGAATCATTACATTACGTTATGTTCCACAGCGCCTCACAATGCAAACACAAGTGCATGTGATGCAGAACAGAGAGGCTTTTCACCATTAAACTAATGTATGCTGTTTTTGTGTCGTTTGGGTTTATTCTCTTTTGTTTTGTAACCTATACGGTAGCCAAAAGCCCTGGCGAAAGATCACCTCATTAGTGCTTGAGTGAGGGTGCCCATCTGGGGACCTGCTGGACTGTGGCCAGGCTGGCAGTGTGGCATCAGAGCCAGGGGGCATCTGTAATGTTATGTAGTGTACCCACAAGAACAACGTCATCTCCATGGCATGGCCTGAGAGACAGGGACCCCAGACCAAACACTAGGGCTTTAACCCACAGGTGCATTATTGCACATGTGCAAGGCTCCTGTGAAAACACTGACAAACTTCCCTCAGCTGTGGCAGCTACTGCCAAGCACATACTAACATATCAATGAGTTGCTTTAGTGGTCTAGAAACTCACACACACACACACACACACAATAATACACACACACACATACAATCACATACACACAGACAAACACATACATACAAACCACATAACTTTACTAGGAGAAGGTAAACTACTATCCACTCTCTCCTCTAGCACACACACATAATGCACACAGTCAGACAGACAGACACACTCACATTTACTGTACCTGTACTGCTTTTGTACAGCTCCAAGTCTGCAGCACAGTCACCAGCCTTTCGTCACTCTCTTTCCACCATCCACCTCCCAGCAGCCACACAAAGCTTGTGACTCTTCAGCTGCAGTTCATTTTGCAATCATTTCCACTTGCCTGTTACAGACTCCACCTACTTGTTCCCGCAGCACAGACACTGCCTGAGGGCGAATCTCATTCAAACCCCGAGGCGGCCCTAACACGCTGTTCCACAAGTTTTCGCTTGACACCACAGTGAGCAGACGAGCTCAGATAGGGAGTGACAACCAAACTCCAACAGGGGAGACAGATGCTTGACTTCTTGCAGGTCTGACAACCCACACCGGTCTGTTAACATGTATGTCATATTCGCTCCACAATAAAACATACACCGATACAAAATGTTCCAAAAACACAAAAAAATGTATCTTGATGACTCACTTAACAGTGGGGCACTGTTGATCCAGGTGCGGGCCACTGTGCGGCTGATCCGACAGTAAGGAGCAAAGGTTTGACAAAGATGAAAACTCAAATGCTGTGAAAGAGAGGCTCTTTCCAAATGGCGCACAAGCTCACTAATAACTACTGCGATGGCAAGTTTGGTTTTTCCATAGTTTAGCAGTCACTAAAATGTGTCTCTCCACATAATTCTTAATTTGGTGAAAACTGCTGTTTTCCCCAAGCTGAAGAAACCAGATTAACATTTACCCTACATTCAGTGGTGTAACTGCTTCTTGGGGTGGGGTGGTGCAGGCATATCGGCCCCCTTCACAGACCATTCTACATGTTTGTGAATATGTCATGTTGATCTGCTTTCTCAGAGAGATATTTAACAAAGCAGAAAAAAAGAAAAGAGAGTCAAAACATCAAAATAAAAGAAACCAAGAAAATTGTTGCTGGAGAAGAAATATAGTGAACATAATGCAACTGAGAGAGAAATGCGACTGAATGCAGAGGAGAGCCAAAATGGCAGACAGAAAAGCATTAGAGCCAAGTTAACGACTGAGCCAAAATGGCA
Source organism: Albula goreensis (assembly GCA_022829145.1). NCBI lineage: Eukaryota > Metazoa > Chordata > Actinopteri > Albuliformes > Albulidae > Albula > Albula goreensis. Next base: position 9,639,541 of record CM040753.1, on the reverse strand, counting down.
GAGAAGAAGGAAATAAATACATGGGAATAACAACCAAAATTGAAACAAGAAAAGCAATAAAGACATGAGTAGAACAAAACTAACACGAGAACAGGGTCTAAGCAAAGGGAGTGTCCCTGCCATCAGAGGAGGCCTCACTTCACAACCTGCCACACTCCCCCACTGGTGTGCTCAGTTTACAGAACTTGGAAGGGGTTTTACAGTCTATGACTGCCACTAAAAAGAGGGTTGAATAAGAATATCCGTTCATTGTTTCCTTTCATCAGGCAGACACAGCAGTCAATTGCCTAAACAAACACCAAAGCCTTTAGTAACAAAACCAAAGACACCTCAACAGATCTACACTATGCACTGACCTGCATCATGACCTGAGAGGAGCTTATATATAATGCAGATGATGATGATGATTGCAATTGTGAATGAATCGTCCAAGGAAACTCAAAACTGCCTTGTCAAATGTGGAGTGAATCTCACGGCACAATAAAAGCAGGACACTTTGGAGCAGCAGCTGACGAGCCCAGACTGACAGCTGGCTGTTGATAAATTATTAAAGCAGTATAAAGCACTCACGTCCATCGACTACCTGCGCTGCTTGAAAGGACCGGTGGAAATCCAGCTTCAGGGGCAGTTGGAGGTCTCTTTGTTAAGCGTGGAGGTGAAGGGGATGCAGTCCCTATGTAAACACCGGGTTTAGGAGTTGGTCAAGGCGCTGTGGCTTGAGTCTCCCTCCTGTACTGGCACACCCCTGAGGTCATCCTAAGCTCCGCCTCCACGCATCCCTCCAGCGACACAGATTCGAGGGGGGTAACCCGATCTCTGTTCTGTTAGGGGTAGTGGTGGATGTGTGGGGAGGAGGCAGGGAACTCTCCCTGTATCAATGATCCACCCCCTTACCCACCCACCTTTAATATTTCAGTGAACGAAATATCCTCTGGAGGCTGTGAAAGGCCAGAAAAACGTAGCTACGGCGACACTGCTTAATTGGACACTCATGGGATGTTACAGAGAAAAACACTGTCAACTACGACTTTGATCATTACTGAAATCAGCCCAAAAGATCCGGATTTCAATCAATAACTTTGATGGATTCTAACTTCACACAGCAAGCCTGCACCAGATGGAGTTCTCGGGCATCTGATACCACTAATGCCCCTGCAGTGCTTGGGTTTTCCGCCTTCTCCAGTCTCCTCTGCTGTGCATCTCAAATGCAATATTCATCAAGGGGCGGAAGAATGGGGAGCTAATCCCCTTTGTGCTTGCTGACGCAACAGATGTAAATAAGGGTTCTCCATGTCTGCTGACTGACCAAAACAACACAATCACACATGCAGTGACAGTGCTCTGTGTTGGGATTTGCATTTTAGGAGTGGGAGCTCTTATGCCTCATGTAAATTCCTCAACTTCTTCAGGTTGTAGTTCAGCTTCAATGCTGAGCACCATTGGTGTACTGGGGCAAACAAAACAAAAGGATCACGCATCAACACATGCGCTTTTCAAGTTCCCAAAATCGAATCTCAAATCAGAAAATCTCAAACTCAGTAAGGCATGAAAAAATCCCAAATAACAAGCCACTCTGGACCAAGAGGATTCATCTGGAACATAAAATAATAATAATAATAAGCACATGAAACTATATCACTCTAATAGTATACGGGACAGTGATTAAGATGTATTGTTATACCATGATAATTAAATTATAATAAAACCAGAAGCAGACAAGAGAAACCAGAAACAGAATCTAGTGGAGCCTGCAGATGTTCTTGCTGTGAATTGATTGAATTTTACATAGGATTGAACGTTTCACGTTCAGGTGGTTTTTATCTTTTATCGCTATCTAAACGATCTGAAAGGCAAGGTCCTGGCCACGATTCCTCATGCCCCCTCTGCATTGGCTACAAAAAGCCCTCCGCTTCACTGTGTTTTTACCTGTGACCTTTTTACATGACATATGGCTGAAAATGTATCTTCCAGTGATACAGAAACACAAGTCCAGAGACAATCATCTGCGTTAATTATTCTTGATCAGATTAAGACCAGATTATTTTCAATCATTAGGACAATAGCATGCATGGTAACTGGTGCATAAGTCTGTCAGTCCTCCTCTCCACAGTGGACTTTTCAAGTGGAAATTCCATACCACTGTTACCTTATACTCCTATTGATAATTCATAGGGCGCCTGTAACTTTAATATCGGATGTCGGGAAAAATTGTGCAGCAGTTAAACAAAAACTCATGCTGTTTTTAGGTGTATGTGTTCATGCTGCTCTGCATTAACTTTCTGGCTCCTTGATGCCTGCCTGGGCTTTAATGCCCAACTTTTATAAAAATTAGTTTAGTGTGCTAAAGTGACAAAAGTCTCTTCTTAAATTACCCTTCCCAGTGTCTGAAATTAGCCAGATCTACATATCCACAGGGATTACATTCCAGAAACCATGTGACCACAACCAGTTAAGAGACAGGCACAGGCAAAAGTGACACCTCTCTTTCCTCTGTCCAGTTTTTTTCTTAGTCTTACTGTTCCTCCATTTTCCTTTCTTCTTCTTGCTATTATGCTCTTTCACTTTTTATGTTCTCTTTCTCACTCTGATTGCCTCTCTTACCCCTTTCTGTTCCAGACCTATCTTTCTGCCACTTCTTTCTGTGTCTCTCTTCCTTCTTCTCTATATCTATCTCACCTCGCTCTACCCCCCTGCACTCACAGCAGGTGGAGGATAGAAAAGTCTTGTAAAACATCCAGATTAAAAGGATTATCTCTTCATCCAGTGCTGCCGATGCTGGTGTACTGCTGTCCCTTTCTTTTTTAAACCCTGGGTTCAGTAGAGCTTTGAGACTGGGAGTCACAGTAGTCTGCAGTCCACACACAACTTATGAAAGTGTAATTTCACCAGGGGTAGGATATATAAGGTTGTGGCAAAGTCCCAAACTCAACACTTATACAAACTATATGAATGAATCAGAAAAATATGGTGCAGTCATAAAGCCCGTTTATCCCACTCTCATTTCAGCTGCCACGCTCTTCCTCAGGCTCTTCCGCTCTTCTGTGGGATGAAGGGTGACGACGGGTAAAGCGTAGAGAAAATGCCACCGAATGCCAGCGGAGTTAGGGAAGGGCTCTCTCCTACGGCTCCGAGTCCACAAAGTGGCCCTTTGTACGCCCAGCCGCCAGGACACAGCATGCAGAGCCCGGACCTACCCTCACGCTTGACCTTGTGCGGGCGGGCGAGAGGTCGAGCAGGAGGCCGGAGCGGGCCGGACCGGGGGGCAGGGTTGTCGACATAACAGTGCAGTGCAAAGCCCAGCGGACTCACTGAAAAGGTCAACATTTACCATTCCATTCAGATAAGTTCATCTGCTATCCTGCCCTGAGATTCCAATGAAAACAAAGCCCGTAAGAGATAAAGATGGCCTTTATTCTCAGGCCTGGGCACCCAGCCAGCCGCTTCCAGACCGGAATCATTTTACTCCCTGGTGCTATCAATAAACATAATTACAGCCAGAGCACCTCCCTCTCCTCCCTCCCTCAGCCCCGTGTGTTATCTGCACCCTAAAAATAGGTTAATTAGCACATTTATTTGCAAATATGTTATCACTGCTCTCAGTTCAGTTGAGAAATCTTTAATGTAATATCCTATACAGGAACAGAGACTCAAAACAGGGATGCAAAAGCTGAGATTGTGATTGTTGTTTTTCTTGACAAACACTTTCAAACAGCTGCTGTAACTTTAAATTAATTTGCATTGATCAGTATAGTTATGCCTAAAAGACAATTTTGATCAATAACAAATCATTGCTTCCGGAAAAGATAGATATCCTGGAAACAATGACTAGGTATTGATCAACATTGCCTTTTAGGAATAACTATGCTTATCAATATAAATTGATTAACTGATACAAAATAATATATTGAGACAGAACAGCACAGATATTTTCAATATGTTTATGTAGATGTTTAAAATGATATAAGTCACACCTTGAATTCATCATAACCAACCTTTTCTTGTTGATTCTAACTCTGTGAAAATACTTCCCAGTACGTGTTTTTTATTCTTATTTTTTTACGATTTTCAATGATTTTTGAGTTATCCATGGTATTGTTTATTGGTGATCCAGAGTTTGCTATGGACCACTGACCTGGGATAGCAACATTAATAATGTGTGACTTCAATAACCCAGATATTAATTACAAATTTATGTCAGGACAGGGAATATGAGGATCCATGTTGTGAAATAGCCAAGAGTACTTTGTTATAATTAAGAGAACTTCATTATTTATAACTCTGACAGATATGTGTATGTGGTTTATAAAAAATACCAGATGCCTGGAAGTGAGGTAGTATTATTTATATATACGACAGGGGACTGTATTGACCCAGGAAATTGCATGCCTGTCAGTTTAACTTGCTTCTCATGCAAAATACTGCAGTATATCATCTGGGACAAATTATTCTTTGAATATGACATGTATAACAAACAACCTGGCCTGCTTTTAGAAAGTTAAAATGGGCTTTGACTTGGACCAGGCTAATGATAATAATATATCTGAACTTCCTAAAAGCGATGATAAGCGATTTGTCAAAAATAAATCAAGAAGGCATTACATTATTATCATTAGTTATTTCAATTTGGCTTTGAATTTGGATCTGAGGCAGAACACAGAGTGGATGTAGGACCTGAATGGTGCTGAACAAGGTTCTATGGGAAATGGAGTCCTGCAGACAACAGTGTTGAGGCCACTGCTTTTCCTTTATTACATAAATAATCTTGATATCTTGAAATCTTGAAAAATAGTTGAATTTGGAGATAATACAAATGTTGGGGGTTAGAAAAAATTTTGATTCTTCAAGGATAATCCAGGAAGATTTACACAGAGTACAGAAGTGGACCGAAAGCTGGGGGATGTCATTCAATAAAGCAAAAATCAGCACTGGGAACCAAGCATCTGACACAGGTAAATGAACCAGTGGTAAATTTTATGTGGATAAAATTAAAAACTATTCTATTATAGTCTTAACAAAAGAAGGCTATGGGGGATTTTACTACTCAAGAAAGATGGCAAACAAATGTTCAGGTTCTGTCTTCAGAAGGGGTATATGTGGAAATTAAATGTACATTACACAATGATATCAGGAAGAATTTTCCTGGGACAACTCTAGACTGCTGTAGGTAAGAGATTAGCCTTGATCAGCTAAATGGCCCAATCTATTCTCACTGTAATTTATTCTTATATTTTAATAAGTTCTTACGTTCCAAACACAGATTAATGAAAGTCTGAACAAAAGGCTACCTGTTCTTTCCTCTCCCACATGTTGCTAACTGTAGGCACACTGGATGACCAGGAAAAGAACAGGTTTTCTTGAAAAGATCGGTTTGGCTTTGTTTTTTTCACACAGTGCATATAACAAATGTAAAATCTCAAAGATCGAATTTCGCCACCTTTGTATGTGAACAAGCAAGGACTGGTATTCTAACAGAACAGAGGTCATGCAATAGTGACACCCAAAACCACCCCCAGGATGACTGTCCCTGGAGCCGTCTCTTGCCTTAGAATCTCTGAATCCCGGAACAGGAGCATGTTGAGAAGCTTACATAAGGGCCCCCTGCTGTGGGACGAGCACAGGAGGGAGTGTCCCCAGGAGGTCAGTCTGAGTGCAGGAGTGTTTCTGAGGGCCTCCCTGGGTGGGACTCCTGTCTCACTACTCTCCATTCTGTTGAAAACAAGGTCCTGGACATTGGCCCTGAAGCCTACCAAAAATGAATTACCCACATGTTCGGTTTCACCATGACCCAATTTGAACTGGACTGAATGACCTTTCAAGTCATTAAATGAAAGGACCTACAAATTAAAAACTATACATGTTATGTGGCCAGTCAAAATAATTATAAGTGCAGACTACAGTTTCTCTCTCATACAAACTTGCTAGGCTGTTACATGATAACATTTAAGAAAGCCTAGCAGTGCAAGTATATTTATGTCACACATATTTAACAAAAACTGTGATTTCATCCAATATTGCCACATATTGTGTTTACTACAAGTACTCAGAGTACAGTCAGCATTGAATCATTTGCTTTAGCTGACTTAATGATACTTCTGTCAGGATGCGCGCCCACAAAAACCTCTTATCCACCAACTTCAAAAACAGAGTTGCAATACAGTGGAAGTCATTCATTTTCAATGGCAGGGGCTGTGGAGCACTGTGGCTTTGTGAATGCGATGTTTACCAGTCCACACGATTATGCAGAACGTATGTACAACTGCTCACACCACAGCAGATTCAAACTGTGTGCATGTGCCGACACAGTCAATGATAGCCAGTTTTGACATGTGCACATACACAAGCACAAACATAACCAACTAAAGACACACACACACAAACACACACACACAAGCATTCTTTGGGGGACTAATTCGCTGCAAAAAATGTATTGCTAATATGTTAATGCAGATGTCTGTCTTGAAAATTCAAACCACACTCATAGTCACACACGCGTGCAGTACAAAAACACTACACTGGCAGAACAGCAGAAAAAAGGGACATAACATTCCAGAACCACAGTAATCACAGGCTCTGTCCATGGCCAGCGGGTTCCATCTCTTCTGGGAACAGAGGAAGCGCTGGAGTGCTCCCCTTGGAGCTCATTATCCAGCTGATTTTCCTACTTCTTTGTGCTCTCTCTGAAACCTTCATCACTTCACACACACAGACATCTTCTCCATTTCTACACTCGTGGTCAAACTGCAAACCAAAGAGCATCGACTCCAGTCAGTCGATCCAGGCCTCTTCCACGTAATTCTGTTCCAGTTTAATTCAGTCATACAAAAAAACCTTTCAACAGCTTTCAACTGAATTATTTAATGTCACTAGAGCTATGTACTGCCAAACCTGAAGAACCTATAAACCTTGTAAAACATTGCATCATACATGATGGAGGTATTGAGGTACTGAGGTACTGTATTGATGATGGGAGTGCTGTGGTTTTCTATAATCAGTGCCCTTCATCACTCTGCACACACTGTTTTTCTTAAAGTGGGTATACCCGGAAGCCCTTATCTGTTGAGCTGTGGTTTTTTGTTTACCTTCAATCTCTTGTAGCCAACAAACTGCTTTTGGTTCCCAGACCATTGATAGCCTGGCATCCGAGGGAATTGCTCCCCACAGTTTTGGAGAGGGCTTGACATGTGGCTGTGAGATTTTGTTTACTCTTGTTGTCATGACTGATATAACATCAAAACTAAATTCACCAGAAGAGATAATGGGATATACTACATTCATTTTCCAGTGGGGGGAAAGTTTTGGTATTTGACCAGGATCTTGTACAGAGCAAATCTGAGAGTTCAGTGTTTAAACAGAGTGCAGCTTCAGTATACTGTTGCACATGTCAGCCAGCAGGAGGCGCCTCTAATGCCTGATGTCTCACTGTTCAGAAACACACCGGTCAAGCTTCTCATCCTGTTTGACAGCACGCAGAAATCCCAGACCTGAGTACTAATCCCATCACCACCTGTTGTCATCATTCCCAAAGCCAAACTGGTTACTGACTCCCGTCCAGCTGGATGCAGTAATTAAATAAAAGCATTATCTGTCCTCCATGATGTGACATATAGCTTTGTCGCCTGTACCAACACTAACAGAGAGAACATCTCACTCAAGAATGACCTATTTAATACAAAACTGCGTAACTCCAGCAGAGACCAGCAGTCAAACCACTCAGACATTCTGTTATCGCCTCTTTCATCACTGACACTGATACCTTTCTCTCCAGTAGCAACACAGAATTTCACTCTCACCAGAAACACTGTGATCTGAAATTAACCTAATAAAACATATTGTAAATGAATGACAATTCTTATATTATCTCAAATACACAACAGTTTCCATATTAACACCATTCAGAGGGGCCCACATATACATAAATGTGTCAGTGATTCCAAAATACAGTGAGTTATTATTGGGTTGGGACGGTGCAAGAGCACATGTCCAAAGTAAACAATGTCTTTAACCTCAGAGGCTGTAAATTTTCCAAGCAAGTGTCCCCCAAGAGAAGAAGTGCTGGTGAATATGTGTGTGTCAGTTCACAGATTCATAGGTGAAAACATCCCATTAACACTGTCTAACCCGACAGAATGACTCCCACTAGCTCCACTTCCCACAAACTATTCAACCACATTCAGTCAGTCACAGTCTATGCCAGGAACTATTTTAAATTTACATTATCAATTATTCATGCTTCAGTCCAGTAATCACTTTCTGGATATTAAAAAAAAATGTACTGGCATTTTCTCACTATGAAACTACTGATAGTTTAAAATGACAGTAACCTTTAAAAACCATAGGAGAAAGCCCACAGTACCTACACCCACAGCAAATAAGGGACATAGATATGTGATTCAATAACTGGCAGATTAAATGCATTTGGTGATGGAGTGTCATACTACAATCACATATTTTGGATTCCTCTGCTCTCAGTCTCACAGCAGTCTGTCAATCATACGGTGCAAGCCTCAGGGGCATGTGGTTACATTCACTATTCCAGGTCTTATATAGTCTTCTAAAAGACTCTGTCAGCTCTTTCAGTCTTTCACACCAGCAATGCATGACTAAAGTATGAATGCACAATTACAGACTGCTAAAACTGTGGTTCAAAACCAAGCTTCTGCCTAATTTACTTGTCCTTTCGCTGCAGGGCCCTTAGTTGAAGCACTAGCATTCTCCTCACAGGTGTCGTTAGGTCCTGCGTCACATCGCTGACTCTTCATTGGGGCTACAGGGCTTGACGAGCGTGTTTGCATTCCCTGAGCTGGGAGTCATGAGCTTATCAAGCTGCCCTCCAGCGCAAAGTGTGAAATCAGGAACTGTGTCTGGTTCTCTGCAGGAAAGTGACAGGTCTGTCACGCCCTGCATGCTTTGCCACCTCACATACCCCTGCGGGAGTCAGGCATGACTGACTGATTGACTGACTTCCACTAGCAAGCACCACTGCTGCATGTGGGTGATTATGTCTGCACATGCACATGTATGTGTGCATATGAGTAAGTTGTGCCTGTGTGTGTGTGTGTGTGTGTGTGTGTGTGTGTGTGTGTGTGTGTGTGTGTGTGTGTGTGTGTGTGTGTGTGTGTGTATATGTGTGTGTGTGTGAATGTGCATGCATATGTGTGAAGTATGCATTTTTTTAGGTGCATGCATGTGTGAGTGCAGAGCATGTATGGGGAAGTTAGACTAAAGAAAACAGCGGGAGACAGACAGGAAATGGTGGGGTTGGATCTGAGAACAGGCAGCAGGAAGGATCAGGGTAAGGGCTGGTGTAAGACCTGGCTGAGGGCCCCCTGTCCCTGGCTGTGGGCACAGGAGCACGTGCTGCTGTGCTTTATGGAGTGGCACTTCCAGTGCTATCTCCAGGGTCAGCTGCTGCTGCTTCAGCTGCTTCAGACCCTGCCCTGCCCTTCCTCCACACCAGCCCCTCACTGGGACAGGAGTCACACCCCTCTGCACGGCTCTCCCAGTCTCTCTGCTGCACACACACCACAGCCTCATCAACACTCACCAAGGTGGCATCTGCTCACTCTTCTGTCACAATATGAGAAGATGAGACAAAGGCTCATCATTTACTACAACAGTCACAACAACTGCTAACACACTTCAGGGGGTTAAAATCTTTGCACATTCAAGAATAATTAAAAATGGGACTTTTTTCATTTGGCTGTCAGAATGAGCTAAGTAAGTGAATCTTAGCTTTGCTCTATAACATTAATACAGTTTTACAGGACCAACTGCTGCTGTTTCACCAAAAAAGAAATTGCATGCAATTACAATTAGATGGGAAAAGCTATGGGTACTGGTATGTTTTCCCTGGGTAGACACAGCAAGGGTACAGCTGGGACCCCAGTGGACTGGAGACTTTGGGCCAGCTCACATTCCAACCCTGTACACTGAGGCCAGAGACTGTTGGCCCTTCCCAGGATCCTCTGATACAGAGCACACATCCTCAGACTGTGCCAAACCCCTGTTCTCTATTACAGCCCCTCCAGCAGACAGAACCCCACACCCATTCCTATCCCAGCTCCCACACCTGCCCCATTTTCAGCACTCAGCCCACCCCGCCTCCACCCATCTCATGCTTATTCTCCTCTGCTCGCAGCCAGCTGTCTGACGACATGTGACTCGTCTCCGCGATGAAGCTGGTCAGGCTGACCGCAGTGGACAGGTCTGGTGACGTTCACCTCGGTGCCAGGTGGGTCGATGGACTCTGGGGAGATGATCGCTGCTCAGCCGGGAAGAGGATGAGGAGGGTTTAGCGCCTCCTACAGCACAGCTGCCCAGCCACATGCCCACGCAGCGGGTCTGCCTGTGCCCAGTCTGAGGAGGTGGGGCTGGGAAAGAGCGGGGTACACTCTGCCCAACTCTGCTAACAGCTACTGGCAGGTCAAATAAGGTCCTTTGTTCCATTTTGTGAAATTCATAATATATGCCATTTTCATTTTCATCGTTATATATCTGGGAATGAAACGCAGTCTAACATACTTCACAATCCTGCAGTGGGTGTGGGCACTGTGTGGTAGTTAAAATGTTCTTAAAAGGGGCATGTCTCATTCCTCTACAATGAAACTCAAATCTGCTGAGCTAGCCCCTAACTTCCTGTCTGCTCACAGGCTCCACATTCTCTCAAATCAGATTTGCCCACTACCATAGCTGCAAGTGCATCCTGGCCCATGTGTTAGCATAGCCCTTTGTATGTTATTCACCATTCGCTTCCTGACAGCAATAAATTCAGCATCAGGTACTCATCAATATTTACCCATCAACATCTCTCATCCGTTTATGCAATGCACAGCAGAACAGGTACTCTAATTAAAAACAAGATGAAAGACGTGTCTGTGGTATTCTCTGGGTAAGATACTCTTGATACTTTCACCGTGCTCATGCTTTGCATTTCCTATTTGCATTGGCTAATTATAGACCAATCACAACACATCAAAGGCCCCCATTGCTCCCTCTGCTTATAAATTCATCTGTGCCCACTGCCCACATTGTGCTCTCCCAACACCCCTCCTCGTTCAACTACTCAAAGGGTTTCATACAAGTCCTCGGCTGCCATGGCAACCCTTAGGGCCTTGCCAAAGTTAGTCTGAATAGGGGCAGAGTCCCATGATCTTCAGCACCCACACTTCACCCTGTGGAGTGAGCCCGGGCGTCATGGCAAAGACCTGTCATTTTAGTGGGAAAATCTCCTCAGCATTTTTCTCAGCAGTGTTACTGATTAATCGCAGATGTGTGCGAATGAAACAGCCCCGAAAGGAATAAGATAGACTTTGCTCTTCTGAGATGCACACTGATGACAATTTCATAGTGCGTTGCCACGGGACACAATGCTTTAGAACACATGCTGATAAAACAGAATGCCTTTGTCATCTTGAAAACCTGGAAACTGAGAGGCATTAAATCCACTGCTTCAGCTCCCCTGTACAAGAACTATAAACCCTCGACAGTGTCCAACAAACTTCCTGATTTATGAGACCAAAGGAAGATGAAAATAATGGAATCCTGCCTCTCGATATCCTCAGCTATAATTAAGATTGCTATAACTGCTACAAATACATGTACCACAGATGTACACAAACATCAGCTCTTTACACCACACAGAATAATGACACAATGAATCTTGGAAGTGGATCCCATTTTCCTTGTGGGATTACCAGCGAAGAAAGAGAGACAGGAGGAGAGACAGAAGGCAATCCCATCTACATGAAGAAATCAGAAAGCCCTTACCTTGAAGATTGTGCGAAGGAGATACATAACACTCAACATTTTGAGTGGTGTAGGGGAGACCCCTCTCCTTGTCTACTCCTGGGCCCAGCTCTGCCTCTACTCTGGACACTGAAGCATGCTTAGAGTACTTGTTGCTATTCTGGACAGTCTTAGCACCGGCGAGGGTGCAGGAGGGAGGGAGTGAGGGAGGCAGAGCCATGCTAGCAGCTTATGCTAAGGAGTTGCATAACAATGAGGGCTTATCTGCGCAGCCCTGCTACGCTGCGCAGATAACCGGGTCCAGACATACAGAACCACTACCCCAGTGAACTGACCTCCCCAACTGTTTTTAAAAAAAACTGGAGGAAGAGTATTTTAGAAAGGAGGGAGGTGGGAGGGTAAGGATGAGGTTACATTTAAAGTAACAGTGAGAGGGAAGGATTGAGAGATGAACTGAGTACAAAAGGGGGTGACACAATTCTGAAGTTCTCCTGAAATGGCAAATGGTAAGAGCAAGCCTGATCTTCAAACAGGAGGGTTCAAGCACAGGTCACTATCGATGTCAGCATTTTATATTCAACACAAATACATTTCTGAGAGGTTTTGTCCAAAAAACAAGAGAAAATCTGTTCTGCTGAAATGTAACTTCTGTGTATACAAAAACTACTTCCAGGAAACACCCTGGTCACTGAACATGGTTTACTGCTGTAGCCTGTATGGATTTTGTCAAAGTCAAAGAACACAGCATCTTAAAAACTTCCAGCTGGACAGGCAAACAGTAAGGTGGTGATAAATTCCTGGCATATTTTAGAGAGAAACACCATAAACATATTATCAACAAATCAAATGTCAGCCATGCAACCGCTGTAAGATGGACATCTGCATGTAGGCTAATTGAGAGGAAGGAATGAAATATCAAAGAAAACTTCAAAGTTAATGTCAAAAGTATAAATTAAGCATTCATCTGTATTGAATTCTGAAGAAACTAGTAATTATCTTGACAATTAAAACAACTTCCTTTGAAGTGGCTTTTCTATTTTTCATGTGCATTCTTAAATATATATTTTTAATCTCTGTTCTGAAATGAGAAAGAATTAAAACACATTTAAATGCATTTCTCACAATGCTATACCAATGTCAGTTAGGACTGCTGGCTCTGAACAGCTGAATGGCTTTGCTGATAATGCTGTTGTATGGCACCCCCTGTTGTGCATGTGTGGTAGTGCGCCTGTTGGATCATCACTGTGTATGTGCATTATGTCACAGCCAGGGTTTGTGAAACACTTCCAACCCTGTACACTCCTCAGTTTACTTTGAGTTGATTTATTCATGTGGCTAAAATAAAAACATTTGTCCCTTTTCCTGAAGATTGTAATCTTCTGAATCATCGCAAGTAGCAGCTAAAAAAAGTGTTACAAATCTTCCCGTAAGCTGTAAATGAGTCAGATGATTCAGTGACCCGGTTTCCCAGCAGAAAAACAACAAAATATAGGGGGGTTCAAAATGTGCCAGCAATTGCCCTATTCCCTCTTACAATTTAACAGTTCTGAGAGCTGTTTTAGTAGCTGCCCACTCACACAGCTAAGCAAATTGGGAGGAAAAACTCTGAGGTCCACTTGTCAGTCTAGTCGCCTATGTTCCCTTTGTAACTCAAAAGTGCTCTCCCAGCCAGTCCTACCCACTCACTGCCAGTGCCCCACTCAGATTTCCCATAACACCCTTCAGTTCTTTCATGGTTCGCAGGCTTTTGTTTCTGGTCTTATTTTGATTCCCTGCGACTAATTTCCTAATTGGTTTCAGAGACAATTTGTCATTCAAAACATTCATCAGACATAAAACTTAAGATATCAAAGCTTTGGAGGCTGTGCAATGCGGACTCTGGGCAGTGATTACTGCATGGAAAAGCACTACTCAGCTGGTGACCTGGGGGCCATATGTGGACCTCCACAGACGGAGACCTGACCCTTTGATTGCTGAAGAACAAAAATACTATTTTTAAATTGAGACTACGTCAAGGTCTGTTTCAGGATACCTCTCACCAGTAATGAAATAAAAGGTAATATCGGAGCTTCTGCTTTGTTTAAACATGTGTGTAATGCATCTCATTCATCTATTATTTTTATGAAGACTCCACCCTGCATAATCAATAGTCTAGAGTCTAGAGATCCGAGAAGCATTTTTGCACAGGGTCCCTGTATAGGAAGTGCAGGTTCATAGCGTACACTATACTCCACCCTGCCACCTCCCCACAGAGCATGCCTGGCCTCATCTGCTGTGTCTGTATGGGCTCACTACACTTCCCATTTCAATCATCTTGTATCGTTGGCAATGTATAAAATTATGAGAGTGTTTTCAGCCAATCCTGCGCAGGGTTGCTGAATGTAATTGGTGTCCATTGATGTAATTTTTGTCCATAAACCCAGGATGACAGGGTATCCATGAATATAATTGTTTATTTTATTAGTTTGATTCCGAGAAAGCTGAAATCAGTACAGGATACACAGACATGGGAGAATGCAAAATGAAAATCTTGTGCAACTTCCTCAAGTGAATTACTCAGTGGAAATAGTTATCTTCTTAACAATAAATATGAATTTGAGTCTGAATTCTAAATCTGTACATGTATAAAATGAAAGCAGATAAAATAAACCCTTGTGTAGTGTTTTCAACTGAAACCTCAACATTATAAAGCACATAAGGAAATGTAGCATGATTTTAGGTCTCTAAAATGAGCAGCTTTTATCCAATTCAGGATTTACAAACAAACAGGCTTTGATTGTGTCTCTTTCCTAAACACAAGATGAACTGGTTTTTCTGACATCCCTTTGAACAAAAGGCTGCTGGACTCCATGCCAGGAAGCATTAGATTCTGTGCTGGCAAGCTGGTTTTGCAGTTTCTGTGTTTTTTTATCCTTGTGGGAAAGAGGAGGAAGAGGCAGGGGACATGGGGAGGAAGGCCCCTAGCACGTTCCCAAAGGTCCCATAATCCCAGCCTTAATCTGTGAGTGCTGGGCCGTCCCCTGCCAGGGGCACAAATGTGCAGCACTGATGGGACAATCTGAAGCACTTCAGCAACACAAGACAGCCAGAGACACGAACAGACACAGCAGTTAGGGCCGTCCGCTTGGGCATCTGTGCTTGCTTTAGTTTAAATTTGAAATTTATTTCATCCCAATAAAAACACCATGGAGCCATTTCTTTTTGGAACAGAGAGACTCCTCGATTTTTGTTAAGATTCCAACTCCAAATCTCCCCCCCAAAACAAACATGCAAAAAACATTGTTATTTATTTCCAACCCAAGGGAGAGTGCATTGTGTCCTGTGAGTTAGAATGCAGCTCTCTGGTTTCATTCATGCCATTTCAGAAGAAAAGGGGAAAAAATAAGAACCTCAAGCATGCCCCCCCATCCCCCATCCCCCACTGCCCAGAACAACAGACAATTCACCGTTCCCACAATGTGGATCCAGCCTCTGCGTTTCCTCTGCTCTCCTTTTCTTTCCCCATTCCCAGGGAGACAATAATGACTCTGGATTATTATCTGAGCACAGTGGTGATTCTCTGCCTACCGGTGCTGCCTGGCACCAGACCAGGCCTCTCATGAGGACTTGGCCACAGCCTTTTCTTTTGCTGTATAATTGGCCTTAAATGCAGTCAAGATTTCCTCTCATGTGGCTCTGTGACAGCTCCCGTTGTGTATGCTGCATTGGGCCAGAGGAACACTGCAGTTGCTCTCCCCCTCTCAAACCTCTTTCCCTCAGGTAGGTCGTGGTTACCATGGGCCTCCCCCACCCTCCCACTGCTGGGTTTGCTTGGGGTCGACCTCTGTGTGATTCTGGTACGGGATAGAGTATTATCACAGTGTAGCTGATGACAGGAGTAATGATACGCCCCCTCTTACTGGGAACCCAGACGGGGCTGTCAGGGAGACAAAGGATAGAAATATCACTGGGCTATCCAAAGCAAACACTAAAACAGAACACAGCTGACAGTGTTGATGTGCTTATGTGGACAGACTTCAAACTGCTTCAGTAAGCTTAAGCACATTATTTCATTGTTTGCAATAATGTGGAAAAAATTTAATCAAACTCTCGACTCCAGATAGTTCTACTCCACTCAGCGTAGTGTTTTGGTACATGCTGATGCTCAAAGGACAACAGTAAAGCAAACGTTCCATTACACAGTACTGTTAAGCTGGCCGCTGCCATGGATTATGCTATGGATGCACATTTCAGTTTTAATTTCGCTTAGTAATGAAAGTGAAAATGCAAAACCTAAATATTAAGTAAAACGTTATGGCACCCTTTGCTTTTAGGACAGCTTTGATCCACGAAATGCTGATGAAAATGAAAAGTTCCAAGAGAATAATCCGCCATCCTTCAAGACAGAAAGCCTCCAGTTTCTTGAGGAGATGGAAATGTATTCCACAACATGTGTTCCAGACCTTCTCAAAAGGTTCAATGATGTTTCAATGACAGAGGAGTCAGATTAGGCCATAGCAGTTCCTGAAAACACACCTGATTCCTTTTTGCAATGTGTATGGGATGCTATCTTTGAATATGGCAACATCGTGTGGAAACTATGTTTTCAGCATAGGGTTCACCTGGTCACCTAAAATAATTCTAGCATACTGATTAGTAATCAGACCCAATGACAACCACAAGATGGCTCCCACAACATTAAGGGAGACATAAACCCAATGAAGCATCAGATCATATCACTTTCTTCCACAACTCAGAAGTCAAGGGTGGTTGTCATTCTCTTTGACCCATTAAATTATTTGCCATTTATGTGACTGATGCAGTAGCAATATTTGACCTCATGGCATGTAGGTACATTTTATATGTTTATAAAAATAGCTAAATTGAGTTAGTAGCTAGTATTCTACAATGAGTTGGACTTGAGAAATGATTTTAAGGAAGGCTGCAACTTTCAGATTTCCATTGATAACATTACAGCAGCTTCATTTCCATACATGTTTAAACATGTCAGTGTAGCTATCCTGACAGTTTATAAAATGATAAAATGCAGCACTTGTATATACATATCTATACATATAACACCTGCCTGACATGTTTGTCAAATTGCATGCACAGTTCTGAATGGTATCACAGATGATCAGACTACACAGGTACACAGTTAGCAAACGGCCATTGAGAGAGAGACTTTTATAGGTTGGACAGAAAAGGCCATTGAAACTTAATGGGGCCTCCAATGAGATCACTAGGAAAACAAAGTTTGACCACCACAGACGATGCTCTCCAGTTTTGACCACAATACACACTCCTCTCAGTGGGCTTCCATTATGGACACTCCTTTGAGTGTTCAACTACCATATACCCTAGCCACTGTTATTATACTTCCAACACAGGAGATACTTGTCTCAGTATCTCAGTATCTGTCTGCAATAGACACTCCTCTCAGAGTTCGACCACAACAGGCACTCCTCTTACTATTTTAAACAGCATAGATATCCCTCCAAGGAGTTTCAGTACCACAGACATCTCAGTTCTCAACCACCATAGATGCTCTTCTCAGAAAGAACCACAGACACTCCTCTTAAACATGTCAGACTTTCCTCGCAGGGTTTAGTACCTCCCATGCCTCTCATACACTTTAAACACCTCACATGCCCCCCTAGAAGTTAAAATACCTTAGATGCTCCTCTTGAAGTTTAAAGACCTTAAATGCTACCCTCGGGGTAAAAACACTTCAGACAGTCTTCTCAGGGTTATGTAAACACATTCATATACACATACAGTCCTCCCTCTTTCTCTGTGGCAACATCGACTTAAACCACCATAGATGTTTTGGAGCCATATCTGAAGTCATTCAGGATTAGGGACATGGAGGTAGAGTAATCCTTTGGTTTTTGAAGCAGAGATGATAAGTAACTCCTCGTGAGAGAGCTGCAGTGGGATTGCAGGTCTGTGCAGATCTTGCCTCCTGCAGACTCATGGCTCACAGGGTCAAGAGGCCTTGTGGGGGAAAGCTCAGTGCGGACATGAACCAGGCTGACTGAGACAGGATGGCAGACGATGACCCCCCATTAAGCAGCGAATGTGGACGGTTGTTATAACCCCAGCCTCCTCCTCATTCCTCACACACAGGTTCACCATGTTCCAGCATGGGTCTACTCAAAATACACCCACAACCCCTGGCAATGAACTACAGATGAGCAAACTCTTAAAAACTGCTCACCAGTCATCCAAGTCACCTCACTTTAACTATGGGAGGGAAAACAATAATGCTGCTGGGAGTAACTATGTGCTTCACAGAACCTCAGTTTTGGTTTTTTTGTTTTTATCTTTTGTAAAAAGATAAAAACATTAAACAAACAAACTGCTCATTCATTTCTCTATGTCTCTACACTGCAGGGTGTCCTTTACTTATCAGGGCAGACTGTCCTAATGAGGAGCTACAGCCAAACAATTACATCCTCATTCCACTCCCTCTCTCCCCCTCCCCACCACCATGTGACAAGGGCCCCTCTGAGAATCCCTGGGCTGTTAGATAACACTTTCACTACACTGCTGTGACCTCCACAGCAGCATGCTGTACATCACACTAATGTTGTCAAAACGTCTTGGTCCTGAAACAGTGTCATATACCTTGCTATAAATTGCTAGTGTACTGCATGAAAACTGTGATAATCATGGTCTGAACTTTTCTAAGGCCTGCTTTTCCTAACGAGCAGATATGGTTCCTTTTTCAGGAAAGGCTGCTACTTATTTTGAGTAAGGCTCATCTTTAGGGACTGATCTGGACAGAGTACAGTCCACATTATACCCCCACTGGTATTCAGAGAAGGGAATTCTTGGAGCACAGAGATTGGGATATCAACAAGTTTATGATCTTTTGATCTTCCTTTCTCCATTACTTTAGGCTATTCCATGCTCAATTGTTTTCATGTGAAAAAATGTCACATTACAAAGTACAATGATCCATATACATTTTTTCTGTTAAGTAGCCAGCTACAAAGCTAGCATGCTCAAAAAATAAATAAATAAAACATCACTGAATGGAATCTGCACTGTGAATTTTTGGGAAATAATGGAGAACAAAACAAAACTTAAAAAAGAACCTCGAAAACCTGTTTTCAAAAAACTGCTTATGACTGTATTGCTTCTGCCAACAGCTCTGCTCCCCAAACTGCAAAGCACACCTGGGAGAGGTAAATCAAATTAATAGAGCCTACATATTTTGATTGGCTACACAATTTTACTTCAGCTAAAAGATGCTAAAAAAGTTCAATTTCAATTTTACAAAAGAAAAATGCGACCCAATCCAAAAATATTAATATTGTTTCAAAATACACATAAACGGCTTCTGTTAGCATACTAAACTGCAAGGCACTCAACCTGGATTTCATAAACCATGATATGTAGGTGGATGGAATATTAAACAGCATTCATTATTCAAGCTTTTTCTTTATTCAAATGGAAATTATTCAAGGAAAAGAGACCTAATGTAAGCAACACCGATGGGGTTAATACAATGAACATCTTATACTTTACCGCTCCTGAAATACCCCGGTCCAAAGAGCAAATGATGACCACACACGCAATAAGTGGCACAAACACACACATTCACTGGAAAGTGATAGTAATTAGTGTAGATCAAAAGTAATATCCCAGCTCAAATGCAATTCACATTGGGATAAACAATATACTCAGGTCACTACTTCAGAGTGAGGGCTAAAACTGAATAGGTGCTAGCTTCAGTAGCCCTCAGTGATCGTTTCTCTCTTATGGTCTCCTGCTAAAATCACAGACTGCTGTAAGTACAATATGGGCCTTAGCTGACACTATTAGACAGTAACCTCATCCTTTACGACACAATGCATGTACAGCTAATCCACATGAGAAATTGAATAACTTTTTATTTGATACCCTTAACTTATGTTGACATTTTTAAGTATTATTATTCTTTTAAGTGAAAAGCCACAAATATTCTCAACTGCCCCAGAGTCATCTCAAGAATGGAATGCATTATTTAGAGAGTAACAGAATCATTAAAAGCCGTCCGGCCCACAGGGTCTTAACTCAGAGAGTGCCGGACCCAGGGAGTGGACCTCTTGGCGTGGAGCTGCTCTTTCGTGAGAACGGGACCCAGTTGGGCTGGAGGGCGTGAGAAAAGCCCAGGGCCAAATCATGCCTCCAAACAATGCAGCAGACTGTTCTCTCCTACAGCGAGGAACCTCACAACTCCATCTTGAGATGCAGTGATCAGACACTGAGAGAGGGTGCCTGTTAGAGGGGTGAGGGGGTGGGGGAGTGGGGGAGTAGAGAGCAGAGGGGGGGTGAATTCTCTGTAGCAACAGTGAGATATGTCTGTCTTACACCCCTCCATCACCCCGCATGTGCTGACGAAACCCTGAACCTGATGCTCATGATATTTACGGCTGTTTAAAGAAATAAAAGGATTTCCACTACGACAAGTCAGGGCAAGCATTGTGTTGGTTCTGTTTTGAAACATCACTGATGGGGTCACAAAGCAAAGGACCAATAATACATCAGAAACAACTGTTTTTACAGAAGACTGGAGGGGCACAGGGCACACAAACTATCTCTTCCTTCCACATGTAGCAGTACTTGAGCAGAGCTAGTGCCAAGTCTATACGTCACATGTTTAGAGTCCATTATAGGTTTCTCTTCTTCCCTGTCACAGTGACAGCACACAGAGTACACTGTGTAGTGCAACATTGGGGAACAGTGTAAACATTGTCATATTACATAACACAGCAATATAGCTGTTAAATGAACCACAAACATTTTAAATGTGGAAAAATTCCTGATGATTTTTTCACAGATCATAAAGTCCAATTCATCAATACAAGCACCTTATGTAGATAGTGACGTCTCCCCTCCACGTTGTAATCTCACTCCATCGATTTACTGGTTGTTTTTTTCTCTCTGCTGTGTTCCAGTAACACTTGGAACACTTTGGTCATATTCTGTGCCAGAAAAGCCAAGTCTTGTAAACATGCACAGACACACTGACATTTTTCAAAATAGACACTCAAAAACTCAAACCAGGTGAACATTCCTAGCCCTGACTGTAACAGACCACATTCCACTTTCTTCTTTCAATCTCATTACACAGGACATGCCAGGGCTCCAGTGTTGCTAGGGCAAATGCTGGGTCTGAGGACCAGACCTGTCATTAACATACCTGCACAGGGTGCCAGGACGATGCCCACACATATATGGAGGTCGGGTCTCCGGGAGGTCTGGGTGAAACAGGAGCTGATGCAGTGGTCTTGGCAAGTGCAAAAAGTCTTTGTTGTTTGCAGGTTCAGAACTATTGGAGCCCTCACGTCTCCACAGTAACCCCATCAAACACAGAATAATTAGAAATTCTCCCCCAATTTACATCACAAATGAGGTCTTGAACCCTGTCCAAGACGGTCCTTGTAAGCCATCAGGACACAAGTGTTCATGCAAAAGACTTTCCCCTCTGTATGGAGCTTAATTTGCCCTTGCCTGGTAACTGATTAAAATACATTTTAAGGTTATTTGGTTGTTAAGAAAACCCAATGTACTGCACATTGAACCCCAGGGCCTTTAAACAATGTGGATATAGCTGCACTGTGCCTTTGATGGTATCACTTTGTTCAATCTACATTGCTCATAAATCATGCAAAATTTCACAGCCAAATACAATACACAGCTTGCTTGTTTTTCATTATAAATGTTAAGGTCTCCATGGTTCAGGTTAATCTGAGGTTTGGATGTACTAGGGCAGACCATTCTTTATACTGAAATGATTTTGTTGCAGGACCCAGCTTTGGTATGCACGAAAAGCTATTATGAATATTTCACCATTCTGTCATGTGTTCAGAATAGTGGTCACTGGTGCACAGCTCAGTGCCAGACAAAATGTAATATGTTCCCATATGATGAAAAATCACACACACACTGCTTTTTGAGAGCCTGACTCTCATAAAAAAAATATATTGGTATGTCTTTGTAAGCACACAACTGCATGAACATGTCTAGACTAAAAAACCTATAGTCCATACACACACCCCACACTACAAACAAATGCATACACACAAAAATAGTCACGCACACTCACAAACACATGCACAGAAAAGCATGAGTGACTCAAAAAGATCTCTTCTGTATAGTTTAATGAGTAATACTTCCCCCAGTATTCAGGTGCATGACACAGCACTTGCACAACAAATAAAACATGTCTGTAGCCCATCCTCCAGACGCCACAGAAACCTTAAGAGTGGGCCGCGTGACTTTGGGACCAGAAAAGAAAAGGATAGGCAGTCATTATGGGCATCCCTCTCTGTCCTTGCCTTTTCCCTCATCGTGCTATTGTAAGAAAGGAACACTCTCCAGAAGAATTTTCTTTGGCTGGCTCCCCCTTTTGGCTTGGGCGCCAGGCCTCTGGAACATCAAGGAAATGGCTCTGTTCTGCTGTGCTGATGAGTGGAATATTTTCTTTCGGATTCTACCTTTTCATTCCTATGGGATGGATCCCGGAGAAACAGCAGATGGAGAGGAGGTGAGGGGATGAGGAGGTTGGGATGGGGGTTGGTGGAGGAGCAGGGCAAATAAACCACATTTCCCTTAGTGTCCCCCTGACTGGCTGACTTCCTGCCTCCTCCAAACAGATTCCGTCATACCAGGTGAGGGGCAGAGAGGATCATTCAGTTGACATAGGTCAAGCGTTAGCAGCTGTTTAAGGAGTGCAAACATAAAACACCTTTATGAAAACAGGTGTTACTATGTAGAGAAACCATTGGTCTTCCCCTCAGTGTGGAACGTGTAGCGTCTTCAGCACACAGCCAGTTCGACTTACCAACAACCCTTTGGCTGTGCCATGCAGCGACACTTGTCAAGTAACAGAGAAAGGACAAGAAGGCAACGCCTGCTACAAGCCCTCTCAGATGCACCCTACGCCACCTGCACTCAGAGGTTTAATGTAACAAGCACAAATCAACGCCTCTTAAATCATTATGGGGACCCAGGGGCAGCACTGGATGCAAAAGAATCCTGTTTAAACTAATCCCAATCCCATTCTAAAGCAGGTGATGTGCAAGGACACCCTGGTGGGCCGTATTCCAAAAACTGGGAGGGGGCCTGCAAGAGGCAAGTTTTTCATGCTCACACTGAGGAACTATGGGTAGAATTCCAAGCCCCATCTGGTTCAACTTTCTTACTGGACATTTGCTCATTAGAAAAAAATCTGAACAATATAAAAGTCAAGAACTCACATTTACAAAACTGACTGAGGGACAAGTAGGCTCTAAAGGGGTATTCCTGAATCTCAGTACTTTTGTAAACCACATACTTAACATACTGTCCAAGTACATTCAGCTATTTGAAATATACATATTGAAAAACAATGAATATCATAGTGGTTTTACAGTTCTGGTAATTCACAAAGAAAAGGGACAGTTTGCTTCAGTTGGGTTTGGCAAACAGGGATTGTGGAATGGAAGGCCACTCATTAGCAACTGGGCTATAACTGGGTTAGGCTTGTCAGGGCAGAGGATGAGGCCAGAGAGAAAGAGAGAGACAGAGAGACAGAGGGAGAACAGTTAACCCTCTAACACATTGATCGCCACTCGAGGCATGGTGGATCAGAGCAGTGGAAGGATTAGGGGCAGTCAGTCATAAATTCATAAATTCAAGGCTGTGTGTTTTGGCCAGTAAATAGACATTAAATCTTGCATTATGTGTCTGTTTTACTGCTTTGCAGGACCTCGGGAGTTGTGGTCAGTGCTTCCTGCTTAAGGTTTCTTTCAAAGGAAGACTAGATCTGGCTGACACTACCCTCTGGAGCTGCATACCCATATGCAGACTGTGGCCATGCTGAAACACCAATTTACTTGAATGAGGTACAGAAAAAATGTACCATGTATAAAATATTTGAAAATGCACAATGCTTGGCTCATATGACATAATTTTATTAAATTAGAGTAATGTTGGCCAAACACAATATCCGTGTTAGCCAGTGGATGGCAGTGATTACCAGTACTCAAGACATATTAATGACTCAAGATCTCATTATATCTATAGGCTAAAGCAATCAGTTTGTGTTTTTACGAGCCAAATAACTCAGTGAAATAAAATTAATGAAGTGCTCTTAATAACAAGAGCTCTGAATGAAAATGGTAAAAAAAAAATACATAAATATGGGCATATTGCATACAAAACAAAAACCTTAATTTATTCAAATAGCTCCTTACTGCAATCATAGTGTGTGAGTGTGTGAGTGTGTAAACTGGTAGCCCGGTGAAGAAAATAAATGTTGGTGCATACTATATCAAGAATGTCAGTATGTCATTATGTATCTACATTATGAAAATAGCACATCTCAAAATAGTATGAACGCAAAATAACAACAAAGCTGAGGAGAAATGGACGACCCATATGTCTGGCTAACTCGGCGGCTGTGGCCTTTCTGGGGCTTTGAATGCGGTCCCTGCCAGCTCTGACCTCGAGGCCCCGCGGGCACTTTTAAATGGAGCTGGAGAGCTGGCTCTGGCTGAAAGAGATTGGTATGGAAATTCACAGCACAGGAAGCAGACAGAGGAAGCGCACCGCAGTTCACTGGAAACAGCGGTGGCCACGCTGCTGCAATCCCAGCCAATGGGAGACGCTGGGACACTCTCTACTATCGCTCCCTGTTTGTTATTTTAAGAACATGCCCCCCACCCCACACCCCCCTTTCCATTATTCAGAGGTTCTGTTCATTTAACTGGGGAGGAAGCGTGTGTTTGTAACAGCTGCACTGCTACTGACTACTGCAGCTGTGCAAAGTTTGTCAGATGTGAGCACACTGGGCCAAAACTTTTCCAATGTGGTTCAGGCACCTTTAAACCCCCTGTAGGCCAGGCGGTGAACGCTGTGTGAGGGAATGTATAGGCCAGCAGCCAGCCTTGTCTTTCTCTCTTGTCTGTATCTCTTTTTTTGTTGCTTAAGTGAATAAACCCAACATCAAACCAATGACATGGCTGCCTGGGAGCACCTGGTAATGCATCCACCTAAAGATACAGCACACCTGACCACGGTTATGGCAACAGCATGTTGGAGGTGCCAGAGGGCATGGCAGGCTTTCAACCCAGGCTGTGATACGTTAAATAAAGATTACCTCACACTGCTTTCCAACATGTTCTCCGGCATTTTTAAGGCAAGAGGCAAACTCATATTTCAGGGCATTTATACCAGGAATTTTAGCCATGTGTTTTGCTTGTTTCTTTTCATGCACCCTTTTGACCATGTTGCTCATCTAACTTCTTGCATCTAAATGTGACCCTGGACCCAGTTTAACATGGCAACAGAATCAGTTTTCTATGTTAATCCCTCATGTGTAGACTTTGTTAAAAGTGTCGGACATCCTGAGACAGCCTCACAGCAGGAGGCCCAAGCGTGAGCAGTGGTGTGAATGCTTTCAACCTGCCCTCCTCTCAGCCTCATGAGAAACTCGGAGCACGCCGCACACCCTCTCTTGCATGCCTTTCACGCCAACGGGGGGATTTTTGCTGGGTTAAAAAAAATACACTTGCATTCCATTACAGTCGATTCTGCCTTCTCCACCACCCCCTCTGACTCCACATGACTTTTCCCTTTTGTAGAGTCACTCAGTGTGCCAAAAATTCTGTCATGTCACCGTGTTCTACTGAACCAGGTTACAAACCATGCATAGCCATGCTCCAAACTATGCATGCTTCACATGACTGTTGCTTGTAAAACTTAATGGGGGACTGTTATTCACTTCATTAATGTCATTTATATCAGCAAATAATGCCTATATATCATAAACTCTTTCATGCTCCTTATCAAACATATCTGTATATTTGTTCATGCAGCCTTATATAACACTACCCTGGAGTGACGGCCCATTTGGCCTCAAGATGCTTTTTGATTCCTGATTCTCTCTCCTGTTAGTAACAAGTTAGTAACCAGTGCAAAGAAAGGTCATATGCATTGAAATCAGCAGACTGCCAGTGAAACTCATGACTAACTTTAATAGTCCTTAAAATGCAGATGATCAGTTTGAAAGTCTGTTTGATGTTATAGGCCACTTTGACTCTGCACATGCACAAAAATACACGCAAGCATATACCTACAAATGCATTAGTAGCCACCCATAGCCGATTAACTCGCACATCTATGCATGTTTACAGACAGATACGTGCACACACAAATTCACACACACACAAACACTGTCAGTATGGACTGTGGAGACTTAAACTATCGTCCTCATAGTACAGAAGTGCATGTCAGGTGACATTCCACTAAAGCATGAGAAAAACAAGACAGATGACGAAAGCATGGTTTACACGCTTTAAGTGTTGCCAGTGGGTGCAAATTTTTTGAGTGCAAATCCAGTCATTTAACCCGCGTTCCAACTTTCGCCAGTACACAAATCTGTCCGTATAATTTTCCAACTACCCAGACAGACAGAAAAACAGACAAAGAAATGTATCACAAATAGTCATGGTTTCAATAGTGTTCTGCATCTTGGACAAACACCCCCTCCCCACCCCACCCGCATAACAGGAATTTGCATTTTCTGGACTCAGCACACAGAGAACTGTAAACATGATTCCTGATCATCGTCTGAAACTATGAGCAAGCACAGACCCCTTCACATGACCATTAACAGCTATCCTTGAGAGCTTACTTTTTTTTTCAAGCTGTTTTTTATTCAGTCTTATGCCTTGTCTTCAACTGTTTAAACATTCCACAAAGCGTTCCCAATGCACAAAACAGGAAAAGAAAAACAAAACAAAACAAAAAAACCACTAGCTAAGCATGAAAATGCCAAAAGAGAACCCTTCAGTGTTGATATATTAAGTTATTGTGTGTGAATCTCCTTCCTGATAGCCAATAAATTGCACATGCACACAGCAAGAAAAAAACACTGGTCAAACCAATATAAAAATACAGACAAGAGATGCATTCACTATTGACAAATTAAGTAATTTGTGCATAATTTGCACATAAATCTCTGTCCCGATAACCTATAAAGTGCTCATGCAACAACTGACGGCATTCAGTGATAGAGAGCACAGACCTTCTCTGATTTACTGAGTACCTCAATCAATGTAGCATTTTCAACATTTCACAAGGCTCACAGTGGAGTGCTGCCATTGTTCAATACGACAGCAGAGATCTACTGTAACCAGCAGGGTATTACCTTGCATCGTTCTGCCTGTTTATAACCCTGACAGGACAGACACTGTTTCCAAAGCTAAAACATTCATATGAGCAGCCATTAAACAGGTTTCCTGTTTGCACCCACCTGTGACATGGCCCAGGCTGTGACGGTCTGTGCCAGGCAGACGGCCAGAGATCACACGGTGATATTTTGCTGCCACGCACCGCTCAACTCGAGTCCTGAATCCAAACATCGCTCGCGCTTCCCAAACAGTCAAGAACAGACCACAGCACAGTCGGCACAGTGAGAGAGGCAGCCCGTCTCCACAGAGACAGCGGAAAAAAATAAGATAAGGGTGGTGGGGGGTGAGTCTGTTCAGACATTAAGTGTCTCAGGGCTGCAGAGTTCATGTGAAAGAGGACCAATGGGGGTATGAAGAGTGGCGGCATATAATGTCCTGAGAACTGCCCTACCAGACCGGTATCAGACAGGTACAGCCTACCTTGATTCCACCGCTACACCAAATGACCTAGGGTTAAAATATACTTCTGAAAAAAGAAACTGCTGGAAAAGAGAGGGCAAAAATATGGCTGTCTGCAAAGAAACACATGGAATATCTGCTATCATAATATTTGCATGGGAGCACTGAAGATACATTTTCACAGAATTTGCCAAGAAAAATGGCATGTTCATCCAGAGCATTCAAATGTTTTACCAGTTTGGTGTGGAAGAAGAAAAATGCAATTTCATCAAACGCGCTTTATTTCTTACTTACTCCCTAAGGAGGACCGAAATGAAGTGCAAATGGATTGATACGGTCATCGTGTGTGGACTGATTGAATCTAGCACACTAACGCATTTTACTTCACCAGATTTTATTATCCGAGAAAAGCAGCTGAATTAGGCTGGCCTCACCTCAAGGCCCAGAGACAATTTAAACCTGGTTCCAAGCTAGCCATCTCCATTTAGCTTCTTCCAGCCTTCTGTGAACAGTGGCATTCGGCACCACAACAAAATAGAAAGCACTTGGACAGGCTACCCTCTACTGACTCTCGCCTTTGATTTCATCCAAACAAATCCCAGCACAAACACTTCCACAATGAGTGTGGCCTCATGAATGGCTGCTGTTCAAGCATAGACATGTGACTTACATTTGCAATCGGAATAGGTTTCCACCACTCTGGAAAGTTTAATAAGTGTCAGGAAATTTGCCAGTCATGAGGCAACTGTGGTTTTAATTGCATGTAGAGTAACAATAGCTAGTGTGCGCCTGTATTTAACTTGCGCTTAGCTAGACAGCTACCATTGTACAACTTTGGCAGAGCAGTTTGTTTATTTTGCCATTTGATCTTTTCCTAAAAACACTAAAAGCCCTACACAAATTCCAAACCAGAAACATAACAAATAGATAGGAATCAAGTCATATACATTTTTGAAAATCAAGAAATAGCCATTGATGCTGTGGGACTTTTCATTTCTGGTTCTTTGAGGTTTCTAGGCATTTCGAGCAAAACACCACAAAATTTAACCCTTTGCGGTTCTCTCTTGTCATGAGGTTCAGGGCAGTATAAATTACACAGGCTTCACATTGTTTACCCAGAGCCCTGTTTTAAAGATTTGCCCGGTCTGAGGTTTACGTTGGCAGAAAGTCTGCCTCTTCCAAAAAACCACACGCTCGCCAATGACAGTTGTGAGGACGGAGCTGGGCTATTGAGTTCAGCGTGGGGTCAGGGAGACTGCGACAGGCTGCACCCTCATTCTGCTGAAAGAAACCTCCGCAAAACAAAAGAAAGCAGCGCAAAGGATTTTTAGAGCTTAGGCAGCTAGGTCAAATTCTCCAATTATGCTTCCACTTATGAAACAAGAAGGGTGTATTTCAGACTACTGACTGGATTAAAGCCTTTATTTTTGCCCACTGACACTAACCCTTTCTTTTCTATTCAGAAACACCTAAAGGTAGGAACTGATTCTGCCGCAATACTTGGTTGGTTGACAGATCACCATTAATCTTGCATTTCTTGCATAAATTTGTATGATGGTCCAGTATGACCATCATACAAAATAAACCAGCAACTAGAGACACAGAGAACACACTGTTCTGTGCTGTGTTGTCTCAGTATAATGTATTTTTTTTAAATATAATCTTTATTTTACCAGGAGAGTCCCACTGAGACAGAATCTCTTTTGCAAGGGACACCTGGCCAAGAGGGCAGCTCAGTTAAAAGATATTACAAGGAGAACAGCATTAAAATAAAATACAATGAAGTACAAACAGACACATACAAAGATACATACACAAGTAGAATGACAGAGATACATACATGTAACCACCATGACATGTTAAGTGTTACGAAACTTTGTTCATCTTGTTCTGCTGTGGAGAACAAAATGTTTTGATTGGCACAAGCATGCTGGTGAGTGACAGTTTTCTGAAGCTCCTCCCATTATGTGGTTCACTGAACCCTCACTGATGCATCAGTACTCCAAGGGAGGACAGGCTGAATGGACTCCCACACGATGTGTGCCAATGGCGACACTCCTCAGAGCCAGGATGCCAGACCCAGACTGCACACTCTCCCAAGCTCTCCCACGACCTCCCACCCAAACGGAGAGACTTAAAAATAGAGCAAAATCTGCACATCCCTGATGGAAATTCACACACACTCACACACAAACACACACAAACACAATCATATACACACACGCCAGACTCACACCCACAGGCACACACATGCTAACATACATAATATTATGGAAACACAAATAGGCAAATGCACACAATCAGAGATGCAAAAACACACAACAGCTGCATATCCATGGACGTACACACAGACACATAGAGTTACTAACATTTCTGACTTTATGACACCCAGAGCACAATGACATCTGTGGAACACTCAGTCATGTTTCCTGTCCTTGAAATGGCATTCAAGATTGCAAGAGATCCAGAGGCGAACTAAAGAAAACTGGGCCATAGCACATGCAGAGAAACAACAGGCACAAATAGATTAATTTAACAAACAAAACATTACGAGACAATATCTGGCTAAGCCTTCATTTTAAAGCTTTTCAGATGAATTAAGGTGTAATTAGAGAGGAGCAAGCTGTAACAAGATGTGCTGGGCTGAAATGGGGGGGAGAAAGGCCACGGGGGTCTGATAAAAATCAACAGTTTAACCCAGATCTTGTGTAGCACCCTAGGGAATACGCTTCTTTAATGATAGTAAAGGCGGGCTTTTAAGTACAAATTTGAATTTGGTCAGCTTACATTCTGTAAGGATGCTGAAAACTATTTCCACAGTGCAGCAGGTAGATGTTCTGGTTCCATTGCCAATTAGAAGCTGTCTATTTTGCTGCATACTTGATAAAACTCTGAGAGGAAGTTGTCCATGTGCATTGTCAGCTGATTAAAAGAGCCTCTCATTGACTGAACTAATTTACATATTTAAAAACAAGTGATGTAAATTTCAATTCAAAAGGCTCCAAATCAACTCAACTGGGAAAATAGCAGGCTCCTTAGGCCTGGGACAAGGTACTTCTGCAACAGGCAAACCCACTCATACCAGTTCAAACTATGGGACCATTCAGCAAGAAAACAGTTCTTCAGACCTCACTAGTGTGCTCCTTCTGATGTGCAAATGTGGAGGAGAAAGTTAAGAGTTACATGCAGAAAACATTCAGTTTCACCTTCTGGGGATTTGGGAGGAGGTAGGAAACAGGCTCGAACCTGCAACCAGTGGATCTAGCAGTACTGCCAGAATATGTCACTGAAGACAGACCAAATGATGCCCAGACAAAATGCACAGATATATGTTTATGTATTTCAGAGAATTGTTCACCAACTAAGTAATTTATATAGTTAATTCGGGACATTTCTATTCAATGGGGTCCAAATCAACGCACTGGGGGGAGAATGCAGGGTCCCAAGGCCTCAGTCTGCATCAGTTTATCCCACCCAAGCAAGTTTTGTCCATGGGACAATCCACTGTCACTGGCACTTTGACTGAATAAAAAATAATGATAAAATTATGAAAATTGTTTATACTTAAGGATCTATCTATAATTAAAATGTTTATATAAAAAGCAAAGGACAGGTGAGGAACGACGAACCAACAAAAAAGTCTATGTCTTTGATATACTCAAAAATTAGATCCGTTCTAATGAGATCAAGTCAAAGTCTGTAAGAGTGAAAAGCATTGGCTACCCCTTTTACAAACCATTTTCCCTATTCATAATAGAATGGTTCTCCTTGCACAAAGATCACAATTACTGAGTATCATTCTTTTCAATACCATGTTTGCTCCTCTCATTAACCACTAAGGACCATTTTAGAAAATTACTTTAAAAAGACATTTAATGTTACTCCTCATGAATGATCCCTTTTTTGATAAATAAAGACTAAGAGTTTAATTGTCAGGTGGTGAAACACAGGGGTTATTTCTCCTTTCATAGTCTGGAGCCCTGGTGAATGACAAATTAAACTAATGTGAACTTGAACTTTAATGAGACCTTGAGGTTCTACAATTTGACACTGTATGACTGACTGTCCAAGTAGAAAGAATCATCAACATATTTTTCAGGAAACATTCAACAAGAAAGACAATTCTTCTCCAAAACATTACACCAAAAAAAGCACTACCTTGAGAGACTAAATTATCATTGGGTACCAAATATGAATACTGGACTTGCTGTGTACAAGTGAGCGACTTTATCAAAAGTGTAATTAAGTAAACGTATAGCCTGTACACTTCAGTGTGAAAATAAAAACAAGCAGGGCAGAGCTAGGAGGAAGACGGCCTACCTGTTGCATGGCAGGGGAACATCTCAGTCTCTGCAAAATCAGAAAAACAGAAAAGAACACTGATGAGAAAACAGCTCCAAACTATTCTGAGGCTTGAACAGCATCCTGTTGCATCTACTCGCTCACACATGGAAAACTGTGCTCTGAACTCAAGTCAGGCGTACTGCTTCATTCCACAGGCACATATGTAGGTTCCTCTTTTCAAATGAACTTAAAGCAGCGCGGCGGCTCCGTGACTTTCGTTAGAGCTCCCCAAACGGCCATGGCGTCGCTGATGGAATCACAACTTAATAAGGTAAGATTCATGACAAAGTGGGAAAACAGGACACAGGCAATACTTTGTTCTATCTACAGTACATGGCAGCAAATGGTTGAATCTACTGAGAAAAGCTTGGCTGAATTGAGCCAAGTATTGATTTGGGTGTCGTTAGAGCATTATATAACTTTCCTAAGGCAGGCTAACCTAATATTTGACAAACATCAAATTCCAACCCAAGCTGTATCTGGCTAAATATTTGTCTTAACATTATAAAATGGCTCTTATTGGTATTGGATCTTTTGACTGCAGATGAAAGCCGAATATTGCATTGAGGAAATTTACAATGGGGGCGCAAGAAAGCACAACATTGTCTCCTCTTGTGGTTGAACAAATTGTTTTACAATGAAACAAACTGAACATACAAGGAGAGGGAGATCAAAGCCCCATGAAGAGCTTCTGCAGCCATTTACTGGATGGCTGAAAGTCATTAAGCCTAAAGGTCACAGGCAAAGCAACGAAATGAGTTTCACATAAAGTGGCAGTGTTCCCCATGACACATAAATGGCGCATGTGCGTTTGATGTGTGCACCTTTTTTTCTCTCATCGCTGTTCCTTCCCCCTTCGAGAGGACTATGGGCAGGATGGGACTGTGGCTTTCTAAATGACAAAGCCAATGAAAGTAGAGGTTCTTTGATGATGGCTGTGACACCATGACCCCTGACCCCTGCCAGCTGGCCGTCTGGTGTGATATGCCGCACCAAGAGAAAGGGAGGGGTGGGATGGACTGGGGGGGTAGTGTTAACCTTGCATGGTTGTGCTGCACAGCCATCTGGATATGCCACTCTTCTGATCACGGATCTACGACTATAGCCCTGTCAGGTACACCATAAAAGAGGCATGCAGATTTACTGCAAGCTATCGCCTCCAATCATCCACTTTATTCCTGTTATGAAAATGTTGCTGCCTCGGACCCAGCAATTTGTGTCCCTGACCCAACAACAGTGTAATGGATACACAATAAATGAAAGAGGGTTTATGTGATTTAAGGGAAAGTAAATGAATACTCTGAGCAGGAGCCCAAACCACAGCAGCCCAGAGGGAATGTGGAGGCAGATAAATGTGAAAAGGGTCAGGCGGCCAGTGAGTGAGCAAACTTCATGACCGGATAGGCCACGAGCCTGGGGGAGACACTGCAGCTGACATGACTTTGCTTGCCTTTCCGCTGCTGCACCACACCGAGCGACACACCTGTAAGCTTTCTGACGCTCCCTCTTCATAGCTCTATGTCTGCGCTGAGCACTGAATACACAGCAACACAACTGATCCTTCCTCACTATAGGCGTATTGGCAAGTGGAAATTGTATCTGAAACCTTTCAGTTGTAACATCAAGCACCACTGGAATAATACAGATTCCATATAATCATAATTTGCTATGTTTTATAAACCTATTGAATCACCACATACACCAGCCCCTGTTTTCAGATGATCCTCAGTCAGGAGAAACCAGTTACAGGTCTAGAAATCTGTGGTCATGCTAATAACCTGTGGTATGTCTCAGATTAAGCTTACCTATAACCACTGAAGTTGTGGGAAGCTTTAACAACTTTTCTAGTTAAAGATATCTTGTGCATATTCTTTAAAACCTTCAGCAGCTGCTGCATGTTAACTTTAAAGGCTGTTACTGGGGAGTGTTAACTTGCTTGGGTTTGTGTTTCATTTGGGCTGACCTACAGCCCCATTTTGTTGATGTGGGTCTAACCAGGCTGTGCTGTTTTAGTCTCTCTCAGCCCACTGGTCATGACAGCAGCCACCCTATCCCAAATGAAATGGCATGTCAGAGTCAGGGTTGGGCAGGCATTCCGGACCATGCCACAACACCACTTCAATGCACTTTACCCGTATCACACCATCCCCTGAGCAAACAATGCCCCATCCCAGTTGGAAACAGGACTTTCCAGAGGAGCTATTCACAGCACTACGGTTCTGCTTGGTTTGTTTTAGCAGTCTGTCCGTACTGCATTTACAGTAAGAGAAAAAAAGCAGTTCCACTGCCAAAGAGAGGCTTCTTTCTCAAGCTACTTTCCAACAACTGCCTGCTGGATATGGAGTCTGGAGTATGAGGAGGTGGGGGTGGACAGAGAGGTGTAGAGGCAAATGGGAGCCCAGGACTGATGAATTTAGCAGATTTCCTTAGCAGAACACAGGCAAAACATTAGAGTATCCCAATGGGGAAAAGTTTTCAAATTATTGCTCATTCTGCATATTCTTTCTATTCTGAATGAGGACTCATGTCGTACTGCACCACAGATGTTTGTATACAGATAAATTAAATGCATTTACATTATGACCCAAGTCAGGCTGAATGGCCTGCTCTCAACATCATGTTATTACTCTCCTGATATTGCATACATATTCAGTACAGAATAATTAATTATAAAAAAATAATTATTAAAAAAACTATTCTACTGTTTTAGCTGTGGTTTTGTGAATACCCAGATAATTGCCTAAGTGAAAGAGTCAGTGTTGAAAGATTGGCAAAATGGCTCTCATTTGAGACAGGAGCTTTTGGCAGCTTCAAAGTCAATCAAAGCCAATCAATACATGCCTCATTCCCACTTAAATTCAAACAGGGATACATGTGGTGTTTTTTTTTTTAATTAAAGTGTTGAATCTAAGTCACAAGCCCAGTCTTTTTCTTCCTTCGCTGAGCAGTTTGAAATCTCAAAACAGGCTCAGTGCGTCTTTCACAAACACAGTTTTGGAAGAATATGAGTCATTACCTTGATAACTGTACAAGTAGTTATGGCACCTACCAACAGGTTGTTTAACACTTACGTATTCAAAAACATGTTCAATTCAGTTTAAATATGACATATCCAAATGAACACAGTTTGGAAAACAGAGCGTGCTACGTTCATACTTAGGACACTAATTCTATTGAATGCAATTGATAGCATCCTACACTATCATTGTAATGATCAGGTTGAGTTCACTCTGTGCCTCAACAGATTTGTATGGCCTATTCGTATTACGCATTGAATGAGCAAAATATTTCACGCGGTGTGCATAAAATGATGATCAGACGCACTTGTCCTTCGCCCCTTGCAAAAAATATCTCAAAATCACGGAACCAGCAAAATAAACCAAAGCGAGTTTCCATAGCAACTTTTTGTATGCGTAAGAACACGGGCACTTCAGAAAGACAATGTATGGTGGCAGTTAGATACATAAGCCTAACTGTACTCGGCAGTGAGTAGAGTTTAAACACTACGACAACAAAGCCTTCTTATTCAGTTTTGTTTAGTTTCATGCAACCAGTTTAGTTGGAGACTGTCACACTCTTACTACCTCAACCAGTTGTTTCCATTAAGTACATGCTACAAGTTATCTACATTACGATGTTTTGGAATAAGGTACATGTCAGGGATTGTCAGACTGTGAAAACTCTAAGTTTAGCAATAAATGCATAAACAAATACATTTAAAAAGTCTATGAATACGTGGATCTGAAGTTTTAACCACTTGTCTCTTACCTGGCACAATTTAAGCACTGTCCAACAAATGATGTAAGCTGACAAGGTGAACTTTGCCCGCATGTACCGCTCTGGTAGACAGGTTAGGTACATTTGCACTTCGTCGAGACCACCTGCTGAATTATTATTACTTTGCTCACCGACCGCAGTAGAGTCGCTGCTGTCCTCAGCCGACTTGCTCACAGCGTTGTTATTGTCCATTTCCAAAACCACGTTTCTACTCAAACTACATAGTTACTAATTGCACAACGTACTGCACACTTTTGTTTTGTCCGACAGCCGTCAATGTTTCCCCCAAATATATTGTTGACGTTCTAAAACTTTTATCCTGATTCCGAATGGCAGATAAAACAAAGTTTTAAAAGTAAGTTGCAGCCTGGTTACAACTTCCACGTCGTCTCGTTCGAGTTGTCACATTTCATATGTTTTGAATGCAGCTTGCATAATTGCCACTGAAGATGCCGTTGTGGTAGTAAGCTGAACACAGCGTTCAACTAGATAGCAACGGACCTGGCTGAGTATGCACTACACTGCTTGCGCTTCCAGCTTCCCCGTGCCAAAAATGAGAATACTCATTCCTCTCCGATTTGAACAGGAGGAGAGCGGCGCTGTTGAGATTAACTTTAGCCAGAGGCAGTTAACTTTGCCATAATGCGATACACTAAGTGGGCGTTGCATATGTGACTTTTAACAAATGTCCGTAAAAATAATCCAAACGCAGTATAGCCTAATCTATTTAAAGAAATGTCCTGCGCTTTATGCAAATGTAACACATAGCTGTCAATTAATTTACAGATATTGCTGCTTTCTCATTAACTATGTATAGTACAAAGTGGGGACATTGGCTGCAGACTACAGATTTGAAATACCTTTTTGACATTTTTTTGTAATTATAATTGTGTAAGAACGCAGGATACGCTACTGTTTCCGGTATCTACGTGACAGGTAATACATTTTCAACATCCCCCCCCATTACACAACTGAGTGTTACTGTTTTAGGAATTAATTGTAACAAGCAGGAGCAATGGAATACGTGTACAACCTGAACTGAAAGCTAGAATGTTTTGCATTGTCAGGAAGAGTTTGGTGTCACAGAACCCCTTGGAGGGAATGGATAACACAGTGGGTCACTGTGCTGTTTTCTGTGGCCTCACAGTCTCCATCTCTGTCCCACTGAAGACAAACTGTGCTATTGTAACACTTATTTCCCCTGCACTTTTCTGTTCCTGGGGCCCATCGGTGTATCCAAGCATATTATCATCTTGCATGATTTTAGTAACAACACCCCCAAACACACACACACACACACACACACACACACTCACTCACTCACTGACTCACACACACACACACACACACACACACACACACACACACACACACACACACACACACACACACACACACACACACACACAGTGACAAAAGAGAAAGTGAAAAAGAATTTTCCCAAAGACCTGGTTACCTAAATATCACAAATCCCATAATATCATAAACTCCTGTCTCCGGTGGCCTTTAGGGTGTTTGGAGATCACATGATGTGCTGCTCAGTTTTGTAAAGTCTCAGTCAATGGTGAACTTTACTTACATAACTTGTCAATGTAAGTCAATAACAGAGCTGACAGTAGCTTCATGTAATTGATGCGGAACAGTACTGACGCTGGGGGGCTTAGCACAGGGAAGTTCACATAAACAGCCATATGGCATAATGGTTAAAAGGTCAACTTTATATGCAGGTTCAGTGCTGTGTGTGGTCCTCCTGTCCATTTCAGCAAGGCTCATGTTCTTGTAAACATTAGGAACTGTCATCCATTTTTTTATTGCGTTTTATTTTCTTCATATTTCCTCTGAGTTTAAAACAGCTTGCAATGCTTTAACTGTAAGATGAATAAGGTCCTGTAGTAATTCATTATTTTAAGGAAAAAAGATGTCTCAGCTGCACAAATTTATTTGTTGGAGCTTAAGCAAATTGCATTTAACACTCAGTTATATTACCATTAATCTTATTTTATATCATTCTTTTATTTGTGAATGCTTGGAGCAACAAAGGAAACTGTGTTTTTTATTGTCCTAGAGGAATTGGTTGTTGTATATGACGGCCACCCATCTACAGTAATAAAAAAACATTTTCTTAAAATGACAGAAATGGCAAAACACTCATAATGAATTGCATGTGCACATAAATCAATCGTTATAAATTACATTCATTCAAGTTTAATCAAGCACCCAAACTTATAAACAGGTTACAGATTATTACACATATTTCAAGGATTACCATTACAAAAGCGAAGAGGAGGTGTTCCAAACTTGACTGTTCAGTTCAATCAAATTCATTGAATGTGTTATATCTCTAAACACAGTGAGAGAAAAACATGGGACACAATCAACGTACTTCATGCTTACATTGCACAGTAACAGCGGGGGTGACAGAGAAGGGGATGGGATCCTGCCGTGCTGTGTACATAATCACTGGCAGTATTTTCCATTGTTAAGAGCCTGAGCAGTACAGACAGGACTGAAATCTAATACCACCCTTTCATTTATTCACAGCCTTTGGCAGAATGGCACACCCATCCCACCCCACCCACCCCACCCCACGCCAGTCCCACTCTGTTAATGGCAGCGCATATTCCACTGTGAGGACCAGCCTTATTTACTGTTGCTCTGAGTATTGATGTTTTATTAGTCTTGAAAGTGGACAGGCAGATCAGGCACTGAGTCCGCTTCATGTTACCTGCAAAGGAGCAGGATGCCCATCTGCAGGCCGGCTGCTGGGCCTCCGTCTTTCTTTGATATTGGGGGGTGGGCGGGACTCGAGATGCCAGCTTAAGGACACATCTGCGTCTGCCATGGAAATCGAGGCGCACCAGCAGCGCAGCTGAGACGCACGCATGTTGCCTTACATAACCTTGGCGAAAACAAGCAACAAAGGCAATATTGCTGTCGTCCATCCCACTGTGCCTTGCTGTCTGGATTTTGATGACTCATTGGTTGGGTGAAAACATATCACAAACGCTAAACTAAATTTCTTTTTGATGTTTAATGATAATAAAACTCTAATTGTACTTTATATCTTAACATCAAACGTTTCTAAAAAAGACCTTGAAACAACATAAAGCTGTTTGAAAGAATGAACTGTGACTTGAAGCCAATTTCAGTTAGAAGGCATTATTATTAAAGAGGTAACTGTAGTCTTATCTGGAAACATACCCAAAACACTGCTCTTTGACAGCCACTTTCTGCTTGATCAGTAAAAGTTTTGTGAGACATCAGTGACTGAATCAGCTCAAATAAGCTGAATAAGTCCTGCACTTCATTTAACCACACAATTATTGCCTTACAATAAAATATCCATGAAGTGGATTATAAAACAATATTTTGAATTGGTTGTACGTTCATATTAAAGTACACCTTTCACCTTTAAAACAAAAGACTGGAAAATCATTTTTAATTGCATAACTTTTAATTACTGAGAGAATTTTGTGGCCAGGCTTGGTGGGAACAAAACCTAAAAGTGAGTTAAAATGAAGGGTACGAATACAGGAGGCAAACACTTATCTGTCGAAATTTCTTGTGTTTTTAAGTGCACGACAAACACTCCTTGTCTGGCAGCTGTCTGGCTGAGAACAGTGCACAGTGCGCAATGGAAAGGCTCCACTTCACAGAGCTCTTCTGGGACCTGCACATGGCTGGTGAGATCTCTACCACAGCCAGCAAACTCTGGATGTTACATCCCATGATTCCCAAAGGGCTCCAGTATGCTGCTCCACACAGTCCTCATGGACATTTCATTAC
Source organism: Albula goreensis (assembly GCA_022829145.1). Lineage (NCBI taxonomy): Eukaryota > Metazoa > Chordata > Actinopteri > Albuliformes > Albulidae > Albula > Albula goreensis. The sequence goes on along the minus strand of CM040753.1, from coordinate 9,600,281 downwards.
TCATACTCAGTGCCTCTTAGGCATACTCAATCACTTATATCATTGGGCTTAAAAAAATAATCAAGACAGCTCACATGCATCAGCCAGATACAAAAGAACATAAAGACATTAGGAGAGATGTGATCAGCCCATTCAGCCATTATTGGATTATAATTTAGACTATAACTGTAGCAAATAATGATAATAAACATGTATGGTGCTTCTTGTGTTTAAATCTAATAAAACAGCGAAAGCAATATATCCTGCAAGAAAAAGTCATTTTAAAAAGATTATGATATTTGAGATGCCATTAAAACAATAAAAAAGCACATTAATATGATTTATAGAGAAGCTATCCTAAATCTTAGTCCTGGAGAGCCACATGGTTTTTTTCCACATTAAATTCCACAGCCAGTTCAGGCACGAGACAGCAGGTGTGTTGAGTTAACTCCATGGCTGTAACTGCTTTAATTGATCAATTAAACGCGAACTACAGCAAAAACTGGTAGACCCTGCAGCACCGCTAGCCCTTGGCTGAGGACAACTGAAAGAATCCATCACTGTGTCAAGCTTGGCTTTAAAGGATATATGGAGCTTTGACTCCATTACTAATCTTAACAAGCTATCCCTTGCATTTATAAATCTCTGTCTGAAGAACACTTTAGTGTCAGTGTAAAATGTTGTGTAATTGTGTGTAATTTCCATCTGAGCCTCCAGTTCTTTTGATGAAACTTGGCTTCAAATGGCTTCAACAATCCCCTCTGTTACTCAGCATGTAAATGCATTCTGTCAGTTTCCCGTTTACAGCTTATTCCAGACATTTACATTTCAGAGATTAAATGTATGAGGTTGCCAGTTTAAGACCTACAACCAGACCTGTCATTCACAGTACATGCTGTTGGAATTCAATATTTAATCTTATTTGGTGAGGAAACCTTTTAATGTAGTTAGGGTAGGTATCTTTTGAGATCTTCTAAACCTGATTCAAAAAGTTTTTACAAGTATTACATTCATGTTAAATGTGAATATTACATTCACATACTTTCAATCAGAAAATGTATCCTAGATTTGTTTACTTTTCAGTTCTTTAGTCTACTGTAACAGCTGTGCCATCCTTTTTTGTCTTTAGAGGGAACAGATGATAGAGAATAAGTCGGGTTAAAAACTCAAAAACGCAACTTACAAATATATTTCTGTTTCACGGATCACATTAAGGGCCAATGAAACACAGAGGATCTGGACAAGCAGAGAGAAAGAACAGAGGCCTGTATGGAGACAGAGGGATGGAACTGCTGAACACACTCATCTATGTCTGGACTGCGGTAAAGACAGGAAATCATAGTAATTAGTGTATGATGTGTTCAAAAACAAAATTGTTTGATGATGATGAAGTCTCTCCTAAATCATACCAAAACAGTGAATCAGATTCAAAAGGTACATACATCTTTATCACAATACATCTTTGTCACAACATGAAGTGTGATCTGCCACTTAACAAAAACAGCTGTATGTTCTGATTGAAGAGACTCATTACTTTCAACATTACAATGTGCTTGCTGAACACCTTATTGTGGTCACTTGCATGTTTTCTGAGTTCATAAGTAATGCAATCAACTCAGGAGCAGTGTTCCATGACGGATTTCAACATGCAACCTTTCTGATACAAAACAGACCTCGCCATCCAACGTTCCACCCATTAAACGACAAATGGCGGCATCAGTTTGAGTTAAAGGTACTGAAGCCTATGTGTTTCATTTCCTTGACTTTCAGAGGGGGATATTCCCTAAATATTGTCTGCTGAATCCTCCCCAAATAAGGACATTTTTAATGTTTTATTTCAGCCTACAAAGCACCACATTTCCTAATTTAAAAAACTCCATGAACACCACAACTTCCAAAAAGAAAAAAGAAATGTCTTTGGCTGACTGAAATTTTTGGCGAGACGGTATTTAGGCTAACTGGGCGAATGCCAATATCCTTTGTCCATTCACACCCACTTGCTGAATTCTGTAAGCAGGGACTAAAAAACACCCTTAATATTGACAGTTTCTCTCATGACCCCAGACTAAATCCACAGAATAAAAGAAGAGGCACATGATAAAAGAAGGAGAACAGAGTTTACCCTAAAGAGATGCAGGAAACACTACGTCACTTAATTCAGCATTGTTTTCTTTGTTGAACAGTCACAAAGTACTGAGTGTATCCTATCTTGGCAAGGTCTGTTGGACTTTCACAAGCATAGAATTCTGAAAATAATTAGTGGTACATAAGATTAATTACAATTAGTCAAAGCCAGGTTGACCCCCTTTGATTTGGTTTAATGTTTCAACTGTTCCCTGTGATTCTGGAAACAAATCAGCAGAGACATGTAGCACCACCCCATATATCTTCTGTTTTGCTGTGAGACTTGCATGGAGGGATATGAGATTGAGCAAGATCTGTCTCTGAGCTGCCAATATGTATGCCTGTATAGTCTGAAGGTCAAGACATACATTACAAACGAATAAATAATGTATGGACAGGATGCTGAAACATGCCACGTGCAGACATTAATCACTTTTGAAATGTAGGACTATATACTGCCACCCTGTGGCTGTAGACCAAAATTATGCACAAACAAAGTAAATCTGTTTTGTGGCTCAAAACTAATTATTAGTAATTTGGAACAGAATTAAAAGAAGTATTTGCTTGCCTTATGAATATGAATTTCAAATAGTTGAACTCCTGAAAAATATGACTATTTATCTATAAAATAATTGAATCTGCAATGTAATATCAGCTGCATTGGATGTACCAATAGACACAAGATCAGATATCTCCAATAAGCTCTGCTTTGCACCACGAGGCATAATTCATACATCTGGTCCCTGACAACAGAGCATAACATCATTTAGACAGCACAGTGCACCCACCTCCCTGCTGCACATTCTGCAGCTGTGTGATAGCACTGCAGTGGGGCACTCCAGCACACTCCAGATGTGCAGCCAAACAACTGTGCTCCTACTGGGAATCTAAAACACAGGCTAATTCAGGGGGACTAAAACCACAAGGGGAAAACTGACAAGATAAAGCAAAACTAGAAAGCGGGACAACAGCTCAGAGCTGGGCATTTTGACTTTTGAGCTGAGCAGTGGTGGCTGTGAGCTGTAGGTTTGTTGCCACTATGTTTGTACCCCCAATGGCCCAAAACCTGAAACTTTGATTTTTAATCCTCTCTTCTTCATTTGTTCATTAGACTTAAGGATTACCATAAATTTTAATCTTGACTAGTGCTATTTATTTTCTCATAAAAAGCAAATAATACTCAAATTTATACAGTAAATCCTGAAGAGACATACTTACAGAGACCACTTACACTAGAGGATAGTGATGTGCAGCTATCTCAAATCACAGATCTAAGACATCCCAGGTCTGTGCCATGCTGAAGCATCAGGTATGGTTATACTAGGCACAGAAGCATGTGCAGTGTGACATACGGTGCTCTTAACCACTGCAATTGTTTTTCCCTCACCACATCTCGTCAGGCTTTAAAACTGTCATTACTGACTCCATGTGGACCCTCATGTGTTTCGAGTCCTTCTGGCAGCTTTAAACAATAAATACCATGGTTAGAAGCTTACATGCTATACCTAATAGAAATCTATACTAGCCCATCCATTATTTGTGGCACATGAAACAGTACAGTTGCCGAACTTGTCCAAAAGGTCAATGGCTTTCCAGCTGTAAAACAGTGCAAAGAAAAACAGTGAAAGTTCTTCTGCAATGACTTCAGAGATGACTAGTTCCAGCACCTAGTACTACAAGCAGAACATGGGTTCCTTGCTGCTGTTTAATAATTCTATTTTTTTATAATTCCATTAGACACACACCTTCAGTTTCCCATGGCTCCACCTGCAGCCTGAAAGTTTCTTCGTGCAGAGCTGAAATCAAACATGGAGCCTCCATCGCTCTGTAGAGGCTGTCCACATACCACACAATAATCCCACAGTACCTCTCCATCACTGCCTTACTCTGTGTGGCTGTGATAATCACACACAGAGGGCCTTTCTCATCTCTAGTTACTGATCTAACATACATGGAGCTCAAATGCCAGGCTTAACCATATTCACAGGACTTCAATAAGGACTGGCGCTGACATAAGTTAAAGACAAAAATGAGTAAATGGTAAGTCTTTGGGGTGTTAGCACTGCTCATTGGTCATGTGTGTGTGTCAGCCACACCATGCCACAGCCAGTTCCACATCCTCAGCCTTGTGCTTTTTTCAATGAAATTATTAATCTGGCAATTATGTGTGATGTGTGTATGTGTGAAATGGTCAAAATATGTTTCTGGCAGTCAGCTAATAGTGGTAACATAAAAAAAAAAAAAAACTGGCTGCAGGGTACAGAGGGGGAGGGTGTGGACTCCATGTTGAGTTTGGTGTCACAGCCTTTGGCATTATCACACCCTGCCATTGAAGTCCCCTGTTGTCATTTCTCTCAAATGACTGAAAAAAAGGACAGCGTTGTCAATAAACATCAGTTGTTAAAAGACCATTCATTTTTCTAGAAGAGTAAGGCCAGGTGTCATCTGGAAACAAAAATGACATGAGTGCACAATTAAGGCAGGGGTTGCTGAGGCAAGATGTCAATGAATTCTATACAAGGAGTCTGCAATTCCTTATGAATGGATTGATGGATGGATATCATTACAGCACAGAGAAAAATATTATCCTAGCTTTGATGTTCACTTCAATCAAAAAACACTGAACTGCCTTGAAGTCCCATATGGCCCGAAGGTTAAAATAATGGAATGTAAAACATTAAACGCATACTAAAGTCATTGCAACACCAGTCAGTTTGATGATACATGATATTACTGTTTTTGTGCAATTAAGAAATTCATAAAGGATGAGGTCAAAAGAACTCTGAGTCCAAGGAGCTCCATTTTGTTCTGCATCTAACGTGCTGCACTTACATGCATGTACCTTTACAGAAGGAATGATTTATGTCCCTAAATTACCATTAGGGCATGATCACATCAAAAAGACTCCAAAGCCCATCATATTGAGCACATGACAACACTAGGACAATTATACTCAGGGGAGTCAATTCTGCCAATTAGAGAGATTTGAGTTTAATCAAGTGATTGGTTTAATATAATTTGTCACCGTTATGATGACAAGCAATCCAGTGACTTCCACAGACGAACTCCGACGAAACATCCTCCGCATCAGCAAAGACTGTAGTCTTGAGTAGAATCTTTTCCCCTTATACATGTAACACGATTGCACATACAAAACGTTATACACAGAACATAACTCTGGAACATTCCATCCTTCTGTGTGTCACTTAATTTACTGAGACTGTACAGATTTCAAATTCTCATTCAATTGCAACACTTTAATGGGCATTATTCAGAGGTATTTCATTCTCCACCAGCCTCTTTCCCCCCTGCTATTTGCTCTTCTCTTTCAAAGTACCATAATGCTTCAGCTACTGGCAGTCTGCATTGCTAGTTGGGCAGCTTTCATTGACTGATGGCAGGGCTGAACCCCATTCTCACAAAGATTCTCATGCTAGCAGGAAATCGAATTGCAGCTGGTATGTGTTAGCAATTATTCTGGTGCCTGATGCACAACAAGATTCCATGTTAAGTCCCATTTAACCCATGCAGGATTTCAGTATATATGCCCTGAGTTCATTTTCCAGCCACCCTCAGGGGCTAAAGCCAGTTGGGTGATACAGTTTTTGGGTTCTTGTCCTGGCCTGACTGCATGCTTTTCAGTCACTTCGGCCTAGCACACTGGCTGATAAATATTCAGTCATCTCAACATACTTACGCAGCCAGACTGAATAATGGTTCTATTATTTACACTGGATCTCCAGGGGAACTGACCCACAGAACTATGAGAGCTGAGCACACATCCCCACACACTAAACGGGTGAGATCTTAACTTTCTAACCCTTGCTCAGAACACTTCGGATTTATCACAACATAGCATCTCAGAGGTTGAGATCATCATTGTACTTGCATGGGAATTAGTTTTCCTTGCGATTCATGAGAGCACAGACGGGTCTGTTTACCATCCAAACTGTGCCCAGCTAGCTGCTGCTGCAGTTATGCAGTTCACCAGCAAATCTGCTGATGACAGACTGCAGGCACCCGAGTGACCGCAGGTGGTGCTAATTCACAATAAAACTGGGGGATACCAAACACAAGCTAACAGAAGCATTCTTCCATACAGATGTCTACCAACAAGTAAAGACAACAAAACATTTTTACTTACATGGAGGTGCTTTTAAAAGCAAGCACATCCAATTGTGACTTTAATGAAAAATAGTTTACTTTACAATTAAAACAAACATGTGGCAATGTTTCCGTTTGAACTCGTTTTAATATGAACTACAAAAAATGAAAAAAGAAAGACTACAATCAGTCGTTACACCTACACAGGTGTGGTCTGCCACAAAGATGGTATCCATGTGGGACATTTGGACACAAGTTAAGCTCATTATTTTACAATATAAAACAGTGTGGGCTCTACTCATGGGGACACAGTATGGTGGAATATGCAGGAGACATGGTTTTGTGTGAGGCTCAGATTTCTCCAGTATCGGTGTGCTCCAAATCACTGGCAGGTAAGTAAATCGTAACTTCGCCACAGCTGAGTCAGATAACTGCATGCGCTTGGGACACTGTTGTGACACGACCTTAACCGGAATGTGCACATTATGTGGAACAAGTCAGTGCGGCTGTAAACAGACCAGCTGCACGCTGCAGTAAAAACGGAGTATGAAATTACCCGATGTGCAAACATACAGTTTAATGTGATTTTATACATTGCTGTTGGAAGTTGGAATAGGGCCAAGGCATAAAACTGTCAGTGCTTGCCCTTCTTTGACTTCTTGTGAGATCGGTGTGGAGACCTGGACTTCGACCTGGATTTCTTGCTTGATTTTTTGGGTGTCCTTGACCGTGACCTCCGGGACCGCTTAGGGGTACGGGGTGGCGAGGGCGACCTTAGCAGAAAGGGAGACAAATCTGTATCAACAAGTGACTACTCTAGGATAAAATTTTCTTCTGATTCTCTAATAAGTTTTGCAGATTCATACACAGAGACCCTACAATTGCTGTTTTGAGTTTCATCCTTTATATTTTTTCATTAAGGATATCACTGCATATCTCTACTATGCAGTAAATAGAAATATTGTAAATTAATTGATTAATTGATATTATGATGGCATCTTAAAATTCCATAAAAGGTGCAGTCTTTATTAAAAAGTTAATTCACTCTTTTGTTCATACTATAACAGCATGGCTGGTGCAAAGAACATCTGAACACACCCAAACAATTCAATGGCCCCTAAATTAAACAATAACAAGTTACAATAATCATAAAAGAGTTAACTGTATCCACTAAAGATCCCCTGTAAACTGAGATCTTAATCACACTGATTGAAAGGTAAATTTCCACATGCTGTTTCAATCAGCCGCTGGCTGGAAGGCACTTCTACCATTCTCAGAGCCAGAGTCTGCAGCAGAGGCAGCTCTTTGACTCAACATACTGTGGGCTCAGCTGTAACACAAACCCAAAACCCACTGTGTGCTTCAGGAGCTGAAACAAGAGGCACAAATCTAACAGCGTGAAAGCTATGCGTACTGACGGGAGCGCGGACACCGTCGAGGCTGCACTTTAAGAGTCCAGCTGTAAGAATGTAATATCTATCCTCTAAGACTAGGAACACAGCGCATGCAGTCGCAGTACCTTTTTGAGGACTTCTTGCTGCTGTTCCGTGGAGAGTCTTTGTGGGACGATCGGGACCGGGAGCTGTCCTTCGTGTAGGAGCGGTCGGACCGCTCGGAGCGAGGCGAAGGGGACTTAGCCCGTCGCCCGCTGCTCCTTGCGGGGCTGGGGGAGCTGCTGTGCCTCCTCTTCCTGGCAACCACAGCGGGAGACAGACACCTGTCACAGGTGAGCCGCTTTAATACGCACATCCACATCACAGGCAGCCGCTGCACTACCTCAGTCCACTCAATCACACCCCGCACAAAAAGGGTCCAGAAAACAGCTGAACAACATTCCAACCTTACCTCAATGACACTCAAAAGTGAGGAAATAATTCCAATTCATATCCAATTAAAAATAATTCCTCCAAAGGATTAGTCATTTCTGCACTGTATTTTTATAGCTATGAAGTCAAAATGGGACACTGAGTACAAGGTGCTGTTAAATAGTAAAATGGAAGGAGACAAATGTTGACTACAATCCCTACAAATTAATCTTAATTAAATTAATACATATCAGAAGCAAAACTCACCTGTCTTTCCTGGTCGGCGTAGTATCTTCCTTTTCTTTTGAACGCACCTCTGTTTTTTCTTTGTCTTTTTTCTCTTTCTCTTTTTCCCTGTCCATTTTCTCTTTTTCTTTTTCCTGCAATACAACCCATCAAAAAGTGAGTTTAAGAAACCAGGCTGTTATGCAATCCAGTCACACGTATGGTAATACTTCAGTCCAAGGAGGAGGGTAAAAGTATTGAATTGCACAAGTATTTGTCAAATCCAATAATTTTGATTTCCCTTAAACCGTTGGAATTAAAGCATTTCATTTTGGCGAGGAGTTGCTTCAGTTCAGTGTTTAGAAAGAAATATCTACTGGCTTGTTAGACCAACATGCTGTCTGGATTACTGCTTGGGTATAGCCTCCTGAAACTCCATTAGGGTAAATGAGGACATCCAATGTTCCATGTGCAGTGAGATCAGCACCCCCTTGTGGTGCCTTTTCGCATGCACAACCCTTCTTGAGCGAGTTTGTTGTATGTATTCAAAATCACTCTTACTAATCCTCTTAGCTACACTGATCTCAGATCAGTTCTCAGAAAACCTGCTGTTTGCAGGCCATACTTAATGATGATCAAAGACCAGATGGTTTTGATCATTTCAAACATATTTGGTAAGTTCAAGCAAATACAGTTCCCCAGTAAAACTCCTCCTTACCTTCTGCAGCAGCTTGTCTCGGTAGTGCTGGACCTGCTCCTGAATACTCTGTCCTGACTTCTTGGGTCGTTTCCCTGATTCCAGTTCATCTTGAAACTTCATAACTTTAAGCTGAGAGCAAAGCGAGGGAGGAGAAACAGTTCAGTCACCAGTGAAAATGAGGGTGAAACAGGATGCAGGTGAAAGGTCATGGGATTCGTTTGCTGTGCTCTGACCTCTATTTCTCGTAGTTTTGTGCGCTTCTCCTCATTCATCTCAGAGAACTTTGTGGTTTTGGAATCGGAGCAGTCGTCCTTGATGGGGTTGGAGTATGACTGCTGCTCTTCTGACCGAGAACTCTTGGTGTCATCCTCATCTTCACTCTCCTCTTCCTCCCTTTAGGAACAAGATTTCAGTCAGAGAGGAGCTGAGGCTAATAAAGCAGAAAGCATGGAGGAGCAATATGCACCGTGTGAAGTGCTGCAGACCCAAAGGATGGGACAGACAGACAGGGATCACACCCTCATAAACAGTGTCTAACCTCAGGTCCACTCACCCTTACACACACACACACACACACACACACACACACACACACACACACACACACACACACACACACACACACACACACACACACACACACACACACACACACACACACACACACACACACACACACACACACACACACACACACACACACACACACAAACAAACACACACCATCACTTTCGGGTCAGATCATGGTACATGACAGACTACACCCTGTCCTGGCCTCTGGCCTACGGTTGAGTGACAGAACCCCCATCCTAGCAGGCATCAGGTAGTGGGGGGAAGGTTGATTGATCTGAAGTCTTCAGACACATGGAAATAGATGATGCTGAAAATGCATTTCTGTTTTCTGCATTTAGGACAGAGCTCTCACAGGATGTTTAGATCCGGTACAATTCTTACATCATACTTTATTTCCTGATGTAGTCCAAGAAACAGTTTTTTGTGGAGTTTTAAAGCTAACCACATGATTATTTCTGTGCAACTGTTGGGACACTAAATAAACTTGCCAACTTTTTGACAACAGAACTATGACTTATTTCTGCATAGCATAAACCTTGGGTCGGGATGCATAGTCTCAATATAATTGTAAGGGATACCATAACAGACAAACTCAAGCCTCACTTCCTCTATTGGCAGATCTGGGTTGCAGTCCTGGAACCGGTTCTGGCATTTATGCCAATGAAACCAGCTCTTGCTATGGAACTATACCAGATGTTAAACAGTACAAATTCAAGTGTCCCTGTTTTCCAAGAAATTTTAACTATTGGCTGTTGTTTGACAATGGGCAGGACTGTAGTGCTTCCTAAACAGGGCTGTCTGCATGGAGTGACATTGGTTCACATAGCAGTCATCACAGCTATATAATAAAATGTTCCATTCCTAAAAGGACACATGTGATGCATACAAAGTTCAAAATGTGAGGGCACGGGACCAATTACTGCCCCTAGGGCTGCGATAGACCTCCCCCACCCCCCAACCCAAGATGGTTTTGTACTAATGTCATCAACATTCTGCTGTACTTTGCTATGGTTCTCCACATTGCCACCCCCACCCCACTCCACTCAATTGTTTCACCCAGGGAAACCCCTGAAGTCAGTGGTCACTTTAGTCCCTGGATACATAAACATGCTGTATTGTCTTTGTAGGAAGGTGTCTGGAGCACAGTGATCTGATGCGGTGCCGCCATAGGCATCCTTTCACTTACTTCTTTTGTGCCACAGACTCAGGCTGTTCAAAGATCTCCCACTTCGATGTTGTCACAGCTAAAGGGAAAATAAAGAGATGTAAATGAAAATGAAAAATACTGCTGGAGACAATAATCGTCATCAACTGAATGGCAAATGTTGCTTGCCAGTTCAAATAGATGTGATTAAAAATTGTGCTTTATGTGTTCTCATTTCCTTTTTCAATGGTTTTTACATTCCACTCATCCCACCCTGATAATTCTCAGCGATACATCTGAAAATTGACATCAGTGAGTATTCTGGCTGTAAAAACGAATAAGCCTTTCTCCTAAAACTATGTACCCTGATGGTGGCTCACCTTGTGCTTCCAGCTCAGCTTCATCCACCGCCTCCCATTTAGAAGGTGCTACTTTAAACGTTGCTTCTTTCTGCCCAGAGTGATCCACTGAAATGGATAAGACAGTTTAAAATGTACGTGCTGCCTCTGACTGCTGCCAGGCAATAATCAAGCCCATTCAGTTTCACTGTACATCAGAAGTACTCTTCCTCCCAAACTCCTCAATCCTTACACACCCACCAGCATTTTCCTATCAACAAGAGTTTAGTCCCTGTAAGTCGGTTAGAAACCAAATGAAAAACATCCACAGCACCAGTCAGTCTAAAACATGAATGCCCACTCAGTCAAGTGCTGCAACATTATATTCCTGAAACTTAAATTCATCTACTTGCAGAATGCAATTTGGGAGTTCTCAGTCATCAAGGGCAACGTAGAATTCAAAGCTGAGGAAGCAAGAGGTATCCCATGAAAAGGGTACCCAAGCGATACTCACATGGAACCCCGTCCAGATCATCCTCTACTGACTTTATGGGAATTCCGTCCAGGTCATCTAGCGGAGCTCCATCGATGGGCGCTCCGTCGATAGGTGCCCCGTCGATGGGCACCCCGTCCACATCTTCAAGGGGAGCTCCATCCAGCTCTTCAGCAATGGGGGCCCCATCAAGGTCATCCGTGGGCTCGGTCTGTCAGGCAAAGACAAGGAGCGACGTCTAACAACCATCTGTTCAGTGCTCTCTTCTGGAGACCTCCATGCCAAATTAATGTGACGCACATTCACTTGGATGACATGACAGAAATCAAACAGTGTGACAGCAGGAGGGAAAATAGGCAGGTACGTGGCAATACAGTATAGAATGATGATAGCCATTGTTGGGTGATATGTCCAAGTGACACGTTCACAGACTTCACATGTCCCTATATTGAAAGATAGAGACTACGTTAATGATTGGGACTACACTGAAATGTTCAGGTTGCATTGAGAGGTGGGCCTTTTATACCTCTACTAGGGGTGCAGGGGCCTCCTTGTCAGTCAGGTTGACCAGGCCCAGGAAGATATTCTGCAATTTGATCAGGAAGGGGTCCGGATACACTGTCCAGTCCTCCCACGCTCGGAAGCACGACATCACTCTTTGCTGCCATGATTAAGAAAGAGGGCATGGGGTTGTGTAATGGTTTGATTCAGTTAACTCAGATGGATAAAAGCAGAGACAGCAGAAAGTAAAAAATGAACATGACTAACTGTATAATAACTGTTAATATATGAAAATCACTTTTTCATATATTATTTTTGACAAATTAAATTATTCAAAGTAGAAAAGATTATGCACATCAAGCTTCCTCTGGAATCATTTTTTCTGCACTGTGTGGATTTAGTCCCTGTATATCAGTGCCGTTCTGAATTCCCATATCGATTTGAAAACACGTCTACATCAATGCATAAAAAATACCTTGAAATTTTCAGACTGCAGATGACCCTGTATTGTCCTGTAGGTGGCATTAAGGTCAGAAAATATCTGGCAGAGTTTGATTTCAAAACTGAAAGAATAAAAAACAATGAGATGAAAATGTTAAGAGGGTTAACAGTTCCTTCCATTCATAAACTGAATTGTGCACAGCTTTTGATGGATGGCCATAAAATTTAACTGCCCACTTTTCAAAACAGTGGTTCAAACATATAACTACGCTCCTCACTAAAAATAAAGTTTTACTATGCTACAGTGAGTGCAGCACTTTCAGATACTTTTCAATGCCTTGATATGTCAAAATCCATTTCCTAATTTTCCACATAAGTGAATAAAATGCTTAAATGTATTATTTCCTTTCCCTGGCACTATAGCAGTAATCATACTCAAATGAACAGGAAAATCAACAAGCAGGTAAACACAGAGCGCAGACTTACTATTTCCTATAGTAAGAGGCATTGGTGACTTTGGCAGATGAGTTATACAGCACATCTGACACCAAATACAGCCGTGCAATCTAAGGGGGAGAGAGAGCACACAACTTCACATTGTACAATATCATATTTAAAGACTAATGAGATTTTTATATTCATCAGTGACTGAGATACAGGTCAAATTCTTCATGAATTAATTTTTGTAACACCATCATTCACTCCTCTCTATGTGTTGAGTACTTGCAAATCAGTATCTACCCACTGTGGGATTAATAAAGTCTCAGTCTGGTTGACTGGTACCCCCTTCTCAGCAGGGAAATGGCAACATATCTAACCTTTTTGGGAAGTGGGGTCTTGAGGATGGACAGAGACTCTGTGATGCACTCCACAATCTCCTCTGCGGCTTCGGCGTGACTCAGACAGAACAGCATGGCCTCGGCAATGTCACTCTTCCTGGGAGTGAGGCCACGCAAGATCTCCTCCAGCTTGTCTCTCTCGCTGCAAGGAGATGGAGCCAATCGCAGAGCACATTAGACAGATGTAATCAAACACTCGACTGCCAGAAATAAACCTGACAAACTACATCTCAGTGAATTGGACCTGCTTTGCTCTTTACCAAACATCATCACATTCATCAAGTCAACAGTCATATTGTAAAGGAACTCACTCTTCTTTTAAGCAGCCCTTCTTCCCTGGCTCCTCCTCTTCCTCATCATCATCTTCGTCAAAAGTGCCATGCAGGTACGGGTTGAGAGGGGGAGGCCGCCACAGGGACCCGTTCTTGAACATGCGGAAGTCTTCTGTGCGCCACTTTGTTGGAGCTTCACCCTGTGAGGAGATGTTCAGACACGTTCAGGTGAGAACCGCTGCTGGCTACCTTTGGAGCGTCTCACCTGTCGCCGCTGAAAACATTTCTGACCTGCAGGATGGAGTACAGCTTCCATCGGTAGTAAACATGCGCCGGGCTCTGATTCTCAAACAGAAACCTGTGGTTACACAGAGGAAGGGATGGAAATGTCAACCCTGTGTATAGTAAATGTGACAGTAACTAACACTGTAGTAAATAATTAGCGAGGACAACACCAATATTTTCAAACCAACAACAGGCCCTGCAAACATAAACCGCCAGTTAAGAAACACAGACACACACAAACACACACCTGTACATTGGGTTGTTGATCTCTCGGTTCATGATCATGGCTTCGAACATGGGGCCCTCACGCACCACAAACTCGATCATTCGATGTATCAGAGAGAGCAAATTCCTATAAGAAAAACACAGTTAAAGCGAAACAGGTTCAGAATGGTCACCCTTCACCAGAAGCACTGCCCTTCTTCAGTCTATCACCTTACTGTCTTTAGTGTTGTAGCCATCTTTCACATTTCTGCCTCACTTGGATGAATGGAACCATTTAACATTAAAAGAAACGTTTGGTTTTAGGATATACCATTTAGGAATACCATAAATGCTTGAAGTCTATATTCAGACATTACGGATGAGCAGACAAACCTGGTGCAAAGTGTATAATTATGATTTTCAAAATACACCAAGGCCTGCACTAACCACTACAGCTCAGTAACTGTACACCACATTTCAGGAAAAGGCTTAGATTATTAATTTCACATTATGTATCAAACTATAAACCAATTGGCAATCTTGATATCAGGTCTGAGCTTATTCATCTAGTTTCAGAAACAAAAACTTTCCATGGATTACAGAAGGAAACCATACTGAAAGGTATATTTATGAATAATAGTAGTTACAGGATATCAACTTACAACTTATCTAAACAATTATGTGCTGCATTCTCATAAATGTAAGCTCTTACAGAAACTAAAGTTTTATGTCTGTCGGAATAAAATAATTAAAATCTAAAATGCAATGCAATTAACTGTTATCCAACACAGCAAGTTGGAAGATATGTTCTATTCCTTTCCAAATCATAAAATGCCTAACACTACCTATAGCAAAGGGTCAGCATCCAGAGAGCTACAGGATTGCTGGCCCACACAGGCATAATTTAAACAAAGCCTTTCTCTTGTGGTAGTTACAGTTTTAAAAGGTGGCTACAACATTGTAAAGCATGTCTAAATAACATGGCAGTGAACAAAAGCGAATGCCAAGAGGGAGGAAACATATACTCTGTAAAGAACTACAGTGATATTAAGAGTATTTCAGAAGGGGCCAGGGTGCAGGCTGTACATTGTAAATTAGCCTAAAGTGGCCAACAAAACAATAAAGGATGCCTTTCATTTACAACACATTCACATTTACTTGTATTGGAGCCGATCGTACCAATGTCAGGTAAAATTCAGTATACTTTCCCAATCCATCCCATGATGCTTTTCAGGTCCCTCGCTGCCGCTGACAGTTCAACTTGTGCTGCTCACCAAGGCCAATGTCAAAGGTCACACAGACTATGGGGATTGGAATTCTCGACACGGGGAGTTTGGCTGTGCCCGTGCTTGGCTGACAGAGGCCAGGGGGTGTGCAGTTGGGGTGAGCAGTAGTCATATGACCAATCTGAACTTTGACAATGCTAAAGCCTGTATTAGTTGGATTAAGATGTGCAAGTGGAAAGAACTAGTGGACTGGAAAGTACTCAACTTAACTATATGTCATAGACATGATGAATGCAACTCATGTAAGGAGAATGACAGTGAGATGGCAGCTGAGATTACAAACACTAGTTATATCACTTTTTACAAGAGAATTCTACCACAAATATACAACCGTATAACAAAATGCAAAACATAGCTAGAACATATGTGCAGCTATTCTACATTTTTATACATATCACAAACACATGCATAACTACATAATTTATTAGATTAACTGCATGTGTTATCTGGGTGTATTGCTATACAGGGTTGCGACCGCAATCTCAAACTATGACCGGTGTGTTCTCTATACTGGTTACATTCACACCACATGATTCGATGACATCTAGATAACGGAAATCTCTTCTGTAAAGCCTACAGGGCTGGCTCCCTAAATCAACTATTGCTCACCCAAACTAAACAACCTCCAATAGCATGCATTGCCCAATTCATCAAACTTTGTTTTAAATTATGGGATGTTTTTCTACAAATTTTCACCAATTTAAAAAAGAAAAACATGTACCTTTCTGTTGGGATAACCACTTTGACTATGGCTTGCGACAGAGTCTGTATATGAAGTCACATCAGATAATAAACATAGAATATGTGAGTATTGTTAACAGGCAACAAGCAAAATATAAAAAATGCATTGAAAACTGCACAACAACTTTATCGCTGTCAGTTTTAAACTACATACAGAGAAAATATTGAAGCTAAACTATTTTCAGCTTAGAATGAAGCAAATTAATCTTTTATCACACCCATGATAACTGAAGCAGTTTCTTTTCACTTCTAAAAATACAATTTCAGCTTTATGGTTGTATTTACTTCGGAATTCTACAGACAAACTATTCCAGTTATATTAACTGTACCAAAATTATTTACTTCTCAGTCACAATCTGTATAAATAATTTAACACAAAGTAAACTTATAGTTGTAAACATACTAAATTATGTGAAACAACAAGTGACATTCCAATCAGCTATTCAATTACAACTATATAAAAATATATACAATCTATCATAGCTATAGATAATCTGGCACTTACCATTTCTGAATGATATGCCTCATTCTAAATGTACTAGTAATTCTATACCTACACCAATGGCAATCGCTTAATGAACATTATGTTTAAAGACAATGTTGTGCTGAGGTGCCTATAGTCAACATAAATGTCTGATGTGCAGAACCAAGATTAATGATTGAGAATACAACTAACCTTTCCTGTTACGTCAATTTAGTGTAATACTCCACAAGTAAAACACAAGGCTTTAAAAGGTAAAGACTCAAGACTTTTAAATCCTTACCAGATTTAATGCATCTACAGTCACGCTTAATATCTGTAGAGGGGACATTGAATTACCTTATCAAACTCCTCCTTGTTTTTGGGAGGGGGCAGCAGGGCGGCGTTGGGGTTCTTTAACCTCTCCCTGGGCTGAGCATTGAAGGGGAGTCCAGACGGAGGTGGCGGGAGGGTGTGCTCCATCATGGAGGGTGGAATGTATATGGGGTGGGGCGGAATTGGAACGCCTTTACCCCATCCCAGCTTCATCTCAAAATTCATGATCATCTTTCCTGGAATAAGTAAAAAGTACAGCAATGCGCAAGGTTCTATGTAAAAAGGCCAAAATCATTTCATTGAAAGGATTTAGGACTCATGATGCCCCATACGGGATTTGGTCACAACTGCACCCAACATTTGCACTACTGTATGGCTGCTTTGGTAGCAAAGATTGTTGATACATAAATGCTGTGTATTTATGCTCATGCGACAAACACAGGTGCCAACCGTTTAAATGTTTCAGGGCTCGCTCAGCGTCTCTCCTGCTCATGAAGGCCACAAAGCCGCAGTTCCTCTCCCTGGCCCGCTCCTCATCTGTTCGGGGCCACATGATCTTCACACTGGCCAAAGGGCCATAGCGGCCAAACTCCTGACAGAGCATCTCTTCATTCATCTGGTAAAAAGCAACCGAGAAAATCAAGATCATGTTTAATAACCGTAAAAAAAAGCACAGTTTATTCAACCATCCACATGACAATGCAATACATATCCCTTTAGAAAAAAATCTCTGCACCGTGTGTCGTTTACCTGTGGGTTTATATTTCCAAGGTACAGGTTAGTGGTTGATGGGTCCCCAACATCATGAGAGCCTGGTGCTGAATCATCCAGAACTGCAAAACAGAAGAACCAGGTGACCCGCTCACTCCCTGAAATCTATGCATTCTTGTAGCTACTTGGTGAAACAAAAAGCATGCCACAATACAAAGTAAAATTACCACTGGACGGACGGTTTCTTCGTGACGAACCATCCGCTAAAAGAAGCAGAAAATGTGTGTAAATTTTGTTTCAAAATAAGTTGGGCAAGGTTTACTACAGGGACAACAAGGAGGGCCAAGCAAAATAAACCAAAGAGCTTGGCCCGACAGGCCAAGTCTGGACTAATAGGTGCTCCACAGAGAAATCTCACTCACAAGAGCGTCTTCCATCCATGCCAGAGAGCGGCTCAAATCTGCTGACACGACCTTTCATCTTGTGCCGCTCATCTCGCTCTTCCTGTATCCTGATAGAGAACACATAATCCGCCATCAAAAGTGGCAATTAAACTGGACATAACTTTAAGACGAACAACAGGAATACAATCGTAAAACTTGAATGAGACTATTTAACTGCATGAGCATTCCAGTTCATTTCCACTTGTCACTAATTTCCATTTATCACTAAAGTATCAGAACATATATGTATAATGCTGTATGACATCAGATCAGTTAAAAAGTATGAATGGCTAAAAGATGACACCCACTGCTTCAGTTCTTCTTTAAATAACTCCAAGTTACTCTTCTTTTTCTCCTTTTCACCCGTTTTCTTTATGGTCTACAAAAACATGATCCAACAGTTTAAGGATTTGGCATAGAAGAAAACCCATTTTGTGATTAAGAAGCAAAAAAAAAAAACAAAAACAAACCGGAAAGAGAGAGACACACTCACATGTCGTCTATCCAATGCTAAAAATTGTGGAGGAGTTTCCAACGGCAAAATACTTTTGGGTTCAAAGCGAGACTTGGGTTTGTATAGCTTGCCTTTCTTGTCATCAGTGGCAGCTTCCTCTGTAGGTAAGGAGAATAATCATTGGTGAGCTACGTTTTTGAGTACATGTGTAAGACTCAATGAGCAACAAAAACATTTATGATCAAGACCGGATGAACAAAATGACCAAGACAAACGGTAAAAGACTATGCCACTTCCACAAAATTCCACACCACCACACCCCAAAAGGTATCTGGAAGGGATTCATTTGTAGCTGGCGCCATTCACAACAGATGAAACTACTCCAAAGTTACCACTGCAATCAAACAAGACGAATTGACCACCATCAAGTTTATTTTAGGCTGTCTATTTCTGTTTACCTCTTGTTGCATTGGCAAATCCTCCTCTGACAAAAGCTTTGACTTTGCCCTCTCCCCCTTCAAACGCAGCCAAGAATTCCTCATAGATCTCAGCTGCAGCTCGCTCATCCTCCTGAAAAAATGGCAAAGGAAACACTGCAATTACACCATTAATTACTCACCTGGCCCTTTCAATGGGGTAATTCTCACTGCAGCCAGAAATAAATTGCTGCCTACATGTACATGGGCAAGATCCAGTCTGAAAGCCAGTTTTATCCAATTTAACAATTCATAAAACTCTAAGGTAATTTGCTGAATGCCTATGATAAACCCTGCTGTCATTTCATTTTAGGAGGAGGAAGGTGGACTTGATAGCACATCCATTACATATGGATTGTCAGGGGACTACATGTGCTGTAACACCTTGCAATCTGTGTTTTGAATAAGCTTTGTCTGTGTAGTAAATACATTTTTAAAACACATCCCAAAAACTAACAAATGGCAGCATTTAAACTGAAATGTGTTACCTTCTTTTTGATTTCATCTTGTTCCTTCTTACTGAGAGTTCTTTTAGCCACAGCCATTTTCCCGATAGTGAAGGACTTCAACTTGCTCTCCAGCAGCGCCTAAATCAATGTTCAAATTATTTAAGCCAACATTTAATACTCAAATAACACTGAACTTTTTCAAATGCAAACACTCCAAGTATCTAAAAATATAGGTTAAAACTAGGGATGCACCGATTGTGAAATTCTGGGTCTATACCGATGCCAATGTTTGAAATAACAATTTGGCCAATAGCTGATTTCGATATCGATGTTTTTTTTTTTTTTTTTTTTTGGGGGGGGTTGGTTCTTTTGTTTTTGTTACTATTTATACCCCCTTTTGTGCCAGGGAAACAAAGAAATCTTCATTATAAAAACATTCACTGTACTGTTTTAAAGTCTTTCAGTCCTTCATCACACCATCTTTGAATGAGCACAAATTCAATCATACAAATTTATGAAACAACCTTTAATATACCCTTCTTTCACATTTAGCCAGCGCAAAATTGATGCGACACAACAGATAAACATCGGCCACCGCCATCGGTGAGTGCCATCTTATTTGCTGATGGCCGGTGGCAGTCTACAAGGCAAATATTGGTAGATACCGAATGGCCGATACATTGGTGCATCCCTACTTAAAACAGACAGATGATAGGTGAGTGTGATACACATGCTGTCAACATACCTTGTAGGCTGAATACCCTTGAAATGAATTGGCCCCTTGGTACGCTAATGTAAACTACCAAAATGCATTTGATCACAGAGAAAACAGTCATAGGCATAAAAACAACGACCTAATTAGAAAGTTACTGAATCAAGCTAACTGTATCTAGCTAGATCTGCCTCTCGGTGGAACTGGAGTATAAAGGAAATCCAATACAGTTAGACTTTCCATCTGATTTTCACATCCGTTTGATTACGATTGGGTAAAAATATCAACAGTCTTTAAGATGGCTACAGTATAGTCACAATTATTTATTCCCAGTGTAACGGAGCTATCCAATGTAATGAGTGACTTAATTGGTTGTAATGGCTTCTTAGCGTTCAGCTCATACACCTGAGCTTGGTGTGACTTATGGTTAATCGCACTCAAACCCCAGCTAGCAATCTGTACAGAATCAGTAAGAGTGGAAGTCTAGCACTGTAATTTTTCATCTTTGTCAACTCATCACTTTCCGAATCAATTTTCAATACTGACAGAATCTTGTTAGCCGGTACACTTTCGGTAAGTCAAAATAATGTGAAACCCATCGTTCGCTATCTACCTAACAAACCAAAAATCAATTAACATTGTTTTGACCTAGATACATTAAAAACGCAAATCAAGCTCATGTGGTAAAGACAGACTCAGATCAAGCAAAACTCTTGACCGTTGTACAAAACCAAAAGTTTCCCAAGCGGGTAGCTAGCAGAATATATACTATCACCTGCAGCTATCAATATGGCGCCAACCTGCGATTCCATCGCCAGCTCCGAATCACAAGGCAATCTGATTTAATTTCCTCCCAAAACAGTTCTTTTAACTACACAAGCTTACATGAGCATGATTCTTACTACCACAGAAAACTAGCATTAGCATGCTAAGTATAGCGAATTTAGTGAGTGGACTGCTAAAATTGGTCGGTTCCTGCAACCATTCAGTTTCATTTCGTGAGATGGTAACGTTAGCAGCCAACAGCACACTAACTGGTATACAGTACATTAGGAAAGCCGCCTCTGCAATACAGATCAAATGTTAGGTTTGTAACATTTTCGAGGACCCATGCAATCTCAGCTCCGGCCTATCGATACAATATCACTCGTAGCTGGCTAATGAGCAAGATAGCTAGTAGTGGTGCTAGCTATGCTACATATTTCTGCACGGCCGCACAATGCACGACTCCTCGCGGTGGCTAGCTAGCTCGCATCAAACCGCAAACGATATGCACAGACATCCACACTACATCAGACTCCAACAATATATGTACATTGTTTTATATTCCTGATTCCACACAAATCAATTATAATTGTAAGATCTGAAGAACATATTCATTCACCTTTGCGCTGGCTTTCTGTGCACCACCAGGTGTTTTGTCCGCCATCTTGCCTCTCAGTTCACGGGTATAGTCGATCGCCGATTACAGGATTCCTTCAACCAGAAGGAGAGGAGACTTCGAGAATCCAAATAGTCAAATGTCGATATGTGGATGAGTTTGGGTGTTCACAGACAGGTAAAATAGACAGGCAAGGTTCCCTTCCTCCAACTTAAAAGCCACCGTCTCCTCAGCACTCACCTTGGCAACGAGTTTTGATTTATATAAGCATTATATATAAGTATGGGTATGACAGGTTTTTGAGATGCACAGCCCCATCAAGGAGGATTTGGATGGGGGCTATAGATGGCTTAGATTCGAGCTTGTGCGGCATTGGACGTGCTGATGATGGACAGGTGGTGGGAAGAAGCTGTCGCTTCGTCCTCCCACCCGGCAAGGCAAGCGCTGTCCTAAAATCTTATATCGTGGATGACAGCAGTGGTTTTCAGCAAAAATATAACAACACGTTAACTGTCTGATGTGCCTTCCAATTAATTTATCATTTCCACCACATGAATCAATTACCTGTTATTTTCTGCTGGAATTTTACATTTTTTCTTTGTGATCTTTCATTCTTTTTAAATAAAGCAATCTGAAACAGTACAGTCTAAATATTACCACTAGATGGCACTACCACATTCATCTAGGTATTATTGCTATAAAGAGTAACTGCAGCGTTTATACTAAATCTGGATCTAGCATCCTAGCAAAGCAGGATGATAGATCAAAAAAAAAAAAAAAAAAAAAAAAAAAAAACAACGGTTCACTTTGACTGTGGTATTTCATTAAATAAAGAACATTTTAGGACAAAGCTGTTGTATAAACGTGACTTTTAATATCCTTTTGCTGGGCATTTGATTCATTTTGACAGAGACCACAACTAAAAAAAATCTCAGTTATTCCTAACACATGGGGACTGGGGTTTGTTTGTGAGTGAAAACATCTTTAAGTAATAATGTACATATGGATTGGTTTACACTCATTATAAAGTGCATCACTGCTTTTTACAATTAACACAATGTAATAATCTACATCATTGTGGAGTACTCATGTAGTAATGCCATTTTTACATAAGTATAATTACTTTGATTTTGTATTTTATCATAAAACTGTCATTATTGTCAGCCACTCCACATATAAATGACATAGGCCTAATTAGAACGGTATGAATATGCTCTATGTTAATGGCGCAATGGAGCGCGCGCACACAAACAAGACCATCCTGTCTCTATGTCAGTATGTGAGAGCGGATGATAGCGGTGTAATCCAAGGGAGTGTCAGGTGTCCATCCAAAGGAGCAACGCAAGAGACCCCCCTCACTTCCAGTCTGTCTGTCTTTGATCTCAAGTTTTGGAAAGCGGCAGCTGCCGGCTGCTCCCTCCTCCCCTTCTGAACAAACGCTATATTCATCTGCTCCAGCTTGCAACTAACGAAACCCCCTCAAGGAATCTTACTACTTTTTTCTCCGCTCTCGAGCGACAGTTTGCAACCTAAGACTTCTGGACATTACAAATTAGCCACTCTTTTGACGCGACAATGAGGATTATCGTTTGCTGTACATTGGGTCTGTTTCTTTTAACAGAGGTCCACGCACAGTCGCAGCGAAGGTAAAATATTTGTAAATTAAAATGTAATTTTTTGACTGTTGCATATTTGGCGATTTGACAGTATTAAGGTTGTGGTGCAGATTTATGTGTTAAAATTAATTAGGATTATGAGACAGTGGATGAGAGAGAAAGAAGGCTATAGCCCTGGAGCTTCAAACACACTTGTACATTGGCACAGCTGTACCCAGCACATGGTTGTGACTGGGAACCACTGCGTATTTGCGCATCTCAAGTGTTAGCGTACTTCTGCTCGGGGTAATTAAAAACCGTACACCTAAAACTGTAGATAATGGTACATTTTTGTCTAAATGAGTACGATGCCACTCGTGTATTCCGGAAACCTCCAGTGACTGACAAATGGGTTGCATCCGCACGGTCGAGTTTTTTGTTAACGATTATTTAATATTGGTCTCTAGGCCCACGTTTACATGTGGCGGAAACATAACGGGGGAGTCTGGCGTCATCGGTAGCCAGGGATATCCGGGGGTGTACCCCCCAAACACAAAATGTGTGTGGAGACTTATGGTAAGTAACTTTGAATCATATTTACTCTCCTTAGTGCAACAATACAATGTGAGATTGATCAGAAAAATAACAATTTGCTGTACTGCGTTTCGAGGTTGTGTGAATACATCATGACTGTTTTCTAAATCATGTAGAACAGCTACATTTGAAAATGACTGTAGGCTGAGTCTGAGAGACTTTTCAGCAATAAAAATTACTCTGTTTCCCATTCTCTACAATCTCACTGGTTTGTATTTGGTCATTAACCCCCTTGATGATTTAGCAGCTACTTCCTGAGTAGACTGGATGACAGGAGCGCTGCTTGCATGTTTAAATTAAACGTCACCATATATATACTGTAACCACTATATTGTTAACGCACTAACCACAGCAGTTATGTTCACCATTTTAACGTCTGGGTATTTTATGGAAGTTGCTCATATTTAAAATCAGGGTAGAGAGAGTATTCTGTAATTGTGGAAGTTGTTCTTAGATACCCATAAATGTTGAGACTCTAATTACTACACACTCAGATGTTAATTCCATCATACATCTAACAAACAGTAAACAAGTATGTCAGCCCTGCCAGAGTTACCCATTGAAACAAACGGCAGAACTAAGGAAATACAAATTCACAATATTTCCTAGTAAACCAGTTGGTCACATCAGCTAAACTGCAACTAAATATAAATTAATTGCACTATTTTTGTTAAACTGGCTGATTTGTTCCCTCACTGTTTTCTTGGCTGTGATTGTGAAGGTCTGTCTTTTATGTGAGCATACAGACATAATCATTATCAAGCAGGATGAGGAATACGTCTGTCAGGCACATCAAGTGATGAGACAGACATAGGTAGAGAGTAATCCCATATGAACAGGGTAAAGACAGAAATGGAAGATATTTATATGTGTTTGTGTGTGCGCGTGTGTGTGTGTGTGTGTGTGTGTGGGGGGTTGAAATAGGGTGGTGTAACAGGGATGTTTTAGGATGGTGTACACTGGCTTGAAAGTGTTCTCTTTGTATCTTGACCTGTCATATCCGTTAGCTTGTGAACTGCTTGTTCAGGTCTGTGAGAGCATAACAATGATGCATCAATAATACTGGAGACCAAGAGAAGTTTACTAAGCAATCTGGTAATACATTTCTCCAAGTGGCATTAAACAAGAAATATGAGTTGTATTTTTCCTTCGTCCTGTTATTTAATAGTCCTTTTTCCTTTTTTACCATTTGGCATGGGAAATGTTGCAGAATCTGGTCATTACCTAGTGGACAGACTATATTATTGAATCTGTGCTGTCTTTCTCCTAAATTTTTGTGGTCTCCTTCCACACTGCATTCAGGTCCCAGAGGGCAAGGTTGTTGTCCTCTCCTTCCGCTCCATTGACTTGGAAAGTGATAACCTGTGTAGATATGACTATGTAGACGTGTACAACGGGCACACCAACGGACAGAGGCTGGGTCGCTTCTGTGGCACTTTTCGGCCCGGCGCCCTCGTTTCTACTGGCAACAAGATGCTGGTCCAGATGGTGTCCGACGCCAACACTGCTGGAAGTGGCTTCCTGGCAGTTTACTCTGCCGCCCACCCCCATGAGCGAGGTGAGAGCAGATGCGGTAAGGCTGGGGGTGGGCTCCTGCCCACTACCTGGCTGCCAAGACACAAAGTTGGCACATGATCTGTGATCACACCCCCTGCTTTCTGCCCTCTATTTCATAAATGCCAATGAGCAGGAATATTACCTTGCTGCTCAACATGTTCTAGCTTGGGCCTTGTTATCCGTAGGTTTAAGGGTGTGTGCTGAGGGGATATGGTCACATTGTGGCTGCTATTTAACAAGCTTCTTAACAACTAACAGCTCAGAAAGGATGTGGACTTGCAGGGCCTCAAATGAAAACAGGAAAGATTTATGCCCCAGAGTAAACTCACGCCGTGGTGAATCAGTGAAGCACACTTTATGACAGAAATGTGCACTGCATTGAGTGAAAGGAGCAGTGCTGTAGCTGTCGCTCATTAAAAATGATTTTTGGGTCTTTGGCAGAGCTGTTCATTCGTAGCTTGGAGGGGATGGGGGGGAGGGTGAAAGAGATGGCTGCTAGCATTTCACAATATGACATGGAATTTCTCACAAGTGTTTCCAGAGTGACAACTTGGAGCCAATCTGTTTCTCATTTGCAGGGGAATGTCTCCTGTGTTACAAGTTTTCTGGAATTTTGATGAAAGTATACTTTTATTCACAGTGCTACCCTAGTAGAATGTTTATGCTGCTGGGTGTGCATATGGTCACTTTACTGGTGTTCATTATGTTTTAAGCAAAAGCTGTACTTGGGTCTGTGTTATCAGCTGCTGTTAGACCAATGCATAAACTTTACTCATTTAGGCTGCAGTGGATTTTCTATGTGAAAATTTTGACTTTATATGAACCATGTGTCTAATTTACCTGTAAGAAGTTGAGTTGTGGTCTGGGTCTCTATAGGGCCTTGCCAATGCTAATGTATGCAGTTATGGGCCTGATGTTACGGTGAAGTTTAATGACATCACCAGAATATGCTCTCTATTTTAAGTACACATTGCAGAGGATTATACCATACCAAAAGACAGATGCCTGATAGTCCTATTGAGTATCACAGGGGCTTACATGAAAGCAAAACTGAAAAGAAATCAGCATTTAATTGTATAGCCATGCCGGGCCTAATTGCCCTGTCATTTGCTGCAAAATGAAGAATGAGGTCATGCCCATCAGCTGTCAGAAGCAATGCTTCTTCAGCCAAGCCTTTGGCATGTGAAGCACTTTCCAGGGACTGATGATCTTTCTGAATGTGATTTGGCACAACAGGGGATCAGTACTGTGGGGGACGTTTAGACAAGCCATCAGGATCCTTCAAGACGCCCAACTGGCCAGAGAAGGACTACCCGGCTGGGGTCACCTGCTCTTGGCACATCGTGGCACCCAGAAATCAGGTGAGGTAGTCGGCAACACATTGTGAGATATTCAGGTGAGGTACAGGTCGATGAAGAACCAGAGTCTTGATATAAATTGCATCTGCATCATATACTGTGTAACCCTGGTCTCCATGGTCCTATCTTTGCTAAGTCACAAGCTTGGTGTTGGCCAATCTGAAAATATTGTTTTGTTCTGTGAAGGAGCTTGTACTGTAAGCCCGTAGTGTAAAGTAATTGGTAATTATTATTTGCTGTTAAGAGCTCTAATCATGGAAGGAGTATGTTTCAAAAGGTATTTCCATTCCTAGTTCAATCCCTGAAGTAATACATTTTAGCAAGACTTTAACCAGAATGTTATTTGCATGTCCTTTAAAACACCCTAAAACACAATCATTGAAAATTGTATTATGATTTGAGTGTGAGACATGACAGTAACAACACAGCAATGGCTGATGGTCAGATGTGTAGCAGTTATCTTAAGAGATACAATTGCTGGTCTTTTGGTTGAACTATAAGCCTTTACTTCTTAATTTACATATGCATTTCTCTTTCTGCCAACCTGTCCATCCTGCCAGATTATCGAGGTGAAGTTCGAGAAATTTGACGTGGAGCGTGATAACTACTGTCGCTATGATTATGTGGCAATTTTCAACGGGGGAGAAATCAATGATGCCAAACGAATTGGGAAATACTGTGGAGACAGTCCTCCAGCGTAGGTCACTGATTTATGTTCCTGTCGCAATCCTTGTCAAGCACCATCGTGCAATAAAATGGCCCTTCGGGGTTAGGGGGTTTGTATAGAAATGCTATGTAGAAATATAGAATGCTATATAGAAATCTTCTGTGATCTTCATCAGTGAATATTTATCTTTGCTGTTATGACCTCCAGACATTGTTGTCCTTCTTATCTTTGCAGTCCAGTCTTTTCTGAGGGGAACCAACTTTTTATTCAGTTCCTGTCTGATTTGAGCCTGACTGCGGATGGCTTCATTGGTCACTACAAGTTCAGGCCCAAGAAGTTCCCCACAACAACAATGCCCCCAACTACCACCACCCCACTGCCCACAACCAGAGCCACACGTAGGTGCCAGTCTCTGCACTATCTATCTATCTATCTATCTATCTATCTATCTATCTATCTATCTATCTATCTATCTATCTATCTATCTATCTATCTATCTATCCCTGTGTGTAATGCGTGTAAGTCTCTTTTAAACAAACGTGCGTAAGCATGGGTACCTCAAATATTTGAGCATGTGTGTGTAAGATTTATTTTTACATTTGAGTGGAGCAGTTTTTCCCCAGTGGGTCCATCTGCTGTATATTTATATGGCAGATCCATATGATCTCACACTGAAGCAGAAGATTTAGAGCCTGGTTAATCTCTGTGGCTCCTATGTGCCCTTGCTCTCTGATGCTAATGCCAAGAAACTGGCCATTTCTCAGGAGGATGAACCAGTCATCTGCTATGGGAGGCTTTGAGCCGGTGGGTGCAGCTTACAGTGTGTGTGGGTGGTGGGTGGTGCTGTGTCAGTAGACTGGGTCTGTCTGCCTGTCACTGACACTGGGGAGAAAGAAGGGACCCCATCTGTCTCAACACTCGTGTTTTGATTTCACTTTGTGGAATCCAGAACCTGGCAAACCAAAACAGATTAGGACCATTGCTTTGGCACACCATCAAGTGATCTCAGCCCTTGCCGAGTTTTGCTCACAAGCGTCATCTCTCTGTTTGTTGTTCCTGTCGCAGTTAGAATAACACATGAACGGGGGCTTTGTTTTTCTGTTAGCCGTTCTGCACCATGGCCTGCATGAGTGTAAGTAATTGACATAACTTTAAAAACAGATGTTGGCTGGATTACTTTAGAAATGAGCCATGCAGAATACACTTTGTGTTTAAAACTACTGCAGCCCACACACATGCTGGCTGTTCTCTGAGACAGTTTATCTTGAGAAAGACCGACTCAAGCAGCAAATGGGGTCGGGTGAAAGCTGTGCATATAGTAAAGGTGTGTCTCTGTGTGTCTCCCCAGCATTGAAGTACTCAGCTGCTCTGTGCCAGCAGAAATGCAAGAGGACTGGGACCCTTGAGAGCCATTACTGTTCTAGCAACTTCGGTGAGGAACTCCATATCTTCACTATGACAGCCCGCATGGGCCTGAGTGTGAGAGAAATGGCCACGGCTCGCCCCCACATCGCCCCGAAATGGTCCTCGCTCTCGAACAAGAGCCTGTTTTCATGGTTCCCATGTCACACTATCTTTGGCTCTCTGGTTTGTTTCAGCACGTCTCAAAAGATTCCTTGAGAATTTCGAGAGGGAACAGTGAATTTGTGTATCGGACACAGTTCCCTTAGTGTAAACCAGAGGGGCTAAACTGTAGGTAAACTGTTGGTAAATGAAAGTGTTGATTCAGTCAGTAGCTCAGCCAGCTTCTGGTCTGGGAACAGCTTTATGTGTTTGTGTCCAGTAGATGTTTATGAAATGGAGATATTTAATTGCAATTTCTCAGCCAGTTTACTGGGATTTGCATATGGCAAATATTTGAAAAGAAAGTTTGGGTTAGAGTGAAGAAGCTCATTCTTGTAACTTAATGTAAATTCATGGCTGAAAATGTCATACATATTAAGTGAGGAGTGTTACATCACCGTTTTCTGACCCTGAACAGGAAAAACATGCTGCAATACAGTGTAACCAAAATTTTCCTCTGACATATTCTTTTAAATGGAGATTCTGATTTGATACTGAGCACCCTGAGTATTTTAAATGTGACTGTATGAATCCATATACATCCAGAAAAATATTATGTGTATTTGTTTCTATAATGTTTACTGCTGCTGCTGCTGCTGCTACTATAATAATAATAATCATTATTATTACAATTCATTATTTAAATCACCAGCTCTACTAAGTACATTTAGCTCAGATTGATCAAGGTTTGACTGCAGGTCACACAGGGTTGGTATGATGAAATGAGCTGCGTGTGCAACAGAAAGGACTGTTGGCAGCACATGCTGATGCAACCATTGTGTTGTCCCTCTCGATGACATCTCCAGTGATAACGGGCACCGTCATCACCGCGGTGACGCGAGGAGGCAGCATGTACGCCACCATCTCCATCATCAACGTTTACAAAGAGGGTAACCTCGCTATCCAGCAGGCAGGGAAGACCATGAGCACCAAGATCGTCATCCTCTGCAAGAAGTGTCCCTTCATCCGACGAGGTGAGCTGAAAGGAGCTGGAGGCATGGCCCAAACTTATTCCCCTGCCACCTCACAAACTATTCAGTACATGTTTTAACATACATAAGGTGTGTTGGGTTTTGCAGTTCCTGTGGGACACACATTTTTGAATCAGATTTATCAATAAACTCCTGATTCAGACTAGATGCCCTAATATTTTAAGATTCAGACATTTTTTGGTGAAGACACCCATGGCAAGGCTTGTACATTGAAATATCGGTGCTGGCTACTGTTCTAATTCCTTCTTTGAACTTGAGGCCTACCTTTAGAGCCAGTACTCCTCAGTTTTATAAATAGGCTCATCCAGAAATTGTACTTGATTTGTAGTTTCATAGCCCTTCCATTTTTATCAAAGTGCCATCACTAAAGAACACTGACTTCTCAATGTAAAGCGTATCCAAGATTTTAATAATATAATACTACAATTAATTGTAAATTCACCTTGTATGTATCAAATTGTGGTTGAGGAACATTTATATTTATACTTCCCTCTGGGGTTATTTATCTGGGTCTCAGTTTCACGACCGCAGTGAGAGACTTTAAAATCTTTAGGATCCTGAACTAGCAGAAGAAACCATAACTTACTTTTACTGCGGAGAGAATAAATGTTTGTGGGAAACTGTGTTTGTGGCAAATAATTACGCATGAATGTTTAGTCTGAAATCACCATTTTATAACTCTAATAGTATACATATAGTCCAATTCTGAATCATAAAAACACTGTTAGAATTTAATTAACACTAAAAATTCTGCCTTGAAGTAAAGGCTTTTCAGGCAAATGTAAGAGTCTGTTTGGAAGAGTCTGAGTGAAAGCTACAGCAGGCGGGGCGTCTCCTTAAGCAGCTGTTCACCCAATTCACATTAAACACAGAGAGAAAAACGGCTTGCCAGCACAACCCCTCCGGCTGGTCTGGAGAGAGAAAAGTGTTGTAACTACGTTGCTGTTCCTGGAGCTTGACAAATATGACTTTAATTTTAAGTCAAAAAGACAAAAATCTTCTGTTTGAAGAGCTAAACCGTGGTTATAAGTCATAGTGTTTGAAGGTGTGGTATATAAATAATGACAGCTGAATGTGAGATTGATAGCATTGTTCTGTTTAATGCATTGTAGGCTACGTTCATGCCGAATAGGGTAAATAAGCGGGTTTTAATATTGATGTTGAGATGCTGATCATCAGTCTTCCTGAATGTCCCACGAATGACTTGGCCATTCTGCTGTTGCATTCAGGCTCTCTCTGTGCACTCTTGACAGGTCTCAACTACATCATCATGGGACAGGCCGACGAAGAGGGCCGCGGGAAGATCGCCCCCCACCATTTCGTGATGGCTTTCAAAGCAAAAAACCAGAAAAGCCTGAACGTGCTGAAGACCAAGCGCTGTTGAGCTGCCTCCATACGCTCCAAGACCTTCCTCCCTGAGCCACAGCCCAGGGCATCCCGACCCTGCCCACAGTCTTCTTTAGTAGCCGCACCTCTAGGGAAGGACAGGTTCATCGTCAGACATGTCTGCAGCACAAATCCGCACCATCCCTGTCTGACCTTTTCTGTTGTTTATCCTTTCCCTCCTCTGGAGAAAACAGGGGGATATGGTCCAGAGATCTTCCATTGATGCCTGTCAGCCAATCCTTGGTGTTTTGACACTTTGTGGGTGGAGTTCACGTGTGCCATACAGACAGTTTGTCACATGCAATAAAGAGAGATAGATCAATGGCATCTACTCTTCTGCACAGTCACACCCTTCAATATAGTCTTACAAACTGCTTTCTCTTAGTTAGGATTTCTGTGCCATATTGAATGAATGTGGGGGAGTATTCTTTGTGGTGATGTGAAGTGCAATAACTCGATGTAAGTTGATGTATAGCATTTTCCTTAAAAATTTTGTTTCCTGGCATAGCAATTTGCTATATCCCCTTTTGAAGAACATGTATTGTTTTTGTATGAAAGTAAAGCACTCCATATCTTTTTAATATATTGGTTAGTCTGAAAGTTCCTTTAGCTTCTAAATTGATGTTTTTTTAATTGAATTAACTTTAAACACAAAGCAATTATTTTCCTATGAAACCTTTTTTAGAGGTAAATTATTTAAATGTCCCAGTTTTTTTGACAGTTTAAATAAAACTCATCACAAAATTTATTTTGTTCGTGAAAAGCTGCCTGAGCTCTAATTGAAAAAAAATGACACTGTAATAATTCATAATCAGACTTAATACAAGAGACACATAAAATTAAAGTTAATATTTTGAATAGAACCTGTAGTGCATCAGAGTTTAATGTACCCCTTTGAACTGTGAATGCAAAGGAGGCCCTGTGCAATTACAGTTACTTGGTTTCCGGAAAGCTGAACACTCAGCTTCGAAATGGGCAGCTGGGTCTTTACTTTGCCATTATCAAGATGGCTGAGGTTTGGAGCTGATGTGGCTCTGCATGCTCCACATACATTAGTGAACTGCAACCCCGTGTGACCATTAGCGCTAATAGTCTTCTTATGTCAGACTGCAGGATATGGCTGCCACATGGAGAGAGACAGAAAGCCTTTGTGTGTTGGGCTTTGTGTGATTTTGCATGTTGTGATGAACTGAAAGGTAAACACGTTAGACTGGCTCATTCAGACAAATGCAAGGTGAAAAAATGTTGAGGGCCATGTATATTATTCATAAATCTTTATTAATCAGTTTCATTTTTTGTCAAAAAGAATGGCAATTTTTAGAAAACAAGTAAGATGCGAGCATATACAAGGCTGAAATTTTGATACTTTAATACATAATATTTGTTCCAGTGGAGTTCCAGGCTCCTTGGGCACATTTCTGTGCCCCAGAGTAAGGATAATGGAAATTTCCATGCATGCTAACTCAAGATAGAGAGCCAGAGGAGGGTGCCTAACTTCTGGGATAAAACATGGCGTACTTAGAGGTACGGAATCCTAGCAAGTCCCTCATCTCATTGCGGAATTTGGAGAGGTCTTGGCGGAGATCGTTGAGGTTCTCCACAGTGGCCTGGTCTGTGCTCTGCATCTTCTGGCGTGTGGAGGTCAGGTAACGGTGGACCAGACAGCACATGATCTTCTGGTAGTTTTCATCACGTTTCTGTTTCAGGTTCCTCCATTCCTGCGTGCAAGGGCAAGTCTCAGTCAAAATTTGCATAGCATTTTGTCAACAATTACTGGACCGATGAAACTATGATAGATGAAGAGGGACATATTGTGTACATTTTTCAAAATTTACACGATATGGTTTCTGTTGGTACAGCTAAAAGGGTGCTGCTCATGATATATTGTTTCTTGGATCTGTCATATATGCTTGTGATAGCTTACCCACTACCCACTAGTCCCCTCTGTAATGACTAAACACTGACTGTGTGACAGCTGGGCTGATGAAATCCACACCACCTTTGATTGCTTGGCCAGTACACATAAGACATCTTAGCAGTGTTATGAGAGAGGCTATGTGTCATGAAGATGGGACACAGTATATAAAACAAGTGTACACACAGCTTGGTCTGCAGACAAAAGGGTATTTCAGGAAGGTGTTAGAGAGTTCTGAGATGTGTAATTACTCCCCTGCCCCCACCACCAGGCACCAGAGACTCACTGACCCGCAGACTGTTCTGTCTCTTGACCTTGCCGGTGGAGGTGTGGGAGCAGATCCACTTGCTCAGACTGGTAACCAGGTAGCAGACGGTCTTGGGGGAGGGGAGAATGTTGAAGGGCGGTGGCAGGGTGCACTTGTCGTCAAAGTAGCTCAGCCACAGCTTGGCCCTGGCAAATTTCCACTCTTTGTCCTCATGGTTCTAAGCAGTAAAAAAAACAGTGTTTGGAAAAAATCAGTTAAGTAACAGAGAAGACAGAATTTGCTTTAGTACTCTCAATTCAATTTACTCATTTTAATATTCTTAGAAAACTATTAGGATCAGGTTTGTTTCAACCATAAAATGTCTCATATTTCTGAAGGCTGCATCTTTAGCACAGCCACCAACTACTTGTGATGTTGCCTATAGCAAATATCACCAATTACTTGTAAAAGGTCTGACTTTACAACTAGCTGACATGCACTGTACACCTATGCGACTCTTGTGACCTTTGACACACACAAATCCTCACTACTTGTCCTGACATTTGTAATGGACAAAAACCAATACTGCTTATCTTGTCAATATTTTGAAATGTAGAATTTGTGAATGAAACTCCACAGGGCCCTACATCAACAAGGCACCAATCTCAGTTTGTACACTGCAATCCCACCCACTCCCTCCCATTTGACACAAGGCCAACTTTGTCAATAAAAAGATATATTTACATTCAGTTTGAAGCGGTACAGGTATTTCATACATCTGTATGCAGCTAAATATAAATTTATTTTAAGCTCACTGCAATCTGACGGAAGCTCTTATGCAGCATGGCCACCAGTAGCTTGGTGAGGACGATAACAACCACAATGTTGTAAGTCCCCACGATGAGAGCGCCCACAAAGGACCGCAGCTCCTCATTATAGGTGATCCTTGTGACGAAGAGGGCCACGTGGGCTAGGGAGAAGATATACCAAAACAGGGCATAGCAGGTGCCCATGAACCTGGAGTGGGAATAGTGAAAAGGGCCATTATTGACACCTATCAGTGTTTGAGGGACAGTAGCAGATGATTGAGCCAGATACATACGTGTGGAAGGCGTCATTGCTTTGCTGCTGGCAGAAGATCCCTTCGCAGTCCTTTCCCACACTTTTGGCAGGGTCCTTTTGGTCTTTTCCATAGAGCTGGGTTAGCCCAATGGTGAAGGAGATAAGCACCAGCAGGAAAAGGCCCAAGAACTTCCCAAACTCCTGAAGCATTTGGCCCATCGATATCTGTTAGCGAAGCAACCCCAGAAATCATCAGCATAACTCCTTTCACCTGAGCTGTCTGGACTTGAAGGAGCTCAGAGAGCCAGTGTGTTCATGTACAAGGACTGACAAATATAAGGCATCTTTAAAAATGTGCATACCACTCTGTGCTTATTTTGGAAACATTTTCATGCATCCTGTTTTAGTGTCAATTTAGTACCAACATGAATGCAAACAATATTGTGCTAATTCCATGCTTGTTTCTAAAGTGTGTTCTGTACCACCTGAAAACAGCACAGAGCATGCAGTTTATTCCTCCGGAACAAGACTCCCCAGGTAAATATTGATCCAGCTGAGGTTAGAGAGAGGACAGTGCAACTGTTCTGGGTTCCCAGTACCTGTCACTATAAATAACCTGAAGAGCACTGTATCTTGGCCTTTCTGACTCCAGAAGAGTTGCCCTTGCTGCTTGACCAGGGCCTGGACACAGACCTGACTTTGTGGGACAGTGAATACAACGATTGACCATCCATGTTCCCCAGGCAAAATCAACGCAGGCCATAAAAACTCACCCAAAAGGACAACCATAAGTGCGTTTGTGCAGAGGCAATGAGAGAATGCACGGGGTAATTTCTTTCAATTTGAAAAAAAAATGTGGCAGTTTTAGAGTGATTAACTTCCTGGGCACAACATCATTCCTTACTGAGTATTACCAAATCTATCCCCATGACTACTGGAAAGTGGAATATGTGGAGAGAATGTGTGTCCCTGGAGGATTAGTGATTTACCTACAGTAGGTGTTCCTGGGCTCACTGACAGTGTAACACTGGCTGTCTACTGTACAAGTATTGTAGGAATGTGGGAGGTCAGCAGCCCCTCACCCTGACACTGTGGGGCACTGACAGCAACGACGCTGTAGCAGGAGGTCTAACATGCCGACCCAGAAACCCTCCAAAATTAACCCTATTTTCACAGCTAGTTCACCTCCCCCAGTCTTCTCCGCCAGCCTGTGATTCACTTCCCATTCCATGAACGCATGGGTCAGTCCCTCTGGCCTGTTCTGACAGGGAGGAGGAGTCTGGGGTCTTTCCTGGGACAGCACGCCCTCCCAGCCCCATCAGCAAAGATGGAATGATTGCACAGCTATTTAACATTCCTCCCCACTGTCCTATGGCCCGTCTGGGGCCAGACTACTGAGTCAAAGGTTGGGAGAAGACAAGTGAATACGCGTTGGCGTGTGATGTCAGTATGTATTTGCCTTTCCGTCCACGTGTTCCAGACAGAGTTGTAATAAGAGTGCGTGCGGCTTGACAGCCCTTGCAGTGGCTGTTGGGAAATAGCAGTGAGCTGCTATCGGAAGAGTCCCATTGTGCTAAACGGTATTTAAACCCTGCAGCATCTGACACTTACGTTAGAGTAATAGCAGGAAATATACCAAGGGACAAAATGAGCTCAGAAACCCATAACTTTTACTGCTGTGTTTTCTTGTGTAATACTTTGGCCGTGATTTAACTGGTAAAGCATTTTTTAAAGGTTGTGTTTTTTCCATTTTGCTATTCATGAGCCTGGCGGAACTGTGCACAAAGGTTGTAAAAACGGTAAAGTAAACTCCCATGTGCAGCTTATGAGCAGTCAGTGCAATGCTGGAACGACTGACTGCAAGAAAATCAGATGGAAAGTGATGTGCCTGGGATAGCATTGACTGGGCAAGAGCAGGCAGACGGATGATGCAATCCAGATCACTGTGACTGATCACGACGAGACAAAGAAGGCAGGGAAAAGGTTATAAAAAAGAAAGCAAGCTGCATGCACACTGCCTGCTTTGAGTAAAGGGTTGGTAGAGGTTCTGCCCTGAGGACTGGAATTCTGCGGTTTGTGGCACTGGCTAAGGTCTGTACTGCTAGCTGATAGCAGTGATAAGAGCTGTGTATACAGGCCATTGTTTTGCAGCCAATTAAAGTTCAAAAGGTCAGCCCAGCTGTGACAACAGTCTTCTGCTATCAATTTAGATCAATGAACAGATTATTGATTCACTTCGCAATTTACATCACAATGCCCTCTCCCATAGAGACAGAAATTGTGATTCCATCTGCTACAAACATTTTTAATGGAAAGCATCAAAAACTCCTCACACCCATTTTATGAATTGCTGAACAGATCGAATAGCAGGTATTGATGACAATGAGAATTAGGGTCCCAGCCTGATGGCAACAATGACAATGATGATGGTGATAATGATGATGATAGTGGGTATCTTACCTGTAAGGGCCCCAGGATGGAGCTAGTGGTGTACATGAAGAACAGGCGAAGATAACTCAGCACGTTGGCAAAAGCAAACAGTCCCTCTGCCACCAGAATGGGGTGGAACGCATCCCAGTTCTTCCTCTCTGTATCCTCCACATTTTTGAACTAAATAAAGAAAATGCAAATGTGAGTCTGTTGTACAAGGAATAGCTTCTTCAAAAAGATGCAAGATATTAGCAGTCATTACACCACTGATGTCTCACCAGCAACAATAATCTGAAATATATTTTAACATCCAACTCCACAGACTATTTCCCCCCACCTCCCTATTCCTCCCTCTACTAAAGCTACTACTGAAGCTTTCCTGTTCCTGAACTCTTTGTGTGCTTTGGACATTGTACAATATTTTTAGATAGTGCCGTAATCATGCAGAAAGATAAACATTAGCTGTGATCCCAAAACTGTGCGATCAGGCCGGGATCTAAGGACTGGACTGACCACCCTCTGAGCTCGGTCACCTTGCTATGTGCCACAACTTTGAGTGCGAAGGTGGCCAGGTACAGCGAGTTCATGACGAAGCTCAGCTGGTTGCGCGACTCCTCCAAGAAATCCTCCAGCCCCTCGTACCAGAGCCGCTTCACATCTGACCACACCATTCCTGGGGAAGGAATCCACTATTACCACACAATGTCACCGCCGAGAGAGGAACACGCAACAGCAACGTCTGGAATTTCACAATCACTTCCAGATCTTATATCCACACACTAAATTATTCCTCTGAGAGTCTCCCAGGAAAATGGACTGACAGCGACATAAGAGTGCAAATTCCTTGCCTGTGTGTTGAAGATTTACACCTGGGACCCTTCAGATCTGTCATTTAACATTTATACCTCAACTTGCTAGAACATGAGGTGTTACTCTTCATGTCGTTTTAAATTCAGACCCAATCCATATGTTTTGTAGAGGGACAGTATGGACTGCAGTCTCAGAACAGATGTGTGTCAGCCATGGCCTTTTCCAACTTTAAACCAATATTAATAAAAAACACTCAATCAGCAGTCCATAAATACAGTTTCACAGTTGGGTACAACAGACCTGCCAGGCTACCCAACGCACCAGTCCGCTTTCAGCAGCCAGAGAGAACAGCAAATCAAATCTTTACACAGATCAGTTGAACAAATAACTTTCTCTGGCATTTTTAAAACCGCAGTCCTGGGGCTAACCTTGACGTTCTGGCCGAGGTATAACTGGCAGTCTGCCAGTACGGATTGATATACAAACAGTCGTTCGAGCAGAAAACTATGTTGTCTGGCTTATAGGTCTCTGCTGCTTTGGTAATACTGCACAGCTCCGCCCCCCTCCTCCTACAAACCCCCTTCGAGTGACACTTGTTGTTTTTGGGGTTTATAGTACATGCTGTTTTGTTTGATAAAAGGAAACAGAAATAAGATGTGATTTCCTCATTGTGGAAAGCATCTGGCTGCAGGGGAGAAAGTCACTGTGGGGGAAGAACAGTATAATGCAAACAAAACGATGCTCTAATATGGCAGACTTAGCGCATTCACTCTGCCTGCAGGCACAGGGACTGGGCAGCAGAGGTCTTGAGTGCTGTCTTTGTCTCATACCATTCATCCAGAGGACGACAGACTGATATTGATCCCAATATTCTTTTAGCTCAATAACAATGCCGTATTATAGACTGCCACTACCACTACTACTCTAAACAGTGCAACGAACCTCTCCTTTCTCCAATTTGCTATCACACAAAACAAGCTGCAGTCCACTAAAAAAACACAGAGATAGCAGTACACTTAGGGGGTACATTGGGGGCTCTCAGTGAGGATGTTACAGCAAATCAAATGGAAACACAGTAGAACAGATTCAGAGCAAAAACAGACAACCACTAAAACATACAGTACGCAAATCATGTGTCAGTTGCATGTGAGACCAAATTGAATAAATTATGACAAATTAGTTGATTAGTTGAGTACTTGCTCATTTACAATCTGAAGCAGCGCAAAGCACAAATACAAAAATCAAAATGGGGCGGTTTTTTGATTTACATCAAAGATATTACTGTAACTACAACTGTAATGAGATATTATATGGTGCCACAAATCAGTCTGCTTAGGGCCCCTGTTCTCATAATTCTCAGCTGACCATGGTACAAACCCAAAAGAGAGGGAAATAGTGGAATTTATGTGAATTGTTTCTTGATTATGACAGATTATCAACCCTAAAGCTGTATCTGGTATTAATTAACGGGGAGAGAGAGAGAGAGAGAGAGAAAGAGAGATGATGATGAACCAACAGTCCTGGGACTATTCCAGGAAAGCATTACAGCAGCTGAGCTTGGCTGATAATTCATGATTCCCTGGTGGAGCTTGTCTGCTGGAGAAGCTCCAGAGTGAGGAATCGTACAGCAGCAGGTTAGATACAGCACACGGATCATCACAACCCACCGATGATCCACAGTATCAGCAGGTAGTCGATCATCTCCAGGGGAGGGCCCATGGTGTTCTTCTTGCCCTCATTGTAGACCAGCGAGTAGAGGTTGAGCAACAGCAGGAAGGTGAAGTAGGAGGCGCTGTGGATGATGAACTTGACGAAGGGCGTGTGGATGACCTGGCCCACGCGCGAGCGTGGAACCAGCAGGTAGCACACGGACAACAGCGGCCACAGCACCGCCACGGTCAGCACCGTCAGCATCTTCAGGCACGTGTGCTTGCGCCGGTAACTGGCCGTCTCTCCAAACCACACCGTGTTCAGGAACTGCTGGCAGTTTGACTGGGCCACAAACTGGGGATATGGCAGGTGCGTTACCATGGGGACAAATGGAGGGGAACACATGAGGATGATATTTCAAGTCAAAAGTCAGGAAGATTGAACTTGAGAGGAAGACAGCAAGTGATTTAACTGCCAGGGCAATTCATTCCAAGTAATACATCCAATCGCTACAGATGACAGATATTATCCTCATCATGTATTTATGATTTGGCCGCATGCAGCTACAGCCTGTCCAACTAACATGTTTCAAATATAATGAGGCATTACATGCTAATTGCGATACAAGACATGGTTTTTACCACAAATATGAGTCTCTATATGACATCTGACACCCAGACAGCCATACACAGTAACTTATTAAGCATTCTGATTCCCATTCACAACAGAGAAGCAGAGAGAGGAAACATAAACCATCTGTCTCCGTGCAGACAAACAGAGCCCCATTAGCAACAAGATGATGTATTGCCCAAACATGCTGAGCTGAAAGGGCTGATTGCCATAAATAATATATAGTCTCACCCACTATCTTTAATAAAAGGAGGATATAACTCAAGCGATTATACGGCACTGCTCTCCAGGGTAATATGTACAGGAAGCAATGCTTCTACCTGAGATGTAGTAGGATTGCTGTAAATTCACAGATAAAAAAATGAAACCCATGGAATGTCAAATCTGCACCATCTTAACTGCCTACAACTTTTGCTGAACTGGAAGAACATGGATAAAGGATTAACTTTACAGCAAATCAGTGAATCAGCAAATCAGTGCTCCAACAGCTTCATGGCTCACTCACACTCACTGAATTGGCTCAGCATAATGGAATTTTCAGAACAGAAAGATTTTAGTAATTCAGTTAATTCCCCCTTTCTTGTGGTTTGAGCTATAGATATGTTCTAAGATTATCTGGGGAACATTTTCATTGTAATGCATTTGTGCATCATCTCACTGGAATTTTCCCCTAATGTCGCTGAATGATATTTCGAAAGCTTACGATGTCCCCTCACCTCTTTCTGGTTGTACTTGATGGC
Organism: Albula goreensis; assembly: GCA_022829145.1. Taxonomy (NCBI): domain Eukaryota; kingdom Metazoa; phylum Chordata; class Actinopteri; order Albuliformes; family Albulidae; genus Albula; species Albula goreensis. The sequence goes on along the minus strand of CM040753.1, from coordinate 9,559,609 downwards.
CAGTTTGAGACGGCTGAGGGTCATTCGCTCCTCCAGCAGTCCCCTCTTGTCCAAGTGGTCATCGCTGGAGGTATGGTTCAGGATGACCTCCAGCTCCCGTGAGTTGCGAGCCTGGGCCAGCAGATCCTTGGCAAACATCTTGCACTGCTTGGCCAGCTCCTCATAGTCGTTTCTGTACAGAGGCAAAACGAAAGGAATAGAAAAGTGAGCAAGGGCTGGAGTGCATACAGCGAGGCAATGCTGGCCTCACACTGGCCGGGCAGCCAAAACAGCCAGACTCATTATTAAACGTTCATAGACTGATAGACAAATATGAGCATCTATTGCTTATTTATCCACATTATTAAGATAGTACAATTACATTCATCTGCTTTCAATAGATCTCTAGGCATCGAGTGGGGGAATCCTTCCTCAAAATCAACAAGATCATGGTTGTCATACCTCTTTACTTTTGCTAAAATCACAATCAAGTTTTTCTTTCTGTCACTTTCCCTTCTTTCTCTTTATTTTTCTTTTTTCATTATTTTCTCTTTTAAAATTTCTCTCTCTCTCTCATAATCTTCCTAATCTTCATCTACAAATAAGAAAGGAAAGTGAAAAAACCCACAGTTTTTAAGAGCATTCTGTTTCTGAGCAGGCTTTGTCTATGTGCTTTTACTGGTTACATGTTTGTTGTAATGACTAGGACGGGCGTGGAATGTATGGGTTACCAAGATTCAGGGGTCTCTCGTCCAGTACCTGAACTCCACCTCTACCAGGCTGAGCTCCTGTAAGTCAGCACTCAGCTCAAACGCCCGCAGAATAGGGTCCTCCTCCGTCAGCATAATCAGGGAAGGGCTTGCTAGGCAGCGGTAGATATCAAGGCGAAACCTGAGTGACAGAACAAATGAGTGCAAGGTTGTGAGTAAAAAGCCGTATTCTCTTGTTGTCATGGCCACCACCACTGAGCAATGATGTCACTCCTGTGTGAAGATGCATTTTGGAACAGTGGTGTTGAAAACCAGGACAGAGTCTTGTTCAAGACAGGATGCCTCAAAGACTATAAACTGACCGTGATTTTTCCTTGTGTTCAGCAACTTAATGTACAAATATGACCTCTGAATGTTAAGACAGTGGATAGTATTGGTGGATATACGAGGTTATGATTCTTGTTGAAGACTCAACCCACAACCCATACGTGTTGGGGACTGTTTTCATGGTAACAGTATAGTGTGATGGTGAGGGAGCTTGGCTTGTAACTCAAAGGTGGCAGGTACAATTCCAAGATATAAAATAGCTTTTGTAACCTTTAATAAGGATCTTAATCTTTCCAAAAAAGTAAAATGTCTACCTGGATAAAATAATCTCCTTAAATACCTACTCTTTCATTCATTATATTTCCTGGAAGACAGTTCCTTTGGGATCTGATATGGTACTTCAATCAAATATGGCTTGCAGGCTTACACTATTCTCACTATTCTATAGGAGTGTGTGTGCTTTGTATAAGCTCACAGAGCTGTGTGTTACAGGCCCCACCTATTTGAGCAGTAAATGAATGGCATGGTCAGAGCGGAAGCACAGATAAACTGCGGTGCTACTGCAGGTAACACACAGCACTCAATCACAACACATCAAAGCAAGATAAAAGGGTTCACCACTATTATCTTAAAGAACCACACTACATGCTGTTCTCAGCACTGCTCAGTAAACCCTGCTAGTGTGACAGATGGGCAGTCATGAAAACCCCCATTTCTACAGACGTTTATTGCGGGTGATTTAGGGGATGGCGTTTTAAAGGTCAGCCATGCAGGATTACTCTGATAACTCCTAACATCACAGGCTGATTCAAGACACCCCATATCAGGACAACATCTTCATTTGGGTCTTTTAACTTTGGTTTCACCAGGAACCAAACACCACTCTTAACTTAAAACTCTCCAAGCAGTTCAGCCAATAAAAATAATGACCATTGTCCATCCACTGGATACACAGGATGACTCACTGGCATCAGAGACACAAATTTGCCAATGGTCCATAAATTTCAGACAGAATATTTAATATAATAAATAAATAAATAAAAAAATATGTTATAATTCAGACACATACATACAAAAGTAGTTTGAATGTCTGTGAGATGTAGACTTAAGGTTAGCAACGCTGGTCGAGGGTCAGAGAGTTGGGGTGGCGTCACATGCCTTGAGTGGCGGAGGCTGTCCTTCTTGTTCTTGGCGTTGCAGAGGGTGCACTCACACCCCACGGCATGGGGCCGGGGTAGGGAGATATCCTGCTTCAGCAGCATGGTCAGGATCTCATAGTTGTTGCGGTGGGCAGCCAGGATCACCGGGGCCACGTCCATGGTGGTGGAGTACTCAGGATTCTGGATACGCTGCATCAGTTTCTGTGGGGGAGAGAGGAGACCGCCCAATGCACCTTATTCAGCCCAAGACTAGAAGCTCAATGTATGACTTATGACAGTGCAAACAGGAGTTTAGCAATAGCCTGGTAGGGGCGGAAATTCTCAGACATCACACCATACAAAACCTATTACTTATAAACAGGGCTCTATGCTTCCAGAATGCTGGGGACTTACATTTTTTTTCTTTCCACTGCAATAAAATACAAACAGACCAGCTTTTGAACCTGTACTGTGATAGCACCTTGCAATATATGTTTCTTATCTCATGCTATTTCAGAGATCCACAGTTGTAAAAAAAAATTCATACGAAGCTGGATGGATTAGGCTGAAAACATAGGATGTTCTACCAACAAACATGGCCATATAGCAACTGAACACAGCACTAGCTAATGGTAACTGCTTTAAAGGGAGGTGAAGCTAACCGCGATAGAGGGCTTGGAGGCTCTCCGAGGGCGATGGTTGAGCAGGATGTCTACAGCTCCCACCACCTCTGAGTCAATGGCCACCAGCAGTGCATCTGTCGCCTGATAAAGAAGACAGAGAGGAAAATTATTTTTAACACAGGGTGAGATTCACTCAAACACACTTAGCCTGTGTAGGGGTATATGAAGGGCATATTCTCTTTATTACAAACAGACTTTAATCTCTTCAAGGGTATATGCTATGTTATGATGGAATGAAAAGAGCATATTCTGAAGGACATGTTTACTTGTCTTCAGTAAAATATCATACATTCAAAAACAAGGATTTTGTAAATTCTGCTCTGACTGAACTGCATTTGCCTTTCAAGAAACTAAGTGCATTAGACTGAATCTTTTGACTTGTGTTACTGATGTTTTTGAGTCTGTGTTTTGTAGCAGATTAATAAATCAGATTTCTATTCACTGAATCATGAAGCAACATCACTGTTGAACATTGGGTTCAAATCCACACCTTTCAAGTTCAGAGTTAAGAAGCAAGCTCTTCAGTTATATACACAATCCACCCCTCTAAGCCTGGCCTGTGAAATGTTCCTGATGCTTCTAAATAGTGCAGCTGGTATGTGTGTGCCTCAAGGGTGAAGCAGTTGTGTGTGTGCGTGCGTTTGTGTGTGTGTGTGTGTGTGTGGTGTGTGCGTGGATGTGCATGTGTTTGTGAATACACATGATTGTGTGTAAATACATCATACCAGTATGTGCATGTATGTGCATATGCGTACGAATTGTGTGTGATGTATATGCATGCATTGTGTGTTTACATTTGTATATGCGTGCTTATGTGTGTACTTCTCTGTGTGTATGTATGCACTTACATGCTGTTGTATGGGTGAGCATGCATTCCTGCATATGTGCATGTATGTGCATATTGGTATGAGTGGGCATATGTGTGTGTCTGCACTTTTAGTGTATGTATGCACTTACATGTTGTGTGTGGGTGAGCATCTGCATGAATTCCTGCATGTTTGCATGTATGTGCATGCTAGTGTAGGCTGGTGTTTGTGTGTGCCTGGTATGTGGCTCAGCACCTGGCAGCCATGTTCTAGCAGTAGTTGCAGGATGTCAAGGTTCTCATTCTCAATAGAGATGGTTACAGCATCACGGCCCAGCACGTCCACACAGTTAATATTCAGCTCGCCATGTCTCTTCTCCTCCAGCAGCTTCTTCACCATGTAGTAATCACCTTTACACCAAGAGACATCTCTTACGCCACTCATATATCGATAAACACTCGTAAAATACAAGCATGCACACCAGTACACAGGCAGTAGAATACACACGCAGACCTGCATACACACTCATAGGGAAACAGTACAAGTGGACCACACTCTAGAACTCTCATCTTCCATGGCAACCAAAACAATAACATCTCCTAGCAAGGATAAAGACTCTCCTTGGAAACTAGGCTTACTTTATATGGTAAGACAGTGCTGTTGCCTTCTTGGTCGTAGCTGCTAGTACAAAGCACAGATATCGCTTTGACAGATCCTGCTCTCATATTGTGCCTTAATGTGATAAAATACTGTGCCTGAACCAGCGAATTTGGCTGCAAAACACATTTTATACCTCATAAATATATGCCTGCAGAACTCCACTCTGGTTCCTGTGTTGTACTTTCGCAGCACAAGAGAAATTTGTTACATCAAACTAAACGTCAAAAAAAAAAAAAAAAAAAAATGTATTCATTATTCTGGTAGCCTCCGGAGAGCTGAAGCCAGGTGGCTTATATAATTTGAACGGGTTTCCATGGAGATGGAAAATGGTAAGAAAGGACTTATCTAAAAATGTGCAAATGTTATGGTTTGACAAGGCTACTATATGTGTATGTAGGCGGATTTTCCCTAAGGGAAAAAAATTCCACTGAACGTTCAAGCAGCTGTATGTAGCATTCAGCACCAAAGGCAAACTTTTCCTCAAGAAGGTAAGCAAATATTCAGACTTAACGCTTACCCTTGTGATTTAATTTTTTCAATAAAGACAGCTCGAAAAGAGAAGCAATTGGCAATTGCACTTGAGATACTGTTCGCTTTTACATTAAATCAGATTATCATATACGTAAGGTTGTTATTATAATAATAATAATAAATAATAATAATAATAATAATAATAATAATAATCAATACAGCGGTATTTTTACTATCGGTCGCGACAGCGGCTGCAGTGTTAATAGTACCATTTTAGATAATAAAAATGAACTGATACCATCCAGTTAGTGTTACATTTACTTTAATATGCGCGTGCACAAAATGTCAACCCCTTCTGGATGACTACTACTGAAACGGTAATTGCTGTCAAATTTCTGCAATTACAAATTGAATTTTATTAGCCAGTCCTTTCCTCTGGAAGAGAGTGTACCTCACACTCACAAAAAACGGCACTACATGTGCTACAAAAGATTGTATCGCTTACCTTTCTCGCAGGCCAATAAAAACAGCTTCTCATCTAGAGTTGTTTCTTCCTTCACCTCTCTCACGTCTTTGAGCGCCAGATATTTGTCCGGAGAGGATGTGTCCGTGCCCTGATAAAGAGCGGCCATTACGACAGACAGCGAGTACGGCAACACATTGATGTGCATCCCACTAAACAAAATCGTCCATTTAAACAAGAAACCTCCGCACTTTGGTGTGGAAAAGGAATTTCGCGTATATCCTTCCCTGAAAAGCAGCGATGCTGATTTACATCAGGAGAAATGGCGGTTCAAATTGTTTAGATTTATCACCTTCGTGCCCTGAAGACGCATCTGTACGTTTTGTCTGCTTTTTACACGGTTCTTTTATTTCAAAGGAATTCTCCGTTTGTTTATTCGCTCATCTACATCTCTGGTCACATATTAAGACCGAGCAACAGCATCTACAATGGACATAGTTAGGTGTGCGTTACAACGTATTCTGATATCTCCAGTGTAACTTCATCCCTGTGATCAGCTCTTTCACTGTTCTGGTCCTGATGGTGCTGGTGCATTGCTCTGCGCATGTGCAGTGTCCACCTGCCAATTCATCTCGCGGACGCCCCATCTGCAGTTCTAGGCCAAAACAAGACAACACGCGTTAAATGAGCTGGCCACATTTCCCCGCTTGGGAGCAAATCTCTAAATGATTTAGATCTGATTACGTGCACCATTTATTCCTTGCTCATAAGGTACAGAATGCACTGTAGTTTCAGACTGTGATACTGTGCCAGTCACAAATTGTCAGAATTAAACTATCCAACATACATAAACTCCATATTAAGAGTTCTTTGATGCGTACAGAGATGCGGCATTCGTGGAACTCTTTATATTGTTTAATAGGATCCTTTGACTGCACTGTGTGCAACTCCCAGCTTGTGGCTCCCTTGTTCATTAATATGCTTTTTCTTCTGAGTCTTGAGTGCTCCAGCTCCTCTTTTCTCAGATTAGTCGTCAGATTAGTTGGTAAAGAGCCCTTTACACATAACTTTATTTTCATGACCTCTGAACATCTTTATAAGACTGAAGGCTTCATTGAAACAAAAACGGGAGAAGCAATGACATAGTATCAATGACTCAATGACCACACTGGATGTGGAACTAAAAACATTTTGATGTGTGGTATGGCAGCACATCCCTCAACTTTCTTTGTGTTTTATGAACACAGTCATCACCATTTTCACTCTCACATCCAGCAGACTGTGACAGTTCTGTGCTCTGTGACACGCTGGCTGAAAGAGCATGGGAAGCTGAAATATCAAACCTGAAGAAAATCTATTCATAGAGAAAAAATAAGCATACATGAGAGATGGAGACACACAGAGCAGTAATACGTGAGAGGGCCTGGCCAGAAAATTCCCCAGTGAGGTATGAAAGTCCAATTTTGCTGTAGTCATCTATTGTAAAATATATTGTCGGTCATTTTGTTTATTTAATGATGCTAATGGTATTAGGATATAAATGTGTTATTTCCCCTCCCGATTCCCAGAAGAGTCACAGTGTTAATTTCCTGGAGTCATTCTTCTTTCACACAGTTAAATTCAACACATAAAAATTTTATTTGGTTCTTTTATTTCCTCCTCCAAGTGCACACCAAAAACATTTCATGTGTCCCTAAATGATTATTAAAAATTGGATTTATTAGCATACTATGTTAATGTTAATGAGTAAAAACCTTCAAAATGGTAAACTCATCGCTATAATATTCTTCTAGGTGCTTTGCAACTACAACATTATTTAGCTTAACCAGTGAAATGGTTTTGGCTTTACTCTTCAGTATGTGATGAAGGATGAATGATCAAACAGTCTCTCCTCATTGAAGTTCAATAAACAACTTATTAGTATAATAAATGCATGATGGTATTATTTTATTGTCAGTGTATTAATGGATGCAGTCATAACTTACAAATAAAATCATGACATTTAATAGTCGAGCTGACTCAATAAGGATATATTCAATAACTAGTGGAATCAACATTCTGGGCAGACAAATGATCAAACCAGACTTGTTTGCATTGCACATTTCACATACCATTAGCCACAGTATGCTTCACAGAGGACTCAGGCCTGAACCGAAGAAAGCAAGCCTAGGGCAATGCTAGCAAGGCATGACCTAAATACTCTGTCAATCTGTTGTCTGGCCAGCAGTCCAAAATGACATGAGGCAGTGGTGAGCATTTGCATAGGACTTAGCTTAATAAATGAAATATAGATACAATAAAACAACTGGAGTCAAGTATTTTTTAAAAAAACATATAAAACATAAAACATGTTTTACTGATCTTCTCTTTTACAAAATACCAATAATTTATACCTAAATTTGTAAATCCATGTTTTGAAATTACCCTTTCCTCTAGTATGCCACGGTAAACATGGCATGTTTGAAAATGGTTTGCTCATCACAATTTTCATAAAAGGTTTTCAACTGTTCCATCCCTCAAAAAGAGCACTATATTATTCAAAATTGCCTTTAATTCAAGCAAGGACCTTATTTGAACTGGGGCTTGGAAGGACAACAACAAAATCTATTAATTTTGTCTTGGTTACAAATGGAGAAGTTATTCCATATTGTGAACTAGCAAACAGTAGCTATTTTGAGAAATAACCAAAAATCCATGCACTGACCCATTTGTACACAATCTATCTCTAGAGGGTGCTATTGCACCATATTACAATGTTTTCTGAGAAGTAAAAATCAAGGACAATACTGCATGTACAATGTGAATGGTACCTATAAATATACTCATGGGGAAAGAGAATACTTAACAAATGAAAACCCATACATTTGCCATCTGAATCTAGATTTTCGTAAAGTATTTTTTTTAGTTGTAAAAGTTTTAAAAGTTTAAGAAATGTGTATTATATTACAAATACATTGCAGGTTGTTCAGCAGTTAGCTCCACAAATTTAAAGTTTAAACTTATAAGCATCAAAAGCTGCAGATGTAGTAAGTATGACTGAGATCAGGCCTGTGTCAGGAGAAGGACAGAACAGGACTGTCAGTAAGAAAATCGGTGCAGACTGTCACACGCCACTCCTAACGAAAAGAATGCATTAGCCACTGGAGTCAAGAGTCTGAGAATTCAGATTCCCAATGTTTCCCAGAGCCGTCCAGTCTCACCAGTAGCTTCAAATACTTGTATTTTGCATGTCTATCCCAAATACATCCAAAAAAGTGAACATACTCTATAAAATCTTAAAATTTTCAAAACCATTTAGGGTTGTGGGAAACATAATACAGACCATTTTTTTTGTTACAAACACAATGGCACTTAATGCAAATATGAAAGAATAAAGAAAGTAGAATAACCCTTAGTGTAATCCTACCATTACTTGGAGTGATCCTGTCTCCGTAAGGGCTGACTGCGAAAGTGGAATGGAAAGTCAAGTATGGACCCTTGGAACAATCCACACCTGCACTACAACAGCATTGTGAGTGACTGTTAACATTTTTTTAACAACATTTTGGTTTCACATCAAAGTGCAAGCCAGTAAATCTTGGACACTTGGTTGAAGCTTAAAACTTTTTGAAGTTCTCAAATCCACAAAGCCACATATTTGAAAGAGAAAGGGGGAGAACTATAATACTCAGTTTGTGATTTACTTAAACCCATAGACTTCAAAGCATTGTAATAAACCATTGACAACCGTCACAGATAGTGTTTATGCCCAAATTATTATTAATAGGGGTAAACCAAAAGTTCTTGGAGCCCTGGAGATAATCAGACAGATTGAAGTTGACTGACAGCAGAGGATTCTTATATCCAGTTGGCTTATAGCACTGCATAAATATGTTGGAGATTCATATGAGTACTAACATAAGCTCCGTTTCAGAGGTTCATTACTTTTGAGAAAAAGAAATAACTTCAGCTGTGGGATTCCTGCCCTGGTCCTAGAGGACAATTTTGGAGAAATATCAGAAGTCCATTCAGGTATAAATTTACACAATGGAAATTAGGTACTATTTGTTCAGTCAAATACAATGTACAGTAACTGGCATGCATCTCTCAATAAAACTGAATGTGATCGTAGTAGAATATTCTTCACGGTGTAATTTTGTGACCTCTTGTGGCAACTTTGGGTACTGTGCTTTCTAGGCTTTTAAAAGTGAGGCTTAATTCATGTTGATGTTTTCCAGCTGATAACTGTCATACACTGTTGTTTGATAATGGTAATGCATTATGAGCTAAATCAATAAATTGACATTTCATTGAAAGAATATAATAGAGTATAATTTGCTGGTAAATCACATTTCTTTTTTTCCTCCTTGAACTATTTCCCACACATCATGGGGTAATGTCTTTGCATATTGGACAGATGTGATGAAGATTTCCTTTTAGTAAAGTTACTAGTAGAGTATGAGAGGGAATTATTTTTCCATCTAGCTCTGTTAATTACTATGTCACTATTCTCTGCTTCCATTTTTAAGTATTGTTTCTTGATAAACAGGAAGTATTATTGGCTGGAGGGACGTTGACTGGGCACACTGCCATTAATGCATGTCAAGCACAACAATGTCAGGATTTGTGTTCTGTTTTTTTTCAGTAACTGCTGGCATGGCCAAAGGAGTGATAAACGGACTCCAGCACACTCTGGCAGCTGTCTTAGCATAAGTCAACCTGCCTCTTATCATAATCCCAGGGATGTAGCTGTGTCTCATACTCTCTCTCGCTCCTTTTACACATGGTGCCTTCTTGGTATTTCACACCAATGGTGTCTGCCTCCTCACCTGCCCATGTCTGTCTGTGCATCCAGTCATGGCGAGCTAATTATCTACCCACTCAGCGTCGAACAGTTATTTTAATCATGTTGTTATTTATGCTTTCAGTCTTGCTGTCTTTCTCTGCACCTGTCTGTCTGTCTGTTGCACCATTCCATGTTACTGTCTTGGTTTCCTGTTTCCTTGCATCATTTCTCATCTCATTCACCTGTCTCTGTGTAGTCACTCATCCATTCCTTGTCTATAGTCACTAATCTTTCTCTCCTGGTCTCTGTCTATTCATCCATCCTGTCTCCTGTCATTTTTTATATTCGCCCATATTTTTCTCTCCACCTCTCTCTCTCTCTTTGTATGCACTCATCCATGTATTTTCCTTTATCTTCATTTCTCTTTTCTCCCCCTTATGTTTTTAATCATTCATCTGTACCACCTCTCTTGCCGCTTTGTGTTGTCAGTTATCTGTTGCATGCCTGAAAGCAAGTAGTCACCTCTTCACTCATCTCTCTCACCTCAGCTAAAGCATTTAAACAGGACGGCAGGTGCCCAGTCCGATAGAGCATTCTGTTTTGAGGTGCTGGAGAGCAAACTGCAGAAGAACACCATCCATCCCTTGGCAACGCTGCAGGTTTCCTGGTCATTGACCTTAGCGCAGTTAGGGATTGAGCTATGCTATTGGACCTATCACTTCATTGATAGCATGTATGGGTATTGCATACACAGTGGCCACCTTTTAGGGATAATCACTGTATTAATTCTAGCAGTAAATAATATAAGTAAAAGTAATGCCATATATATGCTGTTTACTCCAGTTATCCATTCTGTTTACGAGAGGATCCTTAAATGTTGTCATTCTGAACAGTACAGAAAAACATGTCATGTACTTCCCAATGTGGTACATGTGATTTCATACAGATTTGAGAGTTCATGAGGTCAGTACATTAACAACTTAGCTAAATGTCACGCTGCCAGACTAGTGTTAGCTGCTCCAGTGTAGTATTAGTTCCTTAGCTGATGTGAACTATAGTCCTGTGCTTCAGTGTCACATGTTCTTTGTTTCAGAGTCCTCTTACCTCAGATTAGAGAGCAGTTTCAAGAGACTCATAAATCACTGGACTTTGCCAGACAGCACAGTCCAACCTTAACCCCCAGACATCCGGAGGCTGACGTTCCTGAGGTGGCGGAGTGGGCCCAGCCCTCAGATTCCTGCGAGTTTACCAAGGAATCCACCTACGGAGAAAGGAAGATGGACAAATTGACCTGTCAACTGAGCTGATCCACCACCCCTGTGTGCACGCATGGGGGAGCGCCATACGGGTAACTCCATTAAAAACTCATCTGGAAGGGCTCCTCGGCAGGTAGAGACTCCTACAAAAAAAAAAAAAAAAAACTCTTATATGAGAATGAAACTCAAGCCCTCTTCACTCTAATGAGTTATTCATGAGGATGACTGGGGTGGAAAAAAAAGACTGCGAGAAAGAAAAAAAAGACTGACAAAATCTGCGCTCAGTTCTAATTATGAGAAGAATGGCATTGAATATGCTATGCCTTAATGCTGCTCTAGCAGCATGTATTTTCATTAAGATACCTCTTTCACTGTAAAAGCCAAAGTTTATCAGCAGGTAGCCATTTGCTTCAGGGAAGCTGAATCATCCTGGTCTAAGTGAAATGAAACACTTGCTGTCATTACACATGTTAATTTTTCTTGGTTTTGTAATCCTTTAATCAGTGTTGTTTGGTTGGTTAATCATTTTCCTGTGGGGGAAAAACGCACTCAGATGCATGTGTTATGAAAGATATTCACATTCATTTTTAGTAATTGCTTTACCCTGTAGAGAGCTGCAAAACATCAAACCCAACAGACACTCAGCGTGAAGCAGAGTAGGGCCACACCCTGGCTAAGGCACTAGTCCACAACAAGGCATAAACACACACACATACACACACACACAAACAAGTATACACACACCTCCTCATGCAGACAAAGAGCTTCATGTAACTACACAGCGAATCTTTAAACTATGAGAGGTAACCAGTACAGACAGGACAGGGAGGACATGCAAACGAGACGGAACTAGAAACAGTTTCAAGCCTCACACCTGAGAGCTGTGGTCCAACACTGCCCAGTGTGAAGTGAGCTTTACAAAACAAAGATGAGGAACTGTGGGGCTGCTGTAGCAGAAAGACCTGTCAGACAGCAAGCGTGAGCTTGAGTGCCCATTTCCACGCCTCTGTTGAGCTCACTGATCTGTATTCAGCAGACAGGCTGCTCTCTCCCACTGCCAATAGTGCCATTATCTATGCAGCCACCATACTGAGGAACCTGCAGAACAGCCCTCAGCAGCCTGGCTGCGATTTTTCACTTCCACCTTTTATTTGATTAGATAGATGTGTGTAGCCTGTGTGAACCACACAGTTTTGGTCAAGCAGCCTGGGAATGTGAGAGCTCACTGTTTTTCTGCTTCAGTTAGAGGCACAAAAAAGTGATATAGAACTTGCTGAAATGGTGATTATGAAGGGGAATCCTTTCATACCGTGACCAGTTGGCCTGTCAGATGGAAAGCAGTGCGGTAGCTCACTCTAGACAGTTCCCATTGGAAAGGCATGTTCTGCAATGTGGAAGAATAATGGTGAAAAAATGGGCCCTGTTGCTGTTTTTGGTGGTGCGCTGTCTGTCCTATAGATGAGCACCCATGCTGTCTTTCACACAGCAGGACCAAATGGTGATTAATCCTGAAACAAGCTGAAAAACTATAAGGGAAAGAATGCATTCAGAGCGTCTGCAACTCCTCCAACTCTCCAATGTCCCCCCAACCAAACCCCCCCCCCCCCCACCGCACCCCGCCCCAAATTCTCCCACACAGCCATCTGTTTTGCAGAAGCATCGTGTGGATCCACCTCTGACAGCCCCATCCAGACTCACTGCCGCTTGAGGAAATTGAAATTCGCCGAGGCGTTTTATTCCTATAGCCAAGCCCTTATGGGACAGTTTAGAGGTGTTCAGTCTCTCCTCGTGCAGCTGGGCGTTCACACAATAGATAGTGGAGAATTATGCTGTTCTCTGAGGTGTCCGATGAAATGATTTAATAACACCAACTTGTGAAATCAATGCTGTGTTTGATTGTTTTTGGCACTGTGATGCCAAAGAATAAAAAATGACCTTTTTCAGTGATTGACAAAAAATTTAGCGAAGAGTGGTATGATCTCCATGCGGTATGGCGGGAGGACAGTCAGGGTGCAGTGAGGTAATATTTTGTCATGTTATAATGTTGGTAGATTCCAGCTATCCCTTTAAACTCTGTTTTGTGCTCCTCTGTTCTGTTTTGTACACCTCCCCCCCCCCACAAGAGGCCTCTAGCCTCTCATCAGGTCGTCATTGTGAAGAATTAATTCTTAACTGACTTATATGGTTAATTATAGATTAAATAAATAATAAATAAAGATCAACAAACTAAGTTGTTAATTGATTTTTGCAAAAGGAAGCATAATAAAATACCTTAAGCATAGACAATACACAGAGAATGAGTCTAAGAAATTCTCTTATCCTACATTGGAAAGAGGACAAAAGAGAGCAATAAAGAAACATTAGAGGAAAACTAGTCCAATTAGAGTAATGTAAATACAGCCATCTGCATTGATGAAAAACCTGCGAACAGATGCAAATACAAATCTACAAATATAGAAATTGTGAAAAATGTGCTCAAGAACAAAAAAGTAAAATTTTCCATCAGCATTCTAATACAGCAACAATTTCACCAACACAGCCTTGATAGTGCCCTTGGGAAGCGTAAAGATCTCCCTTCCCTTTCCGACCCTCAGGGTCTGAATATGACACTTTGGCTATGGAGCAGGACATTACTGTAGCTGAAGGAAACAGCAAACTGCTACACCCACGACTGATGCACCTTTGGGAACCGGTCTCTGTATCTTTCCCCTCCGCAAGCCCCATCCAAAACTGATGCAATATGTATGTACATTCACTGATGGCAAAACCGTGACAAGAGTTTCAGTATGATGCCTCATGCCCAGTCTCTACTTACACACCAGCTAAACTTTGCTTTGCCTCCCCATGACAAAAATTGTACAGGTACCCAATTTTACCCATTTTAAACATTTCTGTAATGTTAAAACCACATTGTCACATTTTAACCTCGTCACAGGCGTAGTGGAGAGGCTGGACAGCGGGTTCATGCAGTAGGTTCATGCAACACTCTCTGTGTCTCAGTTATTCAAACGTTTAAGGATTTCAGAAAAACAGTAAATTGGTCATGGCTTCAAAGTGACAGTAAGTTTATGATATCAATTAGTACCTCCAGACCCAGTATGTAAATATGAGCTATGGAGCTGGACCTGAATAACTAAATACTATTGTTTATGATGGAGTCCTTGCATTATATTTACACATGAATCTCATTGAAGGCAGCAGTGATTCTTTTTGTCTGGACATTGCATTAACTTTCTGATTTCCTGCAGAAGTGAAAATTGCTTACACTCCTCAATGACTGCTGCCAAGCTCATGAAATGGCTGTCTGAAGTCTTTCTTTTGTGCTGATATAGCAACACTCTAAATATTCTCCCATAAACCTTTAGGTTTACACAAGCTATACTATCAGGCAGAATTCAGATTCATACACCCCTAAGATGTCAAAATAACCACTGAAAAAAGACCCATCACCCAAGGCATTCTAAAGCAGTCTGAAAATCCTTAACACCTAAAGCATAAACTTCAGGCGGTGGCAATTACTGATTGTGCATTTCTGCACAATGTAGGAAATGTATTGGTAGGCACTATCATTATCTATTGTAGGTCTTGGGTTCTCCAGCCAAGCCTAGATGGTGTTCATCATTGCATCCATGTCCAGAGCTGTGGTCCCATTGAACTGCTTAATGCCATCTTCACCAACTCCAATCTGATCGTGGAGCTTGAAAAAGCCATCCTGATGGACAAAACAGCAGTTGGTTAAACTCTTCATCAGTATGTTGGTGATGGTGGTTTTGCCCCTATTTGTTACGCTACAAAGTTTGTTACACAATGATGTACTTCATCTTTCACAAAGACAGCAAAGAAACTCCAGTAGGTTTGTTTTCTTAGGCACATGTTTTATGTACCAATAGCCTCGTTAGTATTCTATCTCTCTCCTCTCTGTATTTCTCAATCATTTTTCCCATGTAGGCATGGTATTGGACAAGGTATATAATTTATGATGCTGAAAAACCCTCCCATTGTGAAATAACTACCTAGAGTGTGTGAAAAATTAAGCTTTAGTGCATTAAAATGGATAGAATATCTTGTTTATATTATAATAATAAAAAAAGTGAGTTGTCTTGATTCCATATAACTTTGAACTGATTGTTAATGGGAATTTGAAAGAGGTAAAACTTTTACAAATTATGCCTGATTTCCTTCTAATGGTTTAGATGATTGTCTACCGTAATAACAAGCTTTAAGTGGCTGTCAGATTGTAGCTTGCAGTGACCCAGCTCCCACATTAAATGATACCCTGTCACTCTCTGCAGCTTTGATTAAAAAGCTGAAAAAGGTGCTGATTGCAAAGGATTGTCTTAATGACAGCATTGGAGCCAGTGCCAGAGGCAAGAAGCTCTTTCTGGCCCAGGTCAATGAACGCACTGCGGTAGCAGAGCCTACAATGTAATTTAAGGCTTTTAGAAAAGTTTAAGGGAGCTTGATGACGGGGCACCGTACAGTTACCGGTTGACTTCCCAATTCTACACTTAGAGACAGGCTGTGTGAGCTTTAGAGCAAACATGCCACAGAATGACAAGTGACACCTTTGCTGTCTGCAAAGTAAGTTGAATATAAATGTGACATCTGTCACTCACACATGGCAGCTGAGCTTCTGCAACAGGAGAAAGACCGTCTGACTAAATGCATAAATAATTAAAGCCAGTGACATATTCATTTGTGGCAAAGTTAATTGTGGAAGTTACAAACATTAGAAAAACTGCATACCATTAATTTATGTTGTAGGCACTCACATCCAGGGCACTTTAGATGGAATTGTACATTTAAATCATTCCTGGACAAATGGAAATATTTTTCCAACTGTACTGAAAGAACAATGGCACAGCAGCTGTTCTCAAACATGCTCAACTCATACTCAGGACCAAAAAAAAAATCCCCTCAGCAGCCACTCAGCTCTCACATCCTGACATTTGTCTCTTACCCAGCTAGTGGCAGCACAAGAGCAAAGTATTAATGCCTTGTTTGAAGGAGCTCAAGAGAGCTCATCAACAATGACCTCTAAATAAAAGGATCCCTTAAGGCTTCCTGAGTAGCTGCTTGGACGGTTTACTTTAATGAGGTCTCCAACCTCAACCAGGAGCTTTGCCTTCCTTGATGTATCTCTCACGGTCATTGGAATTGCTAAAAGAAAAGGACAAAATACCAGGTGTACATAATTATATTAAATTAGTCATGTATTACTGAGACAAACCTTCAGATAGAAAGAATGGCTCCACATCCACTGCTATTTTAGCATCTGGAGTATTCAGGCAATTCTAAAAATGTAATTGTCAAAATTTACAATAATAGTTTTATAGTTTTATGCTCAAGGCCTCAGTCATCAATGAGATTGGGAAAGGGAAAGCATTTTTGGGGGATCATTTTTGTATTTTTTACCACCAGATGGCATTCTTCTGCAAAGAAAAGACTTATGAAATTACTATTTTTTTCTCAGCATTTTTTTAATTGTTAAGGGCACAATAACTCGGTTTCATGATATGGAGTGCTTGTTATTAGCTGAGTACAAGTTCTTATGAAATGAGTGTGAATCTTCCCACGGAGAGTTACATTAAATAAATACCAAATATAACTGTAATAAAAAAATACTTCCAGAAATGCAATGCAAATGCAGCTCTCTAATAAATAAAAGGCACTCACAGTGGACTCTGTTATTATTACTATATGCACAACTTGCCATATATAGTACTCCAGTGTCTAGTGGTACACACTTCAATTAATTGTGTGATTATGAAGTTCTAACATCTAAAATTCATTACTGAGTCGTGAATAACAAGCACCATCAAATGGATCTTAAAAAGGCAACACCAAGACAAAAACAGATTAAATCAGTAACAGCTAAGAGGCATCCTAAGTGTGTCAGTGAGCGGCATAAGCTGTGTGGCTGCAGGAGGAACTTGAGACATTAGCTCCAGTGTCTGCAGATGAGGGTTCCTCATTTGCAGTTTGGTTTTCAGTCAAAGCCATAAAAGTGAAGCACCAGATGGGTGTGCCAGTTTTGATGGCTCAGGAATGTCCAAATTAGCTTTGCTCGAAGGAAAGGGATTTGTAGAGTTTATTGGAGCCAGAAAAAAATGATTAAATATTATCTGGAAGATCTTAACAAAGCTTCAGAAACACCCTATATATGTGATACAATGTAGTTCAGATCCATAATCTCACAAATATCAGATAGCCCAATTTTATTCAGTGTGTAATTTATTATTTTTGCTTTGGTGGAGGTCATATTTTGTGCCTTGTAATATCAACGATGTGATACAAAAAAAAATCTGTCCTTCTGAAAATGTTTCCAGTTCAGTTTACAGATGATTTACAGTCATAATGTGCTCTCTAGGTCTGGCCCTTATTAACATTAACATCTTGGGTAAATTTCTTTATTGAGGGCATATTAGACATTTGGTCAGACACTGTGTGGGTCATTGGTACTGAAGGTCTAATCTGTGTTGTGGCTGAATGGAACCCTGGTTAGAGGCCTGGTTCTCATGCATGTGTCTGACAAGGTTTGAGGAATTCAGTGACATGTGCTGAGGGATTTTTTAGTGCCTGCCCCATACAGCACAGCCTCTAAGCATGTGATTAGTGTGACTGGCATGCAGGATGGCAGGTGCTGAATTCCTTAACGTGATCTGATTTCTGAAGGGCTAAAGTAGCATACAGAGTGGTCTGTCACCTTTGTCTAAGGAAGTGATTCTCAAACTGTCTTGGGGTCCCATGTGCACATTGGGTTTTGTTATAGCCAATCTCTTAATCAATTAACCTTATTGTCCACATGCATTTAAATTATACCATCATTTTTTACTTTGTGTTAACACAATCCAGGTTTAGCTTGTGGCTATTTGCTTTTACTTTTAAATTCATTACTACCCAGAAATGTTGTTTCAGTGTACCAGGTGTCCACACTGTTACCAAGTTACCAATGTTACATCCTCCTAACAGAACCATAAGCCATATAGCTCAATAAGAGTGGAAGAATTATTGTGCCTGCTTAAAATTCTACAATGTGAATAGGGAAAATGTATTCCTCTTGAAATGTATAGCTATTTCTGAAATAATGTGGCTTAAGAGGGTAAATATTCCCTCAAGAAATTAAGGGTCTAATTAGAAACAATTAACAGTTCATTACCATTCAGGGATTAAAAGTGTGGTTGGAAAGAAAACCAGCACACACAGGGCCCCCAGGCCTGAGGTTGAGAGCCATTAGTCTTGGGCCCATGTGTCCAATACATCTGTCAGTGATCTCCAGAAGCTGGGGTTTGTGCTGGTGGTTAGCTCTTACTATCATACGGAGCTGGTAGCAGCAATGTCAGGCACACAGATACAAGAGTAATCCTAATATTGTGACAGAACAGCAGGGTAATGCTACAGTTCTGGTTACTCTCAGCTATCTGCAATCTGCTGGAGAAAGAGGATTTCTGTTATTCAAATGCCAGATTGCCAACAATCAGCTGAGGAAATTTTGATTATGAAATAAGATGAAATAATGCATTGTGAAATCGCATGATGCTTAAATGGATACCTCTTTCCCCAATTCTCATTTCAGTTCCATATATAGTCTCATGACATCTTCCCATATTCAATTTACTGTAGCAAAATCATCATCTTTCTGTGCGTGTGTGGAGAGAGAGAGAGAGAGAGAGAGAGAGAGAGAGAGAGAGAGAGAGAGAGAGAGAGAGAGAGCAAAACAACCACACCACAGCTAAATAGGGTATGCCTTGTGACACAGGTACTTGCTCTGCATTCTCCAGGTACAGATAAAAGTGCAAAGGGAAATAAGCGACGAATATGTTCAACGATAAAGCTGCCGCCATGGAGAGCAACTCCTAGCCCATATGTAGCAGTATACTACATACACCCATTTAGCTACAGCAAACTGTTCCTGTTAAAACAAAAAAAGCCACATTGCCCATTAGATAAAGAGTCTGTCATAAACTGTTTATTGAAAAAAACGGGCAGATTAAGGGGAAATGACTATATTTCACCGACCAGCATCCTTTTCAGTCATTTAGCACCACAGCTTCAAGAAGCGGTGCTGACGAACTCCAGCCAGCTTCGTAAAATGACGGATATGGCTGATGACCAATCGAGAGGCGGATTTGAACCAGAATCCTGTTACATTGATCAATCGCAAGCAAAGATGGGCGGGACTTTCATCTCAAACCCTGATTGAATCAGTCCTGTTTCAATTGGTTACAGCGATATGGCACATTAGAGCAAGTATTAGCGGATACTCTGACTAAAAGTGTGGGGTAAACCTTTCGAATGTGAAACTAGCCAACATTTCATTAGAAACATTCTGACTGAGTGGACCCTCGTGGAAAGCGACGCACGTAATTATAAACATTTTATTACTTAGCTATGACAGCAATCATCCGATTTGGTTGCTCACAGGGCTACATATGAATTTAACAGCTTAGAAATGCTTAGCCTGGGTGTTGGTAAGGAAGGCGATAAGTGCTCTAATAAACATGCTGTTAATGTTTTATTACTGAGAACCTAAAACAAAATCTTGCAATGTGATCGGATATTTTCGTTGTATTTCTGTGCCGAAGTAGATCCTTGCGCACTGCAGTAAAATAACCGGTCTGCAATACCGTGTTTAGGATAGCAAATGCGATATTAATTCAGTATTTTCTTGGCATTAACCAATCGATTGCCATTGGGTTTGGTCTCATATCGGTGTCATTCACTGCAATAAGCATATTCGTTGACTCAGCCTCGGTCATTAAGCGTTAAATGTAGAAAGCCCCGTCGGCGTGTTTCGAGCTACTTTTGCAGTGTTATAAATGAGAAGCAAACAATATCAACAACTTAAGTTAACAGCACCCTGGGAAAAGGATGCTGGCTTTGGAAGAAGGCTCAAAACATACCGGAATCACACCAAAATAATTGCTCAACCAGGTATCGTGATGAAAGTCTTGCGCAGGAAGAGGATTGTCTTGTTCATAGCATATTTTTTACTGTTGGTTTTGACGATGCTCAACCTGGCCAACTACAAATGGACTAAAGAGCCACAACAGTGTAACCAGATGAGGAGCACCCCTTATCAAAGCAGATCCGATATCCGCTTTCTCTACAGACCCTCGCTAGCTAAGAAGAGACAGCTAGTTTACGTTTTGACAACTTGGCGGTCTGGATCCTCTTTTTTCGGAGAGCTCTTCAACCAGAACCCAGAAGTGTTCTTCTTATACGAGCCAATGTGGCACATCTGGCAGAAACTGTACCCCGGAGACGCGGTATCTCTGCAAGGGGCTGCCAGAGACATGCTAAGCTCTTTATATCGTTGTGATCTCTCCGTTTTCCAGTTGTACAACAGCCCAGGCGGCAAGAATTTCACCTCCCTCGGGCTCTTTGGGGCTACGCTTAATAAGGTAATTTGCTCCTATCCCCTCTGCTCCGCTTACAGAAAAGATGTCGTGGGAATGGTGGACGACAAAGTGTGCAAAAAGTGCCCACCTCAGAGCTTGCGGCTCCTGGAAGAGGAGTGCCTCAAATATAATACTGTGGTGATAAAAGGCGTGCGCATTTTAGACGTTAATGTGTTAGCCCCGCTGATGGAAGACCCTTCGTTAGACCTGAAGGTGATTCACCTTGTGAGAGACCCTAGAGCCGTGGCGAATTCCAGGATCAAGTCGAGACATGGGCTAATACGTGAGAATTTACAAGTGGTCAGGAGCAGGGACCCCAAACTTCGCAGGATACCTTTCGTGGACCCCAATCACAAAGCCAACAAAAAAGATGGCTCGGACTACCACTCAATTGGAGCAATGGAAGTTATTTGTGATCGGACCTCGAGAACTTTGAGAACTGCCTTAAATCCACCCAGTTGGCTCAAGGGAAAGTACATGGCAGTGCGGTACGAAGATCTAGTTGATAATCCAATTAAAACCTTACGGCTGGTTTATCGCTTTGTTAATCTGACGGCTAACCACGACATCGAGTCTTTTGCTATGAACATGACCAGTGGCACAAGCTCATCATCTAAGCCTTTCATTGTGTCAGCGAGAAACGCGACACAAGCCGCCAGTGCGTGGAGAACTCTGCTTAGTATTCAACAAATAAAACAAGTTGAGGACTATTGCCACCATTCAATGGCTTTGCTTGGGTACGAGCGCGTAAGAACAGCTGGAGAGGCAAAGGACCTGAGCAAATCTCTACTGACAGTCCCAAAGCTGTGAGAGAGTGTTTCTACCAAAGACAATTACCTTTGTGTTCATTTTTCATTCAGTGCAGTGGGCAAACGGACTAGCCTAGATGGACTTAACGCCTGTTCTCGTCATCAAACATTCTTGTGTTCAGTTTATCGTGGAATTTGCAGAATGAAAAAGCTTTACTTCAAAGTCAGTGTTTTGATTAATTTCACCTATCACATTGGAATGTATCTTTGTTTCTTATTGATGTACTGCTGTGGCATTAGATGACATCACCATGTTTGCAACTGGACCACTGGATGTGTTTGATAGTGCCAAGGCTGATAATTAAAACTTGAATGGTACATTACAACTACGGAGACAGCAGCTATCAGTGATCTTTTGCGACACTTCAAACTGGATGTGTCTTGGGTACTTTTTTTTTAACATATTGAACAGTTACCTGACAAGTAATTAGGGAATAAAGTGTGCTTACTGTCTGTTCAAGTGAAAATTGTGAAGAAAAAAAAAACAATAAATTGAGAAAAAGTTCCATATTTGAGCAGGTAATGTTACATTGTAGGTACTGGGTCCATTAAATAATTCTGTAATAACTGGTTTGCAAATGAATGTGCCTTTTAAAATATGTCTTGGTCATGCACTGACATAGTTTTATCACAGTCAATCCCCATACTTGCAGTCATTTTTATGATTCTGTATATGACTTCACTGTGACGGTGGATTCAGTTCACTTATTTTTGTCAACAATATTTAATTAGAAACCACCAAGAAGAAAGACAACCTTACTGTACCCAATAATTTACCACATTTCACTTCCTCTATATGTTTAGTTTTGCCAGACAGTAATGTACAGTAATGTACAGTTAGAGAAGACGGTTACATGTCAATAACTGACATACCCATTGTGATGTCATTCACAGTCAGAATGCCTTTTTCTAAAACCAGAAATCAAGTGAACACCAAAAGGCAGTAGCATGTAGAAAATAAAGAAGTGAGAACAAACAGCAATGCATGCTTGTAGCACTGTATTTCATCTAGTTTATACACCATTCCCTCTTGTATGTAATTTGATCATGATACTGTGGAGAATAGTTGGAAAAGCATATGTTGATTTCAAGGGCCACTAACAAGAACACAATATGAAATTAGTACTTGGACACCAAATAAAACTTTCATTACAACACCTGAAAATTTTAAACCCTTAAAATAATCTGACTTGGAAACTACATGAACTAGGCATGAAATGTGTGTAAAATTCATCTAAACTGTAGGGTGATTTCTGACTTAGGCAGAAAAAGCTCTTGAATACAAATATGAAGAAATGTGTGGGATGCACCAAAAATGGTATTGATTTTATCGCAGGGCTATGTTGCCAGATTTAAATTTGTTTCAGACTGGTGAATGCAGTAATTGTCGATTACACATGCAATTTGCAGGGGAATGGATATGTCAAATATCTGAGAACAATTCCTCGCTGGTTGCTGCAGTGGGTGAAATGTGAAATAAATGAACCAGCTTGTTTTAGTGCACAAAGGAGGCAGTTTCCCCCCTGAGCACTAAGTTCCAGCTACAACAGTTGCTTTCTGCTGCTAGCTTGCAGAGGGAGTTTGGCTATTTTATCATGGCGGAGATATCCACCCTCAAATAACACAAATTTGAAGAATTTGCTGTCGTTAAGTTTATTCAAACAAAGTATTATATTTTTCAAATAAACATAAAAAACTAAAAGCTAAATGTTATGTCAAGGTAACTTTATTCTTTTCCTTGCTCAGGAAAATATACATCCCCTCCACTGTTTACTGGAAGACTATTACTGCTAGCCAGCATCTACCTGGGTAATGAAAGAATATTATTTTCATTGTAATTGTATATTTACATTTTTTTTTTTATAAGAAGCAAATGAGACCCATATTGTTTTGAATTTATTCTGTACATATACAAAGTGATCGAGTCCAAGATAACTTCATTCTTTTCATGAAAAAGAAGTAAACAAATATTTTTTACAGAATTACTCTTGGGAAAAATTCAATTCTACTCTGATATTTCATGTGATAACCCCCACAGATTCTGATACACTTCACCATTTCAAACTACTTCTGTGCAATGTACAATAAGAACTTAATTGGGAATGGTTGCTAAATTTGATTGAATGAATCTGAAAGATTGAAGAGATCAGTAGAAATTATCAATAAATATTTAACAAGATTTGTGGGCGCATAACAATTTATCAAACAGCTGATGGATATATACCGTGTGTGATGAAAATATAAAAGAGTAATGTACATATACATCTGAAAATACCTGATGCAATATTGTATTTAAAACAATATTGTAGAAGGTAACACTATAAAAATAAATGTATAGGTGAAGCTAAGAGCCAGTGAAAACATTTTGCCTATAGGATCTGTTGTAGCCTCTAAAGTGCAGGACATTGGTCTTCACTTTGAGGGAAGGGTGGAGGCCCTGATTTGTCCCATCTATGAACGAGGCTGTCACTCGCTCCAAACTGGGTCAGCGCACTGTCCCAGCCCGAGGTCCCCCTCCAGCAGGTCATCTTTGTTCACAGGTTCTGTGACTGCCTCCACATCGCCCCCTACTGATCCCCTGTCTTCCCCCTCAGTTTCCAGCTTCACCGAGTAGCAGTCAGCCTCTGTGTCATCCAGTCGCTCTCGGTTCTGAAGCCAAATTGAAAAGGTTTCAGGTCACTAGGGCGCAGACACTATTGATGCTTAATGTGACCTCAAACATGCGAGGCAGAGAATGTATTCAACAACAATAGGCAGACCTTTCTGTTAAAGCCAAATGTGGTGGTAAGAGGCACATAGCATAAATATTTAAATACAAAATCTAACCTCATATGCTTGGAGACTGGTCAGCAGTTTGGCCAGAGGCCCACACCACAGAGGCAGCGTTGAAGTTAGAGGAGGGCCAGAGTGGGTCAGTGCTGGCATGATGTATCTGCAGTCATGTTAAGGAAAGACGCAGAGAGGAAGACAGAACCAGTAGTAGATCCAAGTAGATCTAGTAGTAGATCCTTGCACTTCAGTGAACAGCCATCAGTCAAACATTCACATGTATGATATTGCTCTTAAAAAGCAGGCATTCTCCAAAATGGTGCTTATTCAGTTCCTTCACTAAATGCAGTTCCAAGCAGGGCTCTAAAGCATAATGTACAGTAATATAATTACTCACCTCCTGAAAGGGAAATGTGTATGAGGTCATGATGATTGATGCTGTTTGATTTTTTTAATAACCACCGTACGCTCTTGGGCAAAATAGACCCAGATATTTTTTTGTCAAAATACTGCCTTGTGTGCATTTGTTAAATCGATATACAATTATAGAATGCAGTTATGCAAGTTCCCTTTATTTTCATTGATGTTTGGCTTATTTAAGGAATTGCAAGATGACTATAACTTAAAAAACGTCCTGTGAATTTACAAAATAGATGGTTGCAGTATCCAATACAAGAAACATTTTTAGCTCCCCGAACAAAACACCTGGAAGTAGAGAGCAGCAGAATGGACAGAATGTACCTGTTCAACATGTCAAGCTGTGAAACAGTAGTCAGCGTTTCCTCGGAGTGGAGCTATGTGGCTGGGGAGAAGGGGGAGGGAACTGGAGAGGAGGAGGGGGCTGCTTCTTAGTTCTTCTGTTGCCATGGATTTAGAATGGTCAGCAGTTCTCACACTGAATGTGGTTTGCATCGCATACTATTAAATAACCAACCCACATACACTTCCTACAGTTTATAGTGCTTATGTTATGTGTCTGACCCTCATGCATGATGCAATGCGAGGGCTTAGGATGACAGAATTTTTATCTGCAGATAGTTTAGCTTTGACAAATTAACGTTTTACATTATAATAATTCAATTGTTTTGGATAACATACGTGTAGGTTTTTACTTATTGCCTTAAAAGTGAATTTCAGGGGATTACCCTCCTGTATGGGGAAAGGGAAAATGTATTTAAAACTACATTTAACGTCAGAAAACGTCAACTGTTATCCTGTGGAATGGGGATGTGGAGGCCTCTCTTGCAGCCAATGTTTTGTCATCCATGTGAAATGACTACATTAACAATAAAATGTTTGTATTATTTTCATTAAACACATTCTAAAAAGGTTATTTTAAACACATATATAATTATTAGAATTCAGAACTGTCTCTAGACATTTTTGTTAGTTTCAAAGTTGCACATTATTTGATGTGTAACTTTGTGTGTATAGAACATATTTCAGATGTTTTATTTAGCATGTTTAATAATTTCCATCAGATTAGTAATAATTAAATAGGGATTATTTCATTTTAGAAAATTCAGGCACCCGCTCAGATTTTGTCAGCCTTTTAATTATCCTGATGTCATCTCCTTGCATATGATAGTCATAGTGGCTGGACATAATGTTCCTTTAAGAAGCAATCATTATACTTATGGCCACTCTGCAGTTGAATTGTGTGCTGATTCACTGATCTTTATTGCCTTTCAACCAACTGATGTGTTGTCACAAAGCCACATATACTGTATCATGAAGATATGAGTTTTTTCTTTTAGGAAAATAAGTGCAATATTTTCCACTGACAATGACAATAATTACTGTTTGATATCTTTGATCAGCCTAATTAAAAACAGATAGCTTGTCTGGGAAAATGACCTTTACACAAACAACATTTCCCAAAAGTCTGAGTTACTCAGACTCACTGGTGACAGATGGGCAAGGAACAGGGAGCAGTACCCAGAGATGTGGGCACAGTAAAGGGCACCGCAAACCATCGCAGTCCCTGGCTCCAGCCTGACTTGGGCAGTCTGTGTGGATACAGAGGGAGCCCTGGAAAATATGGACTCTACTCTGCTTTAGGCATGAAGTGGTTACAGAAAAGGCACAATGGATAATTTATGCTTTTCCTAAACACTTGGGTCCTTTCATGGGCAGAACCAGCCTTGGATTTGTCAGCTATCTCTGTGAAATGACCTCAGAAATGGAACTTATGTCTCCTTACTGTGGAATGTGACTGACGTCATGGTCTCCAAATATATGATTCTCATCCAAAAATGTAATTTATGCTTTAAATGAAAACTTCAGCCACACGTGCTGCTGTCTGCAAGTTTCTAAACTGGCCGTGTGTATTTTCTTATTTGCGTCTTACATAGCTATATATAGGCAATATGAAGATGGAGATCACTGGTGTGTTGAGTAATCATGAAGAAAAACCCCAAACAACTAACAGAAAGATCAGAGATTACTATTAAAGGGACTACACTGCAAGATACAAACCAAAAGTTTCTGGTTGCTGCAAAAACACAATGACCATGTTACGGTTCATTAAGAAGTACCTAAATGTGCCTGGAGAATTCTGGAAAAAACGTTTTGTGGAGAGAAGATTAACTAATAGGAGTCTAGGAGTGATGGTGAGAGCAAAGCGTGGAGGCCAAATGAAACTGCTAAAATTCGAAAACATACTACTCATCTGTGAAACATGGTGATGGAGGTGTTGTGGTTTGGCCATGTGTAGTTCCCACAGGTACCAGCTCACTTGTCTTCATTAATGATGTAAGTGAAATCTGAAGTATACAGAGAAATTTTTATCTACTCAAGGTCAAACAAATGCCTCAAAACTCATGGGACAGTGCTTCAGCAAGACAATGATCCCAAACATACGAGTAGAGTAACAACGGTTTTCAAGGCCAAAAACTGAATAAACCAAATCAAGAAAAAATGTGTCTTTGTCCTTAGCTACATACACTCACAACCACACACACACACACACACACACACACACACACACACACACACACACACACACACACACACACACACACACACACACACAGGAGAAATACAGTCTGGCTATTGTTAATAAGGAGGACAGATTACGAAGTTAGAGACCGGAAAGCATTCTTATTAGAACAAGATGTTGACACCTGATACTCGAACCTGAGAAACTGTATAAAATGTGCAGTTATGTCACAGCCCATTTCTCTCAGCGGAAGACGGGTATTTGGAATGGGTTCCATCAGACTCAATCTGACATCATCCCATTCCCCTTCCCCACCGAGTCGGCCATTTCCAAGCAGTAATAGGAATAAATATGATGTGAAACACAACAACAAATCGGGTTTCAGGAAGAGGGTGGCCGAGAGATATGGCTGTGATCCAGGGTCAGGCTCCTTTCCCTTTTGTGAAGGTCAAGCATAAAGCAGACAGGGATGAGCTTGTCATTCCCCCCACCCAATAATATCTGAGAAGATGATTTTTCTTTTTTTTGTGCATGAGTCTGAGCTGCATAATCAATCTGCGGAACTATCTGGAAATACACCTGCTCTCTCTTCCCCTCTGGTATGTGCTGCCCTTGTGACAGTTTCATTTATAAGCAGAGATGGGTTCCTCGACAGCCGGGTGCCGTTGTGCGAAGCAGCTAAACATCCCGTCGCTCTTATCACCATCAAGCAACAAGAAGTCGCAGGAGCCCTACCTCACACTAACAGGATTTGCTTGAAAGGACCGGAAAACATGGAGAAGGAAGGGGTCCGCCGGAAACACCTATCGATTGGGCCAACTCTGCAGGGGCTCAATCACCCTGGCAACGGTGTGGACACCAGCGCAGGTTAGCGGACTCTGGCCAGGCTTCCTCCAACCTCCCTGGCACCAGAAAGAACTAGAGCAGCAATACAGGGTAATTATAAGCCAGCCCCCCAGACATGGCAATCGGGGCTGGCTGGTGCTGGAGGCGTGGGCAGGAAAAAGGTGCTGAGCAGGTGCCTCAGGTGCCAGACCTGCTGCTCCAGCCACTGTTTCCCGTCCCAGCCTGACACCCTCACAGAACCTCGCTGCTGTCCTGAGCCAGACTCACAGCATCCCTGGGTAATTAAAACCAACTGCATCAGCTCCCTTGCCCAGACAAACTGACAGCAACACCAGAGGGCATGCGTTTTGAGCTCAGCTTGATCTGGACATGGGAAAATTAGAGACGACATTCATCACAGTCTTTACAAAGGTAAAATATAAGACATATGAGCCTGTATTCAATGTTTATCCTTTTTTATACCTCACAAAGTCTCTTCCGCTTTTCTTTTCATTACAAACTTGATGAAGAGCTAAACTACCCCTATGTTGCATCACCAGAACGTAGGGGAAGAGGACTATCGTACAATCATGCATTGTGTCCTGTAGTTCAACTCACTGAAGTGAAATGAATCACTGCCAAAGGTACTCTGTGCAGTAATTGATTACTTAGAATGCCGTAAACATGCACTGTTCAGTTAAACAGAGCTGTGATAAGAGGCAGACAGGGAAAGCAGAACATAGACAATAGACTGATGCTCTTGACTTGCAGTTATGTCATAACCAATTCTTGAACCTAGACACAACTGCTGTGGAGGAATTTCATCATCAGAACAAAAGACAATGCTCAAGGTAAGAGAGCTACTGATTAAGCTTCATTTTTTTTTTTTTTGGGGGACTATCCCTTATGAAGGTGATAAAGGTGAGAGTTTTAAATGATAATTTTACTGGTACATTAGTAAAATGAACACACCAGTCGGCCAATGACTGCAGGTGTAATATACAAGCTCACACGGCTCACTAACTAATTTTATCCAAACAATGACATTATTGACTGTGCAGCATGAGGATGTATTTTAACACTGTAAAAGAAAACAAAAATGAATCATGTATCTTTGCATTTATACTACTTGACAATGTGTCTATTACTTCTTAAAGGTAATGGAATATTTTATCATCACTCTCCTGAGGCTTTCCATGATGAAAACATTTTCAAGTATTTTCAAGGACCATGGAAACCCTGTCTATCACTGTCATGCACTCTAGGGAATGATAGTGGGGCAGAATGTGTCCCCGGAGCCCAGTCTGACAAACTGTGGGAGGGGCCTTTCTCATATTGCCCCATTTCCCTACCCGATACAAAGGACTAAACAGGCAGTTTATACAAAGCATCCTACACAAAGCAGGAAATACCCGTGACAAAAAGAAGAACGATGTCACTAAGTCTCGGATAACTCATTAAATAAAATTCAATGCTCCCACTAAACGCTGTTACACTGCACTAAGTGGTCATTACAGATGCATACTGAGAATTTACAATCTGCATTTTCTTTCACTTATGGCCTTGAATTCAATTCAGTATACCGGTGCTTGCTGCTGTTACTATGGTTACCTCGACCAAAAATGCCCTGCTGTATGAATGGGGCCAAATCAAAGGGAGCAGATGGTGGAAACACAAACCTTTTGGGGAAGCAAGGAGGAGGAGGCAGAGAAAGCGTGTGTCTCTCTATAATGGAAAAGGGACAAGCCGCACTGCTCTGCCCACGTCTACACCTACACATCTAGCATCGACTCTCAGCTAACTGGCCTTCCCACTCATTGCCTCATGGGTGGTAACCCTTTCCCACTCATCGGCTCTTAGCCAGTGTCCTCACTCATTGGTTCTTGGTTAAAAACCCTTCCCACTCATTGGTACTTGGCTGGTACTCATTCTTGTACATTAGCTCTAAGCTAAAGCCCTTTCTCACTCATTAGAGTTACTCTAGCAACCTCTCTCACTCATTGGCTGTTGGTGGACACCCTCTCTCACCCACTAGCAATCAATTTCCCACTCACTGGCTCTCAATTGCCACTTTCTAATTAACTGGGTCTGCGTGCCACCAGGAAATAATTCTCATTGGCCAAGAGTCTCTCATATTTGAACAAATCTGTTTACACTCTAGTGGAGGCAGCTTAATCAGGCATGGAATACTGCCTTAAAACCTTCAAGCAAAGTCAAAGCACAGGAAATAAGAGGAATATGAAAATGCCACTGAATAAAAGAGATCCAACACAATGGCTTTAGATGTGACCTTCAAAAACCCAAACAAGCAAAAACAGTCATAAAGTAACAATAATCACCATCACTGCCACATCACGGACTCAGCGGATATTGAGATGGGTCAGGACAGTCATTCTGTTGTGAAAGCAGAACGTGCCTGTGCTGCCTCTCTGATAAACCCAAGCTGGGATCAGATGGAAGGTGACCCCACTGGCTCTGTCATAGTGGACCATCATTCTCTGTCACAGCTTCAGGCCAGTCAATAACAGATAGGGGTACTTGAAAACAATGCAGAATTATGGAAAACCGAACGTCCCGGGGTGGCATGTTCCTTAAGGGAAGTGTCCAGCTGCTCTTTGGCATGTTTGCCAGGTGCCCATCTGTGCCGTTCTATGCAGAAACACCCCTGCATTGCACCCCTGTATGGAAGGCAAAGATGGGAGTAGCTGAGAAGAAGATCATCCCTCAGCAAACTCAGCATTCCCCTGGCACTGTTCTAACACTGAGGCAGCATGGTTTAACAGCTTAAGGGAGATACATTCTCTATCGCAGCTAGTTAAAGGTAAAAATGTGAATTAAAAATGGTACAGTGATCTTTTTATTTGATTGTCAAGAGAAGTGAAAATGCTTTGTTCTTTCCACAAACTGACCTCCAAGCACATTAGAAAGCCTTCCGTTATGAGAAATTTCTATAGAGCAGGTCTGCTTCAAACTGAATACATGTGCCGACAGTCATCAAAATTCATGATACTCCCACATACTCTGTAATTTCTATGCAATTTGAAATTTGTTCATCGAGTACATGAAAATCATTCACTCTTTGGCTTATTTCTGCCCGTTTTACTCAGCAGTGAAAAGTTCCTCCTCTTAACCCAAATGATAGACATAACCCACCACTGCACTTAACACGTCCTTCTCCATACGTTCTGTTTTGGCACTGGTGTCTGCTCTCCGTCCTGCCTTTGTATTGGGCTTGTCTTTAGGGATGAAAAGCCCCAGCTTGCCCATAAAATGGACTCCTGGCCAGATTCAGAGATACATCAATTTGGCAAGTGTTCTCATTCCATCTCCAGAGTGGCCACATCAGCCGTGCCTCTCCCCATAACCTCGGGAGAGTGTCTCAGGAAGATGGCAGATGTGCCCCGGGGACCAGCCTGCCCTGCTGTCAGACGGCCGCACATGGCGACGCACTCAGCCCCTCTGTCCGTCTGCATGGCAGATGGCTCGCATCTATGAATAAAGTTCCTTCTGGAGGTTACGTACTTACAGATCATTGATATTTAAAGATTCACATGTTTCTTATTTATAAATGTAATTTTACACGTTCCAAAGTATATTAATCTCCCTGTTGTAGCAGATGGCCAAGGATAATTCGGTAACATGTTGGGGTCACCTGTGCTCTGAGAGCTGGCGGCCTTCATGGCACAGCCATTATACGGGCTTAAATTGAGTTTCCCTCAATCCATTGTACATCCAACTCAGCCTTTGAGGACAATGCTTTTATTTTTCAGCTTCCTGATCGAGTTACAGTACCTGTATACAATCGCACATCCCCTGTCCTGCTTAGCTGAAAGAAAGCAAAGAAAGAAAGAGAAGGAAAGAAAGAAAACAAACTCTTTCCTGCTCCAGTCACATAAAAATGGCTGTGTGAGTTACCTTAATCCTGACTCATTCTTTTCTGGAACACCACAGGGACTCCAGCCAAGGTCTGTACAGAGCCAAGACCTCCAGTGTTATAATAACTGTGACAGTGAATAAGCTTGAACCCAATGGTGGTTCATGGTCCCCCCCTTGATACTTTTTCAAAAACAGGGTGGGTGTGTCAGGGTTTATTCAGCTGACTTTTGGATAGTTCTATCCCTCATGAAGAGGGAATTGAGGTGAAGATGAAGGATACTTTTTGTCCAGGTTGTGCCAGGCTCTGGGCCTGTGGGGGGCTCGAGTTGGTGCATCGGGAACATTGGAGTCATGTGATGGCGTTCCCTCTGTAGCTGCCTGGGAAGCAGAGGAGAATTACTGAAGGGACAGTCATATGCACACACACACACACACACACACACACACACACACACACACACACACACACACACACACACACACACACACACACACACACACACACACACACACACACACACACACACACACACACACACACACACACACACAAACAGCACAAACATGTGCATGCATATGCACACACAGGTTGGCGGAGACATCCAGAGACTAGGGGAATGGAAATAAGTGTAAGTGGACCCCCACAGGGTCAGAAAACAGTCTCATAACCCTGGCTAACAGGCACAGGGGTCCACTCTGCAGGGCGAGAGCAGCTGGGTTCTCAGGCGGGTCCGCATCCACACGGGAAAGGGCCTCTGTGAGGTCGGGACTCCTCCAACCCCCAGTGGACGCTCTTACGGGGCACAGTTACTCCATCCATTTCCATAAGAAAAGTCCTGGCGCGGCGCCCAAAAGGCCCCCCTCTCCCTCCATGCAGATATCAAACTTTCCGACTCCATTCACAAAGCCACTGTGAGCGGCGGCAGTCTGGACTGGGGAAGTTAATCTTATTGCAAACCTACTGATAGCATCAAGGTCAGACTGGATGGTCAAACAAAATAGAGTTTGGAATAAAGAAAACCATGTTTCGAATAGTGGCATTGAGACCCTTACTGCAGTTTAAAACAAAGGTTTTCCAAAAGGCCCTCCACACTCTCATGTAAACCTCTCTGCCTGAATCAATGAAAATGAAAAGGAATGAAGATGGCAGTAATGTTACACAAATGGCATATTCACAACATAGGACTACAATACAACACTCTGCTCACAACATGTCACCACAATACAGTTCACTACAATTCACTACAATAAAGTGCTCAGTTCACAACATGGCACTATAATACACTATCCTACTCTCAGAATATAATGCAGCACCACTGTCACATGTGACCACAATGCAGCTCACTGTTTACAACATCACTTCAGCTTTCTGCGCTCTACCACATCAGTAAATCACACTATAATTGCTAACTTACATGACCTGAGGGTTCTCCTACTGTATCGTCATCAGGATCAACTCCAACCCTGTGGATGAACAGAAGAACAGGAGGCAGGAGAAAAATCAATGCACAAATAAAGAGAGAGAGATTCATATGTAGAGAGAATGTAGAGAGAATGAATGCATAAATGTTATTTCAGTCAAAAGCCAGATTAACATAAACCCTCTGGTTTTGGAAGCTCTGGATGGATGATTGTGTACATAACAGGCCCGGGTCTTGCAGTAATATACTTGGGTATGTATTGCTAAAGCATTAGTAGTTGGTGCAACACTGCAGTGAATGTCAGCAATATGCCAGTAGCTCGGAGTCCCACCAGGTGACTAATAATTAGCCAGAATGAAACCAAGGGAGGGCAGAGTTTCAGTCAGCAGGGTTTCGCCTTGTTATTGTGCAACAGTGAATGCATGATTGGTAAGGTGTGTGCAATGTGTGCCTGCAACATTGCTGCCTTTCCTGAGGAAGTATTGAAGTATGTTACTCTAACTCCTAACTCCTCATTCATGTATGATGTATGACTTCATTTCTGACAAGCCTCGGACATGGCGGCGTTTCAGACTGGAGCCCTGGGGTTAGAGGAGTGCCCAGGGCACACATCTGAATTCACCCTTCAAATACAGCCAGTGCAGACACAACTGCAAAAACCTGACGGTGGACTGCGCATTGAAGCACTGCAGCATGCTTTAGCATATGCTCTGGAGGAAATGTGTGCTGGTCTGTACTCTCCTGAACCCGAACGTGGATGTTGCAGCAATTACGCATCCATATTCTGGACAAAAAGAGGAAATAAGGGGATAAAAAAATATATTTTTAAAATAAAAATCTACTGAAGCATGTCCTAGTTATTAATACAATGACCTTAAGAGTGGACCATAGCAGCTGAGTTAGGTAGCTCAGTCAACAGCATGTAAGCAAGCACAGGAACGCCTCAGTGTGTCCTTTTCTCAGCAGTTACACTGAGCAAAATTCTTACAGCATCAGCTGGTGAAAAAAAATTCTGCAAATTAAAAACACAAAGCCAATTTCTCTTGATATTTGTGTGAATGTGATTAGACTCTTGTAGCGATGGCAGTGGTTGGTTTGCTCTGAGCGCACACTCAGGCGGTGGGGGAGATGCAGCTCCTCATGTCTCGCCCTCTGAAATTGAAACAAATGAACTAGCAGCCTGCCTCAGACAGCCCAGTGAACTATCTCATTTGGAAATGAGAAAATTATCGCTCTGTTCCATGGTCCCTCTCTTTATTATTTTGCTCTGGCTATGGGGCTGCGTCCAGACTTCAATTCCCTCTCACCATTACTCATCGTAACCTCACCTCGACCTCTAGGTTTCCAGACTTCAACACTGAAGCTGTGACATCTAGATGCTTCTTTTTTACTTTCCGGAGAACTCACTTAAATTCTCTCCTATTTTAAAATATATCTCTGTATAATATTAACAGCACAATGGCTTTGGGCTAGTCGGTAAATGTAATTGCCAGTCATTTCCATAATGCATTACAGCTCCCATAGACATACCTCCTGGGAAAGACCATGATTCAGACAAATTACTCTCAAGCAAACGACCACTTCAAACAGGAATGCAAAAGGGAAAAAAAGAAGCACACACACACACACACACACACACACACACACACACACACACACACACACACACACACACACATGCACCACTCAGATGGACTAAATATATATAGCCAGGTAGATGCACAGGTATGGTCAAAGGGGGGGCTCAGAACCCCATCCCTTTTGCCTTCTATACACAAAGTACCATCCTGGATGCTGGCTTTTTCTTGCATAGCTTTTTAAATTATCACCTCAAAAAGGAGGGTAGGGTATCCCTCAAAATAGAGACATCTCACTTAACAAAGGCACGTGGATCAACTATCCAATGGGGAAGGGGGAGCCTGCCCTTTTTGTCTTAGGCTCCTGCCCCATAAATCCTCAGTGCATGGCCCTGAGCACCACGGTTGCAGGATAGTTTTCAGGTTACACACCCAAAGCAAAGCAATTTGAGTAGTGCGGCAGTCAAACAGCAGCCAATGGGATAAAGGCAGAGGAAGCTGCCCATATGTTACCTTAATGCACACAGGAAGCCCAGCACAGGGGCAGGGTCTAGTTTAGTGTTGTCATTCCGTGTAGTGCATTAAAACAGATATTGGCACTGGCACCCGTTTGAGCTCTTTCCTGCTGGCAAGCTGTCTGACTGTCCAACGTCAATGTCATAGCTGGCAGAATGAGGGCTGAAGTGACAGCCGTCACATGGAAGCTGTCTCTGAGAACCTTGATCATTAGGCTTCCCCTTAAAGAAGCAGTGAGATTGCTATCTTGAAAAAAAAATCCCTGTATGGTATAGATAAACTGCTTGTCTGTGAAGTTCGTCCAAACACTTCATCAGCATTCCTCAACTATCAACTATCTCCTAGATATAAATTCTCTGTTGCTCTTTTTGTTGTTAGATCATGCTTAATCCATCCTCCCTTCTATAATTCTTCAAATAATAAACATCAAAGGCTTAAGAGGCAAGAGAGACTCCCCTCTGCCTTACTAATGAGGTGCTGTGGGGGGTTGGGGGGGGGGGGAACATGGGGAGTTTCGGTGTTAAAGGCAGCTGTATGAGGCAGGGACCAAGGCAGCAAAGCACAATGGTGTTGGCCTCAGTGTGTCCACTTGTCATTTAAGCACAGCTTTGACACTACAGGTGGAGAGTTATTAAACATGCACCATGTTAGAGGGATTTTCACATGCCAAAAGCACTCTCACTTCCACTCACAGCGAACGCTCTGACACAAACGGGACTGGGATTACAGCACACTTGCAGCCAATGATTCATACGAAACACCGCCCTCTTTGAAGTTGTGCAAAAAAAAAATCACATGATGAAAAAATCTCCAGTGGAAAAAAACTATTGAATCTGTACATGTAAAGAGAGATCTCCCAGTGCAATGGTTAGCTTTAGGTAAATGGTCCTTTGAATCGCAATCCTGCTTAATTTACTGATTTTCCATAGACACAGAAATAAGATCAAGCTTCGCATAATTTCCTCTGACACTGCATTTGTATGAAGGATGCAAAGCTTTGGTAATTATTCAGAGTAATGCCCTGTGCAAACGGATTTGCCTATGTGAAACTGCCTAATGACAGTGAATGTGGGTGTTAGGCAGTCATTTCTGCACAGCTGGGCTGCCTACCCGTTCCAGATTCCCAGTTCTCAGTGAAACAGCGACATGAGCGTTTCGATCTGATCTTAATCACAGGTGCTGTCACCATGACTGAATCAGGAAGCAAATGACAGTGAACCCTGGACATGACCTTTGACCACTACTTTAACCGTGCCATCATTAAAAAAGGGAACATTTGCCACTGATGATTAACACTTCACAGATGTAACCCTGAACACCAGCACTGCCCTAATTTGAACCTCATTTTGTATGGCTAACATTTCAAATTTTGAGGCTTCATTTTCAATGTCAGAAAAAAATGAATCTATCGTACAGTAAAGTGTGCAGATTAAACACCTGCAGAGGTGGAAAGTTCTGCATAAAACAGGCACCTTCTCACTAATTTTTTTTTCCTAGTGTCCATATTTTGGCAGAGCTCCCACTCCTTGATCTCTAAATATGAGTGAATGAGCCACCCAATGGAGGGGTGAGGGCAGGCAGAATTCAGAGCTCTCCCATGCTGAGAGACACTGTAAATGAGGAGGAAAGGGAGAGCTCAGTGAACTGAATTCATCAGTCTGACAAAGCAACCACAGGGGATAAAACAACAAGGTTTGGATTTAAGGAAGAGATTCAGGTTCTAGATGTAGACACAGGAAATGTTTATGTTTAGTTGATAAAATAAAGCTTAGATGCAGTCAAGGACACTTTCTTTAAATAGAATGTAAATTACATTATTTTATTTTAGTTTTTTTAATTGAATTTATCCCAATGTGTTTCAATAAATATTAATCATATTGTAAGCATTACTCAGGTGTATTTGGTAGAGCATAAGACAACAGATGCAAAAATGAAAATATATACATGCATTCAATAATTTTTGTGGATCCAGAATACGAAACACCCTGTCACACTGATGAAAAATCAATCCACTGGGTAAATAAGGTTTTGACCTCTGTGACCCTGGTCAGGTCAAACCCATGTACATCAATGTACTTTGGCAGTGGTTCTCTTGGAGAAATGTAAAGAGAGTGCAATCCTTTACCTTCTGCAGATGTCACCATATTATGTTCCACTGAAAAAAACCTTTTTATACCAACTTCAGAGAGTTTCATTCGTGTAATTTAATGGAAGGGTGCAAATTCAGGCCAGTGACATACAGAAACTGCTTTTGTTATTGCTTAGATAGCAGGCTAACCTTAGCAGGATAAACTAAGTTGTCATTTTGAGTCATTAGTGGCTAGCTTGTGGCATGGTTGAACATGCTTCTTCATTTTGTGGGTCATGCTTTGACCTCTGCCATTTGCTTTGCGTGTGACTTTTAAAAGTGTCTTCTCTCATAAGCTACTGTATGTGTGAGTGCAGAGTGTCACATATAATATTACTGTCACTGTAACTTAGCCCATGGTGATGTTTGGATACTGGAGTGTGCAGCTTTTTCTGTCATGTGAACTGCTTCCTGTCAATGATGATCCTCACTGTTCGGCTTCCCATCAGGGATACTTTGTGACGTAAGAGATTATTCTACACTGTAGTGCTTCACATCGACTCACTTGAAGGAAAAAAAAATGACAAGAACAAATATCAGTAAGCTGCACAGTGTATGGGCATTAAATCATTTCTTATTACTAGCATGTGTGTTTGTGTTTGCCTTTGGAAAGATAAGACAAAAATTGATTGTACGGAAACAGTGTGTTGACTGGATTTGATGGAGTATTACAGTCCCTTAAATATGCCGTCATTACACATTCAGCACGCTGTGCAATGTGGGATCTGAATACATTTCCTGATAACGATGTCTGATAGCATTCAGTAGAGCAGACACATGCATACCAATGCACCTCAACATAAAAACTCCACTGTGGAAAACACCCCCAAAACCAATGTCCTGGATGAATAGATACATTATAATGCCACAATGCACAAAGGCATACTTCTTTGTCAGCTTCAAAATACTTGGCTTTAAGGATATTATTGATACTTGTATTCATATTGGTATTTCATATTGGTCTTCCAGGGAGAAGTAGAGTGATATTGTACATTGAAATACCAAGGATGACTAGGTGATACATACTCTAGCATTTCCAAAAAGCTAAATAAATAAATAAATAAATAAATACTTACATAAATATGTTCAACATCAAAATTTGTGTTTAGATCTGAGTACAGAATTGACCTACAGATTTTCATGTGCTGTGAGTTAAAAGGGACAGTTTCCCCAAAAATGACAATTTCATGATTCGCTATTGATTTTGAACGTTTTTAATCTGTCCAGATGGTTTTGAATGTTTTATATAAATTTCAGCATGATCTGTGATATCATATCAGCCAAGCACAATGGAGTTTAAAAACCTGCCATGCCTGAAATAACTGTTTATGACCTGTAACTGCAACTCATTTAATACTGGCAGGTAAGTATTAAATAAACCATAACAATCCCTGAGTAAGTGTATCATTTTTTTTTTTAAATATTCATATTTATGTTTAAAACAACTTTTCTCAAATCACTACCACTTTAGGTACATTTCTGGCATGGCTGAGATAGCAAGGACCTTCCTGTTTGATCTGCAGTAGGACAGATGTAAGTGAGTGATACTAGTGACAGTTTGAAAGAGGGCACCAGTTAACAAACTTTTGCTGCAGAAATGTCAATAAATTAAGATAAAATATTGCTATATTAGCTGGTGATGAAAATATGCACAATGTACAATGCTTCAAAAAACATCATCTGGCCTAACTAGATGAATTTAATTAGCTGAGATGTAATTTAAGCATGCAGTTCATGCCTGAAACATCTTTGAGCATAGGCTTCATCGAATTTGGCTGATGGGACCTCATGAGTGTTGTTGAAACTTAAATCAATGAAACTTAATTGTTGAAATGCCACAAATTCTGTCTGGATTGAACCCAAAATAAAAAGACAAGTGTGTCATTTTCTTTTCTGAGTGGAATACCCAAAAATGTAAGTAAGGCAGTATCCTGTTTTATATTCAATCAAAAAAATGTAGCAGCATCTTATGAGAATCTAAGCCATTAAAGTAAGTTAAAATCAAATATAATTTCCACAATAAAAACAGATACTGTGCACAAAATTACTCTGGTAAAGCAAGACAAAACCATGCAATTACATTTGATACAAAGATGCACTGCAGAGCTAGCTATCTATGATATGCTTCATAACAAAATACAAAAAGACATGAATCAACTGCATTTTGTTCTGACTGATAAATATGATGAATACATACAAAACATGTTGTGTGTTTTTTCTCCTACCACTGAGAGAGTTATCACAGCACTTTGTATTGAATCCAAAAACAAACAAAGCACATAAAGTAGCATCCCACAGCTGCAGAGGAGATGCCTGGGGCTGTCAGGAATTCTGTACTTTAAACACAACTGCTCAGAATGAAAATGGAATGTATTATCACTCCCCTGCCCTCCTGCTGAGAGCCATATACCCAGGTGGGAACAGTCTGTCTCTGGCATCAACACCGTCTCAAACCACTTCATCAACTGCCTGGGACTGCTCACCTGGAGCACTCAGCCTGAGTGGTGTGAAGGAGACGGAGACAAGGCCACCTGGTCCCCTCGGGAAGCCACAGAGAGTCTCTGAAAACTCTTTGTTTTTAATAAGGCCGATATTTGGCCAAATTCGGATTTGACAATTGCTCACTCGCAGTTCCACATGACACAGAGCTAAAGGTTAGTTTGGTAATTCATTTATTTTGTGTTCCACACTACTTAAGATTCACAAATCTGCTAACATAAGTATGCAATGTTAATAAAATTATTCTCATCATACTTTGCAAAACCCAAAGGAGGAGGTGACAGCATAGTTGCACAATTTGTGGTTCAGTTCAGTGTCAAGATTAATCTTCGGTGAAGCATCCAAATGTGGTTTGGCCCAGGCCAAAGATGAGATGTTCCTATTACAAGAAACCTGTGATCATGACATTCTTATAGTCACAGAGTGGATAACACAAACAAAACTACCCATTCAATACATTAAACATGTACATGCATTAACCACTATAGGGCAATGGTGAGTGTGGTTAGTCACAAAGCAAACCCTGGAAATGTATTCAAACCCAAAGATGGTAAGAGTATGAGGAGCTGGTCACTTTGAGCAGGATAAGTGTCTGCGGTTTGCCTGCGCTCTGCTTCAGGAACCCAAGGGCCGTTCCCAAGGGCTGCTGGGGCTTTAATTGGAAACACTGACTGGAGGACTGTGGGTAGCCAATCTGTGGTCAGAGGCGGCCCTCTGTCACAGCCCTGCGGCCCGTCTCTGCAGTGTGTGGGGAATGGCATCCCCACACACTCTCTGACTCAGTCACACAGGGAGCCTGCCAAACCAGACACGCTGACCCTCGTCAGCAGAGGAAGGGAAGCGTGGCGCTCCACACCTCCGCCAATGAGCCCTCAAAGTAAAAGAGGACAGACATAAAGTGGCTCCAGACTAAAGACACGATCACAGGAGATGTAGCAGTGCAGGGTATGGAACTCACACATACAATCCTGGGGCATAACTTTATGATAAATGAGCATGGATATGACAGAATGGTACAAAAGAATAACTCGTTCTACAACATCCTGCAATGACTGGCAGAACACCACAATTCATGATATAAACGGCACTATATAAGATGGTACCTGGAAACGGTTCACAATCTTAAGTTTCATCAGTAACACATGAAAGAAAATTGTGAGAAGTTATCGTCCTCAAAGGGTTCTAGGCTACAACAAGCTATTCATTCCGTTGAACAGAAATCTCATATAGCAGAGCGATTGGACTCCTCTGTGCTGACACTGTGCTTAGAAACATCAGCGATAACCAGCGTACAAAAACAATGTTCTGCTCCTGCTGAGATCACCAGGTGATAAAATAACGGTGCCAGCACTGTGTAACAATGCCATTACCTGGGCTATTTCCATAGAGAACACAGACGATCCGTCCTCTTTGATTTAATTTCTAAAGCCATTTCACAGCTATTTCTGCTGGGACAATTTTTCTCTTTCATCCCTGTCATTATTTCTAAGTACCATTTTCTTCTTCTGATTCAT
The DNA here is from genome assembly GCA_022829145.1 of Albula goreensis. Taxonomy (NCBI): domain Eukaryota; kingdom Metazoa; phylum Chordata; class Actinopteri; order Albuliformes; family Albulidae; genus Albula; species Albula goreensis. Next base: position 9,518,074 of record CM040753.1, on the reverse strand, counting down.
ATTAATGGGTGCTACATCACCACAAAGGGTCATAGCAGAGCCTGGGAGGCCTGACAAAGCCCCGTTTCCAGAACTTCTGTGAGACTATCGTTCAACCTATTGGATTTTGCCAAATGCTTTTTGCAAGTGGCAAGCATTTTTTTTGAAAATTTGCCGGCTGTTGGCAGTGGCTGGTAGATGAGAGGGAAAATGAAGGCATGTGGATCAGAGACAGACAGAGGGAAAGTTCAAACCCGCTTGCAATAGGATTTGTTTCAGATAAAGCTGCACCTTCAGCACCCTTTTTTAATCCGTGGGATAACTCTTTTTTTAAGCGTTTTGCTGCCCAGGGCATGTACCTGGCCCCCCAGAGGGCCGGATGCTGTGACACGTTAATGCTCACCTCAGGGTTTGCATATGGCCTCCATCTTTTCCTCTTATCACTCTCTCTCCTGTTCACAGCGGGACTGGTTCAAGTGCATGCACAGCAGTGATGAGCCCTTCATGACTTCTGATTGTGGAGGCAAGAGAGCATGCAATTTTCCTGCTGCACTTTATTATGACAGAGTGTATTTCTCCTAACACATGCTACAGAATTATATCAAACAGAGAATTTATTTTACCCACAAGCCCTCTGTATTCTAATCTGAGGTCAAAAGCAAGTGTCTATACATCAAACCCGTACATTGTTTAGCATAGCGTACCGGTTCTCCTGTGATTTACTCTAAGTAGCTACATCAGCCAAATGTTCACGTTTCTTTTTCTTCCCCCCCTTACTGCATGCAGGCCCTTTGAAATCAAGTCCATCTGCCCAGCTTTCTCTTAACCTCAAACACATTGGGATCTGCAGCGAGACACATGGCAGTACTATGTGCCAGACTTGTCTCGGAGACAAGGCAGAGACTGTGTGAGGCCTAACCCAGCCTGACTGTACACACACAGGAACAGATGTCCGAACCCAGCCTTGCCAAGTCTTTTTTCATCCCTCTGTCTGGAGGATCTTGTATTCCAAGTTTCGAGGGCTCACATACATACACATACACCCGCACACATACACACACAAAGGCTGAACAAAAACACAGAGTAAAACATTGCAAAATGAGTAAATGCTAGGAGGAGCACAAAATTCTGTTATTGTTCCTTTCTTGCAAAACACACGTTTTAACAAAACACTCATAACAGAGAAAAAGAAAAAACACAAGCAGATAATAGAAAAAAAGATACAAAACCCAGAATACACAAAGGTGCAAGTATCAGCATTGTACATAAAACAGTATAAGGCTGCTTGTAATCAATAATGCACTCTTTGCATGTTTTGTTTTTAATGAACTTTTAAAAAAAGTTGTGAATGAAAGTCATTGAAAGCCACCACTAGTTTATCCAGATATACAGCTGTGGGTTTATGAACACAGGTGAAGTCAAGGATCCCACGAAACCTCTAATGAGTCGCCCTGATAAACAACATGGAGTATAGCTGAGAAGCTCGTCCAGCAAACAGCTGGGGAGGGAAATGTGGGAACTGGGACATCATTTCTCCCACACGCAGGAAGTTTGAATCCCTGGAGAGCCAGGCCGGGAGTGATAAACAATGGAGGAATCTTATTTTTCACTGAGTGGGAGGATAAAGCGCTGGGAGATGATGCATGTCTATCCAATATCAGGCTGAGAAGGTGCACTGTAAACAAACACCAACCCCCCAACTCCTCACCACTGAGAATTAATACCACCTACACAGAAGAATTGCCGCTTTTCAATTATCTAGTCAATTCTGTCTAGTTTGTCCTCGCAAACGCACTAGGCAAGCAGGCCCATGCTTACCCAATTACTGTGTTGTGCCAACCAGATTGACAGTGGCTGGAATCTCAAGAGGAGGCTGAAACACACAAACACACACACACACACACACACACACACACACACACACACACACACACACACACACACACACACACACGTGCACACATTCACACGTATGCGCACACACACAAACAAGGCAGCTTGGAGCTGTCTCTGTGGCCTGCTCCTCTGTTGTCAAAATTTACACTGTGTTCATGAGAAGAGACTGCCACCTGAGACAGGGTAATGATGTCACTAAAAGGAGGAGGGGGTGCACTGACTCTCTGACGTTCATGTACCGGCTGTTGCCCATGCTTGTGCTCTGGTGGGTTTGTGATGTTTGGTTTTTCAGTCCTTCAGAGATTGGGGGGGGGGGGGCAGGGGCATGATGACATCAGAAAGCTGTTCTGCCTGTAATTAGCTGCAGAGAAGCGTCTTGCTGTGCATCCGTGCTACACAAAGACTGACTGTCTGTCAGTAGGCCTGCTCTGTGATATTCCCGTTCTCCAGACTAGCTCTGTCAATTCTTTGCCTCCTTTTCCCATACACACATGTCATTAATGAGCAGACCATCAGAATGGTGCAGAGGACACACGCAACTTTGTGAAGGGATTTGAATTGCAGAGCATTGTGGTTTAATATGTGACCATCACCAACAGCACAGTTGGGAGGCTCATACGGGTTTGAGCTTTGGGGAGCTATCAAAGTGACTGAGAAACATGAGACTGCAATAGTAAATCCTTGACATGAATCATGTTTTCAAACTATGTGAAAGAGTACAACAGTAATACACAATAGTACTAACATTTATAACTTTATTCATTAAGAACACATTAATAAGGAGCTCTTGGTTATGTCTAACAAAGGATTATGAGCCTGAAACACTGCACTTCCAGAGAGAGTCCCTTCACTGTGTTTTTAGGTAGTGTTTAAAGTGTGACAATCTATTAAACTGTCAGGGAAAAAAACAGTCCACTAAGTGTATTGTGTGGTCACATTTATGGGATAACATGAAGTGGCTGTGGAGTCCTTATGCAGCACAGAGTTGATTAAAGCTTCTTAGCAAAATCACTTCCATATGTAAACGAAACAGAGAAACCCAGCCTGATTAATCTGACGTATTTGTTTTGTCCTTTGAGGAAAAGTTTGATTGTGTGTTGGCTGGATAGTCTCCAGGATTTTGAGAGGAAAAAGCAGCTCTCTCCCCTGCCCTATGGGCTTAGCCTACCAGTCTTCACTCCTGGTCCTGGAGGACCGCAGGGTATACTGGTTTTTGTTCTTGCTCTTTTTTAATTGACTAATTAAAACAGTTGATTACGGTGCTATCTCACCTCACCTATTTTTTTGAGTATAAACCTTGATATGGAGTAAGGACCACTGGCTTAGCCAATGGTGGTTCCTGAGAGCCCCACCTTCTTCACTACCCCTAACCTACAGATCTGTCCCTTCACTAACACTACTGTATTCACACTTCTCCCCTACTACCTACTTCCCCTACTCCTGCAAAAACCCTTGCATTCTTCCTCCTTGAAGGGGAGCAGAGAGTAGTACACACTTATTCCATCCCTTCAAAGGGATTTGATAATCTCTATATCTCCTCAATAACCCTTTTCCCTTTCCCCTACCTGCTACTCACCCCATCAGGGTCCTGCCTCCTCCGTTCTCCTCATTCCTCCACCTCTTCTATGATGTCACCCTGATGTTCCCCACCCCTCCATCGTCCCCTGCGTATTCCTAACCCCCTATCCCTCTGCACCCTTTAGGGCCCTGCTCCGCTCTCCTGCTTTCCGCTCCTCAGTTCTAAAAACACAGAGTGCTGAAATTACCACAAGCTAAAAATAAAGGAGATATAAATAAAGGTGCCCATCAAGACTGATTATGGAAAGAGCAGAGCAGTGTGCTGGCTGCTGCAGCTGAGAATCCCCAGTGCTGCTGCACAGAGAGCATGGTGCAGTCTATGCACACACACACACACACACACACACAGTGTGTCCTGCCTCAAGCTAGGATACGCATACATGGATATACATGCATATACATGCACGACAACACACAGACAAGATGCACAAACATATACAAGTACACACACAGTCAAACACATGCATACCCACACATACCCAGCACATGCCCTTCTATCTTCTCAAGGATGTTGGAAGTAAATTTCTACATGATGATGCACTTGAGATGAATTTCATTTGTCTTGTCCCTTTCATCATTTTTGAGGATCTGAAATGCTATTGAGTGCTACAGTGATTTCAGCTACAGTTCATCATCACTATGCCATTTCTCAATTTCCAATAAATGATTACTCTTAATTTCCTCAAAACTGTACATGCAAACCCCAATAGCATTAATCATGTGAGCAAAACTGAAGAGAGCAAGGTTATCAAACCATCAAAATGAACTATTTGTTACACACACACACACACACACACACACACACACACACACACACACACACACACACACACACACACACACACACACACACACAGCCAACATCACACTTATGTGCTCAAAGTAAAAAGGATATCTTTAAGGATATCAGCAGTTTTTGTATTTACAATGTTACACAAACCTCCTATGTACAGTAGCCTGTTGTAAAAGATGACGATACTTTTGTATGCAATAAAATATAACAAACAAACAAACAAACAAACACACAAACCCAATCATACAATAATTCTTGTTTTTCCTAAATATTGTAAACATTTCAATATATGCCATTAGGTAGGTCAAGTGTTCTACACACAATGAGAGAAAAAAATGGTCCACTGTAATTAGTCAACTAGCGAAGCGAGGGGGGTATAGTATACCTTGGCTTGACAGAATCAACATTTGTATGCCTCTTCAACGATATTGTCAAAAGAGGTTATTATTTTTAATAGTAGGAATTTTCATGAGAACATAAGCATAATTATATGATGAAGATTGTGCCAAATGGGCAGTAGCACATGCAGTGGTTTTTAGAAATAGAAAATTAGAATTGTAGTATAAGAGAAAAGCAGAACATGTACTTGTATTTTTGCTGAATTGGTATGGGGTTTGGTACGTAAAGGCTTTTTTCCTCATGTCCTGTTGAATAAAACTGCAGTATACTAATAATAAAAACTGAAATTGTATCCCTAAGCAGATGACATCCTGAGATCATACAGTAAGTGATACTGAGCTGTTTTGAAGGGACTTATCACTGCAAAGCAAAACCAGCAAAAATATAATCTTTTCAGAGTTACAACCTCTTGCTGTCTGCACTCTCCTCATAATGCGGAGTTTGGTTCTTTGGGCTTTTACAGTCAGAGCATAGCATGGCTGAGCCTCGTGCATTATTCACACTCATGTACAGAGTCTTAGCAGCTCAGAGATACCTGCCATAGAGCTCTGCAGCACATGCTGATGCTCTAATTCTAATTACCCACACACACACACACACACACACACACACACACACACACACACACACACACACACACACACACACACACACACACACACACACACACACACACACACACACACACACAAAAGTAAACACGTGACCTCAAAATCACACATGCACACATCCACGCAAACCCACGTATTCACACATACACAATCACACATAAGCACAGTCCCCCCAGCAGGTAAAACAGAGTGGAGGGGCCTCACCGTTGTTAACTGGTCCTGTTTTCAGCATTGACATCACGTACACGGCCTGCAAGCTTTTGCAGATCTGCATTAGGCTGGAGTCTCTGAAGTGAATCCTCAGCTGATATAAAGGCACCACTGCAAGCTGCATTTTGCACACTGATTCAGTAAAGTTTACGCTGTATTAGGACAAAATGGTATCAATTCCCTGCAGGAGAGAAAAAATAAACAATGGCTCTATGCAGCATATGCAGGAGAGACTGCAGGGCAGGTTTGGATGGAAATGTGAGAATATTCATAATAAACAGCTAGAAAAGGGGCCCAAACTGAAGGCACACAGTGAGCCCTGATAAGCATTTTACTGGAGGAGGCTGGCTTAGAAATTGAGAAACCAATATTTTCAAATCTACAGGGTAATATGGAAATAGACCTCTGCCATTATATCATATGAAAAAGGGAGTGAGATCAATATTTTCATTCTGCAGGTGCTGAAGAAGGAGCTTTACTGAAGGCCAGAGACCTCAGCTGTCATTCGACCATGAACAACCCAAAAGGAAGGCAGAGCGATTTGCTGCAACGATGTGATGTTAACGGTTTTTTCACCTCAGAAGTGCAGTGATTGTAGCTGGGCATTGCCATATGTTGATTTCCAACGGTGGTAGAGTTCTGTGCTGCACCAGGGATGACGCTTAGTAATGGGAACCAATGTTTTCATTTTTCAAAAGAATGAACGCTAAGAGCTGAGATAAATAGCCTGACAGCAATGCATTAGACCAACTCAAAGCAAAAAAAAAAAAAAAAAAATCCACACACATACACACACACACTCTCCATTACTTAGTGCATAATCAATACAGGCTTGCCATGGACTGATATTAACCTCATCTGTGACTTACTATACTTGGTCCACCCTCCAGGCCACTGAGAGTCAGTACTTATTCAAATTGATTTGATGATAAATGAGAATTAAATGAGCTCAGACCCACACAAAGTAGCAGAAGTTCAAAGAGAGAGGCAGCTTGTTTTGATGAAATGTGGGGAGTGAAGCCTCAGAATATGAGGCCCATAAGACTGCACTGGAGCGTAAGATTGCATCTATAATAAATGGTCTCTAATCTTATCTATCAGTTTCTCTACCAATGATTCTTAAAAAAATGTTTTGTTTGACATCTCGCTGAGGCAAAAATCTCTCCAAAAAAGACAACGTTTCATGTAAAATGAAGTTTTTTATAAATATAAACACAAAGATGATTAATTTCAAAGCTTTGTGATGGCTCCCGTGAAACATATTAGAGAAGAAAATAGCTTTGTAAAATCTCATTAACTTACGCGGTTCATCCCTCTAAGCAAGAGTGCATTTCAACGTTTCAAAGCCAACCGCGCTGTAAATTGGTTTTCTAATGCACATTTTTCAAAGTTTTCTGGAAAGAAATGATTCCGAACAGACAGAATAAAATATATAGCTGTGTGAGGCTCCATAAATTTAACCTCTTCAGGGCAGAATCACTCAGCCCCTGTCTCTCCATTAAGACAGATGGGAGACAGGGAGAGGAGGAGAGATTGCGAGCCCCTTTTCCCTCCTGTTCTCAGAGGAGATCATCTCCCATTGCAGATAGCAGAGGGCTCTTAAGAGAAGACGGTTTTCTGTTAATGCCAAACTGAAATCTTGTGTCTTTCTGACATCGTGGTAATGGATGTTTCACATTTTAACATTGGGTAAGAGAGAGGAGGGTTTATGATTAGACATGACTGAGGCTGCCAGCAACTCTTCACTGATACCCATGCAAAAACCTGTCAGCCAACACTATTTTTACTACCATACTCTCTCAAATCTGATCAAAGGCAACTGAACCCAAGCACTTAAGGGATGAAAACCTGAGCACGATAGACATTTTTTTTTTTACTTGCAGCTGTTTATACACTAAATATTTCTTTGCAAGAGGGAGCAGACTTGTTGCTCCAGTCTGACAGAGCTGACCAGCAGACATTGCAGGGATGGCAGCCCCTCTGCTTGGGCTGCACCAGGCTCATTATGAAGGCAGAGGCGAGCAGAGACAGTTTTTGGAGAGGGAGAGAGAAAGCCAATGAACCACTTCCATCAACCCCCTGTAGTGCTGATGGCTCGGAGGCTCTTGGAACCAAGCTGATCCTGATGAAAAATTCAACAACAAAAAAAATGTAAAGACACACACAGACAAACAAACACACAAACACACACACACACACACACACACACACACACACACACACACACACACACACACACACAATCACAAAACAGAGCGTCCCATTCTCGTGTGAAGCCGCAGTAATAAGGGTACACTGCTGAGGACAGAGCCCACAGAGGGGGCCAGCAAGGTCATCGGGGGCCCCTCAGAGGAACACAGGAAGTGGTGCAGAGGGAAAAAGAGAGACGCTGAACAGCACGGAGCGGCCAGTCGGGCATGAAGGAGGCGGGAATGACATGACCGGGAGCCGGCCCATCTGCGCTCTCAAGATGTGCAAACAAACACAGAGCTCATTAGCCACAATGCTGCTGTTCTAGGACGGATGGTGCCCTGGTCCGTGCACCTCCAAACAAGAGCCAGTGTACAATCTCATTATTATTATGACCATTTTTTTCATTCTGTTAGAAGATGCCCGTGGTAATACTTTACACATTTTCAATTTTGGAAGCTTTTTTTACTGTCCTATGTTTGTTAAACCAATTAAGGTTAAACATTGTGCTCAAGGGTGCAACCTAACAGAGAGGAGCCCAGTCTAGCTCTATTTAAGAAAAGAGCCTATGACCTCCCGGTAGAATGTCACTTTATCTCTAACGAATGCCATACTGTGGAGCTCATCAGAATGCCTGAATATACAAAACCTGCACCCTGCTGGTTATGACAGAGAAAAGGGCAAAGGCCTATTGAACTGAGATCTTCATTAATTGTTTGAACAATTGTCCTTCTTTTTGTTTTGCTTGTGAATTTGGTATCTCATTGTGTCTCTGGACCTGCTGTGGTGGAACATAAAGGCATGCACCAGAGACACTGCAGCTTAAGGGCGGGCACTCTACTGAGGAGCTTTCCTGTGAGCGAGCGAAAACCAGCGATAATCATGAATTAAACCTGTCCCTGCCTCCGTCTCAGGCTGAACAGGGTCAGCCATACTCTGCTACTGAGGACGCCTGGTTATGTTTTGTTAATGGCATAGCTGACTTTGTTCTGTTGGTATCAGGTCATTGTTTGAACTATTCTATGACTTGTGTTACAGTTTGTACTGTATTGTTTGGATGACCTCACGCCACGGGCAGTGGTAATGAGGAATGAGGAGGCTGACAGCTGTACCCAGCCAGGTGCTGTATATGGCTCAGTCATCAGAGAGTAAGAGAGAGAGAGAGAGAGAGAGAGAGAGAGGAGGCCACTTTAGTTTCCATGTTAAACATTAAGGCTCATAAGATTCTCCAGTCAGGCTGTACACAGTGTGAAAATTCCCTGTGCATTAGAGTGATCGCAGATTCTCTCCACTTCAGGGCTCTCTCAAGCAAAACTTGCTTTCTGATTTTACTTGAAGAAACACTCATGAAACAGAAACAGAGAGGTGATGTAGGAGTTCACAGTGTTAGCTGTAAAAGTGATGCCATCTCATTCTCGCTGAAATCCTGAACAGGACCGCTATGTCACATCGGTCATAAATGCAGATGTCACAGCAGGCGGGAAATCACTTTCGGAAAAAGCTTGGAAATGCACTTTTATGGCCAAAATACTTTCACTTACATGACAATTTTTGAATTTGGATCAGTTTGCAACACTATTTTTAAACCACAGAATGTGATTACATAACTGAAAGATATCAGGATGAGTCAATAGGCCTTTATGAACCTTAAAATATTGCGGGGAAAAAAGGAATCAACACCTCCATCCTACAGCAATGCATCAAGAGACATCTCTCTGTGTCTATGCTACAAGTGCTGACATGCTTCTGCTACATCCTGACCCCTTGCTGCAGACTTCCTGATGCAACAGCAGAAACTCTGCATAGACACTATGCTTTTTGTATTCTAAAAGTGCACTACTACTATTCTACTTCACCCCCCAACACACACACACAAAAAAGACAAAGCATTCCTTTTGCTGATGGATCCCCCTTTGCAAAGGATCCAGCCAATGACTGACAGGTTCAAGGTTTAGTTAATAGCATTACAGCAGGACTATTTCCCCTGCTGCAGTCACACACCATGGGTCTAGTTAGCAGCTGCTAGAGGAGTACATTTTCACCGTGCGAAGGAGCCTGTTCAAGGTGAAATGGTGCCGAGACACCGTACCGAGCTGTGCGCGCAGCAGCCAGCCTGACTGCAAGTTTAATCCGTAGCTCTGAGCAAAGCAGATGAGTCAATCATAAAAGAGCACCACATGCTACGGGCTTTCTGTCCCTTGTCCCGTCTGCCAGCCAAGAAGTCTCCCATCCACCCCCGCTCCCACAGAGACGCAAGAAATAATTCCAACGTTATAACTATTCTCTCACATCTTATTTCTTAATGAAAATAAGAGGTTTCTTTTCCCAATATTTATGCAGACATGACTGGGAAGTGATGAACTGGGAAGGATTTATCTGTTATCAAACCAAACTGACAATCAGGGAACTGCTACTTCCTGTCACAATCCCAAAGAACGAAGGAGAAATTGGCAAAGGGGAACAATTTAACAATTGACAAAATTTGTTACGAGCTTTTGAATTTAAACTTGTAAACTGACTGACTAACTCAACTGACTGCCTGGTTTATGAGATCTGAAGACAAGCTGAACATTGCTAACAATACAAACATGCATTCACTATCTAAGCAGAGTAGCAGTTTAAACCACTACTTTTGTTTCAAGAAAAATTCAAAGATAGCTCGATAGAAGATGCAAACTTATATAAATCATAAATATAGTTATATTATATAAATTGATTTACAATTGCTGTCTCATATCTTCACTGCCCTCATTGCCTACACCAATCATAATTATTTAACTGCCCAGAAATTATGTAGTGTACATTCAGATTTGCTTTTAGTGTGATGACTGAACTGTTCTGTGATTCAGTCATGAAAACAAAGCTTTCAATGTTTTTGTTCATATTCACTCAATAACTACGTCAGCCTGTGAAACACAGCACTCAACTGAGTGTATAATTAGGCATATAGTTCAACAACAGAGAAAAACATGCTTCCATATAGCCAACACAAAGGAGTAAATGAGCTGTGAAAACCTTCCATGTACTTCTGTACACATATATTCAGTCAAATTATGAGGTATAATCCAAAAGTAAAGAAATACATTTTAAATGCATATCAAATTACATTGCATAAAACTTGGCTCCTACTGAACAAAAATAAAACTGTTTAAATATGATATGTTTTGTTAAGTATTATTGTACATTACATTCTAATCATGCACAATATTTTGGCCTTCCTAATGGTATATATATATATATATATATATATATATATATATATATATATATATATATATATATAAAAGCAATGCTAAATGTAAGATGTCGGTATTTAAGGTGATTCATAAGCAGACACGTGGACAATGGCCCTGATACAGTGTCACTGAGGAAAATACCACAGTGCTCAGTTTCATTCTCAGCTTTCAGCGCTGAGTGAGAGCTTAACACAGAGACATGCCCATCAAACACAGACATCCACAGCACTCTCCGCCCCACACAAACTGCACATCAGTATCAATGAGAAAACAGACAGATGAATGTTGAGCAAAGGGGGGCCTCGATCACAGCTGTCGACAGATGAAAATGTTTTCATGAGCATACCTACCTACAGGATAATCTGAGATGATCACTCACCTGCCTGCTGATTAATGAGACAAATATGCTTCTCTGTGCACAGGACTTAGCTCAGGGAGGCTACTCTGTGCTGGGTTAACCCTGATAGTTCTCCTTCAGGAGGCAACAATTTTCAAACCATCCCCCTCCAGCATCAACATAACTGCGTTACTGATAAATGTAGTGTTTTTTTAGGGTGGGGGGGGGTAATGATTGGGAGCAAGCTATGTCCTGCTGTTATTTTGTGGCAAATACATGGTGATGTTGTTTAGGGTGACCCTGTTAATCAGCAACCTCCATCCCCTTCCATTCTGAGCATAGATGCCAAAGAATTCCTATTGGCTCCTGCTTGTGCTCTTAAATGCTGACTCGCCACACTTTGTAAGAAATGACCGTGCCTGTCCATAATAGGCTATATCATATATCACATATCAGCTGCATTAAAGAACAGCCACAATCTGCACAATAAACACTTTTCTGCCACATGACTTCACTTGCCTCCGTACAAACACTCCAATACCGACTGGAATTGCTAAGTTCAGCCTGTTTGTATGAGGGGTTCTGACTGACTAATCGCAGATGTTCCATGACACAACAGAGCCTAATTTGTTTAAACCGGTGATGTGCAACAGCAAAGTGAGGTAACAGGCAACAGCTCCACCAATTTTCTTCAAAATTCTTCGGATCTCACCCTCTTGTCAGTAACATCTACTGTGTTTGAGCAGAGACCACACTTATATTTAGAGAGGACCTGAACAACCTGGATACTAGGTTGTTCAGGTCCTACCTACTCATAATCATATTCATAGTTGACTCACTACATTTACTGAAGCAACTCATGACAAGCAATCTGGCCAAGAGGACGATGGCGCTGTCCCACCTAGTAACTGTGACTGTACTCTCACATCATAGGGATAGTCCCAGAGATAATTTAGAGATTACTGACCTGATGTTCAGCAATGCCAGCATTGGGGAGGTACCCCCACCCAGCACCCAGACGGTGAAGAGGACCAGCAGGAGAGTGGTGCTGAGGATGGCTTGGCGGGCCTCGGTGCAAGTGTCCCTCACCGCCAGGGCGAATGCCACCGCTCCGCGGAGACCTGAGGGGGGCCATAATCAACACCTGAGGCACTGTCAGAATGCTCTCTCTCTCTGGTGGTAATTTCACAAAGCAATATGAATTCTTCAACTCTTAAATGTAAGGGGCAGGGCAAGAAAAAAAAATGTTTATCCAAAGAATATGCTTTCAGAACAGTTACAGGAGTTTCTAAAGATTCTGGCACCATAGATTGTAGCACATGTTTAACAGTATATGGTGCACTCTATGTTGCTCAAATTTTGTGAAAACAACAGCGACAGCAAAAACAACAAATATAGCAAATCACTGCAACTCAAATAAGATCACGCTAAGTTTTCTCCAAAAGTAATGTCCAAAAATGAGTAAATTATGAAAACCTCATGTGATAGTGAAACTGTAAAATCAGTTTTCATTTAATGTAGAGAGGAGGTACATTTTATGAATTGAATGAATTGATATCCCTGAACAGGTGCAGTGTAAAACTACCATGCAGGTTCTGAAAATATCTGCGTTCAGATCATACTGGCACTGAACGAATCTGAGAGGGCTGAAATCAGCTGCAATGTCATGCACGACACAGGAAGCCAGAAATGTCTGGCACACATGGCTACGTTTGCTGCCTTTCCCACTTTGCACTGGGGAGACATTCTTTCCACAACTTTGCTAATATCAACAGCTGGAAAGAATTAGGAATCACAGCATAATCAAAACAGTTTTGAGTGATAAGATTGTGGAACTATTCAACTCAATGGAATGACAAGCCGAGGCAGCCTAGTCCTTGATACTTCTCTAGCTGTGTCCCGTTGTGGACCCTGTTTGGCCTTGCTGGTGCAGGGAAACAGCAAGTTCATGGCAACCGGATTCCGCGGTGTACCTGAAAACATCATCATGTGCTGGACATTGGGAGGGATCTTGTTCCTGCGACCAAGGTTGAGCAGGAAGGACAGTGGGTAGATATTGCATGCCCTTGCCACAAAGATGGAGAGCTGTGGGGATTTGACAGTTAAGGAGAAATGCGTTGTTCTTCGCTTTAATGCACACCCCCCCAACTTCACACACCACAGAGCGATATCGAGGCCCTTTGTTGCCGTTGCTTTTCAGCCACCCACACTTTGATGTTTCACACAGGAAAGAGCAGAATGCTAAGTGCCAGCGCTATTTGCATACTTCTTATGCTAGTGTATATGCAAGGAGCCATCATAGAGATGTGTGGCAGGTTTTCTGCAAAGTCATTACAATGCCAAAAAGGCTGCGAATCTGCCCTTCATCTTATTAATTGCTGAGGTAGCTCTACCCAGAAGGGAAGCACATTTCCTAAACCTCCCGTGACTGTGAACTGCATGCACTCAGGGCGTGGGAGAACACCCTTGTGGTGAAGCCCTGTGTTGCTTGCCTGTCTTACTCTATTTCTAGTGGAGTAAATATGATGGACAGGGTGTGGCAGAGCTCTTGGAGGTTGACCAGGAAAGCAGGGTGAGAGGCGTGTGAATGTTCAAATACAGACACATTCACTGCCTCCACTGCCAAACAAGCCCTGCAGATTTAATGAGCAATATGCTGCTCTATAAAACACAGACATTTTTTATTTATAACCCCAAAGCCCTGACTTGAATGTAACTAATTAAAGGATCAAGAAGAGTAAATTGCTAAGTCCATTTTAAATGAATCTACCTGGAAAGTGATTTAGTACGCGGTGACAGAATCGGGTGGAACACCCTGCATGGTTGAACATCACTGCAAAAATATTCTGTGAAAAGGCAATAACTAGACTAAGACTATCTGTAGAATTCCTTCACTCTTCATTGACACTTTTTGTTCCACCCAACAGAATTTTAAATATCCTTGGCATTCTTAATTTGATTTTTTTGCTGATAAAGCACTTTTATTAATCCTTTGTTGCATTGTTATATTGTAGGCATGAAAAAATGCTAAAGCAATGCCAGACATTTTATCATGTCAGTGGTACTTTATATATAATAGGCACTCTAAAATACATAAGGTCAAATGTACAAGATTAATTCCCCTCTCACATCAGGAGAAAAAAATAAATGACAAATTATAATTGCCAGCTATGTGGGAATTGCTCTTGAAAAGAAAGCCTTCTTGGAGAATGGCCATATTAGTCTGTCAGTAGACCAAGTAATGTCATGCATAGTACAAAGCAGCAAAAAAGACCAAGGCAAATGATTTGTTTGTCTATAAAAGGGAATCCAGCATTCCAATATAGCCCCAGTCCTCTGTCAGCTGAAAAGTCACTCGAGAATGTATTTGTGTTTAAAAATATGACAATGTCATGACAGCAGAGCTACTTTATAATTGTGATTTGCTGTATAATTTTTAATGTTTTCTGTGGGTGTGTTGAAAGTTAATTTGGCTGAGACACATTCACAGAGAAGAGGGTAAAAACTTAACCAATCAGATATATGGACTCCAATCTTGCATGTCCTATCTGGTTTGTACTGGTAATACTATGGTGAAGCACACTGCTCTCAAAGGGGGTCAACTAACAGTGAAGGAACATTGCTGCGAAAATACTGAATGCTAGTTTACTATGTGGCCTGTCAAAGAGCAAGGCCAAAATATCAATATGTTGAGAAATAAATATTTAAAAATCTATCCAAGCATTGGCTCTGCCAAGGATGTCCTGACAAATCAATCCTTAGCACAAAAATAAAGCAAAACCTATTCACAGCCCTCTGAGAAGTGTGCAAATTGACTGTAAAACAGGTGTGCTCCTGGGTAGAATCTGGCCAATCAGAGCTGGTATCAACAGAGCAATGAGTTACCAGGGGGATAGAAATGAATGGTGAGATACACAAAAAATCACACAAAATCATGCAGAAATTAATTAAAATCACTTGAAACAGATTGTGTAATCGGAGATCCTCTCATTTAAATGTAATGTAACAAGTGGAAAACAGAGAAGCATCAAGGCTAGTGCGCCAAGATCAGAGGAGTCAGTTCACAGCAGGCTATGAACATAACATGTCAGGCTGCTTTAGAAAAGATACAAAGGCTCCTGATATGAAGACACCTTTGAAGACATGATTCTGAAATGTAAATAATGCCAGGCCCATGTAACAGAAAATGAAGTTCTCTCCGAGGAAGTTCAAGAATTCAAAGAGCTGTGGGGAAATAAAAAAACAACAAAAATTAGCTCAAATGTATGTATGCACTACTTATTCTCTAGCTTCCATAGCATCAAATGAGCCCCATGTGTGTATGTGCATGCTTGTGCTTGTGGCTGGATGAGAGGGTGTGTGCTTGTGTTCAGAGGGGCTCATTTTTAAAATGGATACATGATGTGAAATGATAAATGAGCTACGTGTTCATTTTAACAAAACACAAAGCAAAACAGTAAACAGTAAAAAAGCAAAAGAAATTCACTCATATATGGCAGGTTAGGATTTGGCAGTGAGAGATTATGAATCCCAGAATGTGTGTCGCGACCACTTAAAAATACTTTCTCTACAGCAAAATGTCATTTTTAGTTCCAATTTTTAGTCAGTCAGGAGTACAGCAGTTTGAACATCTGCACAGTCCACTTATATTCAGTGGTAGAGAGGAGAGCCACCAGCCATTCAGATACTGCTCTGTTTCCCTGACCTACTATTGTGATAAAGAAACCTGGAGTGCTCCATATCCAGCCTTATTACTGAGTGTAACAAATACAAGTATTTTTACTTTGTGTTTTGTGTTTTTTTACCCTGTCTATCTATAAGAAAAGTGTGAAATTTCTCTACTCTCCATCTGTGGATAATTCCCTGCCAGATATGAGGGGATATCTTGTGCCAGCACATGCTCAACACAACAGAAACATGCTGGCAGCAATTACCTCCACCCCCATCCATAAGCAAAGCAATCAAATCTACCTTGAACTACTCGAAAAAATAATGAGGTGAAAATTAAGAAATCATGGTCAATATTAAGAAATCTCATGTTAATAAGGCTCGGGGAAAATGCATTAATGAAAACCATGGAGAGAGTCATGACACAGGGCTTACCTTCACTTCAGTTAGTCTATGTAATTACCTAACAAATATGCCAATTAAAGTATGGATCACCCTTCATTACCCTATTCATTGCATTTGATTGTAGTTAATGTGCTACACTCGTGTTTAGTGAAGCTTTTAATAACACAATAATATGCTTTTTAACAACTTAAATGCTTTGTAAAATGGTACTTCTGTGTACCATGTCACCCTTATACCTATACCTACAAGTGCCATGGCATGAACAACTACAGGAAGTCTATGTATATATGACGTCCTCCTGTACCTATACAGCTATACAGCTGTTAAACTCTGAGAGAGTCACTCAGCTCATTTTGGGAATCATGGAATGGTGTTGAGAGCCCCTTTAATCAGCAGAGTTTAGAAAACGTGTGATTGCTTTATGTGCCCACATCCACGTGCTTATTACAATACAGCACTATTTTAAATGGTTTGTCACAATAAATTGTAATACTCTGCAATTATATAAAGTGTGGTGTACAGCTCTGAAGCAGTTGCTGAGAGTTAGAGTGAACCATTAAACTACATACAGAAATAATACACATTGACCTCCTCACACAGACATTCACCAGAAATCTGAAAGTCTTGTGAAAGGGCTTGTGCTTGGCCCAACCAAGTGGCCAGAGCTTTGTCCAATGGACAATATTCTGGCCTGTGCAGCACTTTTTCTGACAGGTTTCTTTCCTCTGTCAGTTGCACAGCTTTTAATGTTTGATGCTCTTGCCCATATCAAAATCTTGAGTTATGACAGGCTTCCCCTGGCACTCCCTTTGAATAAAAATAAAGTAAACCTACAGAACCATTTCAGTGCACCTGGCTAATGATGACATTAATGAAACTGCAAACTAAACAGAGCCAGAGACTGCATGTAAAAGTTGTATTTTTGAGGGATTACCATAATTAAAACTATTGTGTGGATTTAAAATGCAAATGTGAAATGCATAAAGGCAACGCTGCCCCATTTGAGTAAATTGAGCAAAAAAGGAATACAAAGCTAAAAGGTGTTTATAATTAAAATGGGAAAATATGAAAACATGTCCAATGGTTCTGTAGCGTCAAATCCACTGTGCTCTCTCTCTTTGGTATCTCACTGTCTGCCACCATATTTGAACACCAGACCACAAATTAGGTTACATTTTTAATTCTGCCCCAGTATACGCATTATATTAAATATTTTCAAAAGAGCTATGTGAAAGCCTCAGTGCACAGGAAAAATGGATGAGCCGCACAGTCCTCGTGAGGTGCTCCATGTGGGAACACGAGAAACGCTGACAAGAAAGCCTTTGTGTAAAATTGTCCCCGTTTTGGGAGACTGAAGAATTGTAATTGATGTTTCAGGCTAACAGGCCAGCCTCTTGGTAACAAAGACTCAGTAATTTCAGACCTTAATTGTGAAATTCCCTTTCACATTTTATCCATCAAAAAGTGAACCATTAATCTTTCAAGCAAGCAGTCAGGAGACAGAATGTCCCTTTGTAGACTTGAAAGATGCCACTTTCAATTTGAAATCCATGGTGATTTATTTATTCTTAAAGTACACCAAGAGGGCATGACCAATGAACTTTGTTGTTATTAGTCATCACTTGAAGATCCGTACTGGCAAGCTAATGAAAATGCAAGTAAAATAATCCAAAAATCAGAAACCATAATATAAATGAAATACACATTTAATGCTAGTTCTGTGACATACATGAAAGAAAACTTTGAGGACAACAATCAGACAAAGAGAAGAGGAAAAAACTCTTTTTGATAGTCATACAGAAGCAATAAAAAGAAGAGGAGGAAGAAGAATAGTCCTTAGGGTGCTAAAACAGAACAGATATGAGGTACTGCCTAACAAAACTCTTAAACAAGTGGGCATATCCAAATGTGGGCAGCTACTCCCTGTGGGTCAAGAATCAATGGCCTAAATGTGTTAAACGTGGAAGATTATAGATTTAAATCTCATAGTGCATTCATCCTTGTTGAAAGAGCTTACCTGGATATAACATATAAAATGGATATTAACAGTAATTGTCTCACCTGTTTGGTTCTGATTTTGGCCTCAGCAGACAGGTTGTGGAAGGTGTAACGAGCCTGGGTGATTCCACAGAAAAGCACTGCCACAATGCCTGCGAACCACCAATTCCACATCAGAATCAGCACAGTCAGGTGGTTCCACCACAAACCAGGGTCTCTTCACTGACAACAGCCTGGACCCTGACCTAAATATTTCAGGGGCTCAAATCTAAGGCAGGGCCCTGCTGTATGTAAAGCAGTATTTTAAGTGTACACCTGGGGTTTGTATGCAGAGTGTGTGGCCTGACCCTCACTCAGGTTCATGGGGTTTCAGCGGGAGGGTACTGTAAAGTGAAAACAAACAGAAGCTGGCAGGGCCTGTATTGGAGGACACCCATGCTACCCTATATGCTCCCTTACTGTTGAATGATACTAACACACACAGAACGGCTCTACAGATGTGTCAGAAATGGGCGTGAAATGTTAAAACAAGAATATGGATGAGTGAGGGGTGTTTTTACCACAGGAACAGACAGGTTAAGAACACAGCCTAATTCTCTGAAAGAAGTCACAGTTTAGAGGCTTGAGCGTTATTCTCAAAACAGCTTATGAAACTTCCAGTAATTAAAATAACTCCTCTATCTCAATGCCAGGTGAGCACAACTAGAAAATGAAAAGATATTGTTTCTCAAATGGTACAATTTTTTTTTAACATTTTGCAACTTAAAGTCACTAAATCTGACTATTCTGTGTAGCAAAAACAAATCTATAGCTCCCCTCTGAAAAGCTGGGTAATGCTTTTAATGTTTCAAAGACACTTTATGAAGAGAGTAGAGGTGAAAAGGGGTTGAGTCAAAGATGATTACTTTTCCCCAAAGATGAGTGCTGTCATGAACACCCATTAATCACACGCTCTAATCTACCTAAAAAAGAAATGTAATTAATATAAAGGCCTCATAAAGTAAAGTTTCACACCCGTCTTCCTAAATATCACTGACATCTCTATTAGGACAGGGCACATTAGGAGATCACTGAGGCTGAGGCTGTTTTGATGCTGTTGTCCCTCTCACTAAGTTTTAGTGCCATGTTTTATAGACTGAGAGCTAGTCTGTAACAGACACAGGTCTGCCTATTAAGTTTCACCATCCTCTGAGACCTCATTAAGTCGGAGAGAAAGAAGATGAAGGTAGAGTCATAACCTTAATGACTTTAAAAACCTCATATTTGATTTTCGTTTTCTTCAGGGATACTTCATGTTTTTATTTATTGAATTGGATCAAATTTCATATACAGTACTTCTTATAAAGTGAGTTTAAAACACATCCTAAGCATTCAGCATTAAATGTTCCTTTGCATATTCAACCCTCAGATATATTCGTATAAGGTCTAACTTTGGTGCATTCAAATAAAACATTACTCTTTGGATTCAAATTAAAATACTTTTTCCAGAAAACCTCATTTCCAACAAGTAAATATACATAACCATGACAACTGAATGGTGAAACATTTTCTTCACAGAACTACTCTTTGTGCATGTTTGGTGATGATTTCGCACCTTTAAAGATTTTTAAATGTTGTGGTGTTTCATTGAGTGAAAACATCCATAAATTATTTGACTGACTATCTGGAGCCTGCAATGAATGACAGCTCACAGGAAAAAGGTAACAAAGAATAAAAGTTCTTAACATACAAAGTACAAAGTAGGTATTCTTTATGAGTAGTGATTAATATATGCAATCATAAGCCCCTT
The DNA here is from genome assembly GCA_022829145.1 of Albula goreensis. Lineage (NCBI taxonomy): Eukaryota > Metazoa > Chordata > Actinopteri > Albuliformes > Albulidae > Albula > Albula goreensis. The sequence goes on along the minus strand of CM040753.1, from coordinate 9,497,985 downwards.
AGATCTGTGAAGGGTAATTAAGCGGATGAAAGTATGCCTTGTAAATAAATCTGTCAAAAGAATAGGATTGTAAGCATTAGACTGGGAATACTGAGAGAAAACGAGCAGAAAAACAGCACAGGATGAATGACCATCATAGAAGCCTGGAAGTCTCAGGCGTTCTTTGTTTCCAGGAGGTCAGGATTTGAAACGCTACAGTAAAGGATCTATGGGGCAGCATGACTGAACACATGAACAAGATTTGGGGGTGACAGACGTCAATGGATCTGGGAAAGTCCCCCATTTCATCTAGGAAAATACACTAGAACGAAATGTTCCTACATTTAGCCACACTCGTATGCAGCATATAAAACATACACACACACACACAATGCGGCTGGAAAAACGGGGATCTTGTCCTCACAAAATGATAGACATTTGCACACCCTGTCGCTCCAAGACAGGCAAAGGGTTTGAAAGGCAGGCTGGGGGGTGGGGTGGCGGGCCGTGGGGGCAGTGGCGGTGTGGTAAGAGGTCAACACTTACCCGTCAAACCACAGGCCTCGGCTGACAGGAAGGCGCTCCAGGAGAGCAGGAAGAAGAGGCCCGTCTCCAGCAGTGGGAAGTGGCACAGCCTTGTGAACTTGGTCAAGTGGGCCCGCAGGGTGGGTTAAAGAACACCAGACGAGCAACAAACACACAGAACAGCTCTCTGATCTCATTTGACAGCCTCTGATTTATACATGCTACACAATGATAACCATAATGAGAGATTTCCTCTCCAAAGTTAAACTGTGATCGGAAGGTCACAGGATTGACTGCTGGTTTGAATCAGGTCTGAATATGTTGTTGTAGTATCCCTCAATTTATGCTTTCAGTAGATGACAGATGGTCCTTGGCAGGCAGACCTTTTATTCACACATCTTGTGGTCTTAGGGCGTGGATCACAACACGCTTTTTGTAATCTCACATGCTATTTTGGACCATGAGATACTGCATACTGGAGAAAATCTATGGGTTTCCACCAAAAAGAGCCTTGTATCTAATTTATTATGCAGAAAAGGAAAAAATAAATAATTATATTGCAATAACAGATTGTACCATTAATGAATATTTTATGTTTTGACTAAGCTGAAAATCATTCTCTGAAACAAAGTGCCTCATTACATGAAGTGTATTTAAACATAATTTAAATAAGAATGATACAGTCCTACCAGTAATCCCGGGTAAATGCATCGCTATATGCTTTGTCAATGTTTACAGAGGTATTTCCTACCAATAGATCATCTGCAATGGAATTTTAATTAGAGAATTTTGTATATATTGTGCAAAATCCATTGTGTTTTTAGTCAAGAATGAGGTATTCTCAACAATCCTTTTGGTTAATTCAGTCTACCAATTCAGCATATGTGTTATTATTTGTTTAAGCATCAGTTTCTCATATTCTCTTATTCTCTTTGCGCATCACAGTCTCTCTTCAAATTACCCAACAATCCAGTCTGGCTGCTGCACTCAGATACAAACAGCCCCTGAGATCATATTTGGCAGAGTCTGTGCATGAAACTTTCAATTTTGTCTAAGGTGTCTCACGGGTCAGAAAAGCATGTGGGACTGAAAAAAACAATCCCAAATAAATTAGTTAAAACTTCTATAGCATTATATGGAACTTCAGAACTTTTAAGTACTGTCATGTCACTAACAGTACAATCTATTACATTAAAACTCCAAGAACAGGAGAAATAAACCAGATATAGCACAGCTGGTCGAAATCTCACCCAAGCACAATGATTTGATTTATTCCCTTTTTACAAACACAAACACACATACACACACACACACACACACACACACACACACACACACACACACACACACACACACACACACACACACACACACACACACACAATATGGTAATATCAAGGATATCAAGGCAGTGATGATGGTGAAAGCAATTCCAATGGAGAGAGAGCCAATGAACACTGCCATGAAATGTCCAATGGAGAAAAAGAAAGCAGAGACACTGAAGGAGTGCTGTCCCCCCGACAGACTGTAGGTTGATATAGCACTAAAAGAAAAGAAAATATTTATCAATATAAACAGAGAGAAAATTACATATCTGAAGAAAATGAATCTTATGAGTCCTATGTAAGGTTTCTGAGCATTTTTGAAATACATCAAAGAAAATCTTGCCATCTGAACCAGTGAGAAAACAACCAAGTGTGCAAGCCAATTGATGAAAGGCAATTAATCTCATTCTTTTATTACTGTGTTAAACCTTTTAATGCAACTGACTGAACTGTTATTCATGAAACGTAACAAGTGTAAAGGATTGCAGAAAAAAATAAAATGTTTTCCCTTGCTGTTCACTTTCAGTACACCCAATGTTATATCTTGTGAAAGACTGGCCTCTTTTTGCCTGTTAGGAGGAACCTGGGAATACTGCCTTGCGCACACACAAGAAGAATGTGATGCTCATTTGTAAACTCATAAATATTTACTGCTCTGCAATAGAAGTTTACCACACAAAAGCAGGGAGGCTGTGCAGAGATGTGCTCTCACAGGGGAAAATTAAAGAAAAAGGTTTGATGTTAAACGCTTCTTAAAGTCATGGTGGTGGTTTATCTGTATGAGTTGGTGGCATTCCCTACCTTGTGAAATGACAGGAGTTGTTTTTGAGATAACTTTTTTCCCATTTACCCGCTTTGGTTTAAAACTCTCTCAGACTGATGTTAAACACCTGAGTCTGCAAAAGGAGAAGCTGTATCCAGCTTTCATGTCGTCATCTCCTCTGACAGCATGTCGGCATGCAAGGAAATCAGAAGGGAACAAACTTTAGAACCGCAAACCTTTTTTTTTTTACTGTCTACAACCAATGAATACATTTTAGACCAAAGAAGCAGAAAGGAGAGAGGCAGCGAGATTATTTGATTGCTTAAAACTTATAGCATTTGACATAATTTGTGTAGAGACAGTAATGGTTTCATTTCACATTACATTTCATTCTGGCATGTCTGCCAGACTAGATTATGAGCTGTATCAAACTGGCAGAGTATTTTTTAAAGCCATTTTATCTGGTTGGTGGCTTCATTATCACAGCCACTCTACTTTTCTTGTCGCACTGACTCAGGTGCTGATTCATATAGGTTTTTCATCTGTCTGGGAAGGACTGGATAAACGCCTGGTTTGGTATCGCATTACTGCAGAACTAGATAAGAATGGCAAAAATAACAATACCGACAGTGCTCAACTTTAACGCTGGATCAGCTGCAGGGTGCTGGCTGTAGGCTGTGAACATTACGAGTAACACCTTTGTGGGCAGTCACAGATGTGCCCCTGGTAAAATTCCATCTCCCCACAGGGACCGCAGTCCTCCTCGGCCCTGGTGTATGACCATTGCTCACGTTTATTGTGTCTAAGTGGCAGTCTTAATGGCCGCAGTGCCAGACCGAATGTGATGTGGTCACAGACGACGTCGGGGGAGATGTCCTCCCCGCATAAGCCGCAGATAAAACATAGCAGGGTTTTAATGAGCCGCCATCTCAGCCACGCTGTCAGAGCGGCCCGAGGGAGGCTTCTGCAGCGCTGCCCTCTGAAAGGGGTCACTGCGCCATTTTATTACAGCAAACGGGACAGTGCCCTGGGACCTTGCAGAGTCAGGACAGGACTTGTCTCCCCAAGGCGGTGACGACCTGGGGCACATTAACACCCCCCGACTCCTCCATCGCCTCCCTACCCCAAACCACTGCTGCGACAGGCCCCATTAATAAGGCACTGCTTTCTGTCCATGGCAAGGTCAGTGAAAAGGCAGGGTCTGTGTTTTCATCAGCACAGCACAGCACAGCCGGTGGTCTCCACGTTTCTGTGTCTGTACAGGCATGTGTGTGCTCACGTGCGCTGGTCCTTACTCCACCTTTCTAGTGTTCTCCATAGAAAAGCCATGTGCGTGGGCCACTGTGTTGATCAACAATGTCCTATTGTTCTGTCTGTCTTGGTTTAACAATGGCACAATGCAAGGGGTGTATGTGAGTGGGTGTATGCGCTTGTGCATTTCTGTGTGCACGTGTGTGTGTGTGTGTGTGTGTGTGTATGTGTGCGTGTGTGTCTGTTTGTTTGTGTGTGCTTGTGTGTCTGTTTGTTTGTGTGTGTGTGTGTGTATGTTGGTTAGTGTGTGTGTCTTGCAGGATGCTGAACTGTATTGCTGTCAGAGGCTGACGCCTTGCTGTCACTCGGTTGGCAGTCTCCCCATGCCTCGTGTTCCTCCTGAGCAGCTCTAGTCTTTGGGAACACACTCACTGACGCCACTGAGAGTCCACAGTCACCCATTCATATCGCCGCGCTCATAGCACATCCTCGACACGGCCTCTAACACGGCATGACAACCTGTTGACTCACTAGGTCAGGACGATGGCCACGGCATCGTTCAGCACGCTCTCCCCAAACAGCAGGATGTAGAGGTCGGAGTCCACGCGCAGTTCAGTGAAGATGGCCAGCACAGTCACTGTAGGGGGAAACAAGATGAGGGAGCCGCACAGTGTTATTTCAAAGAGGCACGAGTCATTCCTACCTTCCCCGGAGACAGCGATAAACGCTGTGACTGTGCATCGGAGCTGGCCAGATTAGAGGAGAGATGCCGCAGCTGATTAAAACATCCAAGGGGAAGCAATTAAAGTCTAAAGAAATCCAGGCAGAGAGCTGCAGAGACGAGCAGGATTCAATCTCTGCTCAGCAGCATGCCACACAGCTTGGAGCAGGCCTGCTGGAAACCGCCTTTTAACTTTCCCTCTGATAAATATGCGCATGCATTTTGCTCCTGATAGATACATCTTTCAATCCTTGTTCTTTGACTCTATGACTTGGCAGCTGGTCATGTAGGTGTGGGATTTGCACTCATGCTTAAACCTTACATTTTAAGGAAACATAAGATCTTTAACATATTTTCCTTTACTATTCTACAAATGAAACACAGAACAAATACATTATGTTCTTGCAAATGACGAAAATCAAGTTGGCCTTGAGAGAGAGCCAAGAATCTCAGTGACGTGCAGAGACAGACCATATGTATTATACATAAGTTAGAAAAAACCCAACATAATTACAGTGGTCTGAATAAAACATTGCATGGTACTTGCTCATGTGTGCTCCTTTTTTCCACTAGTCCCCTTCGTATAGTGCAGCATCATTTTATGCCTCTGGCTTTCTCAGTCTGCCACCATTAGAGCAGTAACCTGAAGGAACAGTCCAGTAGCTGGGCTCGGTCGCTCTGCTTTAATGTATACATCAAATGTATTCAAAAGCACAGATACAGAGTCCATATATCTTCCACCACTGACAGGTACACCAGGTTCCTAAGAAAACAGAAAATGTATCTGTTTAGCTTTCATATACCTCCTGGTCATAATTATTTAATTAGCTCCACCATTTATATTATCTTATATTTTAATTATATTTTGCGAAAAAAATCACAAATATCAGTTAAAGACTGTTGCATTTGTGTGTCTTTGTGGATGAATGTATTTTACTGTGGTCTGAAGTACGCATGAATGAGTATTGGACTATACAGATAATTACCCATTAGACCCTGAATAATGGGTGGCACAAAAACCTGCATGTGCATCATCTGTCCCTCCAGGGGCACAGCTGCCCACCCCTGTCCTACAGCCTCATCAACAAATAGAGGGGAATCACAAATCAAGTGGAGAATAGTGGGACACAATTTATAATTTTTTTTTTCATAAAACTTTCATCTATCCGCCATTCTGTCTATCAACCTGTCAATAGAGGACTGGAGCATCAGCACAACTATTACTGCATACCCCATTTATGCTCCCCTTCTCATGCACTGCCCTGAACCAGACTCTTTGTTTATGAGTGGCTTATGGCTTCTGTTCCCAACTCAACAGAGGTATTGAAAAGTGAAAGCCAGGAGTCTGTGCAGGGATGCAGGATAAGCAGGGAGAGCTGACACTGGGAGCCAGAATGGCTGCTGGCACTGACAGCAAATTAACCAAGACAGAAGCCTTTAAAAAACCCTCTGTTTTGTGCAAACATACCATTGTTCAAGGGCATGTAATTATTAGGTTTAAACCAGCATAAGTTTTGTTATTAAAAATGAAAAGGGTATATGGATTTGGCCTGTGAAATATGAGATGACTGAATTCATATGTACAACCTGAGGCTCTATTTGTGGAGTTGCAGAGTAAAGAGCATCCAGCTGTCAGGTTACTCTACCATTTAAAGAGACCAGCTACAGGAACATGAAATGTGTGAGCTCATTGGTTACCTCATGATTATGTCTATTCTGGCTCTAACCCTTATGGGGTTAAAAAAACATCTTACAAATGAATGTCAATACATGCATGTTGTAATTTAGTCAGGGTGAATCTGGAAAGGGGTATGAACCCTCTCAGAGACAGATACACTTAGATACACACATAACGATGCTTCACATTTCTAGATTGGCTTTGACCCTGTTGTCATTCGTACATAATAGGTCTGGATCAAATCAAAACAATAAAAAATAATTGAAGTAAAAAAACACATGTGAAATTCAGATTCATTTTTTTGCATTTTCATGTCATTTACTTGTATCAAAGTTGGAGTGCAAAGACCTTAACTGTGCATCAGACTATGCCCTATGGAGAAACTGTCCATTTGCTAAAAACTCTTGAACTCCGGTTTGGGATTTGGGAATGTCCACGGTTGAGTGGACTACGGAACCAGTTGTGCCCTGAGATTGTTCTCAGCAAGACATGGTCCCCGGTGGTGTGCTGGTTTAAACCCCTATAGATCAGACGTGCTGCCTATCAACTGTGAACGTTTCCGGCTGTAGTGTTTCAGTGAGGGGTTCTGCTGGCTGCATGCTGCGCTCCACTTGCACTGAAAATCCCAACTCTGACAGCGGGGCTTGATGATCGTGTTCCCATGGCATCACCCGATGGCTGTCATAAATTCATCAGTTTCCACAGTAACACTATAAGGATGTGAGAGTGGTTCCAGAAATATTACATCTGAAGGGGCTCTCATAAAACACAATTGTAGCAGTTTAATTTACTTTGTGAGAAATATATAAATATATACACAGAATATCAGTACTGAATAAGCATCAGATGCCTTTGTTATGTAAAACAGTATACTGCAATACAATATGGCAAAAGACTCCAATGCACTAAAACCAGTATCTTCGCACTTATTAACATCTACAAATGCAATGAGGAAGGGCAAAACAAAATCTTTATCTACAAATTACCTTTTGATTAAAATATAAAATGTAAATAGTCCTTTTTCTTAATCAGGGGTCTAAACTAATGGTGGATAACTCTGCACCAAGAGGACCGATGTGTAAATGGGTTTTTATTTATAATAATGTCCCTGGCTCATAAGAGCTAATTAGCGGTACACACTAACGTCTGTTCACTCCCAGCCTGAAACACGGTGAAACATTTCACATCAAAATGAGAGCAGTCTCTGGCTGTCATTCACAAGCTAATCAAGAACTTTAGCCAAACCATCAGATTAAATAAATGAGTGAGCTAATCAAATAATTAAGAGCAGATATTGCTACAAAATGCGAACACAGATAGTGTTCATCATGTCCACCCATTGTAAAGACCCTTCAATCTCTTTTTTGGGTTTTATGTATAATGTCTGATCCTGGACCCACCACTTTTTGGTGCAAATGCAGCATCATGTGTGTTGTAAATAGGTCATGAGGAAAGTATTCTGCTGGAGACACATTCCACTCACATTAACACACTGATGTTTCTTCAAAATGAAAAAGTCAATCCCAGCTACTCAATGCAATAACACACTCAGGGGTGACCGGTTGCCTTCAGGAAGGCTGCATTGTTATGGAGTAGAGGCTTCCTGAACAAATTCTGACAGATTTTTTATTTTTTATTTTATATCCTTCAGTTTTTTTCTTCCTTCTTTCATTTCATGGCTAACCAGTGTGTCAGAAACAACAGCTAGCCAAGGAACATCTGCTATGCAATGTGATGAGGCCCTTGGAGATAGGAAATAGGATGGCATGCCCCCTTGGCTTTGGACCTTGGTCACTGGCTCAGCAGGGCGGTCATTTCTCTTGCAGAGCGGCTGATACGGTCAGTGGCTCTAGACCTGCAGTGGACCATTACATGTCCTCTGAAATGTATTGAGCAAGCCCCCCAGCACCCTTTCACCCTGTAGTCCACCAGCTGAGCCCAGTCACTGTGTTGGGGAAACTGAAATGCTTGTGCTGGCAGACTGCAGACAGACTGCAGATGCCTGGACAGGAGTTGCTCTTTCATGTCAAGATGTAGAGGAATTGAAATCCTAACTTCATGGAGCTGCTTACAACAGTCTGTGATGGCATGATTAGAATATATATCTGGACCATGCAGGATCACTACAGCAAGTGCACCCCACATGCCCACCGGAAGGGAAGAGGTACCATAAAAACCTGCTTTGACCATTTGCAACTGCTTAAGTGGAGGCGTAGAGATAGCAGCTTCCACTAAACAGGCAGTGGAGCAAACTGTATACCCCAAGGGTCACATGACCTCATCCTCCCAGCTACAACCTCCTCTAGGCAGACTAGGAAAAGATCTACCTGTAACAACCAGACAGAGACCAAAACATGCAATAAAGGTTTCAAAGAAAACTATTTTGACAATGTCTGCAACAATGGCAGCATGTTGTGTGTATTAGAATAACAAAGGGCTGTCACTGCATCTGACCAGGGCCAAATGGCACCTCCTGTTGACGACCTGTTACCTGCCGTCTGGGGACCAGGGGGTCCAATTACCATATATGAGCCATCACATGCTATTGCCTTTCTCTTAGCTGTTTAAATGTTGACCCCACATTGTAATCACTGAACATTTTGCTCTGTGCTTGTGTTCCTGCGGCCGGCTGTGTAAGTAAAGTATCTGTCTTGAACTGCGAACATGGGATTTGTCTCTTCATTAACAACATGGTTGTTTTTCTCATTTTGGGTATTTACTCACAGACACAGCCAAAAGTTCCCTGCATTTCCTCCAAGTCACTCATCCATATGAAATGTCTCACCTGCACCCACTTATGGGGAGGGGGTGTACGGAGGGACGATTGCACTCAAAGTAATGTTTAGGCATTGTCATCCATGCTTGGCTGTCATCGTTATATTGTGGTGTAATTAATAGAGGAGGGGAGAATTGGTGGAAATGACTATGCAGCACAGGTAGGGAAATGTCTTTTCTCTTTATGCCTTATTGGCTTTGTAAACAAGGTGCTTTTAGAGTGTAATGCTGCTTCCCCATTCTCCATTACTTGTGATTAAAATCAGCAGGATATGAGAACAATGGTTGGCTGGTATTTCTTAGCAGAGTACGTTCCCATTAGCTGAAGATGTTCCCGTCTTTAGTTTTACAGCTCTCTGACCAAATGTGTACACTTATTATCACCCTCATTAAAAAACAAAAAAACAAATCCAATGCCCAAAAATAGCAAAAAGCAAAAAGCTCAGAGCTCTAGAATAGCACAGTGAGCTGCTTCTAATCGCTTCTCAAAGGAAACAGCTGGCCCTTGTGTGCTGTGCTCTAAAAAGGAGGCATTAAGAATTGAGTTCAGACATGCTGTACACAAGACAGGTCTCATTCAGTGAGAGGAGACGGCTTTACCAAGGTCGAACAGGTCACTGGAGTGATGCTGCTGCTCCAGTCTTAAGCAAGGTTACCTTCAATGTTCTACACACACAACTGGTTTAGAAGATTGTGATTCATTTTCCATTGTGCCATTGTGGCAAATACATAAGGGAAATGAGCTTGTAAGAAGTGTTTTGCTGGCTTCAATCCCAGTCTTGGGGAAAGCCATACCCTTGAGCAAGGTATTTAACCAAGAACTGACAGAGTAAATATCCAGCTGTATAAATGGATAAAATGTGCTTTTAAAAAATCATGTGAACTGGCAAAGAGGTTTGTGTGTGGATGATAAGCAAACAACCAAAGCCACTATGTTTAAAGGGGATGAGCAGAGCAGTATGGAAACAATGGACCGGTTTGATGAATGTGGCTAGGTAGCACAGGGGTGAATTAAGTGCTTCCCTGGGTGAATGTAAACCCAGGTGGGTACTGGGAGACAGCAGCTTACCTGGATCAGTCGCCGATATCAGCGCACCGAAAAGGAGGCAGTCTGTCAGTTGGAAATCCCCGTCTCCCGCCTGGCCGAGGTGCACCATCAGCTTCACAAAGCCGTACATGCTGGCCCTGTGAGGAAGGACAGGGTCAGCTCAGCTGGGAGAGGAACAGCCGGTCGGCCATTACTCATCCCTCTCACTCAGTGCTGCACTCCATTCTTGGCAGCCGTTTACGCTGTGAGTGGGAGCAGGGGCGCTCGCTAGCGGAGCGGACCCACCAGGAATGCGACCTTTACATGCTCCAGCCGCAACACCACAGCTGCTCGGCCGTCATGGTAGGGAAGGGTCCGACTGCACAGGAGGCATCTCTACCCACAATCCTATCAGGCCAGGTAATGCCAGCTTGTGAAACACATAACAGGATAGCAAGTGTTACTTCCGTGTAAGAATGTGGTGTTACAGCCACATATACCTGCTACAAACTTTCCCTCTTTATTAAGATGGAATTTCATTTTCACACTTTAGCAGTACCGTGTCAATTTTTCAAAAATTTTTTTTTTTCATTTTTGCAAATAATATGCAGGCTAATCAAATGAAAACACATTCAAAGTGTTCTGTTCCTGATTAAATTTAGTATAATTCATTCTCACTTTGATCCTCTAGTTTCTTAGTACTCCAAATATTTATCAATCAATGACCTCAGGGCTTTTAAATTAAATTTCATATGTATAAGAACTGCATGATATGACCTTCAAATGAATAAGGTTCCTTACCAAAATAAAATATATATCAATATTGTTTATTAATCATCATCAATATTTGCATATGTAAAACAATTTACTATCATGTAAATAGTAAATATCACTCAACCTTTGGGTTTCTAGTTTCAAGTCCTTGCTAATCTAATATTTGTTGGTAACAACCAGTTACATTCTGCAATACTTAACCTTCTGATACACAGAGACACATATCGGTATGTTAATCAGAGTTATACATGTTTTGAGACATATTTTATTATTTTGTAATACATTGCATCACGTCCATACTCTCCCAGAAAGAGGAAAAATAATTGACCTTCTAATACCAATTATTATTATAATAAAAGCATACAGTCCCCATTTCTTCATGTCAAGATTCAATGGTGGTATCCTAAGGTCTCAAGCACAAAAAGGGAATCAAAATTATGCGTGTGAAATTAAAACATTATTCTGCAGGAACAGCCTGATATATTTTTGTCCTCCGGAGACTTTTTGAAGGGCACATTGACTATAAATAAATATCTTTCATAATAACCGGAAGTCATTATCACTTTCTATATTTAATCAGAATAGAGCTTATGAAACTGTCAGTATTCAACGGTTACAACATTTTCAATATGGCTTGTTCATACATTAATAAAGCAAATTTTCTTTCATTTCTATCTGTGGAATTTGCTAAAACATAAAAATGACAAATCCATGAATCAACAAGTCCAGTAACCCTCTATGCTTCTGTGTTCCAACTCCGAGGAGGCCCTGCTGCTTGTGTGACCTTGCTACCACGGCAACACCGTCACACCCATGCCTCTGGGCTCGAAATACGATACAGCCACCAATCTGGGATGAATTCTAAAAAACTGGGCTGAGACTGCATAACAAAAATATAATATAATTTTTACAAGGCTACAAGGAGTTTCAGCACTGCAGATGTTTTTGAGAAAAGTGTATGTGTGTGTGTGTGTGTGTGTGTGTGTGTGTCTTTGCACATGTGCTTGGGGGAAGAGTCTCTCTGCTTGGTTGAGTTGTGATTAACATTTTATCAGCTTCAGGAGAGTAGCCTTTCTGGAGCAAAAAAAAAAGATCTGCAGACCAGAGTGGTTTCAGTAGCAGCAAAGTAAAAGAAGTGAAGTTACAGGAGTTTCCAGAAATCACAAAATGACTTGACAGGAAGTCATCACGAGACAAAATCAACCAAGGAAAAGGCAGCATATCTGAAGCTGGACATGCTTCTCCTCACACCAGGTGCCCATCTTTTCACCTCAGGAGTCACAAACCCGGCTGCTGCCAGAAGGGCAACAAAAAGCGAGGAGCACGCTTAACTCAACACATCAGCAAAAAGGCCCTGGACTCGACAGGACAGGTGGCTCTAGTGGAAAGATTTCAGTAAAAGATTCACCATGATTCACTGCCATGATGGCTCTTTCCTGGACCTCCTCTGGGTTTGTGTAGGGACAAGCAAATAAACACTCTGGAAGGCAGTGAAGTATTTTTTGTGCTCATCTCCATAATCCAGGTTAAATAATGAAACGCTAGCTAAAAACAACATGTGTGACGTTGGGAGGACACAGAGATGCATACAAGAGGAAAGTGATTTCATTTATAAAATAATCATATGCAGCAATTGCAAATATGATCTTAACCATCTAATTTTGTTTGTATTTGAATAATTATTTTTAGGCATTCATAATTTAACTAAATGTATCTGAAAATGACCAATCTTTTGCTTTTTTTTGCACACTTGCAAAAAAGAATTTTTGAATTATTTACATTTGAACATGCCACCTTTAAATGTTCTGCTACAGTGCTTACTTTATGAGAGGGCTCACAGAACCTCCATAGGGTGTACCCTTCTGCTTTCTATTTGGCTCATTGGTTAAAGGCTGGGCCATGGCTCTACTTGTAGATGGGGTGGAAATGTCTCTGTACTATGTCTGTTTGAACAGACTGGCCAGACACACTCTGAGGACTTTCTCAGCTTACTGCCTTGTCACATATAGTTGGATTTTAATGGTTCAAACCCATGGCTCTATGATCAAAATAGAGAAGTAACTGCTGCCATGTTTATTTCAAAACTATGTGGTCTCAATTTCACAAAAGTAGAATATGACAGTAACATAGCTGTGGCAGTTACATTCCAAACCATTATAAAATCGACTTTGGCCTAGCAGATACCAAAAATAGCAACCAGATCTGGCAGATGCCAGACATAAATTTGGGTTTTCATGATGCAATAATTGCACAATATAATGTGTCACAATATAATGTCTTCATAATCTTTGTATTATGAATTTTAAATGTGAAAGCAGAGCCCTAGGTCTTTGATATCTGTGGCTGTGCAAAGCAGCTCTCCACAGATCCATGCAGAGCAATGTGCAGCAGACTATCTATGACCAGACATGTCTTCCCATCACTGTCCGGGAAATTAAATGCAAACTTGCACATTACTAAAGTTGTAATGTGGTCTTCATCTGACCAGCAATTGTATCATTTCTGTTTAATGTAAAACCGAATGACATAATAATTATTACACAAACCCTAAGGGGAATCTTAAGGTCATCCCTTTTTAAATGGAGTACATTTATCTTTACAAGTCACTTATTCCTTTCACCAGTGTGGGTGCAACTCTTGTTGTCACTGGTTTCAGTCCAGTCCAGAACAGAGTGATGTTTCCACATGGCTTTCCTTTCACTCCACTAACCATCTAAGCATGCTGAAAATATTTTTATTTTCTCTTTATATGAAAATCCCAGTGTTTTCCCTGTCCTGCGATGGATGCAAAATTGATGTCAACATAACAAACAAATGAACCATTTTGCAAAGATTGAGTTTCCATCCATGTGAAGATGGGAAGCCAGAGCTGCAAACGTCTAATACAAAGATTATGAGCTCCACCTAGTGTGTGCAGAAGAAAAGGCAAGAAGATAACTACACAACCTTCTCCAAATAAGACCTATCTGACAACATCTTTGTTACAAGGCTGACAAAATTCTCATGCATGTTAATGAGGCTGTGAAGCACTGACATGTTTCATGTTAAGCTTTCCTAAACACCAGTTACTCTACAGCAATTAGCACAGATAGGAAAACAAGCCATGTCAAAACAATGGGCCCTTTCTGGCAGAAATGAAAATGTTTGCAGTTATTTCCGTTTGCAGTTGTTACAGCTTGAAATGTCAGCTCTTTAAAGAAAGGACACTCCTGTAATTGGTCCTCATGTTATAATTGCTCTGCAACTGGCAATTATAGTTTTATTTTAAAAGGTAAATGGGTGTTAATATACTCAAGAATAAAATAACTAGAAATACTTCAAGGTCTGGTATAAAACAACAGCAAAGCTAAAATCTTGATTCATCTCAGACTACACCCAACAAAGTTTCATTCCCGTTGCTTACATCAGAAAGATCCTTTCTAATTGTTTCCTCCTCTATAGCAGGTATTTTTTCTAGCTAGTAATTATTTCAGCCCCCTACTGTGTGAAAGCCACCTGCCAGCTTTCAAGAACAGGGAAGTCACACAGCAGGAAAGATTTTTTAACTATGCTAATGCACTGAACAACTCTAACACAATTTATTTTTTTTTTTTGTCTTTTTACTCTGATATAATAATTTCACCAGGGGAACATGGCAGCAGAGCTTTTGCTTCTGTGTTGGACCATGCATTCATAATTTTGTTTCACACGAGGCATCTGCGTTGTTCATTATATAATGGTGTGATGGCATATTTCTGGCACAAACAAGCCATGTCAGCTTGTACTGCTCAGCAGTGACATTCATGCCGATTCCTAGCCTACTTTCAATGAGGTGCAAGGTATGGATCACTAGGCAAGTGGTTTGACATGATAGAAAACATATGTTATGCATTTCATTGGAAAAGAGCACATACCAGCCATCCACCCCAGATAAACAAGTAGGTGAATAAGTAAATAGTAAATCATTCATTAAATGTTTGCCAAGAACAAGAATATCAACTGAAAAGACAGTTAGCTATGAATGTTACTAAATTTGAATGATGAGACCCGCCTTGCGGAGAAAGAGAAATTGGGAAACCATACAAAATTTTTGGAAAGCTTCCAATTTTCAGAGGATAAATAATTACATTTGCACAGGACCATTTTGTCAATCTAAGACTGCATTTTTTTTCTAGGTCAACTACTCAAATAAACGTTTTGTTTCAATATGCTATTGCTATTTGTATGTTTTCTTCTCTCAGCTCAGCCACTTTGGTGACAACATGCCATAGGTTAGGTAATCTATGGACAAATAGCTTTGATTGGCATAGATAAAATCTTCATTAACTAATGAAAATGAGTAAAAGTAAAATAATAACAGTTGGCAATCATTGCCTAAATTAAGCTCTCACCCAACAGAAACAAAAACAAATGATTTTTTACAAATGTGTAGTTACTCATCGGCACTGATTTGTCAGTAAATGTAGACATGGAAAATCCAGAGGACTACTTTCAAAGCAAATCAGTCTGAGTATAAGAGAAAAACTAAATCCACCTGGAAAACTGAGCACCCAAGAAACATATTTTGCAACACCTGTGATGCTTCATTATACTACAAAGTAACAACAACAACAGACAGACATTTGAAATTTCTAGAAAGACAACAAGTAAATGATTTTGACAAGGGCTAGGGTATAACAGCTGTGAAACATTGGGGAAATAACAGTTTGGAGAGGACACACGCATCAGTCATGGAATGACAGACGCTTACACCAGTGACAACATTCCCCTTGAGAAGCTTAATAAGCCAAAAATATATGATTTTCTAAACATGCATGTAATGAAAGCTGGAGCAATGCCAATCGCTGATCGCCAAAAAGTAAATATATACCACAAGTAAATATATGCACAAAGACGAACACAAATAGCTCATCAAAAAATCTGACAGCATATGAGTAGGTACTGGTGAATAGATGTTTTGTAACAGGAGGAATAGAAGAATTAAGTTTCACTGACAGACAATGTGCATCTACAGGCTGTCAGTCATGTCATTGTGGCTGCAGACATCATGTATGAAGGTCAGTGAGGTGGATTTAAACATTGTCACAGGGTTTGTGTGGGACAATGCATGTTCTATGGTACAGGCAAATAATGACAATCTGCAGGGCCTAGTGCCTCATGCTCCATTCATTTAACTTACAACACACATATAATAGTCCTAGCAAACAAAATATGGGTGGACAATGTCCCATTGGTCGATAAACCTGTGGCAACAATAAACAGGCCTTTCAAACATCATCCATGTAGGGAAAAAACATTAGATTTAACAACTACCACATGCAGCAGATAAATGAGATAAATCTCTTCCAATAAAACAGCCACCCAAGCCAGGTAGAATGCCATGGGGCACTTTGGTATGATGGCATAGCACACCATGTCCATTACATCTGTTTTTAACCCAGCTTTATAAGGAGCAAGAAACATCTGTCAACAAGAGATGTGAACACTACTGAAGGACCTCGAAAAGTCAGAAAATGGGTTGTCTCTGCTTTTTTTACACAGGGTAATTTGAACAGCATGGTTATGTGGTTTGAGAGACAAAAATCTGAATTCACCAAATAAAAATGAAAAACTGAATGCCAAAGGCTAGAACAGCAGATGCATAGCAAAAAAATGGTCAAAATACATATTAAAGCAGCCAATGATGCAATCTTATTTCAACCCCAACCCAAAAAAGGAATCAAGATTTGTGCAACCACCTCACAAACATCTAAAGGTGATCAGGATGTTTGACCCTCAGACAGCACACATCTTGAATCCAGGTCCAATCCGCTTCTCCTGAAATCCATTCCTGGCTTTGATAATAATAATACTAAATCATAGCTGGCAAGTGCAGAAACAACATCAGCATTTCCTTGTAAATTTAACATGCTGAAAAGCTGTTAGCTGACAGCTATTCTGTCTGTAATTAGCAAAACTTCAAAAGTTTGAATTTTTTTTTATATATATATATATATATATATAAAAAACACTTATTGCAACCACAATGAGGTTTGTGTCTTTCCCCTTCCTTCAATCTGATATTTTTACTTATCATAGTACTGGATCCTCAGATAACTCATAAAAATTGTTGTCTTTTAATCCCTTACGTGACTCAGACAGGAAATGTTTTGCAAAGTGTTATTTCTATGTTATTGTCATAAATTTGGAAAGCCAGCTTCGTGACAAAGAACAAAAACAAAAATCAATAAACAGTTCAACTTCGTTCTCACTTTCCAGCAAGAAGCATTTGCTAAAACTTAACAAACTCTGACTTGCAATTACAACTGCCCTCTCTGCTTCTTTGTTGACAAACAGGTACCATGTCAGAATGTGCCTCTGCCCACTATATTTGGTTAAGATCTGAGCACCTATAAACCTACATATCATAGTTACTGAACCAAAACTAGGTAACTAATGCTTCTATTATGGCTTTTAGTAGGCACTGCCACACTTTGCTTGCGACTGGTTACCTGTTATTCCTGCAATCTATCTGGGAAAGTCTGTCACAAATACAAATGTTTAAACCCTGATAGAGCATGACAAAGACACAATAGAGGAAAAATGGACTGTTTCTTTGGCATGGGCTGCCTAAAGTTGAGGCACTGCCAAAAATTATCATACTACTGGGATCATGCAAATCACTAGATTAACAACAGAAATTTAAACACTGGTATGCTTGTTCCACCTAAAACAAGCTGTCCCAGAGTAACACGAAGCCATACACCCTGACTTCACAAGTTCAACCAACAAAGCAGTCACACAAATGAGTCTAATACAGTCTGTATCTATTTAAAGCCGTAGCAGTTGAGTTTCATGAGTTCACTTCCAATGAATGGTTACCAATGACAATCACAGCCCTTGTGGAGCTTAGCAAATCAGGTCAGGTCGCTGTACTTTGTGGTTCTTAAATGAAACAACCAATGAGGCTGAGTCTGTGGGCTGGAGCACACTCTGTATCTCACTGAAACACAGTACATGGAATTGCACAATCTATCATATCTCAGCAGAGGTCTGATTCCACAGGTACCTAATGCATTTGACTCCGCTAACACAGGACTGGGCATGTGAGAGGCAAAGCTGAGGAATGCACAGCATAGAATGTGCTTCATAACTGAGGCCATGTAGACCAGGCTAACACATACGATGGAGTGTGGAGCACCTTCAAATGGCTGCTGAATTTCAGGACTGGATTTACATTTCACTTCATGCAACATTTTAATGGGATGAATGCCTTCCTGGTCTGTCAGTTAAAATCCACAAAACTGCTGTTCTAAGCTTGTGTAGATGCCCAGCTGCATGAAATGAAAACAATATACAATCCCTCAGAGGAACCAACAGTTTGTCCAAGAAATTATATAACAACCACACTAGCAAACCAGCAGTGTGTATTTACACTCATTTATTGCTTTACCTAGACATGGCATTTGTGGCAACAAAGTCATGGTTAGCCAATGTTATGTAAGATGTATGCATTGCTAGAAGTGCTAGCTAGAGACAGAAACTATGGCAATAAATTTCAATGAAACTTACACCTGGATTGCACTGAAAATGAAACAGAGCAAACAGTCTGAGTGGTGCTCAGTCTACATCTCTTAGAGAGTACAGAAGATACACAGCTGTGCAAGCCGCTGTCCCAAGCTGCAACTCCATTTTTATGTCACAATGTAAGTAAAAAATAAATTGTGATAATACATATTACTTGTCATGTGGGGAGAGAGAAGCGTGGCATTGACAGTTGGATCAAAAACCTTCCCATTAAAAATATCCAGTGGGCTACAGGACCTGCCTTCATTTTCGTCTCCTGAAATGAGCTCAGCAGTAGCTCTTTCTCTTTGGATTTCATGGCACTGTATAAGTCTAGTGGAAAGACAACCCAAATGACATAGTCAGTAAGTGAATTATTGTTTCTGTAAACCAGAAAAAGTGGCTGTAGGTGAAGAAAATCACCAGTGCTTTCAGGTCAGAAATATATATTCGGTGCCTTGATCCCTATCAATGGTACACCAAGCATGTGGATAATGAAAGCAAGTGGCTGTTTATCACTATTTCACTGCAGGAAAACAATGTCTTACACTGTTCAAAGTTGAAAGATTGGTGGTTATTTGCCTGCATGGCAAGTGCACAGCATATGCTCACCCTATAACTGCACAGGAGATGGCAGTCCCCAGGAAGGCAAAGGTCAGCACTGAGCCAAAATTGCGGAAGAAATGCCTCTGGAGAAGAAAACAGGAATCACAGTGAGACTCGGCAAAGGGAGCTCAAATCACAGAAGGCAAACAGAACAAAAGTAATCATCAAAAATTTAAGCACAATGCCTTTGGCGACAGAGAAAAGGTCACTTGCTGCTTTGAGGATTACAAAACAAAAGACATAAAAAAAATAAAAAAGCCATTCTATTTTGCCTGTGAGGGAACACATTGTGCAGTCTCACCTGGTTCAAACTGTAGGCTCCTTGAAAGATGATGGGCGGCAGAAACAAATTGAAGAAGACTTCTGGGGCAAAGGTCATCTGCCATGAGAAAGACAGTTCTGTGAATGACAATTCTGCGAAAGCTCTCGATGTGAAACCAAAATGTGCTTGCAAAAGTGTCACAGATGGTAAGGGACCACAATCACTGTGGTTCAACAGGTCACTTTAAGCAAGCACCTAATCTATATTTTAACAGAGCACATGCTGTGCATTGTGAATCCATCTGTCTAGCTTCCGTTCAACCCATGGCACTGTATGATTTTGGTGATATGACAATTTTATCACATGGTTAGAGCTTCACTTAAATCCTTGTAAAATTACAGCTTCAGCTTACACTTTTCCCTTTTCTGTTCAGTGTTAAGGTACCTATGTGTGAAATTCATACATTAGTTTTGTGTTCATCAAAGACCAACAATTAAATTTCATTCTAGTATCACAGGAAATTAACACGCAAAGCAGAAAGACTGGTCAAGCCATTTGGTATGCTGTGAAGATACTCAAGTACTGACACTATGTCTATCCTCACTGGGGCAATTATCTTCAAAATTTGAACATGGAAACATTGTCCATTCATCTCTAACATGTAATAAATATGTTTCTATACAGTATTAATGCTTTCATTCATGCTCACTCTTTTTTCTGCGCATAAAATCAATCTGAATATCAGAGAGATTTCTTGGAGCATGGAATGCTTATTTGAGGTTATAGAGTCAAATGTCACAATGTATTTTAAACCGTAAAATACGTGCCTATCTTTCATTTTGAGGATCATGGAAAAATTCTCCATAAAATGCTCAATTTATTTTTTATTGTTCTGTTATTACAAATGAGCTATTTTAACTATATATAAGTGTAATATTA
Organism: Albula goreensis; assembly: GCA_022829145.1. NCBI lineage: Eukaryota > Metazoa > Chordata > Actinopteri > Albuliformes > Albulidae > Albula > Albula goreensis. Next base: position 9,477,836 of record CM040753.1, on the reverse strand, counting down.
CTTGATTGGCCTTACAGCATTCATTAATTATGTATCATTGTTGTATTGGTAGGAATAATTTGGCTATACTGTATTTAAAGATAATTGGGATGGAGAGACATTGCCTTGATAAGCCAGTGGGTTTTCAGTAATCTTATGTACTCTTTCAGTGGTGTAAGTCAACAGGCCTCACAAAATAAGGTGGACAATTTGATGCTAGATCCACAGTTTAATAAGCTCCATAAAATATTTACAAAATGACAATTATGTTGCAGTTTCATACAGCAATTGCAAAAAAAGAAATAAATGAATACATGATGCATTCTAATTTTTTAGTGTTTATGTACTGTTCATAAATATTCATGCCACAACTGGTCCTTCACTCTAGGCATTTCAGCATATTTTCTATCCTTTGTGCTTGTTTCCATGGAAACTTCTCAATAACAGTTAACCCGACTGGTTTTTGTTTTATGTGAAAATATTCAGTCGAGCATTCAGAGCGAGAGAAAAAAAAGCTGGAAGTTGCAATACTCTAGCAACACTTAAAATTCTTTTACCATGAAATGACTTCAGGGAGTGAAATTTCATAAATTTTCATTTTTCAAGACACAAACTACATTCATGTATTACTGTTAATATACTGCATTTTGGCATAAACAAAACAAAATTTCTTTCCGCATGTAGCGAAAATGCAGTACAAAGAAAAGTGACTAACAAAATTCAAATATTATAGGATCAGGCTGGGTGCCTACACACTGACAGCACGCAGACTAAAGCGGGAAGGTATGGCTGGGATCTCTGATCAGTTTTTATAGTTGTAGCAGTGACTTATGTGCTGTGTCAAAGTGGGTTTTGTACTCTGCCATGCCACAGTTTGAGCAAAAGAGTTTCAGTGAGTGCAGTGGCCCCTCAGCTTGGGGGCCCATGACAGTGCCGCCAGTGGCTGGTGGCTGGCAGCCTCACTGGTTGCTGTATAATTGGCTGTAGGGTTTTGGAACAGGGGGGATCTCATTTCACACCCACAGAACTGCTCTGGTCAGGCAAGGGCCTGCTGGCTACTTTTGCAAGCTGTGCCAAGAGCTGTCCCCCTACATCACAATGTCTGTGTGAGTTTTACCTGCACAATTAAAAGTAGCAGTAGCTTTTAATGTCATGTATTTTGCGGGACAGAGGCACTCAAAGCTTTGAGATCTCCCATACTGACATGAGCACAGTATGAACACACAAACACTACAGCAAAATGGGATTAAAGACCTCTCAAACTGTCTGGTTTTGCGTATTTATCTGAAATAAATAAGAATACAAAAATCCTGTCCATAGCATTAGCAGTACTAGACACATGTTTATTTTTGAATGCTGTGATTGCTTGTAAAACACTCGTGGGACATGATCTCTAGTGCTTGAATGAATCACATTATCATAACAACGTCATTCAGCTCATACAGATTGATTCTTCACAATGACAATTATCCGCATGGAAAATAGAATTTCATATTTATAGGCTGTGCTATAAAAAACAAGTCACACATTTTGTAACAGTACTTAATAGAGCTCAAAAATGATAGAAACTGCAGTAGTTTTACTGCAGTACCCATGTCGCGTGGTGCACAAGGTTATGGTGCACTGCATATTGTAATTGCGTCCTCAACAGAGCGACACTGAATTTAATCAGACCGCACGTTTTAGTGGTCTGCTCCCAAATGACCAGTGTCTAATGGACTCAGTAATGCAAGGAAACCCTCATATTTCCAAGCTTGGACCCATCTCTGTCAGGCCTTAATGACTTGAAGGCCATCGCCAACAAAGCAGCTCACTGAATGGCCTTTGCCAGGTCTCTGTTGGATTGTTAATAAGACCTCTCCGTTATGCAAGGTTTGGGTGAGCAGGCTATTAAGGAAAAGTTATGGTTTCCCCAGGGACTCGTTGGGTTCATTGTCTTCACTAAAACATAAATGAAGAATGCTTACTCGTGCAAAGTGATAGCGTGGAGAAATCTAAACTGTCTGTGATGTAAAATAAAACAGACAGACAGCATGTTTTCTCATTGAGAAAAATAGAGGAAAGACACTCGTGAGAAGGTAACTGAACACAAAATTAGATAATGAGTCTGCGATAGGAGGCAATGGCATTAATATTTGCAAGAGTGAAATCTTAGTGCAGACACAGAGTGCTACGGAAAAAGCTTGAACATAGTGAGAAAAAAAACACACTAACGTTAGCACAAAAAAATAAAACTGCCCAGGTTGCACAGGAGGTCTGTGGAACTTCACATAGTAGGATAGTAGGAAAGGATTGACACTTAACAGTATGTTTTGCCATGATTTTCAGATAGCAAACTCTGAGTTAGCACTCTCCTTTTCTTTTTCATCTCAGTGGTACCACTGTACATGACAAAATCCATATTCATTTTAAGTGCAGTGCATATCCAGCTTGAGTGTTCAGGTTGTGCTTGCATTCTGAAATGACACACATGAACAAATATGCTGAAATCACAAGCACTTCAAAACGTGCATGTGTGCCACATTTTGTAATTTATACCACAAGAATGCAAGTTAATGACTAATAAAAATGAGATACTACAATGCGTTTAAGGTACAGTAAAGTACACAGCATGCACCAGATTCTGCAGAAAATTGATCATAGTATATGATGAAAGAACACAAACTACTTTATACAGGGTTTTATTTTGCATGGTCTTAATTGAGCAGCATGTTATGCACAAAATGGCCATAATGCTATCTACTGCATTTCCAACCGAAAATCATCATGTTTCCATTAATGTGATCCGGAGGACTATAGGGAATATTTGTTGATCAGTGAGAGCTCAATCAGCTACAAAGACTGAACACATGATACATTTAACAGATTAAGGCCCCACTATACCTCAGTTGAGTCCTGCCGAAGAAGATGAAAATTCAAAGCTGTGTATCAACACATGCAGCACCTTTCAGTCACACATTACACAGCAATTGGAATGTCTATTCTTTGAAAGGTTCTATCATGCCAATGTTCTGATCAGTGTTCTGCCTCACACAGAAATGTAGTCTGATTCTTCCCCAGCTGTTGCAGAAAGTGAGCACAGTGTAATGGCATTTTCAGAGGTGCTCAAGCACTGGGATTCGTACTAAACAAAGCAGAAGCTTGTCATCCTCAGCAGCAGGTTCAAAAAGAGAGAGAAAGGCAGACAGTGCTGGGAAGGGTTCCACTGACTTTATGTGGTGACAATTAAAATAGGTCACCCAAAACGTCACAGCACCTTTAGATCTGGCCAAAACTGGTGAAAGGTTAAAAGAACTAAAGAAGCTCAAATCTGTCATCAAATCAAAGAGCCACATATCAGATTTAGCAACAAATGAAAAAGTGACACATCAAAGAGTTATATAAAAATGTCTACAAAACAACAAAAGAAAATGAAGAATACAGTTTTTCTGTTTTTTGCTTCTTGTATGTTTTATATACGTTCTTGTTAATTACATGTATTTATACTTAGAATTAGTATGCAAAACCAAGTGGTCCCTGAGATACTACTTTATTCAGGAGCCTTTAAGTTCTTGTCCTTCTTGTTAAAGGATAATACCATTTTTTTTGGGACATTATTGTGATCCATTGTTGCAATAAGGTTGACTACAATAAATGTGACTTTTTAATACCAGAACCAAACGGAAAGCAGTTCTACAGAATCAGAGCTGAACTCCTCATCATCAATCTGCACATTTAGAGACAGCTCATTGGGTGAGGCGGGAGTGACGGGTTCTGTGGTGCCAGGCGAGGTGGAGGGAGGAGGCTGATGTCAGTCTTCCTGTTCCTTCCCACTGCTAGGGGACCCTACAGGATCATGGAGAGCAGTGGTTTCATGAACAGTCAGGCACATCAGGGGAGGATCTGCAATCAGCCCAGGTGTGAACCACTGACTTCATTTATGCCAATTATGAAAGCACAGCCTGCCAGGCTGGAAGGAGATGGACTTTTTGGCTGCTGTTTGCACTTTGGTGGCTGTGCTGGTTTGTATATGTTTGTATGTTTGACCTTTTTGTTCTCTATAGAATTTGTTTTTCCTTTAACCCCAGAAAGAGAGAATAAAAAAGCCTTGGGGTAGTTTTGGGTTCACTCAGTTGTGTTTTCGTTTCTCCTTTCTCTTACCACTTGGCCCAGTGGTCACACCTGCCACAGTGCCTCACTGTCCTTAGCAAAACGTTCAACCAATATCTGCTATTTCCAACTGTAGTCAGTCACAAATTCACATACGTAAACAGCTACTACAAGTAAACAACATCGCACTGCTGCAACTACTCCAAATAAAACATACTGATCTTAGTAATATAGTGAACTTTGTCGATCACATCAATTGTACTGGTATTATCCTAAGATCAAAAGGAGCTACTTTCTAACATCGAGGAGTTGTTAAATGGTTGATTCAAGTCCTCATGTTAAGTGCCCTAAAAGATGCAAGTAACTGTGGTGATGTAGAGGGCTGTTGTGCCTTAATGTCAACATCCCTGTTTTGTACATATTCCCTGCAGATCACACATGCCAGGACAATTTAATGAATACCATAAGCAATCATATATGACCTTTATATTACATTTATTCCATACCCAGCTGTCATGGCTAACATTTGGTACAGACAGAGGAGCAGAAAGCAGGCCTGCACGTTCATGAGCTGACTCATGTTGTCAGTTGTGGTTAATTTCTTTGTAAATTATACAGAAACAGAAGCTGATGAGACAGTGCAATTTCCTCTTCTGAATTCTTGTCAGAGACAAACAGGATGTGCAAGGCCCTCCAAGAATTTGCCCTGTCAGAAGAACTACTCTATCTGCATCTTCAGAGTTTTATTGTTCTTTTCATAGTGAGAGCACTGAAAAGTGCGATCCCACCAGACTGAAATAAAAACGACATTTTCAGAATACAGCACTGTGGAAATGTACCATACACTCGATCTGGAGTGGAACCAGTACAATATTTTAGGGAGTTCATATTTGAACAGACCCCTTGATGACAGCCATGACTCTGTAAGCTGCAACCAGTAACTGCTGGAAAGTGAAAGCTTAATTTTTTCTCAAGCCTCAATGGCAATGAAACATTGAGTCCTGAAGATCTAACAGTCAAACAAAAACGAAGTATATCTAAAGCCCTACTCAGGCAGAATTAATTTTAACAAGTTAGGTCAGGTAATGTAAATTAGCCATTTTTATAACTTTATATGGGGGGAGAGTAATAATTACAGGTAAATATTGCTAGCATGAAAAAGTATTTTGTAAAAAGAACAACCTATACTTCAAGCCTGAACCCTTCAGAGGGAATAGACCCACACAATATATGTTGTTTCTTCTTTCATGCTGAATCACTGTGATAGAAAGTTGCAGTGGCTATGTGCTTACCTTCCCATGTTTCTGCTGGTGGCAGTGTGTTGTGATGTTGGCTGTCCTGTAGGATGCGCTGTGGTTCACACTCACAAAGCCATGCCTTTCCTCAACCTCCCTCTCCCATTGTCCAGCACCATATTTCAGAATAAGACCCAGAATCAAACCTGCGGTTTAGAAACACAAAAATCATTCAGACCATTTCCACAGCCAGGACATCGGGGTGCATTGAGGCCAATAAACAAGAGATGCAGGATTTGGTCATGTCTGTCATTCTTTTGTTCCAGTCTGGATCCCAACAGTGTGTTACACTTGTCCAAATATGCAGAGAAATAATTTCTGCTGCATGTCTCAACCATTGTTACAATGGTTATAGGTTGTAACCATTGTTACAACCAAAAAATTATGTTGCCCCGCTTTGACACCGCACTGAACCCTACTTTATTCCTTTGAGCTAGCAGAAATATTTCTGGTTAACTGGGAATTAAATAGGTGAACATGTATGAAACAAAGCTGCATTTATGAAACCTTTTCATGTTTTCATCATATCAGCAACATCAGTTGTGGTTTAATATGAAAAAATATTTGCTTTGTTTGACTTAGTACCTCCCTGTCATCTCTAAATGAATAAACTCTCCAACTGAAACTCAACCTCAGAAGATGGTAAACTGTACTATAGTGCACATCATAGTGAGAGTAACAAAGAATGATCTACTATGCCACTGGATTTAAAAAATTGAATGAACCTGCCAGTTGTCTGTGGGATTTTCAGAAGATCTGCTTAATATTTTGAAGGATTTGTCATTTCTCAAAATGACTTTAAAGTTATATAATATTATTATCATGTAAATTTATGACAAAAAGTCTAATCCAGCTAAATGACAGATCATAGCTAATCTTAATATTCCTTCTGTCACATTTGATATAAAATTGGCTGTATTTCTTAATTATTACAGTCTGGGTGATAACGTGTCACAGCTGCCAAAATATAACACGTATTTTTCCAAAGATGTAAGTGTCATAATTAAAATATACGTATGCTAGACAGTTAAATCATAATTATATGGGGATTACTGCTCCATGTGGCTGACGTGGAGAACTCGCAACTGGACTATCTCTGATATGTTTTCACTCAAGTAAAATGTTAATTGCTTCTGAGACAGGCATTCTCAACATTCAGGCTTCTTCTTTACTCGGGAGGGGTAAAAGAGAATATCCCCACTTACCATTCCGCTCTAAGGATTTTACTCATGTACTTCTGATGCACAACACACTCTTTTAGAAAACGAAACCCCGACACAAGATGCACACAAAACTGAGAGATATTTAAAGTTTCAGCCAGGAGAAAATTTGTTTATATGCAAAGGGAAGCACCACGTAAAACACGGAAGTTCGTTAGAGGGTATAACATGCACATATCGCCATATAAATATTTTATAACATATACTACGATACTTTAAAGTACAAAGATCATCACAGAGGTCCTACTCAAACGAACACCTATGGCCCTCTAATACACTTACATACTACATTTCTACATATAAATACGAGTTAAAGGAGTGCTATGACTTATCCTCATTTCGATAACGTCAGTAAAGATAGGACTTGTAGGGGGAGGGATACCAAAAAAGTAATCATACCAGAAGTTAACGAGCACCGTCAGGTGCCATTTCCGGCCAAAAATAAAATTCAGTTTATGAGCTTTTTTTTAATTACACGGGGAAATTGATTCTGGTTGGTAATGGGTCACCATTAAAATCATCCAGAAGTAAACACCTGCAAACAGACTGAATGCTTCCGGCAATACACATTTTCTTGTATATATATAATACTAATAAAATGTTAAATAAATAAACACTACTTTCGCACTGAGAAAAATATGATGGCTTCTAGACTTATGCAGTGACTACAGTGTTGAAGACTTCCTTTATATAAATACTTGCTTGGCTTGGCTGTGTTCATTTTCTTACAATTAAACACTGTGCATTGAAAAGTGAAAAGGAACGTAGGAACATCACTTCCCCTTCTCCATCATCAGCTATTGAAACATTCTGTTACTTACCATAAAGCATAGCTCCGCCAGTTTCGTGCATACATCTAATCTGCCGTTTTCTAAACAACCAAATTGTTAAAATGGTCAGAATCAATAATACATTGAAAGCGAGCAAGTCAGTGCTCATTTGTATGTGCCTTTGTAGTGAAGGTAACATTTTAAAATTAAATATTTACAACTATTATTTAAATACAAGTTCAATACGGTACATGTGTAGGCTGTCACTTTGCAAAGACTGAGTTCACTGAATTGCGTGACACATCCGCTTCTGCATCAAGCTACACTACATCAATGTGCTTTCAAATTTCAAGACTGCAACTACCTTGATGTGTGGAGTTGCAAAGGCTTTTGGGGAATGTAGTTAATATAAGAAAGCTTTCGCTTCAAAAACATTCATTATATTAAACTTAATTTGCCTGTTATCACATCATAATCCAAATAAGTATTACATTTCAAGAGTTTCGTGATTTTGGCAACACTATGGATAATCGGAATTATTCAGCGAAATATTTGCATTTTATTACAGAAACGTTTGCGAAAATATGGATTCCTGTCTGCTAGTTGTATTGGACATTTATGTTGGATCGTTCGTTTAATTGAAAGAGAACAGTTGCGTACAAAAATGTATTAATAATATTTCAGTGTAATTTAAATATTTGACCAAGCTGAGATACCAATAGTGTTTAAATTGGTCAACAGGCAACACAAGTGCCAATGAAAAGTGTAATAAATGATTAGACAGCATTCCAGGGCAGCGTACATGCTGTGGTGACAGCTCAGGATAATTGACTGGCTGGAACGTTAGATAAGACACAACTGACACAAATTAAGGGGGTGAATTGCCTAAAAACAGTGTTGATTCATGTTTTTTTTTTTTTTTTTAAATCTTGTTCTCTAAGTTATATATTTGAGTTTAGTCTGATACTCAATTCTGATTCAAAGTTAAAAATACTTTAAATTGATGTTTAATTGTTAAAAAGTTAACTACAGTATATACAGCATTAACGTTGAATAAGACTGTTATGCTTTTTCACCACATGAACCGTTTTGAGAATTAATTTGAATGATTAGTGGGCTCGCCAGTCTGCCTTGATAAAGTGATAACTGTACACTTACATTTAATTGTGAAAAAAGTTTAGAACAATGAAGATTAGAAAAGTTTGCTGTCTGGAACAATTTGCAAAAAGTACCACAAGAGGTCACTAAATACATGTATGATAAAACCAGACTCAATATTTTTCCAGTCTATTTTCTGCCATATTTTAAACGTATCAATACGCATTGATTTTTATGAAATCATCCTAAATCACGTAAAGTACTCCGAAACAATCAACCACAGCAGCAAGAACTGCACATTGATTCTAAAATGGACTTATATTTTTGTCCTGATGAGAAAATCCATACTGCAACCCTTGCAGATATTCCATTTTGTTAAACTCCTGTCACATCCCCCAAAAGGCTTGAGACTTTAATGCTTTGAAAACAGTCACCCTCCTTCCTGAGTGTAAATGATTACAGCAAAGCAAAATCAGTAAATTATCATGTCAACACAAATTGTGCTTACAAATGGTCAAGGTTAGATACAGTATACTTCTTTTCAACATGCAAACACTGATCTGATCACTTGCATGATTGTTAGTGTAGGGTAATGCAGGGTGGTGAGAACACCACAGTGGAATATGTACCTTGGTATGTAATGTAGCCCATAATATGCAGAGCCCTGTGATGTGTAACACCCATGTGGTGGTATAAGTAATTCCATCCTCCAAAGCAGCAGCTCTAACTGGCCTGGGCCTGACAACCTTATCAAATATTCATATGTCATTCTCTCTGTATTCCCCCTTTGCCACAGATGTTACTATTTTTGCAGGATGGCTTCTCTTCCTTTATTTGGGAAGCTGTCCAATTTTGCTTTCGCCACTCCTAGTTCAGCAACAGTCCTGTGCTTCTGGGACGTATCCGTATTGCTTGCACAGTTGTGAGACTGAAGCAACCTTCTTATGGGGGAAATGATTATGAATTGTGCTGAAAAATAATGTTAAAAACCCCACTCTCTGCTCCCGCCCTCCATTTCATGCAGAACTGCATAAGTTCCACTGCACCCCCTGCCCACCCCGTGCAATGCAGTGACTGGGCCCTTCTGGGAGAGCAGCAGCCGCAGCTACCCCAAGGTTCCTTTTCACAAAGCTTTACTACGGTACCATGATATTCATAGCTGAGATGGGAAACTGAACCAATGGGAAGGCATCTTTATGAAATCCATGAGAATACTGGGCCAGACATAGTCAGAGGACACAATAGACGAGAAGAGGTCATTTATTCAAGATCAGAAAAAAGGCCACAGTGGGCTCAATTCAACCTTGTTATTAATTGGCTAACACAACACTGGAAGGTATGAGAGGTGCCAGGAAATGGAAACAGTGGAGCATGTTTTATTGTAATGCAACCAATATAAAGCTGAGAGAGGGGCAATGAGAGACATCCTTAGGAGGGCAGGCATAGATCAAATTAGCCTGCAAAACCTTTTGCAGGAACAAGTTAAAAATATGTATTCAACACTATTTCAATTTCTAAGGGACACTGGACTATTTACCTGGTTATAGTATTGGTGTTTATCAATTTATGTATTTGTTTTTTTTTTTAGTTTTATTTGGTTTTGTTTGTTTACTCGTTTCTTTGCTTTGTTTACTTTGCTTTGGTTTAGGTCGTTTCTTCGAGCCTCTTATTTTGCCTCTTGATATAAGCTCCATCCACACTCCAGCCCAGTAGGTGGCGGTGTACACACCTTTAAGTTTTAATAATCCTCCTCAATTTACAAGAGGAAGAAGAAGAGGGTCGTAAATACTATTCGAGTGGTGTTGAAAAAGTCGGAGTAGAATCCATTGTGGCTCTTCGGAGGAGTGAGCTTGAAAGACGGGAAAGGGATTTCTACCCGTTGGAGCAGATCAAATAGGAATGAGAAAAGGCAAAATTAAGGTGCAAAACAAGACATTTCTGTAAAAGGGTGAAATCATTTAACATTACGAATCGACAAGAACCCGGTGGATGAATAGTTAAGAACCGACGTCGCAAATGTTGATTTCGCTGGCTACAAACGAGATCATAACATGAACCTTTTTAGTTTAGTTTTGCACGACCTCCTCTATTTGATAAGATAGTAACCTATATACCGTAGTAATGTTATTTTAGTCTTCACCATTCCTGATATAAAGCAACTAGCTGGCTTGTCAACTGTATTTTGAAGAACAGTTACACATCGCAAAGCGCTGGCTGAAACTACAGGCGTTGCATTACTCCTTAAGACGGAGAGTGAAGAAAGTCGAATCCAGGTTTGTTTGATATCAGTAGCTGGATATTTGTTCTTAATGACGGTTATCCTGTATATCAGTGGCTCCATTGTGTATTACAAAAAGTATCATGTGTTTCTTTGTCCAGGTATGTGTTGGTTATTTATACTGAGTATTCATTGCAATATTATAATTTTGCATGGCGGCTATATGAATCTATAACTAAATGCTTGATTGAGCGGTGATGAAATCATGATAAATTTTGTCCTTGTAAGAAAAGGTTACTACTGAATGTTCAAAACCTTTATGGGTATTGGTAAAGCATGATCGGCTGAAATAATATGATTACAGTAGTAGTGGGACCTAGTCGTTGAAAAAGCTTGAGTCGAATGGCATCGTTTGCAAAAAAGTTAGGTTATTTCTCCAGTTACTTGAACTACTGACAGAAAGATTGATTGCAGTGCTAATTTTAATTTTCAAAATGAAGCCACCCATGCTTTCTGCCAGAGAATTATTTTGTTTAGAAAAATTGTTTATGCTGTTATTTTAAGTGCAGCTAGTGAATGTAATTCAGTTGAAAGGGCACAATTCGAGAGAAATACTTGAAATGATTCTGAGCAATTGATCATTTTTACAATCAAAATAATTCTATTATCTTAAGTGGGATAATGGTAACGTATCATTAAATAAAATAAAAAAATAACAAAACCAGACGACAAATGACACCCGCAATTTGCCTACAAACAGGAAAACCTAACCCCCAGGCGTTGACAGACTAAGTAGACTTTAGTATTAGTTAATTAGTAGCTGAAGCATACCTGGAAAGGGTCAACGCAGCGGTGAAACTCAGAACCTTGTTTTGTAAATGCAAAGATCACAAAATCTGATATTATTTAGTAAACATTTTCTAAGCTTTGGCCTGCATGGTTTAGGAAGAGGCAATAAACATGGACATCCTCACAATCTCACAATAGATAAGGTGTCACATTTCATGGCACAGTTTTCAGATATTTGAAACAAGGTAAGAGAATCTTGGTGAGTGAAGAATTCAATCCTTCTGTGTGTGCATGTATGTGTGTGTGCAGGCAGCTGGGCTTGTTTACAATTAGGCTGAAAACTACAGGAAGTTTTGTCACAGAAGGGAAAACTGTTTTTCATTCTCTTAATGAATTGCTTCTTCACATACCCTTCATATAAAATATAGTACATTTGGACTCCCTGATTTACTTTGATTTATGATACGAAAGGAAAGGGTGTCTTTAAGTTGAAAGTTAAAGCAACGTTGTCATGTCAGTTTATTTTCAGACTTATTCCTCCCTTGCTCAAAACTCACTATTTCTACAAAATGGGGAGAAGAGACTTGTTGGAGTTTAGTTCACTGACCACTGATAAATGCAATGCAGGTCTCGTTCATGTACATCTTTCAAAACAATGCTGTGATTTCATTTATTAATGAAGGAAGAGATGATTTGGACAATGTTCATTATAATGAAGTGTTCCACCTGACTTGTGGTTCATAAGCTGGGAAATCCTACAGGCTAATTCATTATATTGCAGTCTTCATCTCCAAATAAACATTAATTTTCCAGAAACCATGTAATTCAAGGAAGCCTCAGAGTAAATAATGCTGATGGCATGTTTGATTTGTACAGACATTTTTAATCCATACTGTGTGCAATATAGCCTAAATAGTTGTATACCATTGTTTTACATTCTGCACTTCACACATTGTATTAATAATTATAAGGATCCCCTGTTTATCACTGATGTTGACATTTAGTTTGCAGTTGTAGTGCACTCTATAAATGTGTATTTCCCTGAGCAGTTGTGTGCGGTGTTTGTGGTTTCTGATTGCATAGATACAGATGTTACTGCGTTCTGGCAGCGTTGGGCTCAGCGTGAACCGTAAGCCGCTGTTTGTTTCCAATGATTATTCACCTCCCTCTGCATTCCACATTTCTGGATTGGCAGAGGAGCAACTTGAATCACAAGGCTTGAAAATAAGTAATTGGACTGTTGATAATTAGATTTTTTATGGTTGGGATAGCAGAGAAATATAATGAATTCAGATGTTTGTTTAATTTGCAGCAGTAACAGTCCACAGTAAGTAGATATTTATTGATATCCCCATTAAAATGGTGAGTTTTTGCAGTATATGGAAAGCCTAGTGTTTATGGGGATATCTCTAATTGTTTTTTTTTTGTGTATTCACAAACTTAATTTTCTGTTTTTAGTCTGTGCATAGTATTCATTTTTCCCCTTTATCTCAGCATTTTTCTGGATGGAGTTGTCCAGTGGCAGTTGAATGGTTTTGTGATCAAACATTATTGACTGCCTCATTTGATAACTTTTAAGATTGTAGTTCTTCATTCTTGCTCCAGCAGCATAATGCAAGAGAATGGAGTGCAGACACTCAGTTGAATTGATAATCGTAAAACCATGCTTCCCCTGATGAAATAGTTGCTCTGCAAAGGAAGATGTACCCTACCCTCTTGTACTCATGCATATGAACACTTCGTTTGATGAAAGTAATTTAGCATTTTTTGTATTCATTATGCTTGCTTTTACTGTCCCTATACTTTGAATGTGAACGCATTTGTGTGGATATTTTTATATATTTGTGTATGATTCAGGCTGAACTGGGTTAGCCAGGGTGCTGTGGAGGCTTAATATAGTCTGACAGGAGCCTGCGGAGAGGGAACAATGCAAACATGGAAGAGAACATTTCTTTGCCCGAATCCGCTCTGCTGCCTAAGCTTTTGGAAGGGTTGAGGAAACTTTAAACTTAGATGTAAATCGGTAATTTCGCAATTTCTGTTTGTGGGGTCAAAGTGTGTCTCCACTATCACTGTAGTGAGTGTGCTCTCCGCAGTTTGCATCAGCTGATCTGCATAGCCTCACCTCCGTCATTTGCTGGAGCTGTGCTGAAGATCACATGCGGTCTCATACACTTTGCTCTGGTGAATAGTGAGATGGAGTGTGTTGAAAGCATGTCTCGTTTTTCGTTACAGCAGAGCTTCAGCCAAAATAAATCATTTTTATTTTGGCTGTGTATCTGTTATAGTGAAATGAATTTCTTCAACGACAATCTGGAATTGCAAGCATAAACTCTCAAAGTTCTCCAGCTCCTGGAATTGGGCAAGTGCCCCCCATAGGTAATAGGGAAGTGTGTCTCCAGGGAATTTGAATACAGCATACATGTACATGTATAAGACTGTGGGGAAGAGGTTACTGGAAATAGAAATCTTGAGTTCAGTTACTGGCCTTCAGAACAGTCCCCTCTACATTTGTAGTTTGGCCTAGCCTCAGGCTTGCATCATTAATACAAAGGTTAAAGTGAAGAGGTTATTTGGAGTTATTCACTATTTTCACAGTGATATTTGGCCTCATAGCTTGCCCAAGAGCGATCCACACAACAGAAGAACACAAAGCTGTGTTTTTACTGCCCAGTCCTTGCCTACCAGAGGTTATCACGGACATGAACTTTGATAGTTTGAGCACGAGCGAACCCTCAGCGCTCCTGGGAGCACAGCTGGAATTCAGCAGCGTTGGCATAATCACTAGCCGCACGTTGTTTGTCCACAGCGTTTGGCGTGCTTCTCGGCATGTCACGACTCGCCTGGACTCACCTGGGCGGAGGTGAGGCTGCAGCATTCTGCCAGATGGTCGCACACCGCTGCTGATTTCTGCTGAACATAAATCTGTTGTCATCCTTTCATCTGATGGGGCCATGTAATGGGCTCCTGTGTCAGATGCTAAACGACACGCATGCATACATCACGCTATGCTCAGGCTGTTCGCTTGTGTAGAAATCAGTCAATCAGTCAGTCAGTCGCTCACTAGTGCCATTGATCTTTTTTTCAGGCAGTGATCATCACCTTTTAATTAATCAAAAGAAACCCATTGTGTTTTCTGGTTTCACAACTGAATGAAACATTAACATAGATAACCACAGTGTTATTACTAGGTTTTAATTTGGGAAATGACATCCTCCATTCAACTGGAGACGTTTATGAAGGGGAACAGCTTCCTACCTTAACAATTTAGTAAACTCAGTGAAATTTAATTGCTATGATTTTGTAGTGTGAATTTGTTTATCTCTGCATTTCCTCAATGTGCAAATTAAACCAAGAGGTATGATATTCATAATTGCTTGAATTAGTAGTGTAGTTTTTTGAGCAAGAAATGTTGAATGCTGTCTCTTTGAAAAGTGAGGATAAAAAACACCTAAGGGTCAGATTTTCAAATCTTTCAAAGTACATTAAGTTCATCTCGTATAATCTGCCATGTGTATTCAGGGGAAGGCTTTGCTTGGCACAGAAATCCTTAGATGAAGGTAAAGGCACTTAGCTTTGAGGCACTGTTCTCTTTTTAGGACCAGACATTTTCACTGTCAGGTCTGCTGAGCGATAATTAAATGCAAATGTAAAACATTTGCACACAGACAAATCACACACTCTTTTGCGAGCAGGGCCTTCTTAGTTTGTTGTTTTTTAATTTGCATGACCTAATGAGAGTTCACTGTGAATGGGTAATTTGCATGGCTGGAAGTGGTTGGTTTTTCTGAAAGTGAATGTTGAAGGCTAGCAGGGGCACACGGGAACAGGTGGTCATTTTGTGGACAGCCCTTTTGGCTTCGGAGGTGTTCGAGATGTCTTCATGGCATTTTAATTCGGGTATTACAATGCTGAGCCATATCCGTTCGAGGCAGACCTCTCAAGTACTCCTCCTGCCCCTGCTGTCTGATTCTTTGCGAAACCTCACTGCTGTATGCACCACATCTCATCAGCAGCTAGCGCTTTTCTATTCATTTCTTTTAATTCCTACTGTGACACAAGCCACTTTCAAAGAGACTTCTTCAAAGCGAGATTAAAATCAACCACAGCACCCCTGATCAAAGGTTAAATTTCACCTTGTGGATCTAGTAGCCCCCACATCCCGCTCATGCACATCATGTTTGAGGGGTAAATTAAAATGACTGGGCTTGTAGGGTAGTGTGATGTACGTTTTTCCCCTTGCATTGTGCTATCTTTTCCTTCTCTGGATCACTGCAGAAATCAGAGTTGCCGGGAGTTAAAATGCTGTTTACAAGGGTTTATGAATTATTCCCAGCCATGTTCACTTGGGTTTAACGTGGTGAAAAGCATGCTTACTTGTTGAAGACTGTGACTGACTTTCTTCAAACCTGGATGCTGAAAGAAGTGATTTTGAAAAGAAAGCGAGGCAGTGAACAGACTGGTGCAGGTTTTTTTTTTTTTTTTTTTTTTTGGACAAGATCCATCTTGTTCCAGCTCAGAAAGAATTGAATTTTCTCAAATGACCCAAGCAATTCCAATTTGTAAAAGGATTTGGAAGGCCGTAAACGTGCCTTTTGTTTTTACGAACGTGTTTACTGGCCCGTATCCTTTAAAGTACAAGTCAGGCAGTGGAAAAGAGCTGGTTTGCAGTATTATCCATTAACCGAAAAGGGCCTGTACTGTCCTGTAACACTGAGGGATCATGCAGCAGATTTTAAAATTCTGACTCCACTTCTCTATCCTTTATGTTAATTGCAGGTTTGAGTGTGGAGGCATCACATGGTTGGGCTGCTGACGGGCTGAGAACATGGGAGAAAATGCTCTTGGGAAACCTGGAATCTGGACCCCCTTGATGTTGCCACTCCTGTGATGAGCTGCAGATGATGATGGGGCACGTGACGATGATGAAGCAGTGAGGTCTGGCCGGCAGTCTTTTACCCACGATACCCTGCTCCTGCATGTTATGTGACAACATGCTGCGCTTCATCCCTCTCAAATTCGGCCGTCTCTATAGGTGCTTGAAGCTGCTGTTGGTCGTGGGCCTGTTCGTCATCCTGGTGATGAACACGCACAACCTTTTTGCCTCATTTCAGAAGAATGAGCTGACCGACCGGCGCTTCATCAACCTCAACAAGTGCCCGGCCTGCTTCGGCACTAGCTGGTGCCGCAAGTTCATGAACGGACAGGTCTCCTTCGAGACGTGGGGGAGGCTGCGGTTCCTCGATGTCTTCAACGTCAAAAATGTTTATTTTGCACAGTACGGGGAGCCAAGGGAGGGCACCAGGAGGGTGGTGCTCAAGCGGTTGGGGTCCAATCAGGAGCTGGCTGACATTGATCAGAAGATCTGCAAGCGGGCCACGGGCCGCCCTCGCTGCGACCTCATACAGGCCATGTACAAGACTGAGTTCGCTCGCCTGAATGGGGATGTCAGGTTGCTGACCCCCGACGTGGTGGAGGGGTGGTCCGACCTGGTCCAGTGCCCATCTCAGAGACTGCTGGACCGGGTGGTGAGGAGGTATGCCGAGACTAAAGACTCAGGAAGCTTCCTTCTCAAAAACTTGAAGGACACTGAACGGATGCAGCTGCTGATGACCATGGCTTTTAACCCAGAGCCCCTGGTGCTGCAGGTAAGGTTCACATGCCATGCCCCTTTACCGCCCTTTTCCAACAGACACAGAGTGTGTGATCTATGGCTGGTAGTTTTTAAACCTGACCATAACATTTGTGCCTGAAATGCCCTTGGCATACTGCAGTTTGAAAGGAAACTAGCAGGTCGGTGTGCTGTAAATAGACCTAGCAAGGAGTCTGTGAAATATGACATGTGACTGCTCAAACTCTGCCACCCACCCCCCTTCATTTACCAAGATTTTCCTTTTGAGTCAGATTTGCCATTTCCCAGACAAACTGTTCCAAAATCAACTTCCTTCTTTTCCAAAATGTTTCTCGCACATTTTCTTTGAAAAGATTTTAATGCTGCCTTCTTTAAAGAAAGCAATTCATCTGGAATTTCTGTATTTTTAGCCATGTATTTATGGGGCTGTAAATTATTTGCATCCTACATCTGTTAATGAGTGCTGGAAATTCTCTCCAGCCAGATACTTTGCCATAGAATTGGAAGGGTGTTGTGGAAATTGTGGTTAGCATGTACTTTTGCAAAAGGCTCTATCAGTCCCCTGATGAATCCAAAATCACCATAGTATAACACACTAACATACCTTTCCATGCTCAAATTAAAACTTCAGATTTGTTAAATTGATTATAAATATGGCACTAATGTATTAACAGATTATATCCCTTGTGATGCTTTGTGGAAATAATTATTTCCATTAAACACTACTTTCCACCTGCATTTCCTGCATTGATTCAGAGTTGACCAATCAATTCCAATTTCATTTGGAATTGACCTCCACTCTTGAGGGGTCAGGCAAACAAAGGGACAATTGTGTACAGACATCCAATAACTGAACTGACCCCAATTTTTCAATCAAGGCACTGACACTTAAAGCGTTTTGGGAAACAAAGGCAAGATCAGCCCTTTAGAACAACAATCTATAAAATCTGATTAGCCTCGTAGGTTTCCTCCCCCCCCCCCCGCCTGTCAAGTTAATTCCATCAGCGTTGAAATGTCATTATGTCTCAGTCTGGAGCTCTGATAAATTACCTTGTCCACATCACACCTCCTCCCTCAACAATCACCACACTACAACTTTTTGACTGGAAGTGTGTGTTTACTGGATTCATGAATTGTTTATTTGGTCTTGAACTTGTGAACCACAAGCACCGGGAAGTCCTGAGTCTGCTACGTGAGGGAGAACGTGGAGAAAGGGGGAATCGGAGGGAGGGAAGGTAATGGTGCAGTGGCAGAGACACTGGGAATAACACCAGCAGAGTGTCTGAGTGCCTTTAACTGTTCCCTGTGCTTAGGGGGAAAAATTAAATTTTTGACAGGAAACAAGGGGGATTTGCACAAGGCCATTAAGAATTAATCTGGTCTATGGAGAGACGGCACAGGGAGAGAGAGACAGGCAGAGGCACCGTGGTGTTCCGGGAGATGGTGTTTTCAGAAGTCCTTTGTCCTATTGTTTCGCAAGAAAATGATCTATCTTTAGAACTAAAACTGAAATCTACCTCTTATGGAACAGGAGACTGTCAGAACGCGGCATCATACTGCATTGTCTTTTATGCACAGTGTTTTGACTCTTACCGCATAGGAATAATTTACTCACTTCACATTTAGAGAACTTTAGCAATTCAGCCTACTGAGTTTAGCTGAACAAAAGCGTTCATTGCACTGCCTCTGTTTCCAGCCTTAGTGCTACAGTCAGTTTCCATGCATATTGGACTCTTTGTTTGTGACAAACAATAACTTGTGTTGGGCAACAGCAGACTCAGTGTGTTCCCCGTTCAGTTGGTGCACACTATCTCTGCCTCCCAAGTCACAGAGAGATGTCTCCCGAGATAATTTATCTACTGGGAATAAATATTTTGGGACAAAATAAACTGAGGAACAAGGAAATCTTTGTGGACAGCTAGGCTGAAGATGCCAGATTTTTTTTCCTGGCTTGTTGTAACAGATTCCCAGAAACACTAATCATAACAAATGTGGCTTAATATGTGGAACAGTATACTTTCCTTCAGTGTAAGCCATGTTCCTTTATCTTCATTGATTTAAGTGCTGTACAAAGAGTATCTAACAATGAATAGCAAAGTAAGCGCATTATTCAAATTGTGTTCTAATCATTATCCTCAAAGCTTTATCATCTTAAAAGTATTCTATGTTTCTACAGAAACTGCCCAAAACTCAACACCTTGCTTTCAGCCACCGATAAGAAAGAGGTAGCAACTGAAGCTGGTAATAGTCTGTATTCTCAAACTCCTGTGGGTTTTCTTCTTGTGTTAAAAACATTGGCATATTTTGTGTGGCATATTTAATTATTGTAATGAACAACAAAATGTCCAGTTTGTCCAGAAATGTCCCCCCTCCCACCCACAGTTGGATTTTGGCTTTTTGTTCCTGCATCGCCACTGCTTTCTGAACTGTGGTCCCATCTGTTCAGTCAGGCTGAGAATGCAACATGACAGGCCTTCAGGGGTCACATCAGTCAAGGATGCTCTCGTCTCCTCCAGACAAAATCTGCATATGAAGGCGCCCTCCTTTCACCCTACACCCAGCCTGCTATCACCAACCAATAATAGAAAACCTGGCTCACACAGGATCGAACTCTGTCCTTTATTCATTTTTTTCCTCTCACAAACACAGGACACGTTCAAGAAGATGCCTTCACCAACAATTTGACACCAGTTTTAACCCCATCGATTTAACGCGAAGTAGTTATGTTAATGGTACAGTAAGTAGGCTATTTAAGTCTAGTTTTTTCTTGTGGTTTTTTTAATGATGCATACAAAGCTTTATGTTTTTAAACCACATGATCTCTATAACTTTAATTTTATGTGTGACTGTATTCACTGCATTCAAATTATTCCAAACCTACGTCTGAAGGCATGGAGGTGGAATATGAAAGCTATAGTCTATGGGGCATATATTTGTGTGGTCGTACAAAGCCGCATCGTCCTTCGTGTTTGTCACATACCCTGAGACACGCCTCTGGAGGCTCATGGCAGTCCACATAGCACTCGTCAGCCTTTTTAATGATTTTCCTTTCAGAGCGAGGATAAAGGCACATTGTACATGTGAAATTGCTTGTGTGCAGCACTTTGCCATGCTCAAGCACTTCAAACCCTTTCATTATTCTGGAGAGGCCTTTGTTTACAGACAGAATCCTGTTAGCATAAGACAGGGGGTTATCTGCTTGCTGCTCCTCGACTTTGGCCGCTCTCCCCGGTATTTTTTTTTTTTTTTTTTTTTTGGGGGGTAGAGGGGTCGGGGCAGAGGTGGGGGACTCAGGCAGAAGGGCTGTTGGCAGTGGCAGTGGCAGTGAGTTCTCTGAATGGGCCGAGCCGATGGCGAACCCCTAATCCACTCTGCATACACACGCCAGCTGTGTTTGGTTAGGTAAATGCCAGTGGCAGCTCTTGCTCTCTGTCTTCCTGTGCTTTACCCCCACCCCCCAGGTGCCTGGTTTCTGCCACACAGTGGTCAAGCACTGCCAGCATCAACACCGTCGCTCCGCAGGACACTGTCCTCCTGCCTCGGAAACTGGCAGGCTTGCGTTGGCACATGTGTGTTAGAAAGTCTAGTCCCTCCAGACAAACGTTTTCTTTGTCCTTGGCTCTGTAATGAAAGGGTCTGTGGGCTCAAATTGAAGGTTTGTCAGAATACAGATAGAGGGGTTTAAAGGTCTAGTGCAGGAGAAGATGAAAGAATATCATAATATGAAATGTGCAGTACTCATCTTGACTGGATTCACCGTACACAGAGCTGGCTGTTCATTACTTTGTGTTTTTCCTTCCCCCCCACGGAATGATTATTAATTTGATTGGCAGATTCATGTAATTATATTCATACAGTAAAATTTTAAGAGATCAGTTTAGCATATTACCTTGCTCAAGGGTGCAGCAGTTGTGGCTGGGAATGATTTGCGGTTCAGTACCATTGTACAGCTACTGCTCCTCGCTGGTTTTCTCATTTCAAAATGTTAACACTCGACAATGTTAGCTTGCCTCTAACAACTGTGTTCAAGGCCAGGAGACAGAAACTTCCAGCGACGGTAGTTACGGAAACATCGGCTTCATTGTTCATCACAACATGCCCGAGCCACACTTTGTTTTGGAAGGCCTCTCCCGGGATGGTCTTCCGGCAGCCTCATTCAGCCCCTCTCCCGTCTGCTCATATCTCCCCCTCTCACACGCGACCCAGCCCTGTTTTCTCCTCAAGCACCTTTATACAATCGCTCCCAGCCACATTAATGCAGGTTTTCATTATCCTCCCTCTCCTGCCGTGGAGCACTGCAGCTCTGGTCACATGACCGGCTCGGAGCAGCCTGTTAGGGGGTGTCTGCCAGGAAGAGAAGGAAGAGAAGGAAGAGGGGGTCCCCTGTGGGGCCGAGCGTTCACTCCAGGCTGACTGTGGTTAAACTTTAATGGGTAGGAAAACGCCAGACGCAGCCCGCAAATCAGATGGACGCGGAAGGTCAGTGGAGAGGTTTGGAATAAAAGGACGGCTGCCTAATGTGGAGCAGCCATTGGACTGGATTCCCAGCTGGCCAGTACTAGACCAAATTCAGAATCCCCAAGACTTTTTTTAAAATGTATTTTTAGACTCGTTAATTAGCTTATTGGGCCGTGTGATGTGTATTTCACAGAACTCGCTTCATTACTGCGCAGTTCTGCTCAAATAAAATCAGCTGCCGGCCTGGCGTCTCCGTGTCTTTCCACACATCGGTGCTGGATTTAATATGTCTGCTGCACGGGCTCTGAACTTGTGTACGGACCTGTTTGTTGTCAGGGGAGACGAGAGGCTTGGGCTGGGAATTCTTCGATTTTCATAATTTCCTGATCGTTTCCAATGGGGAAACAATAGATTTTAGTGGGTGTGTTCCTAATAGCTGATTGGTAACAACTGGGGTAGTTTGATGTCACCAGAAGGGCTAATATATCCGTCACAGTACAGACCCTCCATCCCCACCCACACCCCCACCCCCACCTATACCTACAGAGGCATGTTCTACCTTAGGAGACACTGTCTCTGTCACCACAGATTGCCTAAGGGCTTTGCAATTCACCCTCCTGGCACTGTCGTGCTCCTATTGGGCTTTCGTCAGTGTGGCCCTCTTAGGGTCATTTGGTAGAAGGCCGCCCTGAGTGGCAGATGATGGGGGCACTGCTGGTCAGCAGACACAGGGGGGGCCGCAGCTGTGAGTTTGTCTGCTTTTCACTTCACTTACCTCGCCCTCTCTGGAGGCCCTCTGTCTGATTCTATGGTTTGTTTGCCATGTCTCGGACAAGCCACGCCTCGGTTGTTTCACTCCGTGCCCCCAATAGGAAACGACTGGTCTGAAGATGACCTCAATCCATTTTTCTATAAAAATAACATTCTGATATTTCCTTCAGATGCTGTGGTCTGTCCTTTTCAACTTTTTGGGGGGAGGAAAGGGAACATAGTTAAAATTGCACTCAGACCCACAGTGATTAAAGAGCAGTGTATAGTTTGGCAAACTTTTAAAACAGGCTGTGGATGTAGCCCCTCTGCCTGTATGTGCTTTCCTTAAATTCAACACACTGACACAGCAAAATGTTAAAGGACATTCTGAAATGGAAAAGCAAGTCGTGCTTGTGGTGGTGGATAGAATTTTCCAGATATTACAGTATGAGTCCCTAGAAATGTTTTGTTTGGAAATGTGGTCATCAGCATTTCTGAGTGCCATAACCTATGTTGTCAAGGAGAGGTGAAATTACACACTCTTGAGACAGCTCCCTCAATACATATTCTCTGAAGATTAGTGGAACTGCAAAAATGTTGGGGGGGGTGGAGTCTGAAAAAGGAAAACCAAAAAAAGCTCTGTTCAAGGCAGGTTGAGGAAACCTGCGTTTCTCCTATGCTGTGTTCACTTAAGCGTCTAACATTTGGATGGAATGGTTATTACATTCCCATCTTTGGATACCTGTAGTTTTTATTGGTGAACATCCAACCACAGTTTAAATCTGATGGAAATACAGAAGACAAATCTGCTTCAGAAGCTGTTTTTTCCATCCAGGCTATCCAATCTGAGCTCCATGCAATGGGCAGGAACCGTTCCCCTTAATAGTTAATGTTTGCATATGAAAAGCCACACTGTCTTGCATTCTGTATTTAAAGTCAGCATAATAATTCTCACCTTACTTTGTTTCTGTGCTGTAACAAACTTGTCTTTGAATATGATTTGTGATTTTTGGTTCAGTTGACACACTCTGCTCTATCAGTTGATTGGATGGAATTGGAATGGTGCTCACAGCTAATGACGAGTCAGTAGGAACATGGTTTTGGATCATTACCCAGTACTATGAGTGGCCAAGCTGTGCTGGTGTATTGAGTGAGCTTTGCCAGAGTCCTCTTCTGTATGGGTAATTGAGCTGTACTGTCTTTGCTCTGCGTGACCTGTTTCATTAATCTTTTTTTTTTTTTTTTTGGATACTCATACCTAAGATGGGACTTGAGGTTAACTTCTACTGCTTTATACCTATAATGCACATTATACAATATGTAATATGCAACATTTAATATACAGATTTGGATTAGTTTGGCAGACACATTGATAGCTATACAAATGGCAAACAAGCACTGCCCTTCATGCAAAGCTGCAGCGTGTTGCTGCAAAGAGCAGCTCATTTTCTTCATCAGTCATTTTGTTGCAAAAGTTAAAACCAGAAAATATGGCTCGTTATATAGTATGTGTTTTATGTGTGTTTTAGTCACATAGCTTTGTCAACATTTCAGTTTTTCTGAAACCATGAGAATTGTTTCAAAATGCCAACAAATGTTCTGTAGCCTGCTTGAGCACACCTCTGTTTGTATATGTAGCTGATGCTCTGTCAGCTAATTTCACATAATTGGATAAACATATAGAATGATTGAGAACAGGGAATCAACCCCTTAACCCTGAGGAGCTCACAGTTCATTCAAACATTTTCCTTTTTCAGTTCCTGGCCTATCACATAGTGTTGATATCACATAGTATTATCAATACAAATCTGAAGTTGTGATGTAACCTTTCTATATTTAGTGAATAGTTCTTCATCTTGGGCAGGGAGATTGAGGTGAAGACCACTGATTCCATTTAGTCTAATGTTACTGTTAACATTGCCTTCTCGGTCCTGTCCTTTGCTGCAGGTCCCAGCTAGCTAGACAACATGTTGGCAACCACATCAAACCTCACACCCAGGGTCCTTCTTGCATTTTGGCATGTCATCCCCAAACACCGTGGAGGACGGCTCTTACTATCCAGCATTGAAACAAAGCCCTTGTCAACAGGAAATGATGTTGTGTAATCAATATGGAACACACTCAGTGTCTCCGTGAGCCCAGAGGACGTGAATGTGGCCAGGCAACCAGTTGTTATATCTGATTGAGGAGGGGCTAGTTGTTCTGTGGCATTTTTTAGACTGTATGTTTTAAAAATTTTCACATTAAACATTTAACAGCAACATCCAATGAATTTTTAATCCCCCTCTCCGCAATTGAAAAGAGGTATTAGTTATCAACAGCTGTGAAGTGAAACTGAATTAAGACTTGTTGACATCTTGCACATTCAAAGCTCTTTTTTTTTTTTACCACCAAAGTTCTCCCATTCCCACTTAAAGCAGACAAACAGAACTGAAGTGTAAGTGCTAACATATACATGTTTGGGATGAACAGGACCTTAAGGTTTTGTTGTCCCAAAACATGTCTTAAAGGAACACAATGATGTGCAAGTAGTATAATGGAAGCAGTACAGATATTCTCAGCCAGGTTTCTGTTAATTTATGTTATTGAATGTGTGTGTTGGTATTTGTTGTGTGTTGTTCTCCTTCTTTCATCTTTAATTGCTTTGGCTTCGCGCAGCTCGTTATTAAGGCGAGGAGTAGCATTAAAGAAGAGCGAGTAGCAGAGACCTTCTGAGAGGCGTGTGAATTAGTGGAGCACAGCTGGCCAGCAGGCAGACAGCAGGCAAACAGGCAGGCTCACTCATGTAGGGCACAGGGAGATTGGCACATGGAGCTGTGGGGTCTGAAGCCTTTGCATTCCAGCGTTGTTTTCTCATCCTAAGATGATGCCTGTTTGGGGAAAACGCATGCATGCTTTAGCGCCTGCGAGATCCTCTTCGTACTAAATCTTTCAAAACAAGCTGTGCAGTCATAGTCTACTGAAACCGCATTTAGAGTGGTATTATGTTCTTGGGGCTGATAATGTTTTTGTAACGGTCCAGTGGTGTTGCTTGCTGACAGACATCACCCTGTGATGGACATAATCTGGCCTTGATTCTGCCCATTACCCACCTACAAGTCTAAATGGGTCTTCACTATCGTAATGTAAACATTTACAGTACAGTGCACAGCTTTGCGGCAATTTTAAGCCATACACAATGGCCCACTGTCATTCCTAATAATGTGGGAAATGTATACTTTAACTGGGCCTAGAGAAAAGTGTCCCGCTGATAACTACTGCTGATGAGGGTCCCTCGTAATGTCCTTTTTACAGAGCTTTCCGTCTGACGAGGGCTGGCCGTTCGCAAAGTACCTAGGAGCGTGTGGGCGCGTGGTGGCGGTGAACTATGTGGGGGAGGAGCTGTGGAGCTTCTACAACGCCCCCTGGGCCAAGCGGTTGGACCTTGCCAAGCAACTGATGGACATCGCCGAGCAGCTCACCAACAACGACTTCGACTTCGCCCTTTATCTCCTGGACGTCAGCTTCGACAACTTCGCTGTCGGGCCTCGGGATGGGAAGGTCATCGTCGTGGACGCAGAGAACGTTCTTGTGGCCGATAAAAGATTAATAAAACAAAGTAAGTAATCTTCTTGTGAGAAAGTCATTTATTTATTTATTTATTTCGGCATGGTTATGTCTGTACTTTTTTATTCATTTTTTGTGCCAGACATCAGAAGACGAGCAGTAAAAATACATCCTGCTACGTCTTACACAGTCTTATCATTTTGCCATATTCTTGGCACACTAAAGATGTTTCTGCTTCAGGATTACGCTTGTGTTGCTACTTGTACTTTTCAGACTTACCTTTGATACAGGAACAGTCATTCAAATAGATGTATTCTGAATAATAATAAAGATAGATTGGCTCTTAAGGATATCTTTAACTCCAAGAATGACATTCTGTCAGAGTGACTCAGTTGGTAATACCTGACAGCTACATGCAGTCAG
This sequence comes from Albula goreensis, assembly GCA_022829145.1. Lineage (NCBI taxonomy): Eukaryota > Metazoa > Chordata > Actinopteri > Albuliformes > Albulidae > Albula > Albula goreensis. The sequence continues at coordinate 9,451,569 of CM040753.1, read as the reverse complement.
CAATGTGAAGATCCTCTGATAACATAATCTGTATCCAGATTACAGTGTGTCTCTAACTAAAGTCTCCTTTCATGGACGATCATCAGAGATCCCATGACATGAGTGTTACTGGTAAGGAAAGCTTCATTAGGGTGTTTTTAGGGGTGACACCAGTTGTCAAAACCATAGTGCTGCAACTGGAAAGTGTTAGGGGGGGAAACAAGCAGGCATTTAAAATCTATCTGAAAAAGGCAGCTGAGAGCAGTGCTACTGGTGATGGCAGTGTCAGTGTTACTGAGCTTTGCAAAAGATAAAAGAGCAAGCAAATTGGCCAAAGTACAAGGTCTGTGTCTGTAGACTGCAGATGGACTCCATGTGTATGTCTGGCTTTGTGTGTTTGTGCTTTTGTGTGTGTGTCTGTATTTGTGTGTGTGTGTGTGTGACTGTGTGTGTGTGAGTGTGTCTGTGTATGACTCTGTGTGACTCTGTGTGTGTGTCTGTGTGTGTATGTATGTGTATGTGTCTGTGTGTGCACGCGCGTGTGTGTGTGTTTGTGTGTGCGTGCGGGTGTGTGCGTGCGCGCGTGTGTGTGTGCACGTGCAGAAGCCACTCCAGAGTGACATGTAGGTCTCATCCTGTCCCCCTTGACTGCTCCTGTGCCAAGAGGGAGCTTCATTGAGCACCATTGTTATTTTAGCCGGCACGGAGCAGAAAGGAGTCTTAGCAAAGTCAAACGGTAGCATTTACTTTGAAGAAGTATGCACAAGGTTTCCATAACACCCACAAAAGCCCTGCACGACACCTGACACAAACACTGACAGCGTTTTTTTTCCATTTGATGTCAGGTGTCATGTAGGTTTCAGTAATGTCATGTCACTCCCCACTATCAAAGTTACATTAGCATTCATCCCAAGCACTACTTTCATAACGGTACAGTATTGCAATGACATTTCCCTCGTCAATCTTATGTTATGCATACCCTTTCAGAGAAATGTTCTCAGTTGCCTGGTTGATGATAATATAAGGAAATGATAAAGGCTCTTTTCCTGTCAGCAGTGTTGTCATAGCTATATGCACAAACATAACCACTCACACACAGATTGTACATAAGTACAAATCATGGTGTATGATGGTCTTCAATGACAACATGATGGTGGGGAAATGCAGTCAGTCGTACCCATAAAACCTATTTTTCCTTTTTTTATGAGTATAGACCAAATATATTGCTTGATGCCCTTTATGACCTTGTGCAGATTATTTTATTATTTTTGATATAAAATGGAGTTGGTGTGTATGGAAAGCATGCTGTATGGATGTAGGGAAAATGAGCTAGAGGTGATGTATGAATGGCCTTGAGGAACGTAATGGATATAGATGGAAGAGGGTGAACAGACCCATGTGTTTTTTTGAAAGCTCTAAATAACAATTATACCAGTGGAGTGCTCTCTTGAAACAAATATTTTATCAATATGACCCTAGTGCAGTTTGACACCAAATCAGTACACTGTGAGAAATGTTATGCTGATCGCTCATTTTTCACCCAAAGCCCAGCTACAGATAAGCTGCTCAAAGAAGGCGTGGGAAAGAGGAAAATAAATTGGCCTGTTTAACGGTTCAGATTAATGGTTGCTTTGATTTTGATACGGTAGTGAGCTTGAAGCAAGAAGTTTCATATTTTTTGTGTGTTAATTAGATAATGTGCATAGCAAATGAAGATTCTCAGAGTGTTTAGAGTTAAAGTAAAATGAATAGCATGTAAAATTACAGCAGTTTTGAAACAAAGCAATATGCCTTATTTACTAGTTAGGAAGGGGGTGTGTTCATTTTTTTTCCCCCCTGGTACTTCACACAGGTATTGATTTTTTAGTTATGAACACTTATGCAGCTGAGCAAAATGTTATTTTACTGGTAGTATAACTTGCTATCACATGTTGTTTCATAAAACGTTTCATACTGCTTATGAAGAAAAAAGGGTATCCCCATTATCAGAGATACAGTCTCCTGTTGGATACTCTCTGCTGAGCTCACTGACAGTATGAGTATAATGTGAGTCTAACATTGAATAGGCTTTAACTCACTCTGGTATTAAAGGCATTTCTTTGGTTATGTGAGTTGCCATTTGTTTAATGAGGAACAGATTCAACTGCTAATTCAGACTACAAGGCGTGCTTTGATTTCTCTTGAACTTCTGTAAATGCGCATTGTGAGCCAGCCACCCTGGCTCAGTGTCGGTACATTGTGCTTGTTTTAAACTGGGTCACAGGAAAAAGTGCGTTAGCTGCAGCTCCTACACCAACAACTTTAGACTGCATGAGTGAATGGGTTTTTACCCAGGATGTGTGCACATGGTGTGACATTGCTATTTATTGTAGTGAGGAGCAAATTTCTTTTCATAACTGTCCCACAATTTGTATTTCTACCTCTAAGTTATGAACTGGAAATGAGATTGAACCACTGAAGTATCATTTTAAGTAGTACGGACTGAGGTACACCAAAATATCCATGCTATCCAGTTACTGGGCATTATGTATTTCAGGGACATTGATAAAGTGTTTAATATCAACCAGCCCCATAGTCCTGAGAATGTGTGTGCTAATGGTCTTTCTACTAAGAAGACTAGGTCTACAGTGATGTGTCTGTATGTATATGGGTGATGAAAACTGTGGCAAAACAATTCATTCATGTAGTGATGCAGTTCATTAGACACTTTCAGTGGAGTTTTAAACCATAGAAGAGATGTGGTTTCTTACTGTACATGAGTTTATATAAAAAAAAAAAAAAAAAAAAAAAGTCCACACCCTACATCACTTGTTGGTTGGATGCTTACCTGACCCAATACAAAACAAAAAAATACCTGCATATAATTGCTACGTGTTAGCATACTAACCTATCACATATGGCATGTGAATAATATTTTTTCATATAAATTCAGTCATTTGCACTCTTCACCTGATGGCTTTGGAGACATTAATACTTCACAAACTGCTGGTGGATTTCAAAGGACTCCAGTTCCGTGACTTCTCAGATGTGCCACCCTTCCCTAGTACAAGCGAAGGAAGAAAATTCTGCGGAGATGCTGTAAGATCTGAGCGCTAACTGGTAGCTGTGGAGTTTTAGTGCATGATAAAATGATAAGAGGAAATGCCTTCTTGTTGACCTTGCTGCCTAACAGAATGCTTCATGATATTCAAGTTTTGCATCTGAGAATGGAAATATCTTTATCACTGTTGGGTATATCCACATATATTTAGACTGTAACATTTTATAGAAACTGCAAAGTGTTTCTCTCGCGCTGCCCTTGTGAATGACTGGAAGATTAGCGTAACCCTGTGTGGTTTCCTTGCCATTTGCTCAAATTGGTAGATTTATAATGGATATGGGAAGGCAGCCCTGTGAATGCACGGCTACTGTTGCAAAATGTCATTCCCTTTGATGTACGGAGTTTGCTGCAGTCGAACATTAATTGCGTTCACCTCACCCAATTTTTTCCCAAACGCATGGAGATCCGTCTTCATCAGGGGTATTGATTGAGTCAGACGGAGCTGCTGAGGTGGACTGCCAGCGGAGGACTGCTAAAATTTTGATTGAACTGTTTGGATGCAGGGGGAGGAGAGTGTTAAATTGCCAAAGCAGTGATTGTGTTTTCTCTGTGTGATATTCCTATTGATCCCCCTGTACAGGCAACTCCAAAGGGTTTCTCGTAATTGAAATTATTTCTTCTTCCCCGATGTGCAAGTCCCTAAAAGCTAGATCACATGCTGCTGTTCTGTGAGTGTCTAGGAAATCAATAGGTGGGGGGTGAGAAGGACAAATTGTCCATTTTATCCAATGATTGATTTAAAGAGGAGACATTATCATTAATGTCGGTTTTCAGTCAGAGCTGGGCTAACTGCCCATGCAAAGCCTACACGGTTTATTTCAGACATTGCTTTTGAAATCTCACTCTGTGCGTGCGTGCGTGCGTGCGTGCGTGCGCACTTTCAGATATGTTTTATTTTTATAAACTTGTGCTTGGTAACAGAAAATTGAGAAATGCTGAAATTATGCTACTTTCTTTATAGTACTGTATTCAAGATATGTTTTATTTTTCCATATAAACTTGTGCTTAAACTAATAAAAATTAGACATCTCATTCAGACTAACAGAAAATCATTTAAAGAAGAAATGCTGAAATTATGCTTATCTTTCATTTATAAATGTACTGTATTCAAGATGACTCCCTGCCTCTCTGATGGAGAAGTGGGCTCATTCAGCAAACGTAGTATCTGCTGTGCTTCCTGTGGCAAGCATGGTGTTTGTGTACGGTGATTTGGTCAGGTGATAAAAAAAAATTATATCTTTGATAAGCTGTAAAGAGAACATTTTTATTAAATTTTATTTTATTTGATTCATTTTTGGGAACTGTAGCAGATTGAATTTCAGGACTGGACTTGAAGGATTGACTTAATTTGTTGTTGTAGAGATTACTTTCACACCAAGCTTCTATTAATAATACATCACATTTGATTCGGTTCCCGAGTGGTTTGGTCCATAAAGGCTCTCAATAGCATTGACATTACAGGTTCAAGCATGGGTTATCTCATAACCCAGCAATTACTCGTAGCCTGCAGTAGTGGGAGACAATTGGCTTTGCCCCATGAGAGCGAGAGTGGGCTGAAGTTGTCCAGAGTGAATGGAATTCACACTGCACTAGTGCTAGGTCTGTCAGTACTGGCACAAAGTTGAGTTTGACTTCCTAGAGGTTCAAAATTAGTTTGAACAAATGAATCGTGATTACTTAATCTACATATGCCTCAGTACTGATATCTAGTATAATGCCTGTCATGCCATGTCCCTAGATAGTAAAGCGCCCTAAGTCCGTAATTTGGGACAACTGGAACACAACTGGAAAAACACGGGACATTGTATTCCCTGCTTCTCATAAACAATGAGGTTGCAGAAGTGTTAATACAATTAAATGGAAATGGTGAATCAGTGACTTTAGACTTTGTTCTGTACAGTTTGCATCACAAGTTGTTGGGATGTTACATGCTTCAGGAGTGGTTGACTTTTTTTTTTTCTTTTTCTAAATGTAGCCAAGTAACCAGCATTGGTACTTCTTTTGTGCATCAGAGACAATGTTATCCACACAGGAAAACACAGTTATGAAGTGTTAAATGTTGGGTTTTTGAAACACTTCTCAAAAACACACAGGCTTCAAGTTGTTTATTAACAAAAGTGATGACTTGTCTGAATGGTGCTCGTGGTCTGGTAGCACTGTGCGGCTTCAGTATGGAACAAGCTCATTGGCGAGTATCAGAGGACATGGACAATACCTGCAGTATTTGGTGAAGGTACAGGTGAGCCAGGTCAGCAGTGCAGGTAGTTTGATATTGGGGTGGTGAAAATTCACTGGGGGGGTGGGGTTGGGTTTGAGTACATTTAATATAATGCAAATGGTCTATCTCTCTTTCTTCCCACAGATAAACCTGAGAACTATGACGTCTGGTACGAGAGCAAGTTTGAGGACTGTGACAGGGAGGCGTGCCTGTCCTTTTCCAAGGATATCCTCTGCTCACGCGTCACCGTCGACCACAACTACTACGCCATCTGCCAAAACCTGCTGTCCAGGTATGCCACGTGGCGAGGCACCACAGGGGGGCTGCTCCACGACCCACCCGCTGACATAGCCAAAGATGGACATCTAGAAGCCTTGCTGGACGAGTGCGCCAACCCCAAAAAACGCTACGGCCGGTTCCAAGCAGCTAAAGAACTGCGCGAGTACCTTACGCAGCTAGGAAACGGCGCGAGGTAGTGAACGGAGCTCATGTACATTCCTTTGGTGGCGGTTTCTCTTTCCCTCCTATTTTTCAGCACAGTAGCAGCAACTGTTTTTTTTCACATTGGAAAATAATTAAGGTGGAACTGAAATCCCGAAGAAGAGGTCATGCGTCATGTTTACATCATGTTTCTATGTCTCTGTTTCTAACTGTTTTTTTTTTTTTGTCATTTTTGTTGTATTTATTTAGGTGTTTTTTTTTTTTGCAATGTGAATCACTCCGTTGGTTTTGTGTTATCAGGGCAGGGCAGTTATGAGCTGGTTGTGTTTGCACTTACCCCAGTGCTCCGCTATAGGCCGGAAGCAGGGTGGAGTTGAGATCAGGGCATGTGTGTGGCCGGAACTTTGGGCTGCTCTAATGAGACGCGTCCATGTGCTAGAGGGCATACAAGCATCATCATTACAGGGGCTGATTGTTAATAATGTCCCTCTTATAGGAGTTCAATCGCCTGAGATCCCTTTCCTCTGAAGGGGATTTTTATCAGGGCTCTTATTATGTTTTTCCTTAATTAATTTTTAATGATCACTCAAAATGTACAGAGCTAATTTTTTTGTTTGGAACTCACTGATAAGCTCACATTGTTGAGTCTCAGAGCTGCGCTGGCTTTGCGAGGTATAGGCTGAGCTTTAAGTCTCACAGGCTGGTAGAGGCTAGAGGCCCTGTGATATGGGTGATTTCTGGATGGAATACTTTGTATGGCAGTAATCAATAGCCCTCTCTTTTTCACAGACCAGACAGGCAGTATGACCTCACTGCTAAAGGGCTAGTAACATGTGATTTCACTTCCACAGGCATTGTGTGAGGACTTGTGACTACACCTCCACAGTTCCTCTAACCCCTCATTTTCACTATTATTTTGCTTAATGCTGATGTTGATGTTTTTCTTTTGTGGTCATGAAAAATTAGTTTTGCTGAATGTTTGATGTTACTTCAGATTAGACAACATGATTTTTTCCCATAAACTACAATTTGATCTGATAAAGTATAGACATTAGTAAGGGGAACTATCAAACTGATGTTTCCAAATTTAGCAGAAACTGTGGCTGTGTGGAGTTGTCACTTTACATAGGGATGTTGTACTTGCATAGACACATTCTGAAAGGCATATGCAAAGAATACCATCCAGATTTCTCATACTTAGTTCCACATGTAGATGAAACAATCAGCTGGTTATTGGCTATCAGTCAGAATTAAATGTGAAATTGTCCTCAGGGGCATCCCAGTTTAAAATCCAGATGGTGACAGAAAGAGCAGAAGGTTGAACAGTTATTATTAGAAATGAGTGCATTTTGGTTGCCAACAGTATGACATTCCTCTTTTATCTGTTATTCCCTGCAAAATATTCTCCAGGCATTCCATGTACAGGTATCCATAACATCCTAACCTTGAACTAGCCTGGTACGCTATCATGATCATTTGCATCAGGTGAGATTTGGTTTGCAGTTGTGGATAAACTGACCATTAGTTAGGCAGGGTTGTTTTTTTTTTTTTTTTTCCTGGTACTGCACAATACTGATGGAGCTAAATGGGTAGACCTTTCCAACAGTTCTGCCCTTCACCCTGGTGTCAGGTAGCCTGGACCAGCCCAGCTTCATTACTTGGCTAATGCAGCACAATTCCACACTAGCTGCATCCCATTAAGCCCAATACAAATTGTGCACAAACACCCAGAACTATAGAAGTTTGCTTTCAGTTGTTCAGAAAATGTCTAATGACCCTTCCAGTGCCCTGACATTTGGAAATATGTTAATGTAGAGGAGGTAGTGACTATCAGGAAGTGTGTGTGAGTAATGTTACGTAGATGGGGAAGCTATGGGATGGAAAGAGCCCATGTTTTGACATTGTTGTGCATATACCAAAGACTCTGGCTATATGTAACACTTTACTCCAGTTTGCAAAAGCGAGTCCCTTTTTGTTGTCTGTTAAAATCAATTATGACTGACCAGGGAGCGTCTGTTTAGCCCTGATAAATGTGACCCTGAAGGTGATGTGTATATCAGGTGAGCCCAGGGGGACGGCGATATGTGGAATTGAAACGGGGCTTTCCTGCCGCAGCAGGACTGCTCCGCTCTTAATTGGCTTTGATAAATGACTCCTGTTGCCTGCCTCTAGCTCAATCCTGTGACAACACAGGATGACCATTCAAAAAAAAAAGGGAAGGTATGACACAAACCCACCCCCTAAAAATGTCATTCATTTTCCACCATTAACAATCTCAAATAAAGAAAGAAAAACCTGCACTGACTTCCGGTGTGTGGCTTTTCTTTCTGACACTATTGCACATTTTGTTTGACGATGATGTTTTACATGGGGGACCAATGCGTGAAGGAGAATCATAGTAGGCATATGATAATGAAGTGGTGAGGTTAAAAGCGATCTCCCATCTCTCCTTTTACTGTAAAACCGTTGTGCATGACATGCGCTAGGATCATACAACTTAATGAAGTGCACTACATGGTCTGCAATCATCCCAATGACCATTGTAAGTTAACAGCACATCCACCCCCCACCTACTCCCATGCATAACATGCATTCATGTTATCTCGAAGTAGAGACTGCTTTCTGTCTCTAACACTTTGCAGGTCCAGTGAAATCAACCCTGCAGATATTTTGGGGAAAAGCAATAAACCAGAGTTTGACCATGTTTGATCCTAAACTTTATTTTACTGTTTTCAGACGAACGCATTCCACTGCTCTTTGATCCTGGTCGCCAACCTTACAGCCCAGTAGTCTTAAGTCTGGGGCCGGGGGGTTTGTATGTGCATACATAACTGTCTGCTTTTGTACTGTAATTTTTAATTTGAGTATCATATCAGCAATGTCTGATTTTACTGTGCCTTTCATTCAAAAGTTGTATTTACAACTTTTAGTGGGTTTAAATATTGAAATATATAAATATATAAATATATCTATATATATATATACCAACATGCTTTGTGTGGACTTTTATTGGTGCCATTTTCCTTCTGTTCTGTGTCACGCGTATTAGCCCTCCCTGTGTGACTGCGCCTCAGTCACATGCCTTTCCTCAGTATGCTACAGAGAAGGTCTGAATGAATACATCACTGCATGAAATGGGACTGGCCCTTGAAAGACATCCACAGTATGTATTGCCTGAATTTCAGAGGCATATTTTGCACAATTCTGCTTTCCTGCTGCAATCAGAGGATTTCCAGGCGGAGTAATGGTTCCCTCCGTCTTTTCTTTGGATGAGTTGCACTGCATTGTGGAAGGGTGACTGCAGCAGAAAATTATGCACTCTCCCTTTCATGTTAGAGGACCTCAAGAATTTCAGGGAAAATAAGTATCATTTTGTCTGAGAAGTACAGTAAATGAAAGCAGAACAGAAACATTGGAGCTTGAGGCCATATTAGGGAATGTGGCAGATACTCTGTTACAGAGCCAGCGTACACTTGCTGTTTTAGCAACTGGCAAACACGCTGCCTGAAATCCTAAGGAGGAGCGGCGGTCTAGTCTAACTGTACTTTGGCCACTCCTAAAGCTTCCGTGGTATCCTCACGAATGTGGAGCTGAATTCTTTGTTTTTGTTTGCCACGCGTGCTGCTCTGTGTTAAACATTTGCGACGCTTTGGCGTTAAGCTCTGAACTTCACACTGTTGCAGTTAGAGGGGTTGATTAATCGGCTCAGTCTGGGCAGACTGGTGCCGGTGCCAGAAAACGAGTGCTCACTCTGCTGGCCCCCCACCTCTTCTCAGCGCTTGAATAAACATTAGGCTGGTCCAACCAAAACCTCAAGTACATTTATTGATGGCACATTACAGAAAGAGACAGACTGGGGAAAGTGCAGTACCCCTATCCCCCCTCCACCCGCCCAACCTCTAAAACATCCAACCTCCTAGATTAGCTATGTGTTATGATTGAGGGAAGATATCCATAGTTATGAAGATGTGTTTGACTGCGGATTCCCTCTTTTCCTGCTCTGTCATTTGATTCTATTGTTGCTGCAGCTCCAGAGCATTTCACACTCACAGCCTCTGAAACAGCCTCACACTTATCAACAGCAAAGGTTTTTTTTCTTTTCTTTTTTCTTTGTGAAAATATGTTTATGCAAGGTGTGTACTCTACTCCGATGCCACATTATCTAAATCTGAACACGACTTTAGCCTCACCTGTCGGATCACAGGATCCATGCCTGCAGCAGATATCTTATTTAGTCCATAAACGCCCTACCTCCCTGTCTTCGATTACAGGAGAGCGCGGGGGAAGAAAAATGAGCAGTGACAAAGGAAAGTTTCCCCGGTGCTGTTGCTCTGCTAACTTGATGTAAAGTCTATTTCATGCTCTGTCAGGCCCGGCAAAAGAAAGCCATTTTTAGAAATGGAATAACCTATATTTTCCCCGGGAAATGAATCTGGCCACTGTTGCATTTGGTTTATAAATAAAGATGTGCAGATCTATCCTCATGTGTGAAAGGTATGCTGTGGGTGTCCACACCCCCTAAATTTCTATTGGTTATTGTGCCATGGTGAGCGTGGGAGAAGGAAGAATGAGTGGTGATGGAACATTCATTGATGAAGAAGTTACAGAGATAGCGATGGTGTGGTCTGTGCTAAATAGATATTTGGCACACTTCAACCTTTTAGATGCCACAGAAATCCCTGAAGATCCTTGACACCTATATTTTCCATTTGTCAAAACAAAGTTCTTTCATATGATTGTGAATTTTAGTAACAATTCTTAGAGAATTTCTCAGAGATCTGCAGCATTTTTCAAATTTTTGTAGAATTTAAAAGAGTGTTTCAACTTTGTATTTGATCCAGGTTTGTAATGGTGATATGTTTCCAGACAGCACTGTAAGAAGCTGGGAAATGGTTGTAGAGGCCAAGGTCAGATTGAGTATACAGCTGGCTATTTCTAAAAACGAATGGAAAAGAGTTTTCTGGGTCCACCAATTTGTTGCAGGTTCCTGCTGGAGAATACAGATAATCTGACCTTGTGCCACTGGTCTGATTCGTGGTCTGTGTAGTCACTCCCATTGCGCTAACCCCAGCTCCCTGACTTCCACCCCCGTCTGTCTAGCCTCCCCCCTCTCTGAGGTTAGACTGGGTGTCTGAAATGCTTGCGCAGCAGGGGGCCTAGCATCTTCAATCCCATTACCCACACACGCCACCATTTAAGGCCACATGACTGCAGCTCTGGGGGGTTTCGATAGACAGATGATTTAATAACGAGTGAGAGCGGGAGAGAAAGCACCGAGACAAGCATCTCCAGGGGCCTTATTGGGCACGTCTAGGCTCCAGTTACAGGCATGTTTGGAGATCCGTGCCGCCGGACCGCGCGATGACCCCGCTCATCTGCGTGCTGTCTGCGTTGATCCTGCAAAGAAGAGACTGCCCGCCACAGAGGAGGGGCACCTGCTACTCACGCTTCATCGCTCCCCTGATTATCTCCCTCCTGCCCGCGGCTAGCCACCCCAAGGGTTACCACTTCAGTGCTCAATCGTCCGATTCGCCTGCCGCCTGGATCAAAGGAAGAGTGAAGAGAAAGGCTTTTTAAGCCCAGGCAAGTACCATGTTTTGAGTCCAGCTCATTGCCACGGAAGGCGAGAGCACCCTTTTGGGTACTGATTGTGACCTTAAAATGGCATCTTCTCAGCTCGGCCCGTCTGATGTTTGGCACAATTCACAAGTGATTCGCAGCCTGTTCAACCGTGAGCGAAAGTCCCTGTCCTTGCTGAGGTTCACCCATCCGTTACTGACAATTCAGAACGTCATCTAAAATGGTCTATTCCCAGATGAAATGACACTTCAAAAGTGCTCCCTTAGCAGTTTTCTTCCACATATTTGAATAAAGCGCGAGAGTGGAGGTGAGGCAGTAAGGCACATAACACAATGCTCTATGCTTGCATGAGAAGTGCACAAATTTCCCCCACTGCCAACAGCTTGGCAACACCTCTCACATTTTTAAACTACTTTTTAAATCAACGGCACAGAGAAAGTACAAACACTACTTATTTTTAAGTACATGATGAGATATCCGATGAAGACCTCTGTAATGGCTGTTTTCACATTAAAGTAAGATTTGTAATTTTCTAATACATCAAGTATCATGACTTCTTTGACATTTCTTTTCTGTTTTTTAGATTTCAAGCAATGGAAAGACCAAACAAGTTTGTAGACCTGTTCAGTCACTGAAACATTCCCCTCACCTAAGGAGGGAACCCATTTCCATGTGGAAACAGCCATTCCCCCCTTTCGCTTTGCATTGCATCATCTAACTTGCTTAGTTACAAAACCAGAGGACAGCACAACTTATGCAAGCAGACGGTGAGTACCCCAATCACCAGAGGAGTGATCATTGCAAGGTGAGGTAAGAAATACTCTGTCGCATGAACCCCTAAACAGAGCTATGCTATTGTCTATTATCCACAAGCTGGCAGAACTCCACAGTGGCCACAGTCAGAATTTGCACAATCAGGATTTGAATCCAGACTGTGTGGATTGACCTCATAAACTGAAGTTCAAGTTCAATTGTGTTTTTTTAGGTCATCATGAGAGCATTGTGGGTATTTTCATGCCGTTTCAGTCTGGTGGATCCCTGCAGTGAGATGAGGAAACACCAGCAGGGTCTCTCTGGGTCTCTGAAGCAATTACATCTCTCAGTGAGCACATACCCTATTGTTGCTTTTCTCTGCTCATCCCTTCACACGTCAGCGATGAAGCAGCCGTTGTAATGTCATGCAGCAACACCAAGTACACTCGCATCATGTCATATTTCGCCGCACTGCAAGAGACTTGTAACAACTCTGTCAGCGTACTGCAGATCGGGGGAAAGCCGGCAGTCAAAGTGATGTGAGTGTCGGAGCCAAACATTAATGAAATGCAATTATTTTAATGTGCCAGTCAGCTGCCTCAGCATATTGCAGCTCTTATAAGCACTTGCATTCACAGACATGAAGTCCAAACAGCTGAACGCAGCTGCTGGCAAAACAAAGCACATGTTACACATGGAGGAAAATATGCTCAGACACAGTTTCACATGCCAGGTACAGCAGATCTGTGAAATGCCTTGCTTCCACTGTAGTACAGCCAATCAAAGAGCTTTATTTTTAACTTCTCAACGAGCTGCTCAGACCAGCACAGTCTCCGCCGGAGGGGATAATCATTTCACCTTTATAATTTCAATTTATGTGCGTGTTTGATTTCAACAGAATATGCGGCAAACTCGTAAAGAATCAAAGTAAACGGAGCCAAGGGAGCAGGGTGGAGGGGAACGGGTGAAGCCCCAAAGTGGAGCAACTCAAGGGGTGGGGTCTGGAAAGGTACAGAGAAATCCCATGAACAAAGGGATTAAGAGGGGGCCGAGATAAGGGTCAGACCTGACTGAGACTGCAGCCAGCCACCCACAGGCTATGCTTTCTAATCCAGGCAGTCAGCATGCCGCCCACTTGCCTGGGGCTCAAAGAGAGGCTGGGGTGAAACGGGAGATTGGCCTCCCGTTTCACAGAGACCATCTGTCCATTGTAAAGAAATTAATAAATCTATCTGGTGGCTTGTCCCTCACCTGTAAGTATGGCTTGACTGTAAAGGAAGTGAAGTGAGTCTTTCTCACTGTTCAAACTCACTCCCCTGCCCTTTGACCCTTGGCAAGAAAACAGTAGCTCTGGTGTATGCCAGTACCACAAAAGGAATTTATGAAAACACCCAACGGGTCTTTTGAATGGTAAAGAAATAGAAACTGTCTAAAGACAGATATTATATATGAGAGAGGGAGATACAGAAAGAGAATTATTCTTTGATGCGATGCATGCAAATTGCTTTGGCAAATTCTGTTCATAGCAATAATCCACTTCTGAATATGAGAGAGAAAATATCAGAGAACTTTGCAGCGATTTCGCTGACAAGGTGTCATCTTCGGGAGCAGCAGACCTGTGTTTTTATTAAACCACCGGGAAGTGAGAATGGTGAGACCTCTTGGATAAAAAGGCATTGAGCTGCTGACTCGAAACGAGACATAAATTATGGTGGAATCTCCTCTTGGAGATGGGATCAGCCGAGCAGCTCAGCGAGCATGACCCACATCCCCTCCTCCTGCCACTGTCCGTTTACACAGCAGAGGAAAATGCAGCTGACAAACAGAAATTGTGCTACAAAAGCTCCTGTTTTAATGAATAACATTTCCAACTCAGGCAGACACAAAATATCCAATATCCTTTTCTCTTTTACACATTTTCCTCTTCCCTTCACAATCATTATCTGCACAGACTTTGCATCTCTATGACAAGTGCCCTTGTAAAGGTGACACAGAAATGATAATAACCAATGTACAATGATGTGCACCATTTGATCACTATTACACACATGTTAATGTGGCTTTTTTTACCATTATTAAAACTGTGACTAGTGGTGGTAGTACAGGAGTAGTTATTCTCATTCTCATTACAGTATCATCAGGCTAAGATCAGCAAGTTCAGGCTTGTATTTTAAGCCTGGTGGGTCGGGTCTGTGTGAGAGGATTACCCACTCCTCACAAAGAGATTAAACAGCAGCCACACCGTTTATGCCCGCCCCTTCATCCGTTTGTACAGTACTATGCAAAGGCAATCTTATGTGTAATGGGGTGCAAAAGGTTCACGAAAAAGACAGATTCCACAATGGCCTGCATTAACACTCTTCTTTTGTAAAGTGAATGGAGGAACCCTGCTGCATAGATCCAGCCAGCAGTTCAAGTAGCCCCATTTAATTCCTCACACTGTAGCTACAACTGCAACTACAAAACACTCTTTCAGTATGATTGCCGATTTGTAATCCTCCAACACAAACTGTTCATTATGAGAGCAAAAAAGGCTAATTGATTACCACTGCCACTGCACACACACGCACACATACACACACACACACACACACACACACACACACATACACACACACACACACACACACACACATATACACATGCATACTACATTGTCTATACCCAGTGTTAGTGGCATGCCAGTGGTACAATTCAATTTCCACAGAATGAAATAATGGCAGAAATGCTGAGTGAAGCAGCATGTCCACACATGGATGAAGTACGGATGTCATGTGATGCAAATTGTGCTCATGGCTAATGTGAGTCTCCTGAAAAAATGTGACAGGAATAATATTCATTTCATTGGTAATTGGTGTCTGTGCGCATGAAAATTAACGTTGCACAATTATGGCCTGATTATAAATTTAGTGATTTAAAGGGGAAAAAATAATATTGCACAGGAGTGCTTCTGTATATGGCAAATAAACTTTGCTGGCTGCTAATTGCATTTTAAAAGGAAAAAAAGAAGGACTGGGTTATTTCCAGCCTTGTCTCAAAACTGATTTCCAAAAATGTTAAACAGCCAATTAAAATGAGGCAAGAAAATGGGTGGAAGAAATGTTATATGAATCGTTATTTCCAAATTACCATAAACATTTAAAATGATAGGTCATACAGTACAATTCAAGAACAAACTCTGCTGGCTGTGGCTTTCATAGTCAAAGGAGAAATTCTTGCTCACCATTTCAGAGCAAAGAACTGATGTTTGGGCCCTCGGGGACTGGTGGTAATCTCACAATATGTTTGAATTATATTCCATTTTCTTTAGGCTCAGTGCTGAATGGCCAGTTTGCTCAGAGAACAGAAAGGAGTTGGAATACCTAAGTAGACCATATTGCTTTCTCCTCCAGATGAGCAGCGAAGCTTAGGCCTGGTTCCTTCCTGGGGGAGAAGGGGCCGCCACATCCCACTCTGCCTGACTAACAACAAGCAGATGAATGTAACTCTTAATTGCCATTGAAAAACATCCTTCAGAATCTATGTACCATCTTTTAATTGCCTCCTTCTTCATGAAATGCAGTTGATTGCACTAATTATGTATGCAGGGAATGAGTTTGGGAGTAATCTTTTTGTTTCTCTATTGCTGAAGTGCTGCATTTTACCTCATTTCACTGTAGATGAGTATACCTCCAGCCCTTAGTCATTTGTTCCACAGGAGAGCTCATTTACTGTATGAGTCTGTATTACTGCATTGTTTAAAAATGCCATATATTATCATTACAATATCATATGGTATTACAGGAGAGGGGAGCCAACAGTAAATGTATAATAATACAAATGATATTGCAGTAATGTTAGATTTTAATATATACTGTGTTTACAATAATTCACTGACTTTTAGCACACAATTCAACTTATCTTATGTTGTGACAACAAATTGAAAGAAATTAATTTAGTTTCTATCTTCAGCTCTGTGTGAACCTGAAATCAACTGTTTGGGTGTATAGTGGTTATTTTTATGTTTGGATTAGATGGAAATACTACATTTACATTGGCATGACCATATCTTAATGCCACTGACTATGCTGTGACCAGGACCACAATGTCATTTATACTTTTGTTTTTTTTTTGGCTCAGGTGTTAAACCTACAATATGACAGTATACAGCCATTTAACTTTAAGAAATATTCAAGTAAAAGCACAGATTATTTCAGCCCATTTTAATGTCTGCATGTCATTGGCCACCCTTCTACAACGATCGATCTGTGCAGTTGTAACAGTTGCGCCTGTTTTTGTTGTTATTTGAATGAGGTATATGACGTCCATCTTAGTGAAACAGTAAGAACACAGGGGAGGTTGTGTCCATAGGTTCTAATCTGCCCTCTTTCTCTCCAGCGGATGATGTGACGTTTCACCACAATCCGAGCTCTCGTCCGCTGTGAGAGATCGCCATGCTGAAACCTCCACAATAGTAAGATCGGGGTCAGTTCACTGACACATGCAAAGCCTATTATTGAAATCCAGAGCAGCATGTGACAGAGCCTCCTGGAGGCTTCCATTGCACAGGGATTTGTACAAACTTGCTTTCCCCCAAAACCGAAATGATCATTTAAAGCCTTAAGTGCGCCACACACATCGGTAGATGTGCCACCTTAAATTGTGACACCTATTTAATTCTGGCTTTATTAATTTTAATACCAGCATTGCATATATTAATATTCTAGCTGAGGTGGTGAAATATTAAAACACTTTTACCTTTGGCACTAGGCATCCTCCCTTCTAGCCAGCCAATGTGATTTATTTAGGATGGAAACATGCTTCACCCTGAAAGACTGCAATGCATCACTTAAGTCTTTTACATAAACTTGACTGCCTTACATGATATGTGAATTACTACTTACAATCTAGAAAGTGGTTTCAAAGCAGTGTGGAACTGAATGCTCAAGGGGCTATCCAGCCAGCCATTTTAAATGATTCAAGAAAATGCACAATCATAATTCAAATTAATATGAATTCTCAATTCAGGTCATACCATTTAAATAATAGCTTAAGTCAGAAAATGTTCATGCACTTCAACTTTAATCCTTGTATCTTGTCTCAGATTTGACATTTTTAAAACTATAAATAAAACATAAGCTCATCATAAAGTCTGTGATTGAATCATTGCAAATAAATAGCTGTGGTAGCAGGCTTGTATTTACTCAAATCGAGACCCAGATCTACTGCTGTATTTAGGCCACATGCTTGAATCGTAAATATAAATCAAACCCTAAAGTTAAAATATTTAAAAAAAAAAAAAAAAAAAAACTTGTGTCAAATATTCCTTTCTGTGACGCCAGTCAGGATCTCAGGAAATTATTTAAAACATGGAATATTGGTGAAAGAGTCCCATTGAACAATGACAAAATAACATGATTGCTTGTTTTCCTATTGTACATGAGCAAGTATGCAAGTGACTCGAGCGTTTTTTTTTCATTTATTTATCGTTAAGTTGTTTGCTCAAGATAATTTAGCTTGAAACACAGTACAGTCGACCTCATGAGTAAAATTCTGGGTTATGTCTTGCTTACTGCTCCGTTTGTCTTACTGCTTACGGTTTTATCACATGGTTCCCAGAGATAAACTGTGTGTCACAAACGATTCCCGCCGCTTCCATCTTCCTTGTCTACTCTCATTAATTTGATAATCCTGGGTAGTGTGAGCTGACTTTATTGCACCTCAGAGACGCCGTGGGAAGCCCAAACTGATGGTTGACGCTGCCTTTTCATCTCCGCAGCGGTTTCCAATTCACAAGGAGATCTGAGACGGGGATCAACAACAACAAGGTCCCCGAAGTGAAATGCCAATGAATTAATGAGTGTTTACTCAGATTGGGATGCGTTTATCCGTCATTAAAGACTTGGAAATAACCCGGCGTTTAGCTTTACCAGTGCAATTAATACCAGCTCTTCGTGTTATCAGAAACTAGATCGGTAAGACAAACGGGTGTACTATTGGTACTGCTTGTCGGTTTTTATTAAGTCATTTGATATTTATGTTGACAAAAAGTTGCGAAAACAGGAACTTGCGACCCCAGTACTGCGCAATCTGTACTCTGTGGTTATTAAGTGGGGTAAAGTACAGCTGCTCCAGCTCCCTGTCATCTGCTGAGGCAGCTGGGTGCTTTGGAGGTGAGCCGCACCGCGCAAGAATGTCTCCGCAGCCTGTTGACTTTAAAAACAAATCACTCGACTTTTTTTTTAAGACAGTGATATTAAATAACTTGCTAGCTGTTTTTAGAATTTGTTAATCACTGGGTACTTGTGAAAGCGCAAAGTAAAAGTTATTAATATATGCTAATAAGATAAGCTATGCTTAACAGTAATAAGATTGGATCTTTCTAAAGCACCCATTTGCAATATCATTCAAGCAATATAGCACTTATATAAAGGGGAGATGAATAAACAACATCTCACTCAACAAAGAAAGGGTCAAAAAGGTCACTCATGCTTGTTTAGCTTATTCCACTTAATGCTTATCTGTGGTATCCATTGCAGGATGAAAAGATGATTTGGAATTCAGATTTCTTCTCACTTAATAAGGACAGTGTTGCTCGATAACCCCAGTTAAATTCGCACAGCAGTGCCAAAAAGCAAGAGTCTGACTGCCCCAAATGTCCTGAAGGCCAGACGTCTGCGAGGAGGCTGGCCAAGCCCCCCAGACGGCGGCGGCCTGTCAGGACCAGGCAGTGTAGGGCGATGACGGGTCCAGTGGGGGGGTGGCGACAGATGGACACCACTGCAAGATGTTATAAGTTCCTCTTCTAATCGAAGGAGCCTTGGGGAGGATAGAGCACACGGGATAAGAGGCTTACTGCCAACGCTGTGGCTTACTTCTGGGTAAAGGAAAAGGGGGGTGGGGGTGGTGGTGGTGCAGGGGGAGACCCCCTCAAGGGTTCTATAATCCACCAGTGAGGGAGTTGTGACTGAGACACTCAATCTGACAAAATGCATTAGAGTAGAGAGTGAGCTGCTTCTTTTTTTTTTTTTTTAAAGGGGTTTGCGATTAGCTGAAAAAATGACACAAAAGATTTTCCTTTTAAAACCAGTGATCAGCAATGACAGAACAATCAACTCTTCTGATTTCTGAGACAGGAACAGTGCATGGTCTGCATCTGAATGCACGCACCATACCCTCTGTCTGCCCCTTCAGTTCCTCCCACCTGTGCACTCCACTGCCTTGCTGAGGGCACAGTATGAAGAAGTCATCCTCTTGTCACTGCTTACCAGGCAAATGTGACCATGTGTAAAACTTAGGATTGTCTCTCTCAATTGCCTTGTATATTGAGTGCACACAATCACCACATCCCCGTATCTCTCCAACAACAATGTATACATCTTGCCAACTTGTGAGTTCTTATAGGTTGGGGTCATTAAGGGAAGGTATCAAGACATGAAGAACTGCTAAAGAATTAAAAAAAAACATTTGGAATAAACCATAGAGGAAAAGTGATATTTTGTGATAAACCGTGACAGTCAACAGCCTTGCAATGCATGGGGAGATAACGGCTTTACCTGTTTTAAAATGATTTTGCAAGAATCATGTTCACCTGTTTTCTGTCAAAGTTAATGTTTTCTTACACTTACAGTTGGGAATTCTTTTATTGTTGTTTATTATTTTTTTTTGCGTCTTTCAGCAGACAAAGATAATTACTACCATAACATTATCACAACATTAACAGTATCTAAAATTAAACAAAATATATATTTAAATGATTTCCTTCTCATTATTATTATTATTATTATGACTGGAATATCACAGTTATGGTCACAAATCACAGCAGAAAGAACAAAGTATGACTTCATACTACTCAACTCCCCTTCTATTTTAATCCAGACTCCCAGTTTTCTGCAGGGATTATTTGGAAAATATTGATGATGATTTCATTTTAAAATTATTACAAACATTTATCTTCTTTTAGTACATTTTTAGAGGGCGGATGGGGGGTTACTTAGAATTGTTACTTCAAAGCCGCAGAAACAGTGGGTGGGCATACAATTATGTTCCTGCCTGAAATAACCAAAAATTGTCAGAAGTGCTTCAGTGCAAGCGTGATAACGAATGAGTTGAGAGGACAATTTTCACCATTTACATCATCCCACGCAGGAGGTCTTGATCGCCATGGTCCATTTCTGCTACCCAAAAACTGAGAGAAATGTCATTTCAATATATTCATTAAGAGCTGTATCCTAACTGGACCTCTCTCAGTTATAGCTATGTAGTTAGATAACATGCAGGAAATTGATCTCAAGAGGATGAAAAACCCACAAAAAACAGGAATATAAAAACATTAGCGAGAAAAAACAGAAAGTTTCCCATCAGTCCTTTAATGGCTGAGAAAGATAAACATAAGAACAAATCTAATTTGTCGATTTTAGAGGACCATAGAATTTATTGAGCTTGAGTAAAAAAAAGCAAACAACGACAGCTCACACTCACATTTCACAGTAGCCTCAGTCATGAACTGATGAAGAGGAGAGCAGCAGCAGAACAGAGCCTCTTTGTTCATCAGAGGTCAAGCTGTCCTTTATGAATTCAGGGCAGAGTGCAGTACTTGTTGGAGTGTATGTTGAGTCTCTATGGTGTCCGGTAGTGAGGGAACCTATGTATGCGCCCATAATCTCTCTTTGATTGGCATTAAAGACATTGCCTGTTTGAACAGATGTATTCTCAGCAAAAAGGTGAGGGCAGTGGGGAAAATATGAAAGGTAATCACATAGCGCAAAAGCAAGCTGTTGCTCTCTGAATGGAGAACATAGTTACTTTAAGTGTGCAAAAAAATCACAACTACAAAAAATCACAGGGAAGTAGCCTAGAGAGAAATGTCTGTTTATTCCTGATAAATCTCAGCACTGGCTCCCAGCAATATTTCATATTAATATCTGCAGAAAAAAAAAAGTTGTTGGGGAAAAAAATCTCAAATTAACTTGCTGAATATTTCATTTCATTCTTTTGGTTCATGCAGCACATTTTAATTTATATGATTAAGTGCATGCCCTGTGAATGTTTCCTTGTAAAGTGGTGCCATTTCTTCCATAAGGAAGTATCCAATTATGGGCCCTTTATTTCTGTCTTCCCAAACCCATCTCCCCCATTTAATCAGGGAGGTGCTCCAGTGTGTGATGCAGGGCTGCCGTAATTACAGAGAGACATCTTTGATGATATGGCTGGATCAAATGGAGGAATCACACATAGAGGCATATGCAATGGTGTCATGCTAAGGGAGAGAGGGAGAGAGAGAGAGAGAGAGAGAGAGAGAGAGAGAGAGAGAGAGAGAGGGAGAGAGAGAGAGAGAGAGAGAGAGAGAGAGAGAGGAGAGAGAGAGAGAGAGAGAGAGAGAGAGAGAGAGAGAGGGAGAGAGAGAGGAGAGAGAGAGAGAGAGAGAGAGAGGAGGGAGAGAGAGAGAGACTGAGCTTTTTTAAATTCCTGTTATGGACTTGCTATGCAATGGTGTCATGCTAAGAGAGAGAGAGAGAGAGAGAGGGAGAGAGAGAGAGATAGAGAGAGAGAGAGAGGAGAGAGACTGAGCTTTTTTAAATTCCTGTTATGGACTTGCTATGCAATGGTGTCATGCTAAGAGAGAGAGAGAGAAAGAGAGAGGGAGAGAGAGAGAGATAGACTGAGCTTTTTTAAATTCCTGTTATGGACTTGCTATGCAATGGTGTCATGCTAAGAGAGAGAGAGAGAGAGAGAGAGAGAGAGAGAGAGAGAGAGAGAGAGAGAGAGAGAGAGAGAGAGAGAGAGAGAGAGAGAGAGAGAGAGAGAGAGAGAGAGAGAGAGAGAGAGACTGAGCTTTTTTAAATTCCTGTTATGGACTTCACATATTGTGACAGAGACCCACTTTCTTCTTACCTGCCCCAAATTCCTCTGTCAGGGATAAATGGTTCCCCAAAATCTCTGTTCAGACTAATCTTTTAGCCTTATTTGGAAAAGAATAAAAATGTTTCTGGGTGAACATCTAAGAAATTGACAACACAATACATCTTTGAGTGCCTCTGCTTGAGAGAAAGTGAAGCTTAAACTAGGTCTGTATTTGTATTCATCAACAGTGCTCCCTGTTAATTGAATTTCTTATTTAAGTTATGCCTTTTATGTTGGCTGTTCACAAACGTGGGGAGGAGGGTTAACTTTTTTGTTAAAGTCATATACAGTAAGTATTTACTGTTTTAGTAACATCCTGTCTTCTTGTCTTGTAGATGCAGCATTGTTGTATCTGGAAGACAGAAATCTATTAAGTATGTATACCCATTGACCAGTTCTAGAACCCCCCCCCCCGGACATATCAAATCATATTTATCTATGTGTGTTTCCATGAAAGATAGTTCAATACTTTTTTGCCTTACATTACTGTTGACTATACACACAAATTACTTATTTCTCCTCCATCAATCACAGGAAGCCAGAAGCCCAAAGAGATGGGGCCAAACGGCTCTCCTGTAGACACTGCAGCAGTCCAGCTGGAGGTGGGTGATAACCTCGTCAAACTGCAGTGCAGCCAGAAACAACAGCTGCCTGGGTGCTGCAGTACATCCACTGAGCATTGATGTAAAGTTGCACAAGCACAACGGTGCGGAAGCAATGTTCTGGAGATATTAGGACAGCAGCGGGTGTTATCGGGGTTGAACACTGCACAGGACATGAGTTTTCGGTTACTCTTGGGGCTGGGGGCGTGGGGGTCAATGACACAAACGCCTGCTGCTCCCTCCTGCAAGTACCTGAGTAGTTGTGGCCCTGCTAGCACATAAAGTGCTGAAAGAACTTTGTTTTTTTAATGGCACAACAATAACAGGGTTACTGGCCGCACACCAATAGGAGTAGTCCATCATAATTCAGGTACAGAATGTGTTTTATATGATCTTTTCCACGATTGCCTTTTTGTGACCGCAGTAACAGAGTGCTTTGATTCCTAAACATTCCGGATGATTTATAATGTTACATCTACAGCCAGGATCTTCTATTATTGTGGCAATATCTTGAATCTCAATGAACATTATTTCATCTCTGGAAGATTTTTATGACAGTATACTAAAAATGTTGGGAATATGGTGTTCAAAAAAAAAAAACTTGAAATGGTCTAATCGTTAAAACACAAAGAGGAGTGCATAATAAGTGCCTATTTATCAAGATGCACCAATGCACAAATATATAGAGTTCTCATTAATCATTCTGAGAATAGTCTTCATCTGAGGGTTTATAAGTGATTAATTTCACCATCTGTCTACCTCTGGAGCCTGAATGAGAAATAACATCGGTATATTTAATTATTCATACAGGTGATATAAATTATTTGTAACATTTCTCAAAATCTACACGTCTCCCAATGCACACACACACACACACACACACACACACACACACACACACACACACACACACACACACACACACACACACACACACACACACACTCACACACGCACACAAACTATACACACACATTCTGCCCTCTCTTTTTGACTAATTTATACAGATATTGTGTGAATGTTTTCTCTGCTGGTAACAGCAGGTAGTCCAGACCTACGTGGTACTTGAATTCCCTCTTGCTGTGAAGTCTGTGCTGCTGGATACAAACTGAGCCTTAGTGCTATTAACAGTGAAGGACTGTGCGTGATGTGAAGGAGGAGGGTCAGTTCCAACTGACCCCCAATCAGCTTACTGTCACTGAGTGCTTGTCATCATCCCCATGCCGGACCTGGTCAGCAAGTTGACCCGTCTGACCCAGGGTCATTCCAGGCCAGGCCAGCTGAAGTATCACAGCGTCTGGGCAGAGGAGAAGGCAGATTTTCCTGTGTTAGCGAAATGCTGCTTATTTTGAATGAGCTGCTGTATCTAGTGTAGAATTTTTGGGACCGAAGGGAAACGAAGGCGTTCTTTCCCAGATGCCACATGTTACTAAAGATGACAGGAATCCTCCTAGCGAGCCTTTGCTATTCCCTTTGTACTGTGCATCTCCCCATACGCTAACCCTGCATACGGTCTTTCTGAAATGGAAATCAGAATGCTTCCCCATTAACGGCAACCATGAGCAGATTTGACCATATTTATGGAAATGTGTACTTTAAAAAAATATCAGAGTGAACATAAGGTCTGATGGGAAGTGAGAAGAGAAATGATAAATTCAGTTTTATATGAAAAAGAAACCCTTGAAAATGGGATGAAATAATGGCATTATCAATGCATTCACTATATCTAAATGTACTCTGAAGTAGATGGAGGAGGTTCTTTTAAGTAAAGACAGACAATACTGCTGGGAGATAATTACTTCCAACAATCTACTCTCTGTTGAATGCCAAGATATTAGCATAATTCTCCTCTCAGTTTGGTGTGGACGAATGTCATTCATGGCTCTGCGGAACCGCTTATTATTGTTAAAGTATTTAAGATATCTTAAACTGACAAAGGGCTACGGTATGAAGCATTTAAATGTTTAATCTTCATCTAACCCTCAAAACATTAAGCACTTCAATCCTGTGGAACAGGTTGGGGAATTAGACCAGTAATCACTTGACAATTAAATTTAACGAGGCTTTGGTATACAAGTGTTGCATAAAATTATGTATGTAAAAGAGGACCTCCCTTGTAATGTGGAGGTGCTGTTTCTGGGTGGTGTGAGGACACCCCCACTGCCTTCATTGAGGGTGATGTGCTGTAATTAAACCAGGTCCCGAGTGGGAACAGCTCATTTCTCACTGCGCTTAATGAGAAATGGAAATGAAATTAAGCTGTTTTGATCAAAGACTCTGAAACGGAATATAAACTAATTTAACAGGTAGCCAGGGTGCTTGCTCAAAGCCTGGACAGCAGCATCATGGAGTGCAGATTCAGAGAAACTTTGGAAGAATATATTTAAGATATAACTCCATGCCACCAAATTTGATGACATTCAAGGGTAAAAACATCTGATAAAAGTTTAAAATGTAGCTGCAATAGCTGATATATTTCCCCAAAACTGTATCCCATGTATGCAGCATATATAAATAAAATATGACTTTTTATAATTTTCCAGGACTTAATTAAGAAAGTTATGGGGGAAAACATATCACTGTGTCCTTTCATGTTCAGGAACCGTACAAGGAATAGGAAAGCCTGTTGGATACTGAGGAACGAATATCAAAAGCCATGGTTGGCCGACGCTTTGACATGCACAAGATAACTTTATCTCATCGGCAGCTGTGATTTCAGATGAGTTTGGCTCCAGCCAGGACAGCATGGATCATCAGCCCTGTGTAAGAGCAGTAAGCCTGATAGCATCACCTTCCTGTATCCCAGAGAGTCAGAGGAAAAACGCCTTGATCCTGTGCACTTTCTCACAGCAAAACTGTGTCTCCTGGGTGAAGGCATCAGAGACTACCGTATCATTTAAACAGTTTCAGCTTTATGGCAGTTGAAGAGTACGCAACAGATGAGTGAACAATGAAGGTAACATTTATACCGCATCATGTCAGTTCACCCGTTGGGGGTCTGATGCTATAGGCTATTATGTTGAACAAACATTCAGTTACTGATTTACAAAACGCTTAAGAACGAATACGTCCAGAGAAAAAAAAAATGCACCCAAAATGGTCAAGCAACTGTTCAACTTGCACCTTCTGGCAGTTGAGAAGACATTTGATCACAGATCTGGAAAACTGTTGCCAGCTAATGGATTCAGGGGTTTCCCATGACACCGAATGATTGTGAATTCAATTTCCAGCCTTACAAAGCACAAGTGTCCGACCCTCCCACCCACACCTCCCGTCACTCTGCATTACAGAGATGGATTGGGTAAAGGGGCCTGCGATGGACTAGCACCTTGTCCAGAAGCTGTAATGAGCTTTAACCTCACAAGCTGTACAAGGCTTTGGTGCTGTTAGCATTAGAGAGAAACACAAAGACAGGGTTGTACCTTTTGATTGCAGGCCTTTGACCTGGGGCTCAGCTGGTGATTGCAGTGAAAAGAGATCTCCATGTGCAATACCTGTCCTCAGACAGAAGGCTGAGGGTGATGGAGATGGCAGGTGCCGGTAGTGTTTTGGCATGGCCCTTGGGTGAAGTCCAACCAATTGTGAGAGAAAGAAGGAGAGACTGGCCCTCAAAGCAACTGAGTAAACTGGCCCATTGGGTTAACCGGACCTGGGGTGTCTGTCTCTAACATTTGGAGTATTTGTCTGTAATATCTGTGGCTTGGAACGACTCTTTATAAATGCACAGAATGATCTGCTGGAACTTGTAGTGGAGACAAAGACCCTGGGATCCTTCAAAAACAAAACTCATTGCTGTGATCGATTGACTCCATATTATGGGAGACAGTCTGACACAGGCAGAAGGGCCAATTCTTGTCATTATAATTTCTTGTGTTCTTTTTTCCTTTTTTTCTAAAGTGAAACTGTGGGGATGTTTTTTCCAGATATTAAAGAAGACATTTTGCTGTGATTTCTCCCATGCTGGGCCTTCATTATTTGCATTATGTGTGATAGGACCCCTGAGAAAGGCTTTGATGAGTATTGAACGCAGCTCCTAATTCATTGCTCTATTTTGCGGTTTTGGTCCAGAGGAGGGGGGGAACTACCCAGGGGACGCAGGACTCTGTCAACAGCCGGTAACGGACAAAAACATCGCCTTTTCTCTCACTCACTGGTAACATATGGCCCAGAGTTACTAAAATGACAAAAGAAAGCTAAAATGAATAGAATTGTTCCCGAGCTCCTTTTCTCAGCAGTAGTCGCTCATAGAACTGTACCTCTCACACGGTCATGGTCATGGTTGTTTTTGCAAGACAACTATGTATTGATTGTTTATATGATCGATAACCAATTAGCTGACAAATCCATTCACATTGGCAAAAAACATATTGTCTTAATTATCTTACGTGTTAGCTGGACTTTTTGTTTTCAAACGACTAAGGTGTTAAGGTAGCCTTCTATTAATAGCATTAATTTAATCATTGTAAAGACAACAATTATAACTTCAGAAGATAAATTATTGTGAAACTGAATATTGTGAAAGCACAACAAAAGGGGCTGAAAAAATTAAATTGCAAAACCCTGAGACTTTTAACTGGAATTTCTGTGCTTATATCTTAACTTCATCAACATGACCCGGTTATGGGCACTGTGAAAGAAGAGTAAATCTGTCCACATGCTCAAATAATCAGTGTATATATGCAAGGGACATGAGGGAATGAGCTGCAGGCTGCTACAGATTATTCCGATAATTATCTGGCAAAACAAAGAAAAAGTCGAGAGGAGTATTAATTCAATGGCGAGGTTTCTGCCTCCCTCCTTCCAAACTTATATATGGGCTACTGCACATTTGTGTGTGTTTGTGTGTGTGATTATTAGTGGTGTTGTAAATTACTGTAGGCCTACACTTTTATTTCCATCTTGGTAAATTGTGACAAAAATATTATTTGGATACAAATAATAAGAGTTCTGTGTTATGCATTTTTTTTTTGTGGGTGTGGATAGGCCTGATGATTTTATTAAAACACTCAGTTATTCGTGAAACATTGATTTTGCATGTATTCACTAGAAAGAGACTAAGGCCAAGATTCAATCAACATTTGTTGTTAATGTTGGCTACATTTATCTTTTTCTCATTTTGAACTTTTTATTTTTCAAGGTTTTGTGTAAGCTCTGGTTAATGTCATGCGATCTGACCCAAGGAAAAATAAATCAAATTAAATCACCCAAACCAGCTATGAAATCAAGTAACTTAACTTTGCATAGTGAACTTAACTTTGCATGGCAATTCAGCATTGATGAGATATATACTTGATGGTAATGTTTATACTGTTATTTAATTATTATTTAAATTATAGGACATGCAAATATTCCCAAAAATGCTCTCACTTTTTATTCATGAATTTCATGAATACCAAGCAATGAGGTAATTTAATACCACACTTTGGGCAGGATGTTATTGAAAATCTCAGAGACATTCCTGATAACCCACAAGTGATGCAGTATAAAAGGGCTTCAGAATAATAAAAAAAGGTTTTACTGCGATATAAATAAAAAGTAAATATTCATTCTCGCATGCCCTCACAATATCCTGAGATGAAGCCAAAGTCTTCAGAGAACACAAAACCAGTGCTTAATGTTTTAAAATAGAAAAAAAACAGCTGTATTGTGTCTGACGCAAACCAGAGTCTTAATTGTTGCGAATTTCAGAGATGGAAAAGTAAACAAATAGTCGCACCTCTGCTAACAGCAAGATGAATACGAGGTTTGAAAAAGACTGGAAAACCATAGGCATCAGATGCATCAGCTCTGTGAAGTCGATATGCATTCCCTTTCCCAGCACAATTAAAGCATTTAATGCAGCCAAAAAATGAACAAATGCATCCTTCACTTAACATAAGGACGCACACAATATGTTGGACACAATCATGGTTCTTGTAAACACTGTAGGCTATTAGCACATGGTAAGCACTTGTTGGTAAAGGGGTAGTGCATAGGTTAATGGGGAGCTATGGCTGTGAGCTAGCTGGTTCTGAGTGGCAGCAGAAAGACAGATGGACATGAGAGCAGAATAAAGGCAATGCAGGGCCTGCCCTGCTGGGGGGAAGATGGCTCAAATCATTTTCATTTGTATTATCACCCATAATTTTACCTAATAAACAGCATGCAAATTATTGCTTTATGAAAGTTAATGGTTCACTTCATTATTACATTCTTCCACATCTTCAGCAAGGCTGCACTGAGTGTATCTCTCAAGGTATTAGTGGATTTATTGATGTACTGGTCCGTTTGTGCATCTTTCTTGCCATCCATCTGTCTGGCCAGTTGTCAGGGAAAAAACATATTATGTCTTGGTACAATTCTTGTAAGTGTCGCTTTTATTCTAGAGCATTTACAAAAGCTCTAGCATTAAGTGCTGCAATTGTATCTCAATCTCAATGTTATTTTAATGGAGCTACTTTTCTTCACATTACTGTCAGTTTCTGGCTATGCATGATTATGGAAAACTACAGAAGTGAGACAAAAGTGTTTTGTCGCAGGCTTCCCCACCAGCTGTCTGTCTGGGTTGTGTTAGCCTATAAGTGGGATGATCGGTCCACTCCTGCCCCACATGGTGAGCATGCATTCTCGGGCCAGAATAAGCCTGACCCGGGAAAATGAGCTGATGATGAGCCAAAATGGCCGACAGTTAGTCCGGGAAGACCTGTGGACATGTGCCAGGGACCGAACGTGAGCCACACTGTGGTCCACACTGGCACCAACAAATGAGGTCACCAACACATCTGTCACATCCACACAGATGACAGTGTGACAAATGGAGACATGGAACATGTGTTTCAGAAAGACAGCTGTATCCTGCTCCATAACAGCCAAAGCTTTGAATGTATCTGACAGCACCATAATGCATTTAATTATTTGTAAAGGATGTTTCACAAATGATGTGTTATTATTCTTATCAAAGACTCGGGGAACACTTGGTGCAGGGCTGTTTGGGAGGGGATTGCTTTGACAGGAATTTCAGAGGAGTGCTCTCCCTGTGCTTTTGGATTTGTATAATACTTATTGAAGTCCTGTGTCTGCACTCAGGAATTTCCCTTTTATTAAACTCCTTCATCTTTTTTTTAACTCTGAGCAATCGGACTTGATCTTTGTGTGGTCGGAAATTATGACTCTCCCAGCCCTCTAAAATGAGAAAATCATATTGCTGTAGCCCATAAGCAGGCCCTTCTCAATCCACAAGGCCTAACTCAGGGGTGGGTAGTGCTGGCGAGCAACAGGGTGTGTGCTTTTGGTTTCCACCTTAGAACCAGGGAACCATTCAAACCTAAGAAAAGCAGGTGAGCTGGGTTAAGTGTGTTAAAAGATGGATTCAGAGCTGAGTTACAACAAAAAGCAGTGCACCCCATGGCCCTCTGAAACTGGGGTGGGCTAACCTTCCCCATTCCTTCTGTTCTTGGTAACACCTAAAAATGCTCACAAAAAAACCAGGTAACTGGCATGGAAAGGCTACTCTCATAAGGGTAACATACATTAAGCCTCTACTGAAAAGCTGAATTTTGGTATGACTGACCAAAGAAACCCATTTTTGTTTTAAAGGGTATTAATTTAGTTCAGTTATCAAACAGCTTTTTTCACATCGCGCAATTTTCAGTTTTCTTATGTTAAAAGCCAATTGAACTTCCAGTTCTGTCAAAAATATGTAAAATAATACCTCTTTTGATGGCAGGGGCAAATTTAAGCAAAACGCTGTGATACCTTTATCCTAAAAGCATAAATAAAGATTTGTATAATTCTAAATGCAGAGGAATGTGACAGACAGGATACCATGCATAATTCCCATTTAAGTGCATGCAAAAGCAGTCCCACACAAGCAAAAATCAGCCCTTTGATGTCTAATTTAAAAGTCTAGCTACATATACACAATAATTTAATAGCACTGGACATGTTGTTGCAGGAAAAATATCGGTATTGTGCTTAAAATGTGTACAAAGAATTATGTAGAGATCAACAGTATATAGTTAAGCTTTAATTACATGGCTCTGATCTTTTTATTTTACACATTCTCATGCAAGGATTAACATTTTCAGTTATGTGTACAAGTTACTGATAGTTTCAATGAGAAATGTCCTGAACTTCAAAATAAATGGCACATCTAATTTGCATTTATCTTTATTTGAATACAAGAACAGTTACAAGCACAAGCTCTGTCTTCATACCCACCAGTGCTAAAATAGCTTGATGACATTCTGGAATCAGGAATTCTGGAATCAGGAACCAGACCGGGAAAGAATTATCCCAATGCATGATGTAAATCCCAAAATGAGAAAGGCCCCATCCCCTCTTTCTGAATGCATTAAAATATTAGTGTACCGTACTCGCTTGTGCTCACTGCTGTCATGCTGAGCAAATGTTTTTGTTTTGTTTTGCAGAAACACAGATCTGTCATATTTTTCTGAAAGAGCCTGTTGCTCGTCAGAGATGGATTCAGATAATTGGTTGGTCTGCAGCATTTCTCTGTTGTTTGCCTTTGGCAATAGACACAGGAGCAACCCTTGAAATACCGAAATAGCTGCTTTTGATTCCTCAAGCATTTTTTTCTAAAAGTTAACTTTAGAGAATGTAACTCAAATACAAAGGCACAATGCTGAAGGTACTGCAACTACCATTTTGAAGATGACCAGGTTCTAACGTTCGTTATGCAAAGCATTATCAGTGGCAGGTACACAGCTATGGTTTACAGTCAATTCCACTGATATTTTGGCATTACTCTAGCAACACAAGAGAAATGGTTGGGATGGATAGTCCACACTACAGATTGTATCTTCACTGAATTTGCTGACAAGCTCTATTTACAAATTTGTCTATGGATACTCCTATGGGACCTGACCCTTTTATCTGTGCGTGTGTGTGTGTGTGTGTTTGTGTGTGTGTGTGTGTGTGTGTGTGTTTACAAACAAACTATTTCTCTGTCCTTATACATAAAGGTGACTCTCTTGTATAACTTGGCATGAGGCTCTGTTTAGTTTAATCTTGACAGATTGATTGTTAAACTACATACACTCCTCTGGTCTAAAAAAACTACATTGGCTATTGACAGCAATTAAGAATCACATAGACATAGGTACCTGCTGTCTAAAAACACAATGGAATGGGCTATTCATAATAATTAATATCTAATTAGAGTGTTTTTGGCCTTTGTTGTCTAAAATGTACAATGGAATGGGCCATTGACAATAATTAAGTGTAAGCATAAAATTGTCCGAGCCTAGCTTGTCTTCCTGTGCCAAACAGATCAAACTGTCGATGAAGAGATCTGGATTCTGCACTGCCAAATCCAAGTCTGTTATAGGCTTTTTAAAATAATTGAATCTAAGTGTAGTGGAGTCGGCAATTATACATGAGTCTCCCTCCCTGGAGTTATCTGCCTTATGGGTGGGTTCAAATGCCTCCCCCAACTACAGGGCACCAGTACCTTAACATAACACAAATAACATCTCAGGAGCAGTGCCACTTAATACCCACAATCTGAGCTCAAGCAAATCAGTTAATATAATAAATACAGAACATTTATAAATAAAAATGTTCACATAAATTTACTTATGCTAAGGTAAGATTTATTTCCTCTCTGGTCTCACCCCACTAGGTTCACAGAGGTCAGTGTTCATTATTGCAAAACAGTGTAACAACGTATGGAGTGCACTGAGTGCACATAAAGATAAAGTGAGGCCGA
The DNA here is from genome assembly GCA_022829145.1 of Albula goreensis. Taxonomy (NCBI): domain Eukaryota; kingdom Metazoa; phylum Chordata; class Actinopteri; order Albuliformes; family Albulidae; genus Albula; species Albula goreensis. The sequence goes on along the minus strand of CM040753.1, from coordinate 9,419,305 downwards.
TTGCCATGGAACATGTGAGTGCCAAAATATGCTGTGCGCTGATGTTGTACATTTATTTTGAAAGGCACCTACCCACCATGACTCATTTCACCCCAATTTTAGACTGCAGAACGTTCATGTGAACAGCATAATTAATAAGGTAGAAACTACTCAGATTGGGTCCTGAACAAAAAGGTGTGCATGCCATGCAGCACCCAGGATTCTAACCTGCAATCTTCCATAGCCCACGGGTTGGCTAAATATTATTTTATGTTGCACATTTTATGTTTGCCTTGATGTATGGGACACACTCATCATTGTCTTTTACGGGCATCTGATGTGGATCACTAGAAGTGTGGTGGTAAAATATGTACTCCCGCCCCCGTATTTTATGAATAATTATGGTAATTAATGAGAGGGAAATCTTGTAGCATCCCACACACATTTTTTTTAAAAAAAGCTTGTCATTATCAAGCTTTGGGTAAACTCAATTTTAATTCAGTCAATTCAGGAAATGATTTTAAATTCATGAATCTCCAGTAGATTAATTGCAAAATACCCTAACGCTTTATGGTTTTTTACAAATTAATTACATTTATTTCCTGGTATAAATTAACTGAGATTGAATTGACCTTAAGATACTGAAAAAATGTGCATTATATGGCACTGACTGTTGTATACAATGCTGAACATGTGTTGTATTGCTGTGTTGTAATGTTAAAATGGTTCTTCCAGCTATACTGCTGTTTTAGTTAGCTGGTGGTATGCTTGCTACAAGAGACCGTAAAACAACAACCCAAAAGAGGATGACAGAGGAAATATCCAAAGTGCAATCAAATGCGCATTCATGATGAATGTTGGGTGAAATATTAATTCAAAGGAAAGTGGCTGTGCAAGTGAGAAAATAAATTAAACTAAAAGCCTTTTTAAAGTGCTGCTCAAGATGACGTGTTGTAAGGAAATGAATCTATATCCTTTCGCTAGAAGCCTGCTAGTGATGCTGCAGTGAATAAATAGTGCATACATATACTTCTATACATTCATGCATACATACATTTTTCATGTCACATGTATTTAAACCTGATGCAGTTCATTAGGTATTGAAGGGGTTTTATTGCTATTTCTAGTTCATCAACCACTCTTAGAATTAACAATGACTAGAAGACAACATGTCTTGTAAAACACATTTCTTGTGTATATAACAGTCTTTTTAATGAAGATGAATATGATTTACAGCTCATAACACTTAATAAAGTTGGTAATAATTCTCAAGCTATTGTGTCCGCATATTAAATGTTCTGTTTCATTATTAATTACCTTGTGTGGTTTAAAGGAACATGCATCATTGATCACTGGAGACATTAAGAATGGCAGTGGCGAATGAGCAAGCACAAAAGGCAGGCGTCAATACCACCTCTCCCCCACTAAATAAGTTCCTGATAAATTCCCATTCAGGGTCATTAGAATTTATAGATGCTAATTCACTCCTGCATTGTGTACTGCCAGAGTGCAGCAGCATCTGAATAAAGCAAAACTACGGTGACCAGAAGGTGAAGAGAAAAGTGACAATAAAAAGAAAAGTACTGCAACAAATTCTATGCGCAAACTTCAAATGATGTGTTGAAGCAGCTTCCAGCATTCCGAGGCATTTAGTGAACTGAACCTTCAGAGCAGCATAGAAATCACTGCAACATATTAAAGTTGTCATATGATAAGCTTTGTGGGTGGATGAAACAAATGTCAAGTATTTCTGGTTTCTTTGGAACTGATAACTAACACCTCACATGCACATGCACACATACACACACACACACACATATGCACACACACACAAACACACAGACTCGTATGCCTGAGCCACCTTCTATCTCATCTTTCCAGGAACTGTAGATAGCGGATGCCTTCACATTTTATGACTTGATTGCTAATGCCACCCGTAATACAAGCATCATGGTGACATGAGCCTAACCCAATGCACATGTGGTGTGTGTGTGTGTGTGTGTGTGTGTAGTAGTATAAATATAAAAAATATAAAGAAAACGACATCAACAATCCACTGTCATTTGCAGTGAGACAATCCCAGCTTAATATTGTGCGGGACTGTGCCCTCTGCCTTCTTGCTCATCTATGCCTTCATTCTAAGCCTGCTCCTCCGGCCTAGTTACAGTGCAGCAATACTGAAACCACTGCAACTGCTATCCCATTGGCTGTCAGGGTAGGCAGGATAACACCTTGGTGAATGCTAGGAGATCTGAACACCCTGACATGTGACAGAGGTGTAAGGAGCAGAAATCTCAGGGAGGGGAGAGCTAAAGCTGAGCCACAGTGTGGAGGATGCCCATGGGGCGAGTAAATGGATTGAGTTGTTAGCATGGAAGATAGCGTGTGGCACGCAGCAGGAAAATTCGCAGGGTGTGGCTGGCCTCAGCTGGAGTAAATACAACTCACTGGGGCATTCCCACGCCTTTTCTGATCTCTGCAGTTTGTCTGCTTTGCTGGAAAGAAACAGTGCACCTTCTCAATACTCTTCAAATCTTTTCTCTCACTGTGTGTGTGTATGTGTGTGTGTGTGTATTTGTGCCACATCCCTGTAGTGGATACACTCTTGCCCCGCTTCCAAACTTCTCAGCAGGAGCTCAGGGGAGGAGATCATTAAAGCCCCACACTGAGATGACTCATTTGCTCCATTATATGGCGTCTGATACAGTTAAGTGATTACGTGGCTGCTGATCCTCAGAAGGGTTTGAGCCACAGTGATGAGTTTACACAGGCATACAGCGTCTCTGCACAATGCAGCCACAACAGAGACTTGTTACTACTGCTCACAGTCACGCTTCAACCTCAGCGCTTGATTTCTTCAACAAGTGACTGGGAGAAGGAGGGGGATAGGGGGAGGGGCACTAGTTCCTGCAATGTGATGTGTAATGCTTACAGGTCCAATATGTGTGCAGAGAAAAAAAAAGCAGTTTTACTTGGAAGTGAACTACAGGCAGCTATAGAAAATGAGGATCCATGACCACTCGGAGGAGCCAATTATTCTGGCTCTTTGCTCAGCCAAACTGATGAGCTGAGGGTAGGTCCAGAGGGCTTCTAATTAAAAAGCAGCAAAGCCCGACCCTCTGTGACAGGCAGAGTGTTCTAAATGTTCCAGCCCCAACAGTCAGCACTTAATCTGAATTAAGCACAGCAATGTAAGAGGCCGCGATACAATGTTTGGATGCAACGATTCAAGCATACAGGAGGTACAGAAAATTACCTTACAAATCATGTAATGGAAATTCTTGATTGGGCATGGTAATGACAATAATGCCAGCATCAAGGTAAAATGAGCTGATATAGAAATATTCTTCCATAAGAATATTTTAATGATGAGTCCAATTCAAAAGCTTTCATCTTAAGTAAGATATGCACTTTTCATCCGCTGGGTCTGGGTTGTTAAGTGACCTTATTTTAGCCTGTCCTTTCATCAGAACTACTATTCTGCTGCAGGGAAGGTCAGTACAAATTTGACTTATTGATAACTAATTGATATGGCTTTTATTATTCTATTTTCCTCTGAGGAAATTGTCCTAACCTTGGTGCCCCTGCTAAACTCCATGGAATAAGCAAAGAATTCTGAGTACCATGCTGGCTTCTTAGAATATAATTTTTCCTCCATATTCTGGTTTATTTACCACAATGACTAAAATATATTTCCCTGCACTCTCCATGTAACCTGAAGCAGGGGCTGCTTCCTTTCTTCTTTTAAATTGGTTTTTATGTTGCTAAATAATGAAACCCCTGCCAGTGATGGACTGCATCTGCAGGGGGCCCCAGTTGATTTGCATGCCCTTCATTAAGGTGATTCTGCACTGTTGTTGGGTTTTTTATTTTTTTATTCCAGCCAAGGTTATGGAGGCCTGAACAGGATTTACCGCTAGCACATATCATGATCCGCATGGCCTGACGTTTATGTACACATCGCTTGATCAAACGGCAATGTAAGCTCTCCATAAAAGCATCAATCTCAAGGTGGCTTGCCCACCCTGGGAGAGGGAATGACCTGCACTGGGAGTCAGGGGGGGCGGATGTGGCAGGAAGCATGAGGCGTGTCTGTCAGAGCACCACATGCCCACTGTAACAGCATGGATGTGAGCTGCTCTATAATGCAAAAAGGTTGAATCCAACAATGATTTCATTTGAGGCTTGAGCCACAGTAGGCTGTACTGAATGTATGTTCTGACACGCTTCAAGGAAAAAAAACGTACAATTTTCATTGCTTCCAGTACAAGGGGTTATGGAGGGGTGTGTGCACTTGGCCCAAGTTTAGTAGATGAGAGAGGATATAAGTCCAGCACCTCCATCTTCTATCTCTTTATTTCTTGGGTTGTTTAAGTGGCTTTTGATACACCTGGGCTGAGGTTCAGAGACTGGCGGATATTCACATTCACAGTAAGGCAGATTTATTCTATTCACAGTTTCGGCTTGCTTCTTCTACATGCTAGCTCGTTTCTCTCCTGGCCTGAAATGTTGGCAGTTTCAAAGGGAAATGTTGAGTGGAAATGAACTCAGGATAACTCAGAGGCAGTCCTGCAGCCACTCACCCTCAGGGAAAGACTGCAGTCGTGGGAACTCATTATCATCCTGATAACAGCACTGCATACACAGTTTTTGATACTGAAACAAACTAAGTAGTGATTCAGACACAGAGTGATGATCTTGTGCATGCATTAGCTAGCGAATGAGACAGCGGAAAATCCAATGGTATCCTGTTTCACAAGGGAGGTTTCCCAATTAACATCTACTTTCACATCACCCGTGCTGGGCCTGGAGAGGCGCAGAGCACACCTGTCAATATTTACTGATATGGCAAAATGCATGATTCAAAGCCATCTGTTCTGGGCCCCAGCTAAACTAATGACAGTTCTAATACTCGCTTCCTAATGAGCTCCTATTAATAACTCTCTGAGGCAAAGTGTGCAGAATCTTTCTTTTGTGGCAAATGCTATGAACAAGGCATTGGTTGGAAGCTTTGCATTTTTATATCTGCACAGTAAAATGATCAGGGTTTATTTTTTAATTTTAAATATGTATGAGAGTCCAGGGAATAAAGTGTACTCTTCTCAGAGTAAGATGTATTGAGTTGAATTAACACTGTACATTTTAATGTTCGCTAGTGGAAATGAACATGCATTATGCAGAATATTTCAGTGAAATAAACTTCAGTCCTTTCCCCTTTGTAATATTCAATAGTCCAGTTTAGTACACATAAAGAATCAGATGGTCATTTTAATGGTTTCTGTGACCTTGATGCTCATAAACAAAATGATAATTTAAAGAAATGATAGAAATTTTGTACTGTCTCTCATGGCGTATTGGACCATTAGAAGCCTCTAATTCCTTGATAAAAACAGTGGGTGTGCACCTCATTATTAATTCCAAGTGGGTGTGCAGCTCTGGGATTGGAGAGGCTATGGAAGGACCTTGACTTCATCCTGGTTTTCATGAAGCCATTTGCTCAGGGCAAATTTACTGGATCATGGTTAGAAAGTTGAGATTCAGGCTCGAAAGTAATCCTGCTTATATATAAACACACTGATTTATAGGCACATTCAGGTAACATTCAAAATTTCATGCAAATCATGACAACCCATCTTGGAGGAGATATGTTTTTATTGTTTTTCAAAACACAAGACAAGGAAAATCAATATGGCAGATGTAATTGGTCAAAAAGGAATATTCCTGGTGAAGAGATGAATCCAGGACCTTGGTTTCTTGGCTCCAGAGAAACAAAAATGTTGAGGTAAAACTAAGTCTCATGTCATCTTCAGGCTGTCAATGTAGAATTTCAGCACATTTGAATCCTTGAGGCTAAAAAGCAAATAGCCAGAGGGTTAGTGTATATGTGAGAAACTGTCATTCATGACACTGCTGATAAGTTGCAAATTTTGGTCAGAGCCCAAAGAGTCAAACTGACTGTATAATTATTCAGGTGAATCCTGTGCCATCGTGTACTGGTAAGCTCAAATGTAGTGTTGAAATCATTTACCTGATAGAGACCACATTTGCCTCACATTTAAGGGATTCAAAATATTTAAAGGTCTCTTGGAACATGTTTCTCATAAACATCTCATTGGGGTTTTTGAAGCAGTAATAATGTTTTTCCTGTCAGAACAGGACATAAAGTTAAATATATCATGATCTGCAAAATCAGAAGATATAAATAGCCATGCAATGCTTCATTGGACATTTTTAAATTAGCACATTAATGGCCTGTGGCTTTTATGTGGAAGACAAATGATGTTATCTCTGTACATATGGGTATATAATCTCAATATTTAATGAATTGGGAATATTGTTCTTTCCATCAAGGATGTCTATCCTACACACTCTGGGGTCCTCTGTGACAGTTTGCTTAAATGTACTTCTAATACATGCATGTATAAAAAAATATTACTTTTCTACCAATTATTTAACACCAATACGAATAGAACATATATCACAATTGCAGTGATTTTGCCATTGTTTTAAATGTGTTATTCAAGCAAAAATCCTTCTTTTAAGATAATGTTTCAGTATATATTTCAGGATCAGCAGTTTTTACATGGAAATGCAGGTAAACTCATGAGCATAGCTGCATGTGAGTTAAGTGAAGTTCTATAGGTAGCTAAAACCTAAATGAAAACATTTTACACCCTAAGTAATCTTAATATCAACTTTTTTATTTTGTATTTTCAGCCTCAATTTGTAAACCTTATTTTTGAGATAATACTGGAAATGGTGATTTGAAAGTACTGCAATCATCAGAAAGGAATTATTTTCTTTACACTGGAAAAAACTATTTGGTGTCGGGCACACAACATGATAGACTGTTAAAACAAAGATCTTTCTCACTGTCTTTAATATAAACTTAACTGATACACTGTACCTGTGATGGGATTTTCCTCAAGTATAGTCTGTACTTCTTAATGGTTAAATTGAACTCTATTTTGCCTTTTAGCTATCTAACATTTTCCAATAAGAAAGAAAATGTAACTACATGGGTGAAATAAGGGAACACTTTTGGATTACTTGTCAATGGATTATTCAGTAATTGACATGCTTGTTAAACAAGCAACATAAATTAGAAGTTACTGTGGTCTCACTTGTCGACAAATTGCCATACAAATCAGGCTTGATAGATCAAACATTGCAAAGGATGGTTTTCGAACAAAGGCATTGCAGCTGTTTCAAAGTGGGGAAACTGTGAACACTGCAAACCTGACCAATAGTAGATTGAAAAGAATCTGTAGAGCTATTCATATTAGCAGAGTTATTTTCCACCAGTGCTTGTCTGCCAAGTGGGAAGAGGGAAATACGCAACAGAAGGAGGGGGTGGATGCATGACATGATGAGTTTCCTGGCCAACTGAAGGCACTTTCAGAAATCTGATGGCACCATCAGAGACAGAGTAGAGCATCTGGAGTCAAGATTCCCCTCATTGATCCTGCCAGCGCTCCATGTGCATGTGTGTTGCCACAGTGGTGTGGAATGTGTTGTCACCAGCAATACAGACTCAAACAGTCAGAGTGACTGCCAAGTAACTTTTAACCACTCGCCATGTTAAAGTGAAGCTTATCCAGACAACCTAGTTAAACAAGGTGGCTGGGAACGGTATCAGCAAGAGCGCAGCTTCATTGTACAGCATTCCAGGATTTTGAGACCTGCAATGATTATCAGAATCAGTTCTCACACTTGCACTTTGTTTAAGAAAGGAAAACAGGCCATTAGCTGAAGCTACCAGTAAACCCCGTATAATCCCCACCCCTAAGAAAATCCACCTGGCCCACGATAGATTTATCACAGCAAAACAGTGGGAGCCACCGCATACATATAAACAGAAGGAAACAACATCTGTATTTCTATAAGCCTCACACAGATATTAAATTCAAGACTGTGTCTCAGCTTTATATTTACAATTTCACTAATACACTGTTTCAACAAATTATGTAAATAACTGTGATGATTTAGCCTCAGATTACTGAGGATTAAAACTTTCTATTAAATGGTCAAATAGACACTCTTCAGAATTATAAAGAATATAAATATTTAAGCCCATTTGCTTACTTGTACTTTGCTAATATGGTGACTTACTCCTCTCTACAGTGACCTGTTTGCTGTCCTTTTACTTGGTATCCTGCCAGTGGTGTTGGGCAGCTGAGAGTGGACAGGGGGTCAAAGGGTGATTTAATAGAGCAAACAAGATGAAAACATTATCTTACTCACACCACTACATGGACAGACCATTCCTCTGTCCAGCGGGACAGGGTGTGGGTTCATCCATGTGGATCGCCTCTTGTTTTGACAGCAAAGCTTAATGTTGCAGGCTAGTGCTGCTCCACCTTCATCACCACCATCCAGATCCTCTGCAGCCATTTCACAATGGCTATCTAATAGGAAATTTGACGATACATGCTAATTGGGTGAGGAAAAAACAAACCAAACTATATTTCATATACATGTCCTGGAAAACTGTCTTTATTTACAACACCACACTGTATAAGCCATGTAGGCTACAACAATTCCACACTACAACTGGTGGCAGTGTAATGAGCATTGTGGTATTGGAATGCACCTCTCATTAGAGCTAGTTCTGATGATCCAAAACAGTAATTTAGACCATTATTTAAAGACAGCCTATGTCCACGTGTTATCAATCCAGGCGATACTGGTGTCGTTCAGCCGAAGGCAAAGAAGGACCATGGGAGGCAGCACAGCAGAGGGCAGAGGCAGGTAACCTTGACAGAGGCACAGATATGGCCGCGGTGGATTCCGCAACCCTCTGTGCATGAGATTGGTTATTTATACCAAGTGATCTATTGCCAGGGGGCTGTGACATTGGCTCTGCCTCTGAGTGAATTTTCCACGTTTTCCGAAGCTGCTCCTCCATGGGCCCATCCGCTTTGACGGATCGCCTGGAGAGCAGGATGGATGAGCCTACCTCCCACGCCTATTCCGTGGCATTTCGTCCGTTCCCCAAGGCCGATCCATCATCTGAATGGCCTATTCCTTCTGTTGCAGGAGTCTGGGTGTACTTTATAAGTGTGTCTGTGTTTGTGTGTGTTCCTGTGTGTGTGTGTGTGTGTGTGTGTGTGTGTGTGGGTTGGTGGTGGTGGGGTGGTTATCTGCATGTATATGATCCAGTAATTGAATGACCTGGCACCGCAAACATATCATATCATTTTCTGACATGCACCACTGATCATCTTCTGCTCTCAGAGAGGGTTCCACTTCAGCACTGATGTCACAATTTTTTTTCCGTTCAGTCGGAGGCTCCTAATAATCCACGCACAGAGTGGCCACCCTGCTCCTCCCAGGGTTCCTAACCTACATACAACTGCCTGGCAACATCAGTGAAAGCACTCAGCCTGAAACACAGAGGGAACTGTATCTTTTTCTTCTCCATCCCCAGTATTATTGTGTAACATTGAGGTTTCAGGCAGCCCAAACCCCACAGTGCAATAACACTCAATCACAGGTCAGGCTGAATAGCTCAACACACAGCCTCTCTCCTCACCTGAGGGATAAAAAGGGGGCATCCCTTGAAATAAGACCTGTACCCAAAACAATGACGCATCAGAGACACGCTGACAATTAGACTGAGGTCCCTGACAGGATTTTCATCAAACCAGACCTCAGAAAACATATGCTGTCCTCCCAGAAAAGAACACTGCACCGGCCCCATATGAATACATGCCATGGATGGCTAACCTCTTGCCCTTTGTACAAATGAAAGTCTGAAATCATTTTCATTTTCTGACTTATAACTTGAGAAGTGAGTAAAGGGATTTCAGAGCTGCCTCATTATTCATTAGAAGTCAAGAGAAGCTTTTAAAAAATTACCCCTTAAGGACTTTGAAATATATGCTTTTTGTTATCAAATAATGCAGTGTCCTGCTTTTCTCATTTGGAGGTCAAGAAGCTTGGGAAGATTGACTGAAAACCATTTCAATCCCCTCTGGGCATCTAATTGGATACAACAGCATTGAGTGTAAGAACACTGGGCAGGATTAGTTTGAGTGGTCATGGCACCTAAATCACTTTCTTTAACACAATGCTGGAGAAGCTAGAGAGAAAGAGAAAGAGAGAGAGAGAGAGAGAGAGAGAGAGAGAGAGAGAGAGAGAGAGAGGGTCTGTTCTTTCCCCTGATCTGTTTTATTGAAAGAAAGGAACTCTAGTTCCTCTGTGTTTCTTTCACTTTTTCGCTTACAGGCATCCAGGGGCACAAATCACCTCCAGACAGAGAGAATCAATAGTTACTGAAATCAGTTAAGTACTGCAACCTCCCCTGCCTTACCTCCACAAGTGATGGGCAGTCCTCAAGATGCAATGTTTGACGAGCAAAGGCAACCAACATGCTTTGGACAACAAGAAACTGTTTTAAAGTGAAGTCACTGAAGCAGCTACATATTTTATGGTCCTGCATACATTTCCTATGTGTTAGAGACCGCTTTACTCAGTACCATAAAAGTTCACCGCTGAGATTTAGAATCTTCCCCAGAACCAGAACCACACAGCTGCTACTTCAGTGTTCTCGCTTGGGAATGACAGCTTAATTAAAACCTACTCAGTATTTATGATAATGAAATGTAAATTATGCAGAATCACATTTGTCTTAGCTGAAAATATGGTTTATTTTAGTTTCTGTTTTGCTGTTTTTCTGTTTTTGTACAATGCTCTCTGCAATTGTATAAGAATGATTTCCTTTCTGTCTGAGTGAAAAAAGTGATAGAACTTACTTGCTCAACATTCTTCTTAATTGACAAGGAAGTCACATTTTTCCCATTCATATATCCTGACTTAAGAAAATGATGAATGAGTCATTAACTGCATGTTGAAAGGATTGTGAATCCAATGTGAAAATCACTACCCTTAAAAGTATATTTGTTTGGCTGTAGTCTTTACTGGATAGTTTAATTAAAATTTGACCCCAAAGATACCAACCATCAGCTACCGTGTCTCAGTTTGCTCTCAGGGCCTTATGGCATACCCTGACTGTGAACAAGAAGCACAAATTTTATTTGTTTTTAGGGGATTCCACTGCATGGGGTATTGCAAATTACTTCTGTGGATACAATTTACTAAACAGAGAAAAAGAAAAATGCTATGTTACAGCAATTATTCATTCTTAAAAAAAGAAACATGACATACCAGTTAACAACATCAGTCTGGAAGATTCTCACATTGAATATTACTGTGACCAGATGAACAACTGAAACAGTGCAAATACAACACTACGTTTTGGAAATGGACACACATTCAGACATGGAGCTTGAGTGAAATCCAAACCTGCAAATGCAGTGCAGCGTAACGCATTACACAGCGCCATGTCTTTAGCTCCTCACATTAGCTGTATGGGTCAAATAAATTAGGAGCCCCTTTATACATGACATGTAATCCCCCACTGCACTGGACTGTTTGCCCATTTGTGCTCAGAATGTCAATGCTACAGATGATGTGAAAAAAGAGCCAGAGTGAGGCATCTGATTTCTAGTCCTCTCCCAGAGAGGTGGATTTTCAAACAGATTTTGTGACAAATGCATTCTGGGAAGGACGGATGTGCAGGCGTACACACATTATGCTTATTATCCACCAATAATCCATCAAAAACAAAGATGCATCTGCTTGAGGAACATACCCACAACATTTCCCTTCATTCAGTGTGAAACTTAACATATTGTATGTATTTCCTGTGAAACACTCTAAGCCTTTAGGGAGTACACATTTTTGTGGGTGAAACTAAAGTCTAAATCTAAAATCTAAAAATGTGACCTAGCATTACTGAACTGGTTAAGACATCCAAAAAAGAGTACCAGCAAAGTACAATTTTAGATGTGAGTCTTCTATTTTCAGGGGTTCTACTGTCCTGTTGCTGTTTTTTTTTTTTTTTTAGCAAAATATTTACTGGTCTGCCATCAGCAAGGTACTGTTAGGTAATGTCAACAACTGCATTCCAATACAGGCACTACAATGAATTTCTATATGGCAGCAAACTGAAGAAAAAAATAACTAATATGAGAACATTCATTTCTCACACCTCTTTCTCACCTTAAGAGATACTGGCCATCAGTTAATATGCCGAAATTCAACCGTGGAACTTCTCCAAAAGAAGGTGAATCCCGATTGGATGAAGCATTGCCAAATCAGACTTCTGATTCCAAGACACTGAAGCAGCCTTGGAATTTACAGTGGTGGACAGTCTGAAGTTTATGAGAGCAGTAATGCCACGGAAAACACATAAACTCTTTACAGTTTATTTTCTCTCTCTCTCTCTCTCTCTCTCTCTCTCTCTCTCTCTCTCTTTATGGTGTCAACTACCACAGACTTTTACACTCCTCTCAAAGACTGGCAACGACTTTGGTTGTCTTGTACAGCCTGTTACACTTTGACTAAAAAAGGAACTACTGCAGAAATGAGTTACAATTCATAAGGGTGTACAGTCATGCTCCCAGGAGACGAAGTGATGAGAATTTCTGCAGTGTTATTAGTGTTGGGGGCTTGTGAGAAAAAAAAACAGCAGAAAATAAAGGAAACACTTTACTATATTGTGGTATCTTCTATTTCCCATTTTAAAAACCACAGGGATTGTGCGCAGCAGCATGCCGGATTCTGCCTCAGGTTGCCTCACTTTCGAACAGGTTGCCAATGTTTTCAATGCACCTTATCCTAGTTTGCCCCCCGATTGACAGATGCATGCCTGCAGACATTCTACTAAATTAAAAAAGTATGTCTTGTTGCTATGTGACATAAGTGACAGTTAACCACTCCTAGATTTTTGACTTGTTGGTTGCACAATCAAAGCTATCTTCATTTATGAATCAGAGCAAACTGTGAGTCTGGTTTATGCCATTACACTGAGCTCGTCTGTTGTATTTCGCATGCTGCTCACAACCATTAATCACCATGTCGTCCCTCCAGTCAGCTGACATGGGAGAGGTAATGCAGCTGTAGAACTGCACGTCTAAACTCACTGAACTCCCCTGCCTGATAAAATAGACTCCGATTCTGCACCGTCAGCTAACATCAGTAGAACTGAACAAGTGACTGTGAGATTCTGTCCTGACTGATGACTGAATAAATGCAAGTTTCAGGAACAGTAGGTACATGGGACAAAATCACAATTTAGCCAGCTGCCTTTTTTTGGGTAATGTTCACGTTGTAAATTTATAAATAGAATCCCTATGAACATAACCCTGATTTCATGATTCTTTCTCTAGCAGCTTCTTTGATGCACCATTTTGCTTCCTTAGCAGTGCTACAATTCCCTGGATAACATCCATTTATATCCCATTGTTGGCAGCAACCATTTTAAAAGAATCCTTCCAGGGATTACTTTATAGGAAATAAACAACAAGAAATAAAACCCCAAACAAATATGACACGTGTTTGAGAAAGATCAAATCCGTCAGCGCTGTATTCAGTTGTGCTAAACTTCAAAGGAATAAACCACTTGGAAACCCTGTGATTCATCTCCATTTAAATTTTTGACCGTGCAGTCATGTAGCTGGTGCCATGTATCAGGAATGAAAAAGAAATTCTGCAATGTGACAGAAGTGGAAAATAGAAGCCCCTGCAGTTCTTATGTTTATTCTCATGGTTCTCTGCTTTCTCAAGCAGTGGGAAGAGGATTGAACAGTACTGGCACCCCACCCTCTCCACCATCACCCCATTTCCCCAAAACCCAGGGTGGAAAGAAAGAGTATCATTATCAGACAGGCTTCAGGAGACTCTTGACATACTGAGCTGTCCACTTTAGGAAAAAGAAGAGGAAGCTCAAAGGCTGCTGGAACTAAGACTTGGAAGATGAAACCCTTGATAAAACGATCATCTTTCCACTAGTGAGGGACACATTTCAGCTGTTAACACCTTTTATCACAAAGGCATCCATGCTGGGAGCACCAACTGCAGACCTGTACAAAAAATCAATAAGTGCCAAAAAAAGACCTGATACAGAGAGTAAACATTCACATACTGCAAAAATCTGCCCTCACCATGCAAATATATTGTACCTTCATAATTAAATAATACCAACGGTTGATTTCTTCATGGATAAATATAAAATTGCTCTAGTCTCTCAGAGATTAGTTTCAATATTGGTATCTGCACAATTCATACATTGATAATTTTATTGGCAATGGTAGGAATGCCTGCTTAGATTCCTGGTTTAAATGCTTTGTTATATATGAGCCAAATCAAATGAAAATGTCTGTGAATAGTAAATCTTATGCCAATAATAGTTTTTAAATGTGTTCATAAAGAATGTTGCATGGATATGAGTTTTCTTATAACTCACAAAATAATTCAGTAAATTAATAAGTGACCATACTTTTTCTAAGTCTTGCCACAGATCATTGGAGGAAAAAAATATGTTTTCTGGTGCAATTTTAGTTTTGCAGTTTAATTTAATGGTACCTAAAATCATATCATAGTTAAATAGCTATCCATAGCTGATGTTGTAGGAGCACAAATGAATTTATTGGAAACAGACAGCATGGTGGTCTTCACACCATACCTTCAGTATTTTCAAACTAATAAATCAACCAATAACTGTGACTCACCCCACTGAGCCACCAGTAGGCAAGTATATGGTACTTGAGTCACGTACGGTACAGCCCTATTCATAAAAAACGAGTGCCAAGGTGCACTTGAACTCGCCTACTTTTTCACTTTTCTAAAGCTCTCTTTTTGTCCCTTAAAACATAGTTTTTTATTGTTCTGAATAATAAAAAAGTCAACAGCGTCAGCCACGATGAATCACAGAAGCCTAGCGGTGAGTCTGCAGCGGCTCTGTAAACAGACGGGAGGAGCTCGCTGATCTGAATGTGTGCAAGTTCCTCTCTGTTGGTTCTGTTTTGAATCGCATCATTAAGAATCTGTGTGTTTGCTGGCACTGTGGATTTAGCCTGTGGTTCCCAATCAGTGGTATTATACTGCAACAAGGCATGGTGGAGATGCACCAGCTGAGAGTGGTGCTTTTGTCTTTGTCAATGCAATTACTGGCAGACGCCATGCTTATATTGACTAGCTCAGGAGGAGAAGAAGGAGGAAGGGAAATGTCATTACTGACAGGAAGTTGGTGGCTGGTGGAAAAAACAAGTAAAAAACTGACTTCTTAACTTTTGAAATTATATATTATAGTATATTTCTCACTCAAATTCAAAACAAAAACTTTACTTTTGTAGGTTCATGAGTAACTCCAGTCCAATTTTGCAAAAATTGCAGAGGAGAAATGCATCCTACTATAATTTATTCATGACAGATCCTTCCAAGCCAACCATGTCAGCCAATCATGACTTATCAAATCTTGTCATGAGTTGTTCCACATTGGCCTTGGTTACAAGTGGTTTCTGCAGGAGTAATATTGTGTTAAATGTCCATTTATTACCTGTAACTTCAAATAGTACCCACAGCTCCTCTTACCTGATGGGGTTTTTCCTTGCTTAGCATAGGCCATAATGATTTTGACAATGTTCCCTTGACACATTGAATAATGATGCAGTTTCTGACGAGTTCTCCTGCAGCAGCATCAAGCAATCATTTTACCTCTTCAACAATCTGACAGATCTGTCATGTTGCTTTAGAACTCACAATATGTTCTCATTAAAATATCTTTATTGCAGAAACATATTTGCAATTAGTATTGATGTTATTTATGTTTTTATTTGCAATGTATTCAGTGTGTGTGCATGCACCTGTATATGTATGTTGGTGTGTGTGCTTAACTTTCCCAAACAATATAAAGGGGTTCTGGGAATACAGTATAGCTTATGCATGATTAACAGCACACTGTTTATAACAAATTAATTTCCTATAAACAAGTTAAGAGCTGCCGAATGACTTATTGCAGTTCATGTTGAATAATAACAGTCAACATCAGGCTAATTGGCAGACATAATCAGCTCAACGTACCAATGCATTAAGTGAGAGAATAATTAAACATTAAACCAAAGCTGCTCAGTGAGTCTCATGATTAGCAACACTGAGGTGACAAGGACCATGTCTCCTTGTCACCAACCATAAATGGGTTACAGCCATTAAAATTTCCTGTGCAGTCAGTATGATATGAGTTGATATGTCACCATCTGCCCTGACACTACACAATACCAAACAGGAAAAAAAAAAACTCAATCTAAAGTGTTACAGTGATTCATACATACAAGACTATAAGGTAAAAATTTGGACTGAGTAATGCAAAAACCCATTTATAAGCACAATAATAAGCACTTCATAATCATAAGTAATCTGTTTATTAATCACTATATATGATTTGTTGATGTGTTAGTGGAAATGACTGAATTACACTGTCTGTGGCTGGAGGCAATTTTGATTTTGTAACCACAATTGGTTACTGATACAGCTCACAGATCTACCATCCAAGTGAAATATGAGCTGGTGCAGGCATCAGGAAGTTAGGCCATCATGAGTAAACCTGCCTCATGAATAGACTGTCATTTACTAATGTTTACAAACACTATGGCAAATCATGTATGATGATGAATAAATAGATGAAAACACATTAAAGTCTTTATAAGCCATTTTGTTTGTATTATCCAATTTGAAGTGTCACTGGCATTTATAAAGTTCTGTGTTTCCTGTGTTGTACTGTGTTACAGTTTGATCAAAATTCTGACGGGCAAGCACGTTTACAATGAAAAAGCACAAAGCACCCCATGTTTCATAAAGACAAAGTGAGAAAGGATAAAGTGATACCCTGGCACTTTGTGATGCCTTTTGATTATTCACAATTAGATAGATGTGATGTTTCAAAGTACAATTTCATTCCTCATAATGAAGCCAATTCAAAATGTCAATTTTAAAAATTGCACCTTGTATACCTATGTGTGTGTAATATTCCAAATACATTGATTAAAACCAGGATCTGAAATATTGTAATATTACTTATTGCACCACACAGGAGGGTGGAAGCCTTTGGGACAGCCAATCAAAAGTTTAATCAACTTGTTTGATTATTGACTGTAGTTTTATGTACACTGTTCTCAACACTCATTTAAAACTGTCTGGCATCATGATGAGATTACCAAAATATCAAAAGTGCTAAAATATTTATTTGTTCTCGTTAATGTCTGAGACCAAACAGGAGATGAAATTAATTAGATTCACATAATCCCTCACTCGTATTAAAGAAATGTGGATGATGGGAACATGCAGACAAAGAAGGTCTCGAGGGTCAGACTGACGGAATTGCAAAACTCCCTCATGGAATGACCAGTTATGTGCTGCGCACCCGGTCTCTGTGCTCTTTCCAAACAGACATGTCTTTAAGGCAATGGAAGAAAACCACTTTCATAGAGAGAGAGAAAGAGAGAGAGAGAGAGAGAGAGAGACTATTGGATGCTACAAATTTGACAAAAATAGTTCTTTGTGACCTGTCTACTGTCAATCAGTTCTGGAGGGGTGGTGGGGGACATTTTCTGATGGCATTGTGGCATTTAAAACTTCAAAAAAAAAAAAAAAAAAATGGAAGGGAAAAGGACAACATGAGACAATAAGCTCTCCTTGTTTTTCTGTTTTCTGGTGGAAGTAAATTAAACTTTGGGGATCTGAAGCTCATTATGGTATCCCATCTCTATTGGCTACACATAGGATCCCATACCTGAGGTTGGAGTGTGTTAGCTGCAGTCATATCTGTAGGGGGGGATTTTGGTGGTGGGAGGTGTGGTAGTCAGATGAGGTGGTGGGCTGGGGGGGAAATCTTGTTATTGGGAGGCAAGATTTTTATGTCCAATGGACCCTTTTAATTTTCCACTTCATTAACAGCTCAAATGCAAGTGCTGTGGGCTCAGAGGGAGCGGCCCAGCTCCGAATGGCCTTTAATAGCATGTTTATAACCAGGCAAAAAAGAGCAAATGGAGGAATAATACTTGTTAACAGCTTAATGGCCTTCATGACTGAAAGCAGCCTTCAAACTTGCTGAGAGGTCATATATATTACAACCTCTTCAAAGAGACATGCAGCACTGTTAAAGATTTAAACTCTCAAGCATACAGGCATACACCACCAGCCAGATGTGTTGAGTGTTGTGCACACAGACAAACAAGTATCCTCAGAGTTTGAATAGAATCAAAGGTCGGTCTCTCTCCGAGTCAGGTCTGAGCTAGAATTCTAATGCATTGAGATTGTTGCACAGCAGTAATGCCTGAGAAGGTTGTTTGTCTGTCAACAGGTCAAATAAGAGATTCAAATCGTTTAAAAAATGTCTCGTTGCACAAGGAAGTTGAAAACAAACCTTGTATGAACTCAGATCTGACAGTATAATAGTTTTACACAACACTGGCCACATCACATTTGAATAGACATTGTTCAATCTCTTTGAGTTTGAGCTTTGAGTTTGAGTTATTTATGGAAGACTTGACTTAAACGACTTTTTCCCAATCTTTACAGCTTTCAGATTACATATGGGCAACAATGGGCTTTATGCATCATAATAACATACAGGTGTTGATATTCAATAGAATAAGACAAATGTCCTCTATTCCATTGCTTATTCCCCCACCCCATCATGCACATGTATTGAAACCCAAAAAAGATTACTAGCAAGAAAAAATAGAAGTAGGCCTACACAGTGCATATTTGCCAATGACTTCATAATTTATATTTAATAAAGGACAGTGCAACATAAGAAGCTGATCTTTAGAAATTAGCTTAAATGTGGTCATATAATTCCAGTTCAACACTCCTGTCTAAACAGTAATGAAATTCCAGATGACATTGTTTCTGATTTCTATTTATTTAGCACAGGTATAAGTGATAACTGATGTTTGGGGCTTTGCAATTGTCTATCCAGAATGATAAAGATTTAATCTTTCATTTGCATGAATGCATTCATGTTCACAATTCAAACTGCACATTTTCACAGAATGAGATATCATCTGTGGCTTATATTCTCTGAAATGGATGAGGATTGTAATGAGGATGTGAATGCCACATGTGCAAGCCATTTGAGTGGACAATGCAAGAAAAATTTGGTAATTTAATTTTAAATTAATGGTCACTCTAGAGAAAAGCATTACAGATGTGTTGTGCATTCCAGTCAAAATTACATACCGTGGATGAAAGTAAGAATGAGGTTACATTCAGAGGAGAAATGAGCCTAGAGTACGCCGGTACTGATACACGACAGTTGAGCTGCAATGGTATTCATGTATGTTAGCTGCAGGGTGTTTAACATCCATAAAGGCGGATGAGGTGGGTTGGGTGGTGAATGACCTTGGCCTCTTGCCTCAGTGTGGGAAGGAGCCCTGAGGTTGCCTGGCCTTGCTTGTCTAACTCATCTCCAGGCCTCTCTCCCCTTCCGCTTCATTCTGCATTAGACGTCCCATACTCATGCATGTTTCTGACTGACCAGTAAGGCTTAGAAAAGTGCTGTGTGGACCCTGGCAGGCTTTTTGTCATTGTGTGCTCTTCTCATTTACTCCTGGCTGGTTTAGCATGCACCTCCAACCTGGAGTTCTCCGGATGCGAACTGACATCTGAGTCTCTCCTGTTTTCATTAACAGCGGCTGTCTGCTCTGTCCAGGCTCTGCTCTGCCACTGGTGCCTGACAGGTGGAGCTCCCATGGTCCCTAGAGCTGCAGTGTTTCAGCCAACCAACTTCCCAGACCATATGACTCCACACACAGTTTACAAGTAAAGCACTAATTTATGTGAGTGTGTATGTGTGTGCGTATGTGTGGGCATATGTGTGTGTGTGTGTGTGTGTGTGTGTGTGGGCATGTGGGCGTGTGTTTGTGTGTGTGTGTATGTGTGAGCGTACGTGTGGGCATGTGTGTGTGTGTGTGTGTGTGTGGGCATACGTGTGGGCATGTGTGTGTGTGCGTGTGTGTGTGTGTGTGTGTGTGTGTGTGTGTGCATACAGATGACTTTCTTTCCCCAGCTGCAGCTCACTCTAGGAGGTCAATGGTTTTCCAAGGTGAACTCAGGAGGGAGAATAGGCCAGTCCTCCCTCAACTCAGGACTGAAAGAAGCCCCTTTTTTAACAATTTTTCTCGAATTTAGACTCAGTTTGATCAGGGGTTCTCAATCCTAATCCTGAAGGACTCCTATGTATGCTGGTTTTTATTCCACCCATAGTTGCATACCCTGTATTGTAAACAGGGGTGAAAGTAGTTTTAATTCTTGCCGGTACTATTTGCCGGTACTTTCGGAAGTGGACGCGCATGCACACTCACATACTGCTGAGTGAAATCTGTGGTCGTAATCTTTTAGCGGTACACAGTGCCGGACTGTACCGGCTTACTTTCACCCCTGAGTATAAGAGGCTGTTATTTGATTTTGTGTAGATTTTTAATGTCTCCTTTGAGATGGCATAGCTGCATAAGATGCATTATGCTAGTGATAGTTTTCCATTACTTTCTATGAAAAACAACTGTCCATAATCTTATTGGAAGATTTTTCATGAGTAAAATGAACTATTGTTTATATATAATGTAATTTATTACTGAGGAATGGTGACTTCATAATGAGGCTAAATTTTAACTGACTGAATTATACAGTGACGGGTGAAATCAATGTGATCGTAAGTCATGAAAATTTGGACACCTGACAGCTGAAACTAACCAATTTGTGTAAAATGAAGGGTTCAAAGACAAAACACATGACTTCCAAACCTCAGTTTTATAATTCAAAGGAAAAATTAGGATAGAACCTACCTTGTAACTGCATCCATGCAGAAAGTGGAGCAGATACTTTCTGCTACTGGGTACTGTTTGTGATTGTAGTCAGCACCTTCACTGGCTCAGCCACTTGGGAGCCCTGTACCACTGTACTTTGACGGAGCAACCGAAGAGCAGCTCTTTGGAGGTCCAAAGATCCATCTGGACACCACTTATATTTTATATGGTGATAAATTAAATACATATTGTAATAAATTGGATCGAATGAGAGCATGACAAATGAGATGCTTCTCTTATCTTTTGTAAAGCATGACAGCAAATTTTATTCACACATCAAAAGCCTGTGTGTAACAGATTTCCATTATTTCAACCTACAATTTCTTCGGATGAGTTTGTTTGACCTATTGTCTCTGGATAGCCTCATATTTATTAATGGGCTTCTTCATTAAAGCAGTGAAGCAGTTGCATTTCTTTGGTGACAGTTCAATGTCACATATTGCCATTGATATCTACATTTATTCAGTGTGTGCATTATATGGGTCAGAGTTTAATTTTCACATTTTATACCCTAACATCACATCAATGTTGTGCCTCAACCAGAGGACTGACCTAGTATGTTTGTAGTAACAAGATAGTACTGCTTTTTGTGTGCAGCAATCAATTCCATGGCTATAGCAGATAACAGGATAGTTCAGCCTAATACACAACCAGTTCCTCCAAATATGAAATATTTTCATGTATCTCTGCCAAAGTGGCAATATTATTTGTCCTCTCCAAGCTCAAAATGTAATGAGTAAATATTGACTGCTTGGGAAAACCAGGATTTACTATCCAGTTCACATACAGTAGAGAACAATACCTATCCACCTTGTGTGTGTGCAGAAATACTAAACACACATGCATGCAAACACACACACACACACACACGCATGCACACGAACACAAACACACACTTCATGTGTAGCTTTGCAGGTCAGGTATTAGCAAAGGAGTATAAAAATGTAAACTCTGACATTCACGCAAGACTGCCATAACGTGACCAGTCCCACGAGCAGTGTGAAGGCAGACAATAAGTCACTGAAGAACAGCTACTTATGCTTATATCACAGCCACCCGTTTAAGCTGACAAATTATGCTATTGTACTGAATTAGTCATAATGCAGTTAATAAATAAAAATATTAAATCTAAAGCCAATCATACAACGAGACACAGCTTTGGGTAACGATGTGCAATTTATCGAAGGAGACGGGAGTTGACTGATCTTGGCATCACAGATGGTCTCCCATTGTATTGCTTTGGTGTGCTTTTCGTCCCTTTATGATGCAGTATGGCAATATAACAATTCTGTGCTGTGCACAAAGGGTAATGTGCTATATTGCTGCTGAGCTGCCATTTAGGAACTTTTCAATTAAATACCAACAAGGCACTTTGGCAATCATTGATTGCTGGTGTACCTGCAGACAAGGAAAAGGCCAAATCTATTTATTGTGAAATTCCTTTCAGTATTAATCAAATAAATGCTGTGAGTTCCTTATTTATATTACAGCAAATTGAATTTACATAGTCCCTTTTAATCATGTCTTCGTGTGGAAATATACAGTACAGATGACTGCATATTGTTATTCATTTGTATTTTCATAACATATATATTTCAGAATACGGCACAATATTTTGATCAGATATGTACATGTGTAAATACGTAATTGAAATATAATTATTCTTCAAAAAAATATAACTATTGCTATTCATCATGAGACTTCTTCCTTTGCCTACCTTTTTAAAAAGGATGCTAAATCACCAGATCACCATGTTAAAAATATTTGAAACAATATATAGGATTGAGAAATATGTGTAGCTGTCTCCTTTCTGACAGATTAAACTTTTAACTCTGTTTCATGTAGTTTGTACATATAACATATTTCCTTATTTCCCTTTGTGTTTTCATGCCATGTCAGGAAAATTTAAAAGTATTCTCCTCAGTTGAGACACTGGTGATTTTCTCCAAAACAGGCATATCATTACCAGTCATATTTGAAGGAACAGCACCTTCAATAGATGTTTTTTTTTTCTTTATTTTTACTGCTGCAGAGGCTATAGCTCAGATCAAGAAAATAAGCCGTATAGGGTTTGAAATCCAGCCAGTCTCCTGAATATTCTGCATCTTAAGCTTTCCTTTTCAATTTATTTCCACAGATTTTCATTTTCCTGGGGAAAATGATTGATTTAAGGTTGGAACTGAAGAGATTGTGGGGCAGCTCATGTCCCAGTCAGACCTAAGGCCTGACAGACCTTCATTTCTTCACTGATATTGCGCATGTCAGGGAAAAAAATAAAATCCAACCATGAAAAAAATAGTACTATCTGCATCCCTGAAGCCAAACGTTTCATGGTACAGTACATCTGAAAAGAGTTCTTTATAAGTAAACACAAACCGAATGTAAGTCAATGCTAAGGAAAAAAAGATACTCTTTTAGAATGAATAACTTCTCACTGAAAATCACACTGGTATCTGAGCAAATGATGTAGTGGAAGCTGATGGACTGATGGGTTATTGGGCCTCCATCAAAACACCATGTCCAGACCATGACAGAATCAGCACTGAAATCTATCTTTTTGCCACTTACGACTGAAAACTATAGACCCTAATAGTGCAAACTAGCACACAAACATTTATTTACTTTTCACCTGCAGTCGAATGGATAAACTCTTTTTTTTTTTTTTTTACAAAGATCTTTCTTTCATCCTGGACATGGGACATGTTCTTTCAGCCAAGATCAGAGGGACTGAAATTATATATTTTTTTCCCTATCATTATACTGCTCTTTGTAGGCATGGTCTGAGAAAGAGGAATACGTGAGAGGAAGAAAGAGAAGAATCCCACCATGCCCCCCACATGATGTCCATGTTATTGTGTACCAGTGTTGAAGTGCACTGCTGATTAAGATGGTCTGGCCTGGCGGTGAGGGGAGACCAGGGACTGGAGCAGGAGCTCCTGGCAGTGCTGGTCTTGTCTTTACCGGTACTATTGATTGATGGAGCACTTCTTCAGGTTCACTCATCTGCGCCCTGGCCCTCCAAACGCGATCATTAAAAATAAATACATAAAGCGGATGTCAATAAAACAAGGGGGAAAAGTAGCTGTGGAGGCTTTGAAACCTGAGTCAGGCTTCTACTGACTGACTGAGGCCATTTACTCAAAGCAGTGTTGACCTTATGGATTCTGTTTATTGATTTTTTATTTCAAAACTTAATGAACTGTGTGAAAAGCATTTTTCTCCCACCTGACATACATGCTCTTAATTCTGTTTATTTAGAAACAAACTAAAAAAAAAAAAAAAAAAAAATGTGTTAATTAACTTGCCACCTACAGTTGTGCTTCAGCACTCAAAGTGAAAGAGGGTAGGACTAAGACTGCAAAGATTTCTTTACTGGATATGGTAGCTCTCAATAAAACTCCAAGGCACCAATGAGCAATTTAGGATGATTTAATTTTGGTCTGGCAGTTTTTTAAGCTGCATTCCATAGTGACACCTTAAGCCCTTCAGCCCCATGTTTGAGAGTCAGAAGTGTAATGCCAAAAGTGATAAAGACCACTCCAGACAGAGCTGTCACAGTGAGATTTCTCAAATCAAAACTGGCCCTTAGCATTATTATTATTATTATTATTAGCATATTTTGTGGGATGCTTAACCACCACCTTAACCACAATATGCATTTTTAGATGAATTAAAGAACGAAAAACACTGTCATTGAGTTTCTGCAACATATGAGTCATATTTTAATTAGTCCTTAATATAATTAAAATGATCATTAATTTTATTTCAGAGTGTGTTCATATTTGAATGAACTTGCGTCACAACCATGTATTAAAGCATGTATTTAGACATAATTGTCAGAGAAATGTTTGCCACAATGTTTTATTTATTTGCTTATTGTAGATATTTTCCTAACTAGCACTCGGCTGTAATTAATTGTGTGTGTAAATATTTGTGTAAATGAGCTGTTAAAGAGGACTGCTGCTGGCAGGGCACACAGAGAGAGCAGTGGGCGGAGGGCCCATCTGAGACATGCCCCCTGGCCTCTGCAGCCTGGCCACACAGCGATGGCCTTTCCCATAATTACACACAGGAACACAGGAGCCATCAAAAGCAAAGTGCAGATGGGCAGTACCCGAAAGAGAGAGAGAGAGAGAGAGAGGGAGAAAACAACAACAACAAGAACAACAACAACAACAAAAACAGAACAGAACGGAGGCACACGATAGGACAGAGCAGAATGCCAGGATGATTGCAGACACTTTTCAGGGGGTTTCAAGGTTTGAAGGCAGGGGGAAGTTGGGGGTTGGGGGCGGGGGGGGCTGAACTGGTGACACAAAGGATTTCAATTCAACAACATTGGTGAGAAAGGTATGTTTTTTCAGACTGAGATTATTGATTTGTAATCTCACAAATTACAAAGCCACTCTACTGCATCTGAATTAATGTCTTATCTACATTTCACCAATTAAGAGTTCTCACTACTTCATGAGGAGGCAGTACTACCACAGGCTGAGGACTAATTTGCACTATTGACCTGAATATTGATCTGAATTAAAATAAACTATTACAACATGAAAGTGGTCTTAACAAATGATTAACACTATTAGAATAATCATAAATGAATGAAGCATGATAAAATCTATCAATAAATTCAGCTCAACATAAAGAGGTTCTATATATTTTATCCCCTGCTTACGGAAATTGATTTTTACACCTTTCCCTTTGCTGTCAACATTTTAGTGCTTTCAGCAATTTGAATTTTTCAGATCCAGCAGTTTTATATGGCCAATGTTTAGCTTTATGGTATGCTGTGCCTCAATTTATTTCAATTATCACCGTACAGTCAAACAGGATCAAAAAAGCAAAGCAAGCACATCATAAAATGATTTCCAGAAATTCCCTTTTTTTTCTGATTAGTGGTAAGACAGAGAGGGGAAAAAATAACTTTTTTGCATCGATACAGCTCATTTAAAAAAGCAAAAATATGAAATCTGTGTAATGCAGTATTCCTCTCTCTTTTCATTTGTGAGTGAGTTATGTAAAGCCAGCGCTGAGCATTATCTATGGATACATTCCATCGCTGCGGCACATTCTAACCGTGCGGTGGTGGAACACAGTTTCCAGCGGTGGCCCCGGGTTCATCTTGCATGTTTATGCAGACTCTCTAAATGATTTTGTTCTGCTTGACTAATCTCTTTAATGAAAGTGTAAATGGTTTTGGAAAGGCGGAATCAGCTGGGTCGCAGGGATTAGCACCACGGTTTCCACTGCCTTGATGTTTAATTACTACGAGTTTTCATTATTACTTTTTTTTACTTTTGACAGTTGCTACGGTTTTGTCCCCCTTGGGGGGCACAGAGGGGAACCTTGCTTGATTCATGCGAAGCTGAGCTGAACCCCAGCATTGCTGGTCAGAACAGAAAGGGCCACAGAGGCTGTTTCTATGGTGCCTGGCAGCTCTTGCAAATACCGATAAGCAGGATGCTTTCCGTCGCATCAGAAGCTGTTTAAAAGGTACAGTGCGCAGTGTCTGCTTTAACTACAGATGAACAAAACTGTCGGAATGGCTGCTTTCTCAGGCAGGGAAAGATCACAGCTGATGAAGGCCTAAGTGGATTAACAGTCTTAAGTTTTTATTTCATTATTTTTTGAGGTTGTAACCAAAAATTACTTATGAAGAATGATCACTTAATTTAGAGAGAGTGAGCTCAATGAACTGGAAATATAAAGAGCTCTTAGGAAGATAAATCTCTTAAAATACGTTTACTGAGGAGCTGAGTGACACACAGAGGAACAAGTGCAAACAGAGAACGCATTCAATAAAACACACTGTGGATGATAATCATGTGGTAGAATTGAGAAAAAAAATAAGATAACTCACTAGATGATGACTTCATCTAATTTTTCAAGTGGACACATTTTAAGATTAATGTTTTATTGTCCATAATAATAGAAGAGTAAATTAAAAGTATGATATTACATTACTCCACACTTCACTGAACACAAATAGAGAAGTCCAGAAATAATGAAGCTTTTGTTAAAATATACGGTTATCAAATCCCTAAGGAACTAGATAGGGATGTGGTTGTTTTCAATGGTAGCCTTTGCTGTTTGAATAAAACAGGTGTAGGTTATTTCACTTACAGAAGAATAATTGAGGTCAACTGAGCAGTATGTGCATGCTTTATGCTTATATTTGTTTGTAATTCAGCTTTAAAGCTCAGTTTGAATTTGCTTGGGAATGCCACACTATTTCCCTGGATTAAATTGATAGGACAAACACCACTACCTACAAATTCACTGACAGTATACATATAATTGTAATTACTTTAACAATAGAGTGAGCATTGGGAATTAACTTTATGGAGAGATATGTGTCCAACAGCTTCAATGCAGTCATCTCTTTGCCTTTCATTGTTTGGGAAACAGTACATGGTAATGCTAACATCGATTTTAGTTTCGGCCACAAGAATGTAGTTATAATCTAAAAAAAAGGCTCTGGAGTTAAATCAATAATTGTGCACTGATCCATTCTCTCATTGCTGATCCATTTTGATTATAGTATGTTCTTTCTGTGCATCATGTTAATGCCATTGCCAATTTTTAATTGAGACTAACACCCAGTTACGAGAGAGAAGTATTTTATTGGTTCATCCACATTTTTTTTCTCATACACTCTAGAGCTAGGCTACTACACTAATACTGAGTGATGACTCAAACAGATTTAATCTATTTTGAAATATTTGATTTATTATTGCCTGTTATTCAACTCATGACAATTTTCATATTGACAATGAATATTTCATACTGTATCAAATATTTTCGTAACAAATTGGCCTTTTTGAAATGTTTTTTGAACACATTATTTTTTTCACATCATTAACACTCAAATTAGATTAGTTGCCATGGTTATTTAAATGTCACTGATTAAAAGCTATGTTTTTGCTTCTAATTGTAGGACATGCCATGCTTTTATGACTTTTTTTGTCTGTTGTATGGATGGTATCAATGCTTTCTTGTCTTTCTTTTCCAGGAGCAGTCATAACACTAGCAACACTTAGTTTATTATATTATTTTCATATTTTTTAAATATAAATTACATTTTTTCTTTGATTTCTTTGGACAGCCATGCCTCATTTCAGATTTTTTTTCTTTCTCAGTTCCTTCAGGTGGCATGTTTTCTCATTTGTGTTTATTAATTTGATTGGTCTGCACAGGACAGTTTTATAGGATTGTTGGGGCATTTACTGTTGCTGATTAAAATTTACAGGCACAAGCGTAACATTAATGAACGATTGGCATTCAGCATCAGATGCACAAGAGTAAACAGAAAATAAAATGTCTACATGTTTCATGAATCCATACAAATTTCTCTCAATCAAAAATATAGGGCAATGTTAAGAAATATTAATGTATGGATACTATACCATTGTTTTTGAATAAAGGCAATAAGAATACATGCATTGAGCATGAAACCTTGTATAATAAGCATGTGTCTTTAACTTAGAGCCAAAGTTCAGTAAAACATTCCTTTGCATCAGAGCTGACATCTGTTTCTCAAGAGAACTACAGAATGAACGTTCATAGAGCAATCTATATTGGAGGTGGCATATATCTATGTTGTTTTAACTGTCCACATTTTAAATAGTTAAATAGTGAGAGAACAAGACAGCCAAATACTCTCATTCATTTACATCAGTGCTCCTATGTGTTTTTTTATCAGCAGATAAAAATTTTAAATGTTTTAGTTTTCACATAGAAAATGTAATTGAAATAAGCTGCTTTAAAGATTATTTCAATTCAAATATAAATAATCATATCTCTCTCATACTAAATACTACAACTGAGAGACTTGTTTTACTGAAAGTCTTTGACAATCTGACGCAGTCTCTCTATATTTTCTACCAAAGCCACCTGTGTTATCAAATGTGACAAGGAATTCCATATATTTTTAAAACTGAAAATCATGGAAAAAATAATTTGTGTTACATTTACCTATACAGAGTAAAACACAGTGAGTGGAGAAGGCTAGCCCTAAACAATCCTCTCTGTTTTTCCTTGCAGTCTGGCTGCTATTTTGCACAGTCTACTAACTTTAAGTAATTGAGCTCCTTTGACCCAGCACTCAAAATGGACTGAGTTTCTTCCTGAGCAGTGAACACAGCTGTGTTTTATGTGAATGCCCTGCGTTATGAAAGGTTGAATGGGTTGGGAAAAAATAGGTGCTCCTGATCTCACAGGTATAATTCACACCCACTAAAATGGCATTAATCAAGCATGGTTTGATTGGCTGCTGATGCACTATTACTGATCCATGCTAATGTCAGCAGGCAATAAACCACAGCAGACAGGCCACTAAAAACTGTACAGCAGATCATTGTTCCAGTATCCATGTATATGCTCAGGAGCAAGATGGTTTTCCATAATTGAATATTGATTTATATAAATGCTACATGCATAGTATTGGCTTCTTGTATCAAACATCTGTGGAAACCTCGGCTTAAATGGTGTATGTAGAGAGGCTCAGGCACAACACACTATTAATAATCTCATGATTCATCTTGTAATGCCTTATGTGTGTCACCATTCATGTCAGACCCTTTTGATATGTTCTAAGTACTGTTTGGATACCATCAATTAATTCCATCCCTGCCCCTCCTTTTTACTGTAAAAGAACAAAATGCAAATATGATGGAGATTCATTAGAATTCATTATTGTTATCCTGGAATGGGAGCGGGGTGGTGGTTGGGGGCTTCTGTAAGTATGGATTCATGGGCCTGCAAACTGGACAAACCAGGCATCAATTAAGACTCATTTATAAAAAGGAACCATTATTGTTTCCTGAATCTCATGTGCATTGTTCCCCCAAATCATAAAGACTCTCATTAAAGATTGAAAAGCCTGTTGCAATTCTGGTCCAATTGTTCCGAGAGCTGGCATTTATGTAGAGGACGCAAGGAAATGAAAAGCATCTGGCACAGTGCCGGAGCAGGCGTCTCTCAAACGGCTCAGGTCATTCTTCTAAGATTAAATATTTATCTGCAGAAAAAGGATGGGCAAAATGCTATTCCCTTTTTTAAAACAAGAACATTATATTTTCCATTTACTAGATGGACACACACACACACACACACACACACACACACACACACACACACACACACACACACACACACACACACACACACACACACACACACACACACACACACAGGTGAATGTAGATATAAACAGACTTTCTCTGTAATTGTGATTCTGTGTGTATAATTGCAATTCATAACACCAATAAAACAGTCAAAAGATAGGAGAGAGGATGATTCACATGAACACTGTCGGTCATACAATATGCAAGGACACAGTGTGGCTGGGAACATTATATGCTCAGTAATAGAAAGGTGATAAAACTATCACCAAGAATATTTCATATATTCCCGCCCATGCATCCACTAGTTTGTGTGTATGTTTGAGAAGTATAAGTTATAATACAAGGAGGTTCATCCAAAAGGGGTTCAACATAAATATATTAATGTTGCAACTTTCTTGCCAAAACCTAGTCTGATATAGGTCTCCTTGTGTCTTGTTATACATGGATATGAAAAGTCAGGATTGTTGTGGGTCCTTGCTCATCTGCACTACCTAAAGAAAAATAAGACAAAATCCCCTCCTTTAAGATGGACACAGGAGTCCATGAAAATCACCTTGTTCTTTGCTGTTTATATTTCCACAATAGACAGACAGACTGTTATTTCACAGCTGGTATCAATGGCACCCAGTAAGCACAACACAGAGTGTTATGTGAGTTCTGTCTTATAGGAAGCCAATCAGAATGGCCTAACGGCGCTTCTGCTTGATGCATGTGGAAAAAAAAGACTCTATTGATCCCATCACTATGGGAAATTCAACCTGCTACAAACAGAGAATCTTCTGAAAGCCCATCTAAGCCACTCTGAATAATTTCAGTGTCTTCATCAGGGCCACTGTCTGGAGCCCTGGAGGAGCTCAGATCAATCAGGCTGGTGGGGGCGTTCTCACTCCCAGTCAATACTCAGCCTTACACACATCTCTGCTCCTCACTGCAACACAAAACTGTGTTAATTAATGCATGCAGAGATGAAGAAGGAGGTTGGCTTGCTCATAGCCCAGTCACAGCACACAGAAGGTTTCAAAAGTCTTCTTAAGTTCAAAAGCCAATGCAATAACAAAAAAAAGCAGAGGTAATGATGTATAAAATTGACCCAATTTTCCAACTTTGACCTAACTTTGACCCAATTTTCAGGGGAATAACAGTCATGTACAAGCCATCAGGTGCAAATCCTTTCACTAATTTAAAAAAGAAAGATAAAAAAAGGTTAGCACCTGCAGCAATAACATAATAAGCCAAGGGCATGATTCCACTGCCGTGGCAGGCACTTCACATTGTGTTGTGCACATGGGTGCAAACGTGTTTAAAAATAAATAGAAATGTCTTTGTGTATCAGTGAAAAAGGCTAGCCATCACTGCCCTGAAGGTCCCATCTCTCCTCAGTTCAGAGGTCCCTCACAGTCACTGACATTTCAGGGGTAGGTGGGTTTGGGTCAAAAAACCATTTGAGGGTGAGAGTGCTCTCTGACCTTCTCTCTTTACTTTTTTTTTCTGCTGTAAATCACCTTTTGGTAGAGGTTAAATGAACAATGTGTATGTTCACACACACACGCACACACACATACACACACACTCAGAACTCAGAGTGACAACAGCACTTCAGCCTTACTGTGTGCACCCATGGAAGCAAAAAGACTTATCAGCATTTAGACAGAAAAAGGTGTGGAGTTCAGATTTAGGACTGGAATAAGTTCTGGCAAAGGCAGCCAGTTAGAATGCTAATGGAATATGTAGAAGCACTATGTGCTGACTTTACCCTACATCACACATCTGTACGCATAAAATCACATATACATTGGTAAGCCTTGGGTGGACACAAGGCTCATAGCTTTTACTTTCATTGAGAAGTTCTCTCTTTCAAATGCTGTGCAATACGTTATGCTCATCAGCTGCTGTATCTCAGAGACTCAGTACTCAAGCACAGTCGTACAGCCACGACCCAAAGATGCAGACAGATAACAGATTAAACACAGCTTATCAGGGGGGGAAAATGTACAAATGTGTCATTCAGCAAGGAGCAAGGTCGTGCTAGCACTTCAAAGCAGAGGAATTCAACGGTGTAGCAACCTCTTCTGTGCCCTGACAGAGAGTCTCATAACAACCCTGTCAGGGAGAACAAAGGGAAGCATGTTAATGTCCAAACGGTCTATCCTTTCTCTGTTTCTTCACAGCCCCTTGTCTTGTATTGCAATAATAAGAGCAGTTATACCCCACTGAGCGCAAGTAATCCGTGCAGGCAGAACAGAGAATTAAATCCAAATAGCACAGAGGGGTCACCTCAACATCGAACAAAATGAGATGCATTGCTAATTGAATAAATCCCTTTTTTAACTAGCGTTATGTTTGTGTTGCCAGATGAAAAGAAATTCTAAATGAGATGATATAAAATAAAGCGAAAAATTGTTAGTATACATGAGTACAACATAAGTCATAAGATTGTTTCATGAATTTGTCAATGAAAGTTTTATAAATGTGAATTTATAGTAGAGTTTATCAAGGCTAGAAAGTAAAGGCAGCTAGTTAGCAAAAGATATTACATGCATGTGATTCCATTTCATATTTCATTTGAAATATATCTTACTTTGCAAAAAATTGTGCAACTGATGCATTATCAATTCAGGTTTTGCCAATGAACCAAAAACACACGTGAGCTATTGGAATTGTTACATATGAAAGATATGACTGGGCTACATATCCTTGAGGTTTCCTGTGAATTGTGATTTGCTATTTTAGATGCTCCTGCTTGGAGGGAGCCCCAAGTGACACTGAACATTGATCAAGGATAGTGGTGGTCTGGGACTTGCAAATATTTATTATGATAGGTTTCTCATAACAAAATATCTTAATTTACATTGATACTAATATCACATGATACATTCAAATGAGACATCTTCACGGAGGGTCACTGCGCTCTTGGTTTATCTTTCAGCATGATACACACCCTAGAAATGCACAACACTACACAGCCACCCGAGCCAAAGTATTGTAAATGTCACGGCATGATGATATTGACATTTTGTGGTGATAGACATTACCGACCCCAGAAGAATGACCTGAGGTACCTACTTCCACATATACACAAGCTTTGCCGATTGCAAACAAATCTGCATATAAAATATAAAGAATAGAATTTGAGAATTATAAAGGATGTGATAACATTTTAAGATGAGCAGGAAAATAGAGTGAGGCTAAACACCTGTGGAATGCTAGTTGAGAAGAATTTTATTCACACAAACCTCTGACTATCTCTAAATAGTATCATTATTACTGTTTTAGTGACTATGACTCACTTCATCGTGGGCTGAAATTTCCAAGGTTATCCTGTTAAGAGCTTCGTTTCAGATGGTTTTCTCACTAGAAATATTGATTGTGATTTTTTTTTCCTGCCTGAAGTCTTACAATAGGTCAAGCAGTTTTTTTTGTTCATCTCATTGTCAGGACTTGTTTGAGTTTTAGAAACGACCATCACTTTACCCAAACTTTTTTTTTTTGTCCTTCCTTTACTCGGTAAATTGGTTTTGTCACACAGAAGAGTGAGTGTGCAATCCATAACTTCCTGTGTTGACCTTGGATGGCTTGTCAGGCCATCCGAGACACAAGAACCCAATGTGGGAATAAGGAATGGCAAGTCAATCAGATACGCTCACCTTCGCCTAACTCTGGGGTATAATAAATCTGCCTCAATGCGCTCAAGCCTCACAACATTTGTCATTAAACTGTGAACCAAAGCTGGGATCTTCTGCAAGTAAAAGAGAGGAAAAAAGAAAACAAACATTCAGCATGTATTCCAACCACTCTTCACCTGTGCAGGTAAAATGAAAATTATGTGCCTATTGGTTCTTCAGTGGCGCAGTAAGAAGGGTGTGTATGGTAATTGTATCTCGGAAATAATCTATTCTCAAACTTGTGTTCAGAACAACATTTCAATACAGCGAACCTACCCACCCAACATGCAATATTGCCCTGCCATTGTTGGGATGTGTTAATTACCTGAGAAAGTAATATGTTAACTGTTTTAAATTTGCGAAATATAAATTTGCAAAAATAAATACATTCAACATAATGTTTTAAGAGGGCCTCAATATTTCATTTTGGTGTTGACTGTGTGTGAAATCTTGTTTAATCAAAATTGCCAAGAGCACTATGCCACAATAAATCAAATAGTAAAAGATAGACAGACATTGTTTCAGCTTATCATTGGAACTGTTTTGGTCTGTGTAGGACAGAATGAATTGAAAACAGAATGCATGCTCCCACAGTATCGTTACAGTACATGACATACATGAGTGCACAAAAATAGAAGTTCTGTGCTACTGATCTGGAATTTTTTGGGACATCAATGACCATTTTTTTCTGTGAGCAGAGGTTGTGTAATGGTGGTTAAATATGAAATAGAACAAAGAACATAAAGCCACAGCCAGTATGTACAAAATGCTAAATGTTGATGAGAGTGTAGGACTCAAGAATTTACTTAGAAGCAGGAAATTGAGATGGATATTTGACAACTGAAATATGCATATTTGATTGATATTGTGTGATTTTCTGGCAACCTGTTAAGAGCAGATGAAATGGAATGTGAAATATCCATCTGCTAATGCCATGCTGAGGAAATGAAAATCCAACTAATTTTAATTACAATGTTTGTCTTATACTGCAGTCTGCAGCAACTGTCTGCCCATCTTAATTACTGATAACACAATCGAAGGCACTGTGTACATATTCCCGGGAAAGCGTTAAATTTGATGACTGCATTAAAACTTTGCATTAGAATGTTTTCATGGCGGGGATGTGATTTTTACTCTTGTAAGCACAGTTTCTTGATTCTGTAATGGAGGACAGCTGTAGTCTGTCCCCTCAGCTCACACTGTCAGAGTAATTACACAGCATGGAAAACAATATGCCAGACTGAATGCTTTAAAAGCAATCCTTCAATGTGTGGATGGGGCTCAAGGAAACCACACTCATCATTTCAGCCAGTGATTATTGTGAGTATGTCTCATTGTTTAATATGCAATTAACACATATTCTACCAAGAGATTTTATGGTGAATAACAATTAGGAAGTAATTACACAAGGGTTGCACTATGCAGTCATCTGTCCCTTAAATCGCTATGTGTTGAATATCATTAGGCCCAGTTGTTTTCAAAAGTGAATGGAAGAAAGGATTTTAATTTGCGTAACATCCGGGTGTTCCTTTCATGGGAAACTATGTGTTGTCTGGCTACCTATTGCCAAACACTTTGAGAGGATCAGAAAATAGAGCATTTTTCAAATTAGGGATAGGAGCACAATGGCCTTACGAACAAAGAATTCGGAATGATGCTGTGACTGGCAGTCGGCCTCTGGAGCCTGTACAATGAAGAAATGTTGACACCGCAATTGAAAGATAACAAAAACTGCACAATTAAAATGAACAGGGCCTCACCGTATTGTATTGGGAAATGACAAACTGGATTTATGGTTATTGCACATGCACACATGGGATGGCTCCTGTGCATGCATGTCACACAGCCTTTAATATATGATATTATGAGTTTGCTGCATCTCCAACCACAGTGTAGTTATAGTACATTATGCACTCACAAGTCATTGATAATAATATATGTTGCTTTTATTGTTTCTCATAAGAAAAAATCACATTGTTTTATTGTGTTCTTATAAACTATTAATACATGATTATCTAATACTTTGTTAACCATGAGTACACTTATAAATGGTTAGTTAAGGAATTGTTATTACTTATAAATCATGAACAAGAGCCTTTAAATAGCAATTACTCATGCTAATTCACACATGAATGTAGTTACTGACTTCAAAGCGATGTACTAATGGTTAACAAACAATTAAATAATGATTATACATTACAAGCACACATTAAATTTTTAATATAATTTGATTGGGGTTAGGAAATACACTAAATACATAACACCACACCTACAGAAGGGGTATGTAGCCCCTGTCTTGGAGAGTCATGAAGTCTCATGGTTTTGCTTGTTACTTAGCATTGCACTAATCAGTTAAAGCGATTGATTACACAGGACCAGGGCTGACCATCCGAAATGTAGTGCAGGTTAGAGGACCCTTCACAAGCCCATTCACAGCAAAGCTATATTTGATTACCTAGGATCATATTTTTGAGTCATGAGACACAGAGGAATGATAATATACATCGCAGGCACCTTAAAATACCTCATATGAATCATAACTTTCAAATATTAACAAAATTAGTTTTTTTATGTTTTATCCAGTAATGTTAATATTGCAAAATATAATGAACTGCCCACACGTATCTCTAAGGGTTAAATATGAACTGAGGTCAAGACTGCCTTTGCTGTGAGCAAGGTAGAGAGTATATGCGTTATCAATGAGTTAAATGAAATGAAACTGAAAATGCAGACAGTGGTGGATGCAAGTCTCAGAGTATCAATTTAGAGTCATGTCTGAGTTTTAAGACTTCATGCTTACATCTATTAAAATTCACAAGTCTGCTTCTTTGGTGGTAGCCCATAACTGTGATTTTTTTATGAAATATTTTTTTTTCTACCATCTTCCTCACTTGGTTGTATTTAATGAAAGATTAATGATGGCTGTTTAAGATGTATTAATCTTTAACATCATGAGGTCTGGGCTAAGCTGTCTCAAGGACTGCCAGGTATGGAGATGAATACTTGTCCAATGGCTGTTCATTTCTTATTGTACTTTACAGAGCAGTGACAATGATTAATACTCAGTGGCACCTCAATTCAAAAACACCTTTCTAAATGAGGTAACATACAGCACGTGTGATTTACTGTTGAGCTCCAATCCACATTTCATCCTGACAGGGGATTTCAGGACATTTTCAGATGATGAACGTTCATGTTAGAATAACAATTTTTACTTGATTTTGAATGGACAGCGTAAGTGAAATTGCTTTCAGAGGACTGCTTCTTTTTTCCCCTTTGGCTTTATTTTTGTCCATGAATATTACTTTTCAGAACATAATTGTATAAAACAATAACCATCACCTATGACTACTGCCTCCCTCAAAGCGACTGTAGTGTATTGAGCTAGATAACATCCAAGGTAATAATCAAATGGGTTCACCTTTTAATAAATGCCCCCATTTTGTATGGATGGCTAATTAGCAGAAAAGTGTTTTGTTTTCATTTTCTGAAAACTTTCTCAAGGCCTGTGACACACTGAATTGATGGAGGCCTCTTCTGAACTAGATATGTGGTGTTTACAGGCTGGATGAGAGCAGCATCAGAGTGCCCAGGCTGCTTTTCAGCCCCTGGTTCCTTCCTGAATAGGCAATCGGCACTGCTTCCTGCCCAGTCATCTGCAGCGTCCACGCCAGTCTCAGAGGACCCTGGCTCACATCCTCTCTCCCTACTCTTCCTCCTCTATACAAAGGAGTCAAATATACACAGCTCAAGCAATTTCCCTTGGCTGTACTCCTTTTCCCCACTCAGTTGTATAGACCAAGACGTTATCATTTTTGTTCAGTTGTCCTCCTGTGGCAGGAGCGTTCCTACCTTTTCTGGTCTGGATTCAGAGGACCATAAGAGTACATGATGGCAACTACAGGCCATTCAGCCAATCTTGGCCTGTCATTCACAAGTCAACATCTGTCCTTTTACTCAGAATTAAATAGTATTTTTCCTCTACATTTTTCCCCTTGCCATAGCTTGGCAAGATCTGCCAGCTAAACCCAGTAAACTGTTATTGTGTAGAGAAGGTGTAATAGAAGTCTTTATTTTCAAAGTCAAGGTTAAGGAGACATTCTGAATTCATCAGAAAACTCAGTCACACACAATTTGGGCATAGATGGCCTTATAAAGTTGGAGGTGCATTCTCTCTCTCTCTCTCTTTCTCTCTCGCTCTCTCAGCATACTGTCTGGGGTGTAAAGAAACAGGATGCACATAGCTTTGATGGCTGTTTCATATTTTCTGTATTGTATGTCATGTGCGATTGAGAATGGTTTTGCAAAAGATAAATGAGCTGCAATACCTACTACCATCTTAAATCCAAAGATTCTGACAATATATAACTCTAACAATGCACTAGATGTTCATAGGAATGCCGGGAAGGATGAAAAAAGAGGCCTGCCTCTTTGATAGCATGACTCTTTGAAGAGAGCAAAAATGCCTCTGGTTAACAATTACAAGGCAAGGTTGGATGCTATGTATCACATTCTCTTTCCTTTGAATGTTCCAACCCTGCTTATCATAGAAGATCACAGCTTCCCCAATCAGTTAAAAGCCTTTTTCCATCCATGTAAAAAAAAAAAAAAGTTTCATGTCAAATTATAAAATGGAAAGTGTTTCTTAATATTGTGTAATAAACGAAGCAATTTCATTAGTACACAGCCACATTGCCAGAATAATGTTTTGATCATTGCGGCAACATCATTTATCAGTTATTGAATAATATCACAACGGGGATAACAAGATCATTTTGACTGTTTGAATGCGTAGACCTCTCAAAGCATGTATGCCCACACAGATAGGGCATGAGTACGCTTTAATGGAATGCTGCTGTAATATGCTCTACTGAACAAAAATGCACTTGGGCCATGAAAAACCACGTCACAGACCATTTATTTCATATACATTGTTGCTCTCTTTTAAACCACCAATTTAAATAGAAGTAATAATCTAACTTGATGTGCATAGCTGAACAACAGGCAAACCTTGTGTCTGCTTGCTGAGATAGCATAAACGTCAGAAATTTACATTTTTTTATCCCACGCCGCGTGCTGTAGCATTAATACACAAAATTAAATTTTAACCAGAGGCAATGCACGGAAGGATTAGTAACCAATAAGCTACGCAAGCAGAAAAATATCATGAAACACTTCTGGAAAATCATTGATATTCTTTGGTAACAAAGATGGCGCAACCTAACACTCACTGTGCCTCAGTGCGGCTGGGGACTAACAACATATTCAGTACATATACATGATGAATAATTATGTGAGTAATATGCCTAGATTTAATCATTATTTTTCATTAAACTTGACTCACAAATAAATGGATGTGTTACTATTTTCCTACAGACACAATTTGGGGTGTTAATTTAGGTGATTGTGGAACTCATCAAACTGTTCATGTAAAGAAAAAAAAACACAATCAAATGTGGGTCTATGCTATGGAAAATTGCTTGAACATTGTTCGGGTATAGTCTTGAAACATCGACAGTGTTCTGTGTGCGAGACAAAATGTCCAGTTTCACTGGCAGCTATGCATTTTAAATGTAAGAGCACATAGACTAATGAAAATAGCTGAATTTAATGACATGGTGAACTAAAGGCTCTGTGACATTTGTGAAATTTTCAGCATGTCCCTGTCTGTGACTCAACTCCCGGCTGGCACTTACACTGAACTTCATGTAAAAGATGAACAGTTATATCGCCTATTAGGGATGTACATGAATATCAATACCTTTTTGGAAAGGCACAGATAATGTAAAGAAAACAGACATTTCTTCTACCCAAATTTCCTTGTTATTATTCAGGGAAAAAAGCCATGATTGACATTATGCATCAGCCATTATGTTTCTTCACATTGATCCATATCATTGTGGATGGCCACGAGATAAAAATACCCATTCTGTTCGCAACATAGGACTTTTATTTCACAAACTAGTTGTTTCATTTACTACATATTATTTAAAAGTTGTAATCGCTGTTGTATAGTTGGCCCCACCTAGTCAGCGCAAAGCAGGCAGCGGGCAGAGAACGGATCATTCCTGGCTATCACTCAGGGAAACTCTTGCATCAAGGAGGGGAAGGCGTCATGTGCGAGAGGTGTGGCAACTGGATTTCTTAAGCTTAGAACATGTAGTTTTTATCTGCATGTGCTCAGTTCATCCATTTAAGAAACCCAGTTCAGTAGGGGGAAAAATAAAATTGTATTACTGTTATGTAAAACTGTTGTAAAGTAGTAATTAATGTTTCACTAGCGAATTACAATAAGGTTAACACATCAAGAAACATGAACACACCATTGGAATTATTCCCTTCAACTGACAGATATTTTTCTATATATCTTTACTGTAAATAGTTTCTATTTCCAGTGCAAAACAGAGGCTATTTATAAAACATTTCAGTTGATGATTGTTCAGTTTCCCCCTGTTAAAGGGGGTGGTAGTGGTGGGGTTCAGACAGTTCATAAAACTTAGTTTAGTTAAAAATAAGAATGAAACGAGAGAGTGAGATGTACAGTATGAGGATGTGGAAATCTATTTAATACTTAATTAAATGCTAATATTAAATCAATTAGATTCTTTGAAGGCACAAAAAGTGCATTGCCAATGAATATTATGTTAGGAAATACAATTTGCCTGACTTCCGGTATAAACCACGCCAACTTCCAGTCTTCTATCTGAATACAGATACAGAGACAGGTAATTTTGTTGGTTGAACAGATACATATACAGATACTGACATCACTGTACACCTCTATTGCCTATGCCTTGTGTGTGCTGCATCTATGTGTATAGTCTGCACCCAGGCTGTGAGGAAGCCTGGCCAGCTGTTTGTTTGCTGTAGTCTTCCATTTGAAAGTGAGGCCCCTTCAAAAGCAGAGACATTCTGGTTTATGTTTTCGATTATACCCACAAAAAAGTGGTGGTGAGCATCCCTCAGGAGTTCAAACTCGTTTGGCTGGGGGGGCGGGCGCTTTGGCTGACTGGAGGCTCAGACTTCTTTTTTTAGGTTCCCTACAACAGCGGCAGTGCACTCCAAGGCCCGCTTTTACAACGGTCTGCCTCTCAAAGGGGCATGCAGTGTGCTTCCAGAGAATCACAGAAAGAATCACATACATTCCTAGCAAGTCAGGCATCTTTCTCACGGTGGGCGCAGAGCTGTGCATAAATCACTGGCATCCTTCATCAACTATCTGTTTAGCTCGGAGGATCTCTGTACTCTGAAAATATACCAGGCTGATTCAATAGGCATGGACCTTTTTACAGGGTAGGCTATCATTAGCCAGCAGCTGGTGTAATATAAATTTTACTGAGTCTGTCATTGTGTTTGCCAAAATGCAGCCAATAAGTGAAGCTCTCAATTAACTAAAACCTTTCGAATTTGTCTTGTGACACTAATAACAGTTTACATTTTCAGTTTTATTTTTAGGTCCTTCAAAGGCCTCTCAATATGAGGACTTGTGGCATGAGCAAAACAGATTTCAGAGACATATGAGAGTTTAACTGGGTCACTAAGAGAAGGTATCTGAGCCACAGAAGCAAGGGAATATCAGGATGATATGATTATGATGTAATTTATTTTGATCAGTGATGTGCCTCTCTGCTGCCTTGTTACAACATTAAGTGAGGTCCTTCTCCTCACCCGTCAATACATGAAAGTCCAAGCAGTCAGCAGAGCTGGGGGACTGGGGGACTGATTGATTGGAACTCTCTGATGAGAAAATGCTGATAACAGCGAAAGGCACCCAGGCGGCACTGTGGAAGCAGAGTGCAGCGGGACAGAGAGGAGTTAAAAATGCATACCTCAAAGAAACCTCTAAGTGAGCAAACTGCCCTGATTAAAGTGATTATAGAGCTGGCTCTTTTCTTTTACTTTGTTTGTTTACTTGTTTATTTATTTTTTGCTCTTGTCAGCTGTTGCCTCTGGACCAGCCAGTTCAAAGAGCAGCAATGAGACGTAACTGCTTTCCACTGTCCATCATCACGGTGCAGCTCCGTCACCGATGAAAAGCAGATTGATAACTAGGTCTGATTATTCATGTATAACATGTTCACTTCACCTCCCATCCGGGCTGATTCTAATGAGCCAGCAACAGTGCAGCTACATGAACCTGTAATTTGCAACCCTTATGAAGCTGTTTTACCAAACCAATATACATCACATCTAGATTTATTCCACCCATTGGATTTCCATGTTTGAATAATCCGAGGGAAATTTTGGATAAAGCAGATTTAATTTCGGGTTGATAAGATTTCACCTTATCAAGCTTATTTTTCATGGGAACTTTATCAGAATTAACCCACAACTCGACCCATTTCTATTCAGATGCAAACAAACTACATCTATCAAATACAGCAAGTGGACGGTAAGAAGTTCAAAAGTACCCTTAGGACAACATCATCTCATAAACCGATCCTATCAGGAAAAAAATGAGAGGGAGACTTTGAGAGCAGAGAACTATTATACCAGGATACTCACAGAGGCCTTAGTCCTTCCTGCAATTATTTGGACTTGTCTTTTTTAAATGTTCCATAGCAGGGCTTTATTTGTGGATGTAACAGCTGTTCAAACACTTACTGTTATTACATTTTGGAGCAGTGGAAGAACAAACGACATTACGTTAAATAATGGTGGAGACTGACAGGAGAATCCATAGCTAATTAGAACAGTTGGCTTTTAAGCCAGACAGTTTGACAAGAACATTAAAAAGTATGTACGCTGCATGTCAATGGTGTTTTTGTTGTGCACTGTATTTAGACAAGACAGAGTGGGTTTCAATATGCATCAAACACAGACCAAGTGCTAGCCAATGGAGTGATGGGGGCACTTTACTTAAGTGCTCTGGTGGAGAGGAAAAATGCCTGAAAAAGACAAACAAGGAAACAAATACATAAAAAACTTTTTTGTGCAAAGAAAAGAAAAAAAAACTGCTTTCTAAGTAAGAATCCAATGTCCTTTAATTGTAATGTCATGGAGCTGTAGTTTTGATTTTTGGAAGAATGACTCCATGAAACTCGAGAAAGAATATCCAAAATAAGGCTGATTTAAAGCAAATTTGTACTAGAAATGTACTTGCTTGGAAATGTATTATGTGGAACAATGCATTGTTTGTAGTAATTTGCAGTGGCTGACTAATAGCCTTGGGTGAGAGGTACTGTATGTGATGTGCCCTCTCACAATTATTACCCTGTTGCAACTGCTAGAATGAGATTGACTATTTAAAACAAGTTATAATGCTTCATTTCCAATGCAAATAAAGCATTGAAACATTAAGCCAACAATAATACAGCAACATGGAACCACATGTCACAGCTATTGCTTAGCTAATGTTAATCTTTCTGAGGTTAAAAAAGGTAGCTAAATTTCACACAAGCTTAACAAAGACCTCATGTTGAGGGCGGATGGAGAGACTCTTAAGGATATAAACTGCCAACACAAAATGAATATATGCTGCTGGTAGCAACTCAAAGTTTGATGTACACAGCAGTCATGATCATGTAATCAGGAAAGGAAACTATTGGCATTTAGACAGGCTGTGATGACTGACCTGATCATTATGTACCCTAAT
Source organism: Albula goreensis (assembly GCA_022829145.1). NCBI lineage: Eukaryota > Metazoa > Chordata > Actinopteri > Albuliformes > Albulidae > Albula > Albula goreensis. The sequence continues at coordinate 9,376,233 of CM040753.1, read as the reverse complement.
TTGTTTAAGTGAGTAAAGTAGACATGCCCAGTCCCAGCTGACCTATATTTAATATATGTATATGTTAACATATGAACATATTAATATGTTTGAAAAAGTTTATTTTATTGCTAAGCAAACACACATTCTAGTACATGGTCTAATAAGACATATTATATATATATATATATATATATATATATATATATATATATATATATATATATATATATATATATATATATATACATATATATATATATTTGTGACAAGAGCATGTAGTTTGAAGTACAGAGGACCAACACAGCTACATGGCACTTGTCAATGTGTACATCAAGTTTAAAGCTGTGGACCCTCACAGTATTTCTGCTCATAACTGCTTGATAAAGGTGAGCTGTGATGCTCATGCTCACTGTGGTCACCACTTTTCTCTCAACAAAACCCTGCTAATTACACTGTCACTAGTACGATCAACTGTACACCTAGCGAATACAATCTCATTTAAAAGAACCATGTGAGTATTTCTTGGATAGCGGATAGTGTGGATAATTACTCAGCATAAACATTTTGAAGATTATAGAATTGGCTTGGATTCACAATGTCTGCATGCTGTTATGTGAGGCTCAGTGATAAGTAGCCTGCTTAAGAAAAATAATATCTATGTAATTACTAACTAAACTACCCAGCTTAAAGCATGCAAAACGGAATATTCTGTAGCAGTGTGCAAATCTGCAGTGGAACAGCACTGAGGGGTAATATGTTTGAAATGTTATCAGTGAATTGATAAAACTGTAAGTGTTCTTTGTTCACTCTTGCAGACTTTGCTGTACTTCGGAATAAGATGCTCTATAGCACACTGCAGAATACCCTGAATAATGCTGAACACAGTAAGAATGTAAATGTGTTCTGAGCACATATGGCCTGTAACATTTCTAAACTGAAACACAGGTACGGATGAGTCAGTGAGTGTCTTCAGTGAGTCAGATTAGCTCTTAAATGGATTACATGGGTACTACATCCAAACAATTTCCCTAAAAAAGTGATCAGAATTTATTCAATCTTGTTCATCTATTGTCATTTTACAGTGTATTCAGATGGAGCACATATATTTCGGTTGACAGCCACTAGATGCAAACTTGCAAAGAAAGCACAAACCGAAAGACTTGTCACTTCAACGCCGAAGAAATGGGAGGCAGCATCCAGTTAACAGTACACATCAATGATGACTACTTTCTGACAGCAGGCAGCAGCAGAACAGATGAACATACACATGAAAATGCGTGAAAATGAGCTGCCTGTCATAACTAAGCTGCTACTTACAGCAACAGAGGACTGCAAATTAATTTTCAGTGTTGTAGGAGTATTTAGCTTAGTGGAGTTTAGTGCTAGTGATGCAATCAGACTGCAAACTTAATGTCTTTCTAAAACCACGGCTCTGTGATACCCCAGGTTCAACAGGACCTCATTCACATATTATATATCAATCAACTAAGTAATACATAATTGAAAAAGATACTGGACGACTTACCACCTGCTCTCAGCTCCTCTTCCAAGCAAAGTAGAAGCCTATTATGAAATGTTAATTTCATTTCTTCAGTTAATTATTTTTTTCAGGTTCAAAGGTTGATATGATGAAATTAAATATTTTATTTAAGACAATATTACATATTTTGTTACAATGTTTAGCATGGATTACATATTTTAAATTTGGGGAGTTGGGTTAAATGAGTTAAAATGTAGAAAAGAATGTTTTTTTTAATTTCCAGATCATGAAAGGCAAGTTAAGTTCAGAGCTTGAAATGAGATACATACTGAAATATTGACATATAGTAACTAAAATCCTTCTTCAACAAAAAACAGCATGTCTATATTGTTATTATTGTATATTCTGCAATGCAGCTCAACTGTGAGTATATATATTTTGAATGTAACATTTTAAATACAATGATGACATCTTTTCAGAATTCAAACGGCTGATCTGAAATACTGTGCAATGAGCTGTAAACGTCTAGACAGAATGAAGTGAAGCAAAAGCTTTTATTTGTAACATGCCGAATAGCTGAGGGCTCAGCCCTCCTCCACTTTAAAGCATTACCTCTCAAATGAGAGTTCTGTCTCTGTATGTCTGTATCTCCTTTCTTACCCTCCCTGTTTCATAGAGGGGAATTTCACAACGCAGACATGGGCCTGGATTCCATCTACACTTGACCTTAATTGCTCACAATCATATGCAAGTGCACTTATATTTGATATTAATGTCCATGTATACATACACGATATTAAGAAATTTCCATCAGTTTCCTCACATGCTCTCCAACATTTAATGATAAAATCCTAAAAACTAGCATCATTTTTGACAAGAATTACAACTACTACAAACTTTATTGAAATTAACAGTTTTGTTTTCAAGTCAAAATTTTATTTAGTCAAGTTTATATTCCCCATTTTGTAAACCCTTAAAATCTTTGAGCTATATACCTATTTTCATAATATTCTTATGCAACAGAAGTTGTGTTTACACAAGAGAACACCCTTCTGACCCTGAATGCACACTACTAACACTGAATTATGGAAGACAGCACAATCATATCCTGGGATGAGCTGGACCTTACTGTCAGCACGTTTAATGGGCCAGTGGTGAAAGGAACAAGAATAGCTTTCGTTTGGAAGACATTGTTTGTTAACCCTTCAGCTCCAGTGTGACTACCTGATCCGTTCTGGCCCTGAACACTCTCTGTATTTGTAAATATAGAGGAAGTAGGAGAAAAGGGCAGATGATTGGGTTTCAACCAGCACTTACTGATTTCCTCTTAACAAATTAGCTCTTTGACTCATTGCAGCACCATGGCTTCATGTGTACTTTTCTTTACATCTCCTCATTCTGTTCACCCCTGTTCTCCCCTGTGCTCATCTCCCCCAAGTGTTTCTGGATACATGATGGTGGAAGGGAGGAGGTGAGAGGTAACAGCACTTCCACTGAACCAATCTTGATGAAACTTTACACAGCAATCCAAAGAGACCTTAGGAACTTCCTAATTTGATGGAAATCCATTTGCCATTGTCATTTCAAATATTGTGGTTAAACGACATACAGTAATTAAGCATTTTGCTTCACATGGGTTCTTTTGACCAGGCAAAGTTATAACAAGAGATTGTGATTACAATAATAAATGTTATTACCATCAACAAAACGTTCACCATTGCTGTCAACAAAGGACACTTGACATACAGTTTAGCCGTCAACAGTGTCCCCCTTTTGGGCATCTTATTTCGGCGGCATGGGTCGGCTTGTGTCCTTGAGCCAGACTGCAATTTATTTACTTCATCAGGTCTGAGTGGACCTTACCTGCATTGACTATCACTGAGTGAGACACTTAAATCAAAATCAGCTCCTATATGTGGCGGTGGGGGGTGGGGGTGGGGGTGGGTTGCTTGAAGCCAAAATGTTCCCCATTTTCAGTCAGATTTCAGCTGGGAAGCTTTTCTTCAGCAGGGTTCAGCCAAGCCAGGGAATCAAAATAATTGCAGTCTGGGAGAGACGAAAGCCCTCATTAGTAGGTTATGGTCCTACCCATTTCCAGTTGCTGATATGATAATTTTTATTATACAAACATAAATAAACTCAACTCTATTTCCATGAAAAGATGTTAGCTTATGATCAACACAACACAAGTGTTTACACTGCATACTATGTGTGTATAATGAAGATACATTATTTGATTTCATATTTGAAAGAGGTCTGAATCCCCATGGAGCATTTTATTAATGCCCTTGAGTGAGGTACTTTATTCCATATTCTTCAGTAGATTTTCAGATGTGTATGAAGGTTAAGGAATATATAAGGTGAAAAAGGTTGCCATCTTAAGTCACATTAGGACACCTGCCAAATGCAAGAACACTCCATGTTGAGTGATGCAGTCAGGCTGCAGTGTGTTCAGAGATCAAAATAGGATGTACACCAAGACACTGTCAAGAATATAGCGTGCAATCTGGAAAAATTCTGAAAGCAAATAATGTGTAAAGCTGAACAGTTCTGCAGAAACTAGTGGGCTTATTACCACCTTTAGCCTATAATAATTGGGAGATGGTCTTCTGTTAAATTTTTGTATTATTATTTATTGTGCCCTGGCTTGAAAAAAAACTCTCATGAAAATGTCCTGAAAAGTTTACCAGATAATCTTAGTTCTCTATCCAACCCACGGACATTCAGCAGGCACCTGTGTGAAAAGATCCGTTTGATCTTAGCAGGAGAGTAACGCAAATCAAAGCATAGACGATCATGGGCACAGCTGCAGAAAAAGAAAAAAAATCCAGGCTTACATATTATTTATAATGAGGTGATTAATTCCTCTTATTTCTCTTTATGATTGACAACAGACCTTTGAGGTGTCTCAGTTAAGTAAACATCTCTGCGATGGTTAAGATCTTTAAAAAATACATACAAATGCTATTCTTCAGACATAATCCTTACAACCTTGGTTTAAAAATAGTGGAAAAGAACCAATGAATAAAACATTTATCATCTATATTGAATTTACTGCCTTCCTGAATGTTAGTCGTGCTCATCAGCTACATTTCATTGGTAGTGAAAAGTGTTTAGGTGATTTCAGGATCCAATAACTAGCGACTTCTCCCATTATCACCTGGACAAACATGCAGCATACACTATCCAGGCTGCATTAGGAGACCTGAAACATCTTTCTGAGAAAAGGCCACATGTAATAATTAACTGTACTCAGGGCACAGAGCTCAGTGAATAAAACACCGCAAAGTCACTGCAGTGCAACCTGAGGACATGAAGTATAAAGCTGAAAGCAGAACTATTTGGAAAATCAAACTGAGTGCCCTTGAGATTTGAATGAACTATAATAAAGGATCATTACTGGGGTTGTTTGGTTGCTGTTTGGTTCCTCTGAAATTTGCTGCTCTTGTTGTTTAAAATGAGCCAGACTCATGCAGATCTATGGATTTGTTTTTTAGTGATCTTTCCACAGGAAAATTCATAAACCATAAAACAATCAGGGTATTCACAATCACAAACAAAAGGAATGAGTGTACAGCCCAGCTGGCTACTTGTCAGTGGCACTCTTTCATGTCTTTCACATTGCTTCTTCTAGATGACAATGTCAGTTATGCCAATTATTAGAAAAAAAAAATTTCTCCAGGGCTGTGGTGATGACAATTAGCATAACCCTGTGTTAGAATGCAATGAGAATGATATCATCCTCCATTCACCTGACTTCACATCATCTCTGCCTATCGCTGGTCAAATGCAATTACAGTCATGGTGACTGACAGTTAATTAGGATTTATTGAGACAGATTCCCTCACATTTTTCATAACCAAAATTTTACGCATTACCAAAATTGCAAACTTTTCTCTCCAAGTATACATAGCAAATGTAATTACTCATATTCTTGCCCATGCAGAAGTAGATAAGCTCTTAAAATCACTTTAACTACAGAAAGCTTGCAACGGTACCTAGAAGTACTGGACAAAACAGAGCTGAAATACAAAATGGACCACGATGATGAGAAAGACCACAATAATAAAATACAGTTGAAATATTGATAAAAAAACAAGATTAATTGAATTTTGGATGAATTACCCATTTCTGAACATGTAGTAGTCAAAACAATTGCCATCATTTGTACTCTACTTCAGGCTATAACCCAAAGTGCCCTAAAACAAACCTCATGCGATTGAATCACTTTGGACATATGCCACGGCTTTGAAGCGAGACAAAAACACAACCGGCAGGCCATCTGCGCGCAAAAAAGATGTGGACCTCGTTAGTAGGGAAATTTCAGGCTAGGCATCTGTAGATTATCTCTTCCCAAGGTTGCCTGGGAGTGAATCTCTCCCACAGAACTAGTAAAAAACTTAACCATGATTCCGGCAAACCACCTGCTTTTTCCCAACGCACCTGACCTTTCCTGATAAACCCGGCGCTTGAGCCAGATGCCGCAGCACGTAATTACTTAAAGCAGAAGCATCTTCAGCGCTGGCCGAGTCGATATAACAAAGGTGGCCGCAATCAGTCAACAGGTGCTAAGTTAATAGGCCTGCTTTAGCGCCTCGCTTGTATGGTCAGGCCATAACTCTAATCACGGAGACAAAGAATATAATGGGGAAGAGGCTATCTTTATAAAGCTATTCCCTTTGATCAATATTAGATTAGATTAAGGCCAAGGGCAGCGGTCGGTCTCGCAGCAGCACATTTTGATCAAGTTGAGCCCGCGGGTGAATCGATGCGTGACGCTGCAGTGATCTGTTGTATGCCATCAGTCAGTCTCGCCACTCATCCCCTGTCATAAACTTGTTTGTTCGGCTATGGTGGTCAAATAATGATGACCTTAACCCAGTCGATTATAGCATTACCAGCCAGTGGCACGTGTTGCTCACATATGGCCGAAGGGGAGCGACACGGCAGGGAATTATCCCACGAACGAGATAGGCAGAGTGTAATCCTGCACCAGATAAATGTAATGACAAAAGGTCTGAAAGGGAGATAATGGCTTCATTTGCATAGTATTGACCAGGGTCAAACAACACATTTGTCATACATCAATAACATTATAAATCCATTACTGTGCTTTGGATTCTGTCAGCTTGTACCTTTGCACAGCTGCCAATAATATTTGCTCTAAGCTTTAAGAATTAGGGCCAAAGGGTTACTGTACAGAATCATTATATATTTATACAGGGGGTAAATAAAGGAAACAGAAAATTATATATGTATAATACTTATTAAAGGGTTACTCTTTGCCTTTTGAACAGCTTTAGACCTTTCCACATTTGATATGCACATTTTAAACTGTTCAGTGGGATATTGAATGACTTTTTTTAAAGAGGGAAAGCCTCCTATTCTTTAAGAAATGAAAAAGGATGAAATCTACTCCACATTCTCCATTCCAGAACATTCCATTCCTGTACTTTTGTTAAATTCTATGAAACATATTAATTATAATTGTGCTTTGTATATGTATGCTTTTAAACATTCCATTAAATAATTCATTGATGCACACAAACAGCTCATGGACATTCTATGAATATTTATACAGCGCTTCCATAATTCCTTCACTTTAGGTAATGAACATTGCAGTAAATTATGATAAATATTCACTTTATTATCATCAAATTTAATCCATTATATCAATTCTGATATAATGATGAAGAGCTACAATGGATGATAATAGCAGGTAAGATACTCATCAAACAAAAGGGGTGGGAAAATCAGTATTGGAGTGTGGTTGTCCAGACATCAGTCAGCCCAGCCTGTGCTAGACTTATACAGCAGGGAACATGCAAGCACTAATATAGCACTTACTGCAGAAGATACAAGAGATTTGATGGCTTCAGATTGATTTAGACACACAAAGGGCAGTAATCAAGTGATAAGCATATTGCATTATAAAAAGACAACAATCTGAAATACTACATATCTGGCTTTGATCTGATGTACCTCTGCAGTGATGCTAACATGAAGAGAGTTCATAAAAGAACAACACTACACTGCTTTAATTGTGTGCAAATCACAGAATTTCCTAAAGAAAACAATAAAAGATTTATTGAAATTTGCTCACAGGTAATGTACAAGACATCGGATGACCCCCATAAACAATACAAGTATTTTGAAATATTAGATATTAAGATATGGCTGAAAGGGTTGGCACATTGCATTCTTGACAACATATCTACATCCATTAATTATCAACCAAAAAAGGTTAAAAATGCAGAAGCTATTTTCCATACCTATTATATAAATGTGTGTACGTGTATTAGGCTGAGTGAGTATGTATGTGTATTACTCTAATTACTTCAGTCATGTCCTTTCCTAAACCTTTATTACATGTTGCCTTTTCTCAGAAATGACCGAAAACTAAGTGATTTTCCCAACTATGTAGCAGTCAGCAGAATTTCAGGTGCCCAAAGCGACCTCAGGAATATCCAGGATTGCCTCCTGTTTTGCTGCGGCCTGTGCTGACTCACATCCCTCCCATGTGATGGATGGTGCCTGTGCACTCTGAAGAGGACGGGAGGTGGGGGTAGAACTGTGGCACAAAGTTTAGGGGGAATAAAAACAGCAACATCAACACCATATCGATTACCTTTCACACTAATGTCAGTTACACCCAAGACTATAAGAAAAAATAAACTGTTGAGTATAGAACCTATACATGTTTGACAAATTGAATATACAATACCTTATCAGTTATAAATAACACTGGTATCTGCTTTTCAGTCTTGAGATTGAATATCTGTTACAACTCTGTATAAAGTACATGAAATCCATATTTAATTAAAAGATTAAATGTAATTATCAAGGCAGTTCTACCATGCATACTGAATCAAGAGGCTTACCTCTAAATGCAAAACAATACAGTATAGACCACTGAAGACCTGCACTAAGCCCCTTTAAATAGAGGGCCACATTTATAATCGTCTCCATAGTAAGTACATTTGGGATCTTGAGTCTAAAGTTTTTTTTTTTTTTCAAAGGAAATATCATTCCTTGCCATTACAGAACATATAGCTAAATAATATTAATGCTTAGAGTGAGGTTAAGAACCAGTCCCCACAGCTCTGTAATAAAATCAAATCAAATAATTCTCCTATTAGTATAAAATTAATATCATTGTAGAACAAGAAAAGTAAGGCAAAAAAGGAAAGAAAAGTTAATGCATTTAATATAGCTGCAAGCAGCAATGAGGGGCCAAGCAGTCCAGCAGGGCAGAGTCACCATGGCAACTTGATCTGATCATGTTAAAAAGCGTGGCTGTAAGCACTGATAGGAAGTTTTATGTCAGTTAACCAAAGATTGAATGTTGCTGAGATATGAGGTCACATCCTGTTTGGGTCATTTACCTTTGATTTGGCTGTAATGGATGAGCATTTTTGAAAATCAAAAATTGCAGCACCCACCAGCGGTCAAATGACGGCAATTCTTTTTGCACATCTTGCACGTATCAAAGTTGATATTGATACATCAAAGCGTTGCTGAGATATGACTTCACTTCCTGTTTAGCGACTTCACTACAGATTTCAATTGGCTGTGATGGACAAACGGTTTTGAAAATCAATAATCTATCTGATCACTTTTGTGAGGCCTTGGTCTGAAGATCATCTGTGACAAAATGTGTGGCTTTGAAAATTTTTAAACCGTCTTTCGATAAAATCCAATATGGGGGCCGCATCGATTAGGTTCATATGACACGTTGCCATATCTCAGCTTTGGGATCTCACAAGATATCATGAGACACAGAAATGACTTTTGTAATGCAAACACATCAACAGTTATAAGCCAAAATGGTAGCTCAGTTTGGAAAATCAAATTAGCATGTTGTTCAAAAGTTATGTGAATTAACACACATCCAACATTGACCCATTGGTGGCGCTAGAGGGCTTATGGGGTAGACATGAAACTTAGTGAAAAGTATCAGGGGACTGTCCCCAATCAGTGAGGCAAATTTCAAAACATTTTACCATACAGTTGTAAGGGGCTGCCATAGAATTCAATGGCAGAAGAAGAAGATGATTATGCATAATAATAAAAAAGGTAGAAACTCAATGGAGCTTCCCTGCTTGGACCCCAGTTACCATGGATATTTTTTTCATTTTCTAATGAAGTGTTTTCACAGACATACAATAACAAGAGAAGCACTTTCCCCGGCTGCTTTTTCTGTATTTTAGTAGCTTTTCACAGTGAAGTTGGTCAGATCTTTTTGTGGGTTTTCACTGTTCATAACAGCAGTCTGGAGTAAAAATTGGATACATCTTTCAAATGATCATTCTGCAAGGTAACCATTTGCATGGTAACCAAACATTCAATCCTCAAGTGTGAAAAAGGATATTTCCTCTAGTTAACTACTATTTTTAAGTAGCCATTCCTTTTATTTTTCTGATTTCCTGTACATTTTATTTGGTAACCCATTGGCTTAATATGGCTTGGAGACTGAACGCAGGATTACATTTTGGTAAGGTTGAATAAGCATACTTTGGGCTGAAAAGATTCTAAATAAGGCAATGATGAAATCATACACCCAACAAGAGCTGTACAGTTCAATGACATTTTTCCTGTCTGTCCAAAAATCTTTCTAAATGACAGAAAAAGAAAAATAAATCAATCAAAAATGTTTGAATAAATCTAAAATCCCATATATAGTTTGTCAGAAGGTAATTTGTTTCCTGGTCAAATTTGAACTTTTTGTCTGAAATGCAAAGTGCACTGTCTGATGAAAACTCAATTCTGGCTCGGTTATTTTTAGCATATAGACATTTTCCTCCTTCTCAGCCATTGAACTCTAGCTCGTGCAAAGTCACTGCTGACCTCACTGCATTTTCTCTGTCCAGTTTCATTCTAGCCTGCCTGCTAATTTTTGAGGGACAGCCTGATCTAGACAGAGCTGTTACACCTACACACTTCCTAATGATTGACATGGCCATGCTCAAAGCCATATTATTCACATCTGTGCCTTTCTTGAAACTTTGTACTCCACTTACTTTAGAAGCTCTTCTGTCTATTGTTGAATCCTTTCTTGAAATTCACTGCTTGACTAAATAATATTACAAAGACCGATACATTTAATGTATTCTTCTGAAATCATGTAAACCAGGATTACTGCATACTGACAAGACAGTTTACCTATGGAATTAATCCATTCTGTTTTATTTCTAATGAATGTCTCATTCACTATTGTACATTGATTTAAACGGTTTTGCAAGAGTCTATACCTAAGGTTTATTAGTGTTAATGCATCCATCCGAACTTCTTTTTTGCTACATGCCCTCAGGGGTATTCATTAAATTAGATATGGCAGTAGAAACACACCCTTCTCCCATGTCGTATTACTATAGGGATGGGGAAAAGATATATTTCTCAAATATTTATCAAATATTGACCCATTAGTTCTGTGTTGTCTGTGTTGTCTGTTCCTAGCCAATAATGATATGAAAGTTACAATCTTGTCATTTTGCTACAATCAAAAGCAAAACGTTCTATCGGCTGTTACCTGCTATCACCTTTACTTTATCATGACAACACAATCATCCAAGTATACAGTAATCATGTGGAATGTTACTTTCATAAATCTTAAGCTACTCTTCAAGGTCCAGGAGTCCTGAAACTTTTAGGTATCACACAGATAGTCTTGTATGTTTTGAGAGGTAGTTGAGAACACAGCACACCAAAAAAAAAAAAAAAAAAAAAAAACACTAAATTGTTTATTATAAGAACAGGAAGAAAGGATGAAAACCTGTTTTTATCCAGAAAGAAACAGGGGGATTATAAGGTCATAAGAAGCTCAAAAACATTGTAATTTCATGTTTGCAATAGTACTTCTATCTATTGGCTGATACACATTTAGAATGAAAGAAAAATAAAGAGAATGAAAAATAATGCATAACAGAACACATGCAGAACACAATAATTCCTGCACTTACCTCATCACACATAGTTTGTAAGTGAATATTGAAAATTGATCACATCTCATGTATAGAGTTACTACCAAAATATTATTTGTTCAGGTGAAGTACCTGTCTTTTTTCACCTTTTACCGACATATTGTACAATAATACTACAAGTAATAATACTGCTGATCACCTCAAGTAGCCAGTCTCTCTGCTCAAGCCACTGCTGGCCAATGCTTACAAATATGAAATATCATACATACCTGGAATCAATGTGAAAATTTTACAGATTACTGTTCAATTGAATATCAATTTAAATTAAGTGATACAATTAAGCTCTGTTAATATGCTGGGTATTCATATGAGAGGACAGACTGTAATGGCTGTACCCTTAGCTATGAAATTTCTCTGGAAACCTTAGCTATGAACAAACATCTATTATTGTTAACACCTTTACTTATTGTTATAAGTCCATAATGAATTTTAACGGTGTAAAATGCAGCTGTAAATGAATTAATAAGCTTTTCTGAATTGATACTCATGTGCTTTTTTCTTTTTGCCTGTTGGGCTGATTTTCGATTTGGACTGGTCAAAGTGTGACTGACCTCTGTTTCAGCCATTCTACCTGCACACCAGACTCCTGCTTCTTAAATTATAGGCTTCACATGTGCAGCAACTCAGGAAATGACGGGAAATAGTTTGTACAGATTCTCAAAAGTGGCCTTCATTCCTAAAACTTTCAATACAATTATTTATAAAAGTCTGCAGTGAGTGCAGTGTCAGTGACCTATTTTTTTAACAAGAACCTGAATAACTGATGGCCAAAGCCAGAACCACAAAGTCCTATAGAACTAACACAGAAGGTCATCACTAGCACAATAGCTTTACTCTTTCTCAGGACTGACCTTGTAAACCAATGTATGTCTTTTTCTTTCATTGTGGATGCACCACTTAATGTGGGTACAACAAAAATAAATGGTGGAAGCTGTTTCGCTGGGTCTCAGAAACCTCCCTCGATAGAGCTGTGAAGCAGGCGATCAAAGAGCTCGCTAAGGCTAAGCAACAAGAGAAATGGCATTTACAGAGCTGCTATCACAGTTTGCTCTCTCTCTCTCTCTCTCCATAGCCTCCTTTCTGAGTTATTTTGACCAAGTCCAGAGGGATCTTTTGCTGCATCAGTCAATTCACTGTAAAAATCGATTCTGTAGAAAAAGCACCAAGACAAAGCTATGGCAAATGGGAAAACAATGCCTTTGTATTGCTGGTACATGTTTTGAAGGGAAATTGTCTTCTCTTCTGACACAAATCCCCATGCACAGCTGTATTATATTCTACAATGAATGATTATACGTTTTAGAAACATTGTTTAGATGGCAAGTTTACACTAAGGATTACTCAGGTATTGTAATTTCAGAAAGTAAATGGAGTGTTGGAGTGGGCCCATTCAAAATGTGTACACATACCTCTACTATTTGCCAAAACAAAAAATGAATTGAGTCATGTTTAATTTTAGTGATTTTCTTTTAAATCTGATGTCCTGCTTCCCTGTAGATAGAAAAGAGAAAAACAGACAGTTTAGCAAATTTTGTTTTTGGTTTGTTATCAATTTTAGTATCTGTGTAACTAAGAACGTGGAATAACACACAACAGAATTAGCAGATTTTTATCTAATTTTTCAGTTAAAGATGACAGCTAGGAACACTCACAGTTATTTTCATGACAAATGAAATTCAATCAACCCAAAACTTCCCAGATCAATTTTTATGTCAAAACATGGATTTTTCCAGGCGTAGTGACATATGGCAGAAGTCCTCAGACATTGCTGCCGATGAAGATGACTGATCTGTTTGTGTTGCCTGGCCATTGAGTGCAATCTAGAACCAGGGCAATTCCAGGAGAAAATGGCTGAAACTATATTTCAGGCTTCTAAAGTGAACCACCTATATGAAGCAGACAGGGCTCTTGTACTTGCTGTTGTTTGGGAAAATTGTGTAGCAGTAAATGGCCTTTAAAATACCTGTATACCAAAGAACTGGAACCTGAACACTTTAGCACATATGACATATTGGCTAAGCCTTATAGAATATTATTATTTTAATCACAATTCTGTTTTCGTAGACTGGTAGTGAACAAAAAATCATGAAAAAAACACTAAAAAGGGTGTTGAGGTCATCACTGTTTTAATTAAACTGGCTTCTCTTGCCCTGCAGCTTCTAATCTGTGATTACTTTTATATTTTGCATTGAATTTCCAATTACTGTATGGACATCACATCTTAGAGTATATGCTTCTGCTTATGTGTTGCCCTTTGCAGCTGTAACTCAGAGATCAGTGCTGATGTCTGCAGGCTAAGACAGCTAAAGGGTGCGCTATCGCAGCCTCTGAAGCTTCTGCCAAAAGCACCCGAGGAAATGTTGCTAAATATAGCCCCCTTTGCAGCAATGCTGATCAATTATGTCTGCAAAGCCTGTCCAGCAGTTTTTTTCATGATCCTAGTATATATGCTGGGTGCTATTTCTTTAATCTATAAGCTACACCTGCATATTAGCATATGCTTATTTACCGAAGCGTTTTAATTTTTGCTGTTCCTAACCTGGAAACGGTCATGCATGGGAAGCAGAATCTTTTTATTAATTAATTTTTACATTTGTCATTTAGCTGATGCTTTTATCCAAAGTGACTTACAGTTGATTAGGATAGCCATGGGCCAATCCCTTTGGGAGCTATGTTGGGTTAAGGGCCTTGCTCAAGGGCTCAACAGCAATGGTGCTCTTGCTGTTGCTGGACTGGGACTTGAACCACCAAGGGGTCCCAGTCCTGTACCTTAGCCACTAGACTGTAGGCTTCCCACTTTTTAACACAATAACAATAAAAGAAGCTCTAATCATGACTGTACAGCCAGAAATTATTTTTGTAGTCTGCTAATACACAAAACAATTCTATTCAGCTGGAGGCCAACAGACCAAATCCAGCCCATGAGCAGTCTCTGAGTGGCCCACAAGCGGGTTGCACAATCATTTAAAACAGAATAACAATATCTTTTTAAGACAAACAATATTTCAGTGTAAATTGATTTATGGCATTGTGTTGCATCACTCAGAATTTCTTTTCTCCCATTTAAAGAGTCTAAACTCTCACTGCCTGAAGTTCAGTAATAAACATTGTTATTTCTTACTGGAAAATTGTCTGGCCCATCTGTACTGTTTTTAAAATCTCGCACATTTGAATTAGTAAATGTACAGTCGCAAAAAGGTTGGTATAATATGAAGAATGTGATTGAAATCTGTTTGTTTTCTCTCAGGAGCTGTATTTGCACAGTCTGTGGACTGCTACAAATATGGTTAAATCAAGGAACAGTAAGAACTGAAAATTGCTGAAAAAAGAAGACCACTTCATTCTCACTCATGACAGTACATTCCAAGACACTGGATTTCAAGATAAGGCTGTGCTGTACACACCTTTGTTTCAGACAAAAGGTGCTCACAATTTGACACCTTCGTCCGTTTGTTAACATGATTTTTGAGGTGATATAGCGATACCGCCCATAATCAATATACTGCATACAAAATCATAGGTAATATGTTTTTAAAGCAAGGGCTACTTCATTTTAATTTGTTCTTGAGTGAAACATATATCACATAGCTTCAAAATGCATACCAATGTTCAGCTGTATAGCTATACATCATCTGGACATACTGTAGATATGATATGTAATCAAATTCAGAATTGTATGCAGACACTCATATTATGGGTTGTATTATATCAGGATTTTCCTGAAATGTATTGTGTGTTTATCTTCAATTGGTAACAGTATTGACGTAAAACAATGTGATAGTTTAACTGTTCTCATGAATGTTTTATGTGTATGAGAGACAGAAAGGGGCTTATGTAGAAACATATCCAATAGAAAACTTAATCTAGGATGGCAAGTAATATGATATTGCAGTTTAAGGATGGATCACCTGAATAAACTATAAATCTGGCAAGCAAAAATGACACTCACGGTGCATCACTGAGGGCTGTGTGCTCCCCTCATCTGTAGATAATGTTTTAAGCTGAGGGAATCTTTAAATTCAGACGCTCACCCTGCTGACCTGATGAATGCTGAGGACATTTTGTCTGATATGAAGTCGCATAAGGCAGAATTCCATTCTGAAAAGCACGTCTGTGCTGAAAAGTATTATCATAGCTTAGGCTATGTAAGAGTGCAGTGGGACTCATTTAAATTTCCTTGTCTTCTGATATTGTGAACACCTCCATCTCTTAAAATAATAATAATATACATATTTTCTGGGAACAGAATTTCAGTGAACCAAATCTTCTGTGAAAATTGTGTCATATTACTGACAAATGTTTAATAGTTGACAACAGCTTTGTTTTCATATATAAATAACATCCTTTCTGATAGTGTAATCCACAAAATTAGAACCAGCACACATTTTCTGGCGCTCTTTTCATGCATTTCAAGCTCTCTGCTGAAATTACTTACTCAAAACATAACACTGCATACAATCTACTGAACCAATAACACTACAAATCACCTTATTTCTTTCTTGCATATGTTCATGAAAATATAATTGCACAAGTGTGTTTTTGTCCGATTGCAAATTAGAAACTAGCATACATATTTTCGTTAAGTTTTAGGCAAAAATACTTTGTGCTGCACAAGAGACATGCAAAACTGCATCCCTTTTGACTAATGCATGTCTCAGAAAAAAATATACCTCAAAAGTGAACGGAAATGATCTGTGACCCACCTGTAAGATCACTGTACTCAGATCATGTACTGCTACTACTGTGTATTCCAAACAGGTATTGCTTCTGAAGGAGCCAAAAAATAACGGAGGGAAACTTTCAAACTTTATGGGGACTTTACTGATTTATACAGAAGAGACATGCGCAACATCATGTTTCAAAATTATTAGCCAGAAAAAAGGCCTTGTACCATGAAACATATGCATACGCCAAAAAAATTGCCTTGGCAAATGATAGGATTTGCCTTTCATGCATATTTTTCATTGTACATCCAACCAATCCCTCAATCTTCTCATTTAGCTAAACTTTTATTACTTTTAATTTTAACAATTGATAATGAACACATAAAAAGTAATTTAAACTCTTATTATGACACATATAATCGTACCATATACAGACGGTCCCTGAGTTACGATGTTCCAAATTACAATTTTTGACTTTACGATGGTACAATAGTGTCAATTTCAGTGCAGTATTCAATAAATTACATGAGATATTCAAATTTTATTGTAAAATAGGCTTTGTGTTAATGATTTTTTCCCAGCTGTAGGCTAATGTAAGTGTTCTAAGCACGTTTAAGGTAGGCTAGGCTATGCCAGACTGATGTTTGGTAGGTTAGGTGTATTAAATACATTTTCAATATTTTCCACTTATGATGGGTTTATCGGAGCGTAACCCCATTGTAAGTCGGGGACCGTCTGTACTTGGAATATGGAAAAACATAGATAGGACAGATATAGACAGAACAAAACCTAATGAAAGATGAAAACTGCCTTGTTTAAGGAAACATTTAATCAATATGCTGGTCCTTTCATACAGTTTCTTTCAGTATTTCCGAGGTAAGACGGGCATGTTTTGGTGAAAAGCCTTTATGGATTTAACTTTGATGCAAATTTTGAACCAACTGAAGAAGAGATGCTGTAGGAAAACATCAGATGCATGAAGAGCATGTTTTCAGATTGAAATACTCATGGGAGTACTTATAGGACTACATTTTAGTCCTGGGTATATCAAAAAACATTTCTTATTGATTTGCAATTGTTATGTCATACCTACTATTATGCAAGAAACGAGAGAAAAAAAATCAAAATGGAACAAAGTTTTAGCTCAGCATTTCAAGGATTTTGGTCTTTTAAAATCAATATTTAATAGGCATCGATTGGAAATAAATAAATAAATAAAAACATAAACAAAACAAAAACATACAAACAGAATTATTTTTTGACACTGGTTGTGAGATTGTTTGTATTTTTACAATTGCAGTGTTTTGCTCACATTGCTGATCAATAACACGTGCACATTTTTATGGCCAAAGGTTGGGAAAACACCAGGGTGAAGCACCACATCTTATCCTTGCAGAAATAAATGTAGCAATCGATAGATTATATACATTTACTAATGAAAGATTAAAAGTACAGTGATGTCAGACTCTCCAGCACTCTACTATGAGCCATTAACTACTTGGGTTTAGACATGCCATAGTCATTTGTCCATGCTGTTCTCCCTTTGTACATTTGCTGAAATAATCATTTTATTGTCCAGCCATCACTATTGTCCAACGGGACCTTTTAGAAGCTCACTCATACAGCAGGGCGATGGTAGTGTCACACCCGAAATGTAGAACCACATCCATCTGGTTACAAGGCAAGTTCCCTAACCGCTACTCGGCACTGAGTGTGTCGCTATCTGGCAAGGCAAAGCAAGATCATTAAACTGATAAAAATGACAGGGTGCTTGAGGAGAATGAGTTGTGGAAAATGTCTAGCAGGAACATGACAAATAGTACCCATCTCAAGGTGACAGAATAATGGAGAGATGAGTCAGTGTGTGCAGCTTTAAGGATGTCTCTTGGACATTTGGAGCGAAAAGAAAAGCTACATAATGATGCTGCCATTTTTATTTCTTATGATTTTTCCCCTTCCTTTCATGTGCTTGTAGAGCTAGTCTTTGTGCAGCTCATCATTAGAGTATTAGTATAGCTTTGCATCCCATGTGAGCAGTGCTTGCAGAATGAAGCAAATGGGACAGTATGGCTATGCTGAATCCGAGGAGAATGTGCTTGAGCTGCCTCTCCTGCTGATGGTGCAAAATGGTTTGATTTTTCTGGAACTTTTTGTGGGCATAATACTAATTCAATTAGTATGGCCTTTATGCCACATTATATTTTGAAAATGTGTTTAACTATGTTAACACATTGCATTCAACATTATTTCTCTGGGGTTTGTGCTTCATGACTTTCTGATAGTTCATATGGCATTTACTGTACAAGTCAGTACATACACAATACAGTAAATATAAAGATTACTGAAGCTATAGAGGAAAGATCTGGGCCCAACTACCTTTTGTAAATTTCTCTACTTCAGACTTACTTTTGGTTTGGTTTTATGTACTCCTTTTTAGAAAACAGATATTATGTGTAAGCATAGCTATGTTTAATTGAAGTCGTTGTATGTTTATCCATAGCTTAAAACATATCATGGCATTTACAAGCTCTTACTTTACCTAAATGTTTTGAGAAATGCCATTTTACATTTTGCTTCCTCTACAATATTTTTAAGTGATAAACTTTTCTTAACATTTTATGGCTTTGGGTTGGTGTCATTTCTTCTTTGCTGCTTCAGTGCAGTAATGCAATTCCCATTTATCATATGCCTCTACATCATTAATTTTGACAACAAAAGTACTGTTTTATATGAGCTGTTCCTTAACCTGTTCAGTTACTGATTTTTGATTAGCTTAGTTGTCTGCAATAGTCATCCATCATTTCTTCAGCTTTTTGTATTTATTTGTGAAAATGATCTGTAAAACATGCTACAATATACTTTTGCCTGACTTTAAAATGCTACAGAGAGGTTTGAGAATTTACTTCTTTGATCACAACGTGTGGAAGGTTCCGTTACTTTGCAGAAATGAAGCTTGGCCTGCTGTACATTGAGGAATTGCAGTGTTTTCAACCCACTTAAAAAAGGTAGCTTTCAAAGTGTGCCTCAAAAAAAATTGCATGCTGCAAAATTTCTAAATCCATTCCTGCTTGAAGCAAGTTTTTGAGTCGGAACTGTTTCATGCATCATGGGAGTGAAATATTACAATTGTTAATGAAGTTTGAACCTCAGGTCCTGCTTTCCTTTATCACAGGAAACTGAGGAAAAGCTGACTCCATCAGCTGGTATACTGTGGACAGTCTTTGGGCTATCACTGAGAAAACAGTGAGAAGCATCAGATTGGCATCAGACTTCTGTTTCACAGAGACCAATTTGAAGAAAGGCCTTTCAGAGTGAAATACTCCCACTCTTAAAAAATGAAATGGGGTCTGAGGGAAGCATGAAGCTCCGTTAATTCATTTAGCGTTACGGAGTGTACTGGCATGTTCTCCATTGTCTGGCTTCCATGCATCGTCTCTGGCTGAAATGATTAGCTTTCTACATGCAGCACTTAAGCTCTGATTCATCATTATGACTGAATGCAGTTTTGTCAAACGTTCACTTTCTTCCAGGAAGTAAAAGACAGCAGCAGATCTTTTTATGTAACATTATTCCGTGGGCGTTGCATTGACTTTTAAAGGCATGCATTACAACATTTTATTGTTCCGGGGCATGTTTTCTGCTATGCACCACACCATACAAATATTTATGAAAAGAACCCGCCAAAACAAAGACTTCTTTGTAATGCATAAAATTGTAGTTTCATCTGACTCATTTCATTCTATCAACTCATATCAAAGCTTGACAAGTCAGGAACTGGGTCTCTCTGTTTCATCTGAGATATTTTTATCCCAAGACCAGAATGACAGTATATCTGAAGCAATTTTCCTCCAGCTGAATAACCATGAATCTGAATAAGAAGTGTTAAGAAGGTAACTGTCTGTGGGTCATGGTTGAAGAAAGTGAGTCAAAAATAGAGCAAGAAAGAAATATGAGTTGCAGTTTGTGACATCAGATTTGGAATATTCTCAGAATTATGATGATGATGGTTATTGGAGTTTATTATTATTATATTATTTTATTTATAACAAAAGATAAAGACCATATTGGTGGTCTAGAAGCATTTAAGTTGGGTGAAATGAGTGTGATTGTTCAGTGGGGCCCACTTGAACAGAGAAGCCAGGTGAAGTACATTTCCCTTTTAAAATTTGGAAATGACACATTAGCAATGCACCCTCATGTATTGGCTTTTCACACCTGCGTTTATAATTTGTCCATATTGTGTTGTGCATACTAAGCCATCTTAAGTGTAAATTTTGTACTGAATTTACTTAGACTATAAGTATAAGCTATAGACTGGAGGCATATCTCAATCATTATTTTGATGAGCAGTATGCTTTCAGTGTTTGCTCACTCATATTCCATGGTTAAGAAATCTACAGATAGAAAATGTCCACCCTATTCTTTCACATGAAAAGTCAATGAAAACTGAACAATCCTGGACCTTCTCTCTCCCCAAATACAGCCTTCCTGTAACTTTACACAATGCAGTGTAACCCATTGCCCTGTTTACAGCCATCACTGTCTCAATAGCTGAGATTTGATATGTGCAATGATCATGGAACAAAAAATATGAAGGTATTAGGTATGACTGCAATGGACAACAAATACATATCATATTAATCTCAGGACTCAGGACAGGAGATTTAAATCTCTTTTTTCCACTTCCCACACATCCTGGATGAGAACTGGGAGTGCCTTGATGTATAAACTTTACACATTTAGTGGATCCTGTTTGTTGACTAAGGTGTCATTTGATTTTTCTTTCTACCGTCCTTTCTGCTTCCTTTTTGTATGAAATCATGTTATGTAGAGAGAGAGAGAGAGAGAGAGAGAGAGAGAGAGAAACTGATTAATGGACAGACATATCTATGGATGTGATATTAAATACAGTACAACAATGTATTTGGATTCCTTGATTACTAAATTTTACTTTCATTCCCCTACAAGGGTCTACTGGTCATTTGAAAGACAGCTTCCATTGTCAGGATTTTGCCCTTAATGGAAATATAATCCTGAACGACAAGATTTCCATATTCTAGGCATGTGCATTGCTTATAAACAAATGGACAGTTACCTTTTCTTTTACATCATGGATTTGTAAGGAGGGGCTGCATTTGGAGGTAACAATTGAAGCCAGCTCTGCCTTTAACTCCACACTGCCTAAAGCATGCAAGAAACAGAATGCTGAATATGTTTCAGAAACTAATCTAATACATTTCCCTTTCCAGGTGATATTCAGATCTGGAGTTGATACAACATGGCAAGTAACCTAAAATGGAGAATTAGACTTGTAACCCAACCATTTCAGATTACAGAATACTGATAGGAAATTTAATCAGGGGGGAAAGGAAAACAGAATACCACCTCAAAGCATAATTGAAAAGATTTGACTTAGAAAAACAAATAAATTATCGTGTATCTAGTCAGGGCATATATAAATAAACTGGGTCAGTGAATGCTGTTAGACAATACAGATGAACCTACAGTGACAAATCTATCAGTACGTATATATATGGAGTCACATGGCAGCAGCAGAAAGGTGCCATGAACTTTCCTCTCATGGCACTTTGGATGCTCTGTCTCTGGGTGGTTTAAAATGTGGCAGATTCCTGGGTGTGGGTGTGTTGGGTGATCTTTATCAGAGTGAGACACAAAGTGGTACAGTAAAGTTTGTTTCTTTATGAGTCATCCATTAAAAGAAAGCAAACAAACTCAAAATACAGAATATACTCTGCTGTCTTTTTTTTTCCTAAGGCCAGAAGGAGAAACTAATGAGATTTTCATGCTTGGCCATATTGGAACACATCACTGATTTCTGTAATTGTTTCTCACGATTCTCTGAACCACCAGGGAAATGACTCGTACAAGAGTCTGCCCTGCTGTCCTCCTCTGTACTCCAACACTGTGCTAAAGGTCAGCTGTATTAACGCATTGCCCAGTTTATGTCCAGATTTTTACAAATTATTACTGTCACATTTTAATTGGGATATTCCTGTTGTGCCATGGCTTTTCAGTGTTGGTGATTCATGCTGTTTCCCACATGAAAACAATAGCCACAGGCTTAAAGCTTAACTTCATTATGTGGCCCTTTATGATTATACTAATGATTTGCTTAAGGCTGAATTCTTACTTCCGCATGGATTGAAGTCACTGCACACCCATATTTAATCATTGGGATAGAAAAGTCAACATCTTAATGCGGCAACCCGTTGGAACACCTGCTGTCAGTGCAGCATTAGTGACAGTGGTTTTAGTTTTAGAGCTCAATTACATCTGTAGTGCATAATATATCTGTGGTGCATTATATAAAATAGTATTTTTTTGAGATTTTTACTTTCATTTGTTCTGCAACTGTAAATTGTAAAAAAAAAAAAAAAAAACTGTAAATACAAACTATAAATACAAAATGAGAGTTATGTCTAGATTTCACATCTGTATGTGCTGATAAGAGACACTGATGGTCAGTGTGCTGCATTCTGCCAAATTGATGATAATTGCAGGGTATTTGTTTTGAATGAACCACTTCACAGTTTGCTGGCTTAGGCTGTTAACAGGCTAGCAGCTTGTGTTGCTACAGCACATCGAGCTGATTTAATGTAAATGCAAACACAACTAACTGAACATTTAAAGCACCTGTGGTTCATTTTGTGTTTATATAGACAGGTATATCTATTTGCCTGTTCAGGTACAATAATAAACATTAACAACACAATGTACATTTTTGCACATTCAACATCAATGTAATTTCTGTAATCGTGGAATTCATAGCTCTCTACTGTAAACTGCAGTTGAGGTAGACACTGCTTTATTCGACTCAGATACCTAATTTATTGTAATGTGTCTGTAAATAAGTCTTGGTTGCTGTAAATAAATCATACAGTCATATTTGAATGGTTAGATTGTCACTTATTGTGTCTTTTATAATTGAATTTTTAATAAGAAAAAACATTTGGGAACATCAGTCTTTGTGGATGTTTTGCACACAAATGAAAGCCTTATCTAACTCATGTTTCAACATTTTGTTCAACCGTAAGTCGTGGTACCTTATGGAAGGAACAATGCAACTTTAATGCTTTTATGAAACTAAAAACATGCATACAATCATCAACCCTCCTGCACGTGTGTGCACACACACACACACACACACACACACACACACACACACACACACACACACACACGCACATACACACACACACACACACACACACACACACACACACACACACACACACACACACACACACACACACACACACACACACACACACACACACACACACACACACACGCACACACACACACACACACACACACACACACACACACACACACACACACACGCACACACACACACACACACACACACACACACACACACACACACACACACACACACACACACAAACACACACACACACACACACACACACACTCACAGCTTATAAACTGCTTCATGATTAAATGAGAAAACTGAGTATATGCTAACACAAACTAAAATATGTTTTAAGAAATAATAATTTGATATGTCAATTTAAGAACAAAAGAATGAAATATCCTCATTTATAATGATTGAAGGTCTGTCTTTTTCTGCATCTCTTATTTGTATGCTCATATTGCTTGGTCTAAAACCTTACAATTCAAAATTAAATAGATGACAATCATATGTGACAAAGTGCAGGTGAACTCAAGTTCCAGTTCCAGTCGTCCTACCACACAGTAAACTATAAAACAGTACAACTGGCTCTGTGCTTCTAGAGCTTACTTAAACAGGATGTCTTCATTACTTGGTGAATTATGTGAACATCAGCAGCCCTTTCCTGCGTCTTACCTGCTCCTCTTACACCTGTCAGTCTCTGTCCTCTGTGAATGGACTTTTTGACAGGCAAGACAGTCGACAGATACTGTCAGGGTAAGCTCTCATATCAACATTGCAAGCTTTCTATACAATGCTTCTTTCATTCTGACGTAAATGCATAAAGCGAGGACTAAATTTAAATGTGAAGTACTGAGATTTCCTTTTATCTTCAGCTTAGATTTACTGTTTTGGTGACACTTTTGTTTGGCTGGCATGTTTACAGTAATCTCAATTCAAGCTGTGACAAAAACAATGCGAAGAAACACTTGGACTTTTTTAAATGTGTGTCTTGCTTCCTGTTTAGTGACAAATGCTGAGCACATTGTGAATAAATTTTAAAATGCACATTTTGAATTTATTGCCGCCATTTGTGAGAGATTCTCAAAGCCCCATGCTGCTTCTATTCATGCTACAGAGCTTCCTACACAGGGATTTATTGGTCTTACAGATGTAATTGCTCCAGGCCATCTCGGATAAATACATACATTATCAGTAGCAGCAACAACAATGGCAACATAAACCACTGTTGCTCTGTAACTGTTTTATTGATCAGGATGCTTGCATCATATTATATTGGGCATGGATTCATCGTGAAGGGCGATAAAATGACTTTCAAGGATGCGAAACCCTTCTCAGTGGGCAAATGCAGATTGCTAGCACAATTAGTGGTATTTTTATAGTGGCGTGAATACCTAAAATGACATATGACCAGTTTTCATTCGCTCTGAACCACTCGTCTCCAGAAACCTTCAGAAATTGCAGGGCACTTAGTAAGTGGTGCTTAGATGAAAAAATAAAGATATATCACACATATTGTATCTCATATATTTTTTTCTCACTTCTTTCTACCCTAATTGTGAACACATAACGACTCATGTCTTGCCTAATTAGCCTAGGTTCTTCTTGGAACTGTTTTTGTGTTTGTGCTGGCCTTGTATGCATCAATAAAGTAGAAATCCAAGAGTCAGGGTCTACTTTACAGTGTCTTATCACTTGAATGTGTGTGCTGAGTAGAATTACCACCATCATACCACACACATATTACATTGTCTTATTACAGTATCAGAGGTGTTTCCCCTGCACATAACCTGTTATACTTGCATGACACCAGGAATGGGAGAACATCCAGTCAGGATATCTCGTACACATTTCAGTGAACTGCTAATTTATTTATGTAAATACATGTAAACTTTTTGATCTTGGCTCCAATTATAGCTTTTAAGTGTGTTAAAACACAGCAGTACTTTGAAAGTCTGCCCTGTGGGCAGCTATGGGCATGAGTCCATGTTCACTCCTGTTCCCTCACTCTGCAAAAGCAGACAGAGGGTGGAGACCGAGCAGGAAACAGAGAACTGCGCTAAACAGAACCAAAAGCACAAATGTGTAACATCACTTTAAAACAGTGTTCAGAGACAGTGTTTGAAATTAGTTTAATTTTATTCCATTGGTTTTATTCCATCGGGAAAACACAATGGATAATATGTAGGAAAACACATGTCCGTGTGTGTGTGTGTGTGTGTGTGTATATATATATATATACAGTAATATTAGCTACATTATCTAATTCTTAGGAATATCAATACTAAAGGTGTGTTGTGTTAACACTGGATCATCATCAGTACCATCATAATTACCTTTGTTGTTAGCATACATACACTGCAACTACATTCATATATGGAGTATATCCATGGCAAAACGTTCATATTGAAATGAATTATACATAGATGGTAAGAGGTAAGAACCCTGTGTTTGAGTGAATGCAGTAATACCATCTTTTTGTAGTCATGTGGGGCTGGGCATGACACAGGATGATCGAAGCCATTCTGAAGAGTACACTGAGTGCTAGAAGCAGTAACCATTGATTGTTTGTTTTCCGCCTGCCTGTTTGGAGTGCTAATCTTGCATCTTTAATCATGCCTTGCAGCGTACTACAATAAACAGACGGCAGTGTTCCTTTACCAAATACAGGCTGCTCACCTCTTTACAATACGCTCGGTTCCGTTTGTCAAGCAACGCACATACTCACCATTTTCAAGGGCAGGTGGTATTTTTTGAAATGGTGGTGGTGGTGATGGTGGTAGTTGGGTGGGGGGAGAAGGGGGGTAAGGTGTTTCACTATATCTCTCTGTCCACATTTGCCCTTAAGAATTTAAGTCATCAATTGAATCAATAATCAAAACATCATTCTTACTTCTGTGAAATTAGAGTTTAAATAATTACGTTGGCAGCCTACATTATAACAATAACATGGCTTTCATTGTTTCACTTTAAAGTGCAGTACTTCAAAATGCTATGGACAGCAGCTGGCTCCTTTGACCATTTCAGTGCCATCACTGGACTTGTGCCCACACTTGAGAGCTACAGTTTCTATATTTTTCACCACACATTTACTGCAATTCATGAAACACATACAAAATATGTGTTATGTAAAACTGCAAAACGGCTTGTGTTTACATGTGTTTACACATTTCATGATCGGTGGTTGGGAGGCACCCTGAGTACTCCCTGCAGTAATGGTTTTTATTGTTCAAATTAAGTTAAAATAAATAAATAAGAATAATACATGAGCAGATAACATGGAATGGTAGAGAATCCAAAGCTTCATACCACGACACACTGAGCTGTGAGTATGCCTTTCCGCTGTAATTGTCCTTTCATGCATTTGATTGTGAGTACACACACGCGGTGCATCTCAGATGGCCAAGTTCACCGTTGGGCCAGGGATTATGGTTTGCTCTTGGGTTCATGAAAAGGTTGACATATTTTCTGTCTTCATCTCACCTGCATAGAGAACAAGAACATCTTTCTTCAAAGGCTGTGCTTACATCTGCTATTTAATGTGTGTGCTCTCACTCTTGGCAACGGTGGTGTGTGCTTAACGCTTTCAATTATTTATAATATAAAGCCATATGTTATAATTACTTGAAACTCAATGAATATTTTATACTGTGGTCCATTTATGTGGGTTAAAGCAGCTACAGTGCTACATGTCTACTCATTAATCAAAATAAATGAGATAAATCTTAATCACTTTTTTCTTTTAATGGCAAAAGTGAAGCATCCATTTCAAGTATGTTTCCACTGCCTTAACTGTATTTCAGTTTGACTTTTCTTTACCATTATAATTTAATCTAAAAGATAACCTTAATTTTACCATCAAATAAAGGGATGCTAACATAGTGTTTCCTGAATCCTGCTCCCTGAAGATGGTGTTTTTTTTGTGGTATTAATATGAGTGTAATGTTTATAATTATATAGTGTTACGCAGTCATATTTCCCCGAGACATTTTTAATGCCATTAAATGGGATAATATTATGCTGATAGAGGAGCTTATCCTGCCCCCATGCTATAAAAGATGCTCCTACATTACCCATAAATCTCTCCTGGGGGTACCCGCAGCTTACTGAACGCTCTGTAGCTCATAGGAAACCCAATGCGCTTTAGTGCCTTTCCATGACCAAACCCTATATGATAAACTTTGATGACAAATGGGTTTATTTGGAACCAATCTGCTTTCATAACAAATTAGACATTTCAATGTACAATATTAGTATATTTTTCTACACATGAGAAAGGTAGTTTTATGTATTCTGTATTTACACAGGAGACAGTAGCAGTAGTTGGCAGTGTGTGCATGTGTGTATGTGTGTGTGTGTGTGTGTGTGTGTGTGTGTGTGTGTGTGTGTGTGTGTGTGTGTGTGTGTGTGTGTGTGTGCATATAATGTGTGTACTACTATATTTACACTTTGATTATATCATTCTAAATTTGTGCACATTTCCAATATGAAATGAATTAATTTGTCAGTCCTCTCCTCACTGACTGTGACCCTCCCCCTCAGTCACTGGACCAGCCACACATGTGACTCCTCAATGTGACTGGTTCATGAGCCACCAGCCTTTGCTTTATTCATACCGCTCATGCTATTACTTACTCACTTAGCCTACTTAAGCTTCTTCATCCCCACTGGAAGGGCACAGAGATTTCTTTCCACCTGACATGCTGTACCTCATTCCTTGATAGGTTTATTCTAGCCAGCTCATCCAGTACTCTCTGGCACGAGTTGGGTTTAGACCTTCCAGGTTTTCTCTTGGCTGGTTCTGTCCAGCTGATGGTGAATTTTGGAATAAAGCCTGTTCAGATGCAGTACCAAATATATATTTCTGGGGCGCCCCAGTAGCTCAACCGGCAGACCATGCACCACATAGGCTGAGCCCTACCTGAATCTGGCCTGAGCCCTTTGCAGCATGTCTTCCCCTCTCTCTCCCCTGCATTCCCTGTCTGTATCTCGACTGTAACTGTCAAATAAAGTGGAAAAATGCCAAAAAAATTATCTTAAAATATATATATATATATATTTTTTTTTTTTTTTTTTTTATTTATTTATTTTTCCCCAATGCAGTCATATGAAGACAAAGTCAACCCATGTTCAGCTCAGAAACCTGCAGGCACATGGCCAGTCCATAGAGACCACAAGAAAACAATATGTTTAACCAGCTCACACCATATCTTTCCTATTGCTGCCTCTGCAATGTAGACCTCCAGCCATAGCTAGTAATGGTGCATCTGGGACTCAAACTCCCAGCCGTGGGATTCACAGTCTTATCACAAACAATTCCCCGCATCCTCTGCACCATTCAAAGGACCCACAGTTTTACATTTTTACAGTTTTACAAGAACTAACAAACTCATCACAGTTGCTCTGTTTGGTCACATATAGATTAATAGTGTGCCTATCAATCTGACTCTTAATTATCAGGTGCATCTCAATACCTTACACTTCCCTTGGATCCTGCTGTCTAGCTGTCAAAGGACACACTCAGAACAAGCATGATTCACTCTCCTGACTACTGACCAACCAGTCAATCAAATGCCAAAATAGCATTGTGGATTCCCACAATGATTCTCAAATAATATTTTAATTGGTTTAAAATGAATGTATAAAGCTGTTTCCTACCAAATGCTAGCTACCACCATTCATCTAAATTGACACAAAGATATTTCATTTGATATACAACAATGTCATTGTATCTAGCAGAATTTACTTCTGCCCATGAGCCACATAAGCACTTAACAAGGACAAATGCTAAGAGTTACTGCTCTACACATTAGCAGACAATTATACTACATTCATTTCCTCCTTTTAGAAAAGCATTAGGGTAGAACAAATTAAAATCACTTTGCCAAATATACACCCTCCACAGAATTTCACAATATTCTGTTTAGTTAGAAGCTACAGGGATGTGGGTAGGCAGAGAACACAATACAGTTAAAAAAACCCTGTTCATTTGAGAAAGAAGGCATTTAAAGACTTTTGGTCCAAGTAAATAGCTCGAGCATGATTATAATGCAGGCGGACATTGATAAAGTTCAGGTGGAAAATGGGAAAAAGTTTTATAAGTTTGGGCTGATGGGCAGACAGTTCAGAACAGCTCTTTTCCTGTACATCTCTATCTGGTGCCGGAGAGCTGAAATGTTGCTCATGTGGGACGTGCTTTGCAGGGGTGGTGTTCAGCAGGGCAGGAAAACCTTGCTAATTTTCTCAGCATTGCTCCCAGGTTAACACACTTGTGCTCAGCTGCAAATCCTCTCCGCCACTTCCTTTCCCAAACTTCACAGCATTCATTTTAAATTCTTCCACTGTGTATTGTTACCAAAAATAAGGTTCAATAGATTTTCAGAAGCCTGTTTCTTGACTTGATGTATCTCCTCTTTTAAACAGATGGGAAAACGTTTGTTGCAGCAATTATTATCCAGCACCTGCAGTTGCGTCAAATGCAGGATAGATAAATTCACCAGAGCTGACAATAGCGCTTTATTTTATTATCTTAGTGCTAGAAATCCAACCTATCTATAGCCTCAGTACAATTAGGAAGAAGTTAGGGAAGTTAGGAAAGAGTTATAACCTCATTATAGCTGTTAATGCATATTCATGTGGTTGTTTGACATTCACTATTTCCATTTTAATAAGCTCAACTAACATTTAAATGTTGACCTTAATTTTGGGCACCATTTGCAGGCAGGACCCTTTTGTACATCGGGCATGTCTGTACAGCAGACTGGGCCTGAATACATGTATTATATTATATTATCCCTGCAGCAAGAACTAAATAATTCTCAGGTGCTGCAAAACCAAAGACACTTTTTGGAAAGTCAGGGCAGGAGAGGTCATGGCAAAGTACCTTGTTAGCCTGCTAGTTGTGCAAACTTGTACAGGAAGAAAATATATTATACAGATTTGTACATGGTTTTGTTTTTCATTTCTTCTGTGTCTGCCTTAATGCAGTAGTTTTGTTCAGGCATTATCTCAGCAACAAACAATTCAACACTCCACCATTTATTTGAGATCCCTTTTGAGTTGCCATGTGCTTTCTGTGCCCATTATGGTTATCAAAACAGCATAATTCATGAGGAACGGAAACAAAGGAATGAACAAGACCTAATTCTAAATAAATTTCCTTTCATCCCTCTTGAGCACTAAAGTTGATTACAGAAATCATATTTATGACTAGCACAATTCTTAGTACTTTGTAATCACTATTATGAGAATTATTGATTTAAAGGAAGGGTTGGGGTGGTATTGTATTGTTGTATTGCACCATTACAGTATTGTATTAAGAATTTCTGACTGTTTAAAAGCTTTAGCCTTAATGGCCTTTTGATAAAAAAGAAAATTAAAGCAGCATTGATTTTTTTTTGTAGCTTTACTTACAGGCTTTATTATAGCCATGATCGTTCCTCTTTACAGATGGCAAAGTTGGAAGCAGTGTATTGTAGCACAAGACCGCTGGACCCTAGACTGGTAGCCTTATTCACACATGGAAATGAGGGCGGTGGGAGGGGCCTTGGTGCACTGCTCAAAGGTGCTTTGAGAAAAAGCGCTGCATCTCCAGAGTATCACTCATCTGTACTACATCCTCCAGATGCCATGTGTCTCATATATACAGTGGCTCTGGATTTCTTCCAGTAACACTCAGAGTGCCAAGGCATTGCTAGTCATTCAAGCCATTATCATACCAAAGTCCTTAAGTGGCATGCCTATTGATGACTGCCAAATGTTTGTGTAAAGTGAAAGATTATGCATATCTTTTGTGTATTTTTTTTAAAAACAGATATATTTTTCCTTAACTTTGAAAGTGTGTTTGTGTTTGTTGACAGACCAGTGCTATTTCATTCTAGCAAGGGAGTGACATGTAGAAATTGTGTTCTTATTTAGCACAGCTGTGTACTGAAACAAATGCATCATTTGCATGAAATGTTAAAGTTAACTGCTCCCCAAATTTAAAATTGATATTTTATTGTTTCCCCAAGTGCAGTTTTCTGGCAGCACTTAAGGCGAAGTTTCAGCCTAGCCAGTATGTCCTGCAGGGGTTAAGACTGCTGACGCTGCAGTTGGTCAAGACAGCTGCAAATCCTGACAACCCAAG
The DNA here is from genome assembly GCA_022829145.1 of Albula goreensis. NCBI lineage: Eukaryota > Metazoa > Chordata > Actinopteri > Albuliformes > Albulidae > Albula > Albula goreensis. The sequence goes on along the minus strand of CM040753.1, from coordinate 9,344,822 downwards.
ACAGTTTTACAAAAGACAATCAATGTGAGGACCTACATCTCTCATACACACTTACACACACAAACTCACATATACACACACAGTACTTCTGTCTCACTCACCCTCACACTGTCTCTCTCTCAAGCACGCATACACACACGCACACACACACACACACACACACACACGCTTGCCCCCTTTCCCACTCTCAGTTCAGAGAGACAACATCACCTTTCCTGTATATCACTTCCTCTTTTTTATATAAATCATTGGAAGCATCTTACTTATCTACACTTGCTGAGCATATCCTCTGTTTCCAGTAGGGCCCTGCAGAGAGGTTTTTATATTTATCTGTATTTGTTTAACCTACAAATTATCAGTATCTCTATTCGGTATGCAAATAGAAACTGTAAGTGGGTGTGGTCTTTCTTTCTCTGGTGACAACTGTCGGTCTTTTATAGCCTTACTGACTGCAAGATGTCATTGAGTAGACCTGTTTTCAATTGAATTTGACTTCATAAAAATTCAGTTTACTGGCATTGTAGTAGATGGAATGGCCTACTGACTATTATTGCTGCTGCTAAATTTGTGCTAACATTACTATGGTTTTGTCCATGGATCATTCAGTACACTAGTGTGCTCTCTGTTAACAGTAGTTTAATTACACAATATGTCTCAAGAGTAGGCTGCTAGCATACTGAGTTTTTTTATTGTTTGTATCTGAATGACATCAGGTCAGTGTGTTTATTTTGTACAACAAAACATGATTACATTGTGTGGTGAGTAGAATGGTACTCGTGTAGTAGGGGAGATGTGTGAGCGTACACCCCAGATGGTGGAGACCTCCACCTCCCAGTCCAATTCGTGCCTACTCTAATGCTGCACTGGATTAAGAGAGGGAGCAGGGCTCCAGAATGTGAAGTGTCACAGTGGGGCTGGATTGTGGCTGGAATGGCTGAATGCCCTAGTGGGGATATGCATGTAAATGTAGGCTATGTAGCTACCTCCCAGCCCCTTCACTCCCACCCTCTGCTGCACTAGGAAGCATGCCCCTACTCTGGAGGGTAAGCTAATTATACTTCAATTGCTTTTAAACAAAAGAACACTTTATATGTCAGAAACAACCAAGTTACATTATTATTTAACAAAAACCTTAGAAGGTCAAGGCTAGGGCTGCCCAAACCAAAACAACAAATAAAATAAATGATACCAAGTTGACCTTGTTATATACTCCCTGCTGCGAGTGGCCTCACCTATTAAGAAACTGAAAGACTGATTAATAAAAACTGAAATTGTTCCTAATGGCACTCCCCAGCTCAAAAATACGTGGCCACCTTTCTACCTCTGAGTAGACTACCTCACACACACAGGGAATCTCATACAACCACCAAACCAAACCATACAACCATTTGACCAAGCATAACAAAACAAAATCTGTAATTAGTACCGTAAACAGTTCAGTTTTATATCAGTTCTGCGGAGCTCAGTCCACCTTTATCAGTTTGTATTTGAACGTAAATCCCGCTGGTTTTAGTCAATTCAAAAGTCAATTACTTGAACAAGCTGGGACGGCAAATTTACCTTCACAATTCAATTCAATGGGGTAAGTCGCGTAGCAGGGTGAAATCGGGCTACTCACGTCACGAGCAAAGAGGATGGGAAGTGTAGCTTCGCCGCGCCAGTGGTAGAGAGGGGAGAGAAGGAAAGGAGAACCGATGATGATAGAAGATCCTGTGGTGCTGCTGCGCTGTAGTATCCACTGATCCATATGCAGTCCTCACTGAAGAGGCGTCAGGCAACTAGGACTTAAGTTAACCAGCTCACACTTAACTGGCTAGCTAGTGGGAAATTTTCCCCATAAAGAATGTAACGATAATTAGCTTGTCTTCCTGTAGCTGGCTAGCACCTCAGTCGAGTTCTGTGTCTCACTGTAAACACCGGCAGGTTGGAATGATTCTGACTGATCACTAGGTAAGGGTCTTGTTCCCACCTATCCTGAATCTTGTTGCGTCCCTGATGCTGATGGTTTCATATTATTATTATTATTATTGTGATTTGTGTGTGTTAAAATTAGTGGGTCCATAAAATATTTCAGCTTGCTTGTGGTGCAATAATGGAAATATCAGTTGACGATGCTAATTGAGGTGACAGTGGTTTGACCCCTGACCTAGTTATGTGGTCAGATGAAGCTATTTCTGGTGGCTGATGCTGCTGCTGCTGGTAGATGTTGCTCCTGTTTGGATGCTGCTTCCCTATTCCCTGTTAGACAACCACCTTGCAATCTACCGTCTATTCTGAAGTTTGGGACTCATCTTCGTCACACTTCAGTCGTCAAGTAAGCCAAGCATTTGACACCGAAGGAATAAACCGATGCCGAAAATCTTTAGACCTTTAAGAAAACCCAAAAAGAATGATTATTAGAGCAAGGTGGCCAGTGAACCCAATCCACCTTTGCCCATCCGAAGCCGGGCTGGGCAACGAAGAAGGACTGGCCGTGCCATGTGAGGAGCTACAGCAGTTCCTCCAACTTTAGGGTAACGTTGACTCTTTCTTTTGATTGTATGTACAAGCAAGCCGAAAGTGTTTAGCTGCGTGGCACCCTAGGAATATTGTTACTGGAGATAAAGTTCCTTTATAGACAACGTTGCCGTAATTGGTATGAGCTGAGAGCTATCTTAGGCTTGCAATATCTCTTCCTGGGGAGGCCGTGACATAAGCAAGAACTGGCGGCACCATGAGGTATCTCCTCAGCTGATCAAAAGCAGTTTGACGCTCGCTGCTCCACACAAAGGGTGGGGTTTGGACCTTTGGCCTCTTCCTTCCCACCTTACCTATCAGGACATGTGAAGGTCTGGCAAACTGGGCAAAACTGGCACAAACTGCCAGTAGTTTGACATAAAGCCTGCTACTACCTAACTTCCTTCACAGTCTGTGGAATGGTCCAGTCCTCGAGGAACTTCACCTTGTCCATGTCCACCTGAACCCCTGCCGCTGAGACAATGTGCCCAAGGAATTTGACTTCTGTCTTGAGAAGGAAGCACTTTTTAGGATTCAGCCTTCAGCCTTCTGCCCATGTTCTCACAAGCGACTAAACACTAGATCTAATCTCTGCCAGTGACTTTCAAAATCTCTGGAGGAATCCAAAATGGCCTCCATAAGACGCTGAAAGGTGGCAGGAGCATTACAGAGTCCAAATGGCATCCGCGTCCATTGATAGAGGCCAAATGTTTTTGGTTTTTCGGTTTTTCTCTCGATCCTGCGCATTCACTGCCACTTGGAAATATCCTGTTGTTAGATCCAGGGATGAAAAAAGGTGAGCCTGGCCCAAGGCATCAAGTGATTCTTCCACTCTGGGGAGTGGGTAGGCATCTTTGTGTGTCATGCTGTTTAGTTTCCGATAATCACAACAAAAACACACTGACCCAACCTTCTTCATTACAATCACTGCAGGCGATGCCCAGGGGCTGCAGTTGTATTCCAGTATACCCTGAGTGACCAGGTCCTGTACATGTTGCTTGACCTCTTGAAAAACATGTGGGGGAACTCTCCGATGTCACTGCTTAATCGGATGAGCAGTGCTAGTTGGGATACAGTGGGTCACTGTAGTGGTGAACCCGTAATCAGTGTCATCACGAGAAAAGACATCCCTATTATTTTCCAAAAGCTGACAACGTTTCTGTACCTGGTCAGGAGTGAGCGTGTCAAGGTTAGCTTGTACTGGTACAGGAAGTGGGCTTTGAGACTGGACCTCAGGGTGGGTCACCCTTTCAATCCTCTGTCACCTAGCAACTTTAACACAGCCCCTCCTTCCATCAGGGCCAACATACTGGCTTAACCATCACAGCAAGAACGCAGCACAGACTGGCATCCACAGGTGATTCTCTACCTTGCTTAACCACTTTCACCCCGTCCAAGCCTGCAAGAAGACTGCAAAGGTCCCCAAGAACATTCATCCCTAATATCCCAGGGACATCACTTTGCTGTCCTCCTGAGTGATCTTTGAGGATGAACACTCATTTTCCTGACAGTTTCTTGCCAAAGCATGTAACATCTGCATAAAGGCACTTGAGGACAGGAATATCTAACCCATTTGCAGCCGTCAGTTTCACCCAATTTTCAGGGGATAACTTCTCCCCCTCAAAGTGCCTCTTAAAGTGCGTTTCTGACATGGTAGTTACTTCTGAGCCAGTGTCCAGGAAACAAAGTGGCTGATTGGATTCACACAAATTCTACATATTCTCTCATAATTGGCTACTAAGTGGCTACATTAGCGCAGAAACTAGTTACATAGCTGGTTATGGTGCGGACATACAGTTCTTGGTATTCTACCTGTCAAGTTATATTTCTGACTCCTTGATCTTTTGAGCATTTCATGAATTAGCTAAATCTTAATTTATTGTTTGCTGTCATCTTAGTATCATGAAAATCCTACTGCTTTAATGTGTAAATTGCAGCAGGTAGTGCCGAAGGCCAGGCATTGCAAACTCCAAATCTGTCTTGCCTTACAGAGTGGCGTTCTTGACATGTTAGGACAATTTTTCCCCTGCCTTGTATATGTAGGTTATCTGTCTAGTGATTATAGGACCTCTATTTGGCAATTGGTGAGATTTCAAGGTGGCTACAGAAGAACATTGAACACACAGCTATCTAGACGCACTGGTGATGAGGCTTTGCTCCCGACAGCACATCTGAGGGTAACTCACATTTTTGTGGTAGACCAAGAGGTTACACCAGAACAATCTCTCAGCTCAGAACACAATTTGGAGCACAGACTATGCCACCTTGGAAACAAGCAGGCTCAAGGCACTGGGTTCATAGCTACGAGCTGCATTGTGTTGAACCCTGCTACTGTACTGGATGATCATGGAGAAGAGATGAGACAGAGCCAAGGTTACTGCCCTCGCCTCAGTTTGGGGCTGTATGCTTAGCAGATCACTCCCATGTCAACAAGGAGGATCACACTAAATTGAAAATCATTTTAGAAATAATAATGTTTATTTTTTAAATATTTTTCAAATAAGCATTAGTCTACTTTGAGTCTTCAAGCAATCAGTACCCAACCGATTCTTTTAAAAAATCTGAATACGAAAAAGGGATGGTACATTATTTGTGCGTTTCTGAATACGGAATTCAGCTTCAGGCACACTCCTGGTTTCCAGCACCAGCAGTAAAGTCAGATGTACTGTCAGTATGCATATCTTTTTCAGAGAGAACACAGATCGGTCTTGCCTTTGAGTCCTCACATATGCTAACAACTAGTGCCATTTTTTTCAAACCTGCTAGACTTTTTTTATATAAGAGTAATACAATTTCAGACTAATGAAACCCTCTCCTGGAGTGTAACATATTGAGACTGTATGATGCTTTCCCCTCTTTCTCTATCCCAACTACTCTATTCTGTTTATTTCAAAGTGATTGCAGACGACATGCACAACATGTATCACATATATGGAAGATAGGCCTTTTCATGATGTGATAACCAGCTTTGATCAGATTAAACTGCAACTGAATTATGTGCACACAAATCATTTGAAGGGGAATTTTCACTACTTAGTTCTTCCTCTGAGCTAATAGAAACAATATGGTATTTCTACTTCAATTTTTACAAGAGGATTGTCCCCTTACCCCTCAAAAAAAAAAAAAAAAAATGTTGATAACATGTGTCATTATCATCAACAACTATCAATCGATGTGGCAATGTACCCACATTTTCTCTCCTTATGGTCAAAACAAATACCCTATAATGGGTGCAATGTGGTCATCATTAACATTAAAAAGGCATGGAACAATACATGTCCTTTCATCTTGAAAACTGAGACAGTTTAATGATGGCATTTTCAATTCAACATGGCCAGCGTCACAGAAAAGCGCTGTTAAACCCGATGATATTTGCTAGATGTGCTATAATTGTATTTTTAATTTGTGACTTATACATAGGTTGCTTTTTTGAATTCAATTAGCTCACAGCATTGTGGTGTGAACCATTGTGGTTACCTATCTTATGATGGCAATATGCCAGCAATCCTGGTTTTCTGTGTGCCCTTTTAATAAATGAAAGGCACTTTGTCAATGTTTTTGTCAGGTTTCCCTCCTTAAATTTCTGCTGCTCCACAGCTTTGTTCACTTTAGTTGGCTTGTAATTTTCTGCAGAGAAAAGATTTCATATGGTTGCATCAAGCAGATTTAGCACTGGGACTCTGTGTAATGCAGTCTAGGGAATGGTTTATTGTATTGTCAGCATGTCTTGAGAGGATGGAACTAAAACTAACCCTGGTAAAGTATATAACAGTCAACATTTTAGGTCAAAGAATTCTGGCATTCGAACAAGCAGATTTAAGGCTGAGATTTTGATTTATAAAAATGGGCTTCTCCATATATGGGAGATGAAAGCAACAGTTCTTCTGTATTTACAACCCAGACAGTGATGTGCTTATGATTTAATCTTTTTTATTCCATTCTGGGCATAGTATGAATATTTGACCTTTGACATGAACATGTGAGAAAAATTCAATAAATTGTTTTGTTTTTTTTTCTACTCTTGCCGGTCTCAGAGGAGCTAATTACAATAGCAGAAACATGAAGTCGACAAAAGAAATAGGGCTCTACCTTACAGACTGCATTTCTCACAGTGTAAACAGACACCTTCCGAGGGAATGAAATATTTGTTACACTTGCACAATTAAGAAATGAGATACCAGATGTAGACTATGCTTTATTATTATTAAGATTATTTTTATTAGGAATAGAGGGATTCCCTGTGCGCTGAATGAGAATGTGTATATGTGCCTCATAATAAGAGAGAAAATTAAAGTTGTGCAGTTTTTTTGTAGTTATGCCAGGGGGAATGTAATAAGTCTTTGAGTTTCTAAGTTAAATCATGTCACTACTGACAACGTGTTTCTGGGCTGTCAGAGTATGAAATAAGTCTTGCAAAGCTAAAGCACGGCAGTCTTCCTGCTGTATCCAAGACAGAATCATCCTAAGGAAGTGCATGTTTTCACTTTTTTGAGGACTTCTCTTTTATTTAATCCACTACCAATAAGCAAGGCTTTGTCAGCACAGGCACGGAAATTACAGGTGGACAGGTCAATTTTCTGTGCACAAACCCTTTCTTCTCTCGCACCTGATTTGTACTTTCATCTTTTCCATGACGTTCACAGCCCTAGACTGCTTGAGGAAGCAGGCGATGATTGCTTTGTAAAAATTGAAGGGTTTAAGAGATGAAACAGTTAGCTTTATACTGTGGAAGCGGCATGGAAGCTATGTTCTTATTCTCATGGAGTATTTTTATAAGGCCCCATTAATATTACCTAGCTCACCATGTACAGCTGTTTGCCAGGCTAAGAGGCAGTGACTACTGGCTTAGGATTTATATTTATGCTTCTGGGTAACACTCCAAGATTACTGCAAGGCATGGCTCTTGATGCTCTAAGGGCCATACACCATATCTACCACACACAGAAATACTCCCCAATGAATGGCTGCAGTGGCTTCATGGCAGGTGAAAAAAAAAATAGTTATGCATGGCAAACAACAACAATTTTGCAAACCAATGAAATGAAATCCCAGGTAGTTCTTCCCGTTAGCAACCAGAAATCGGGAGTTGTGAACCGTGACTGATGTCGATTGCTCTCGCAGAAGATCATTTGTTAAAAATGTAATACATTTGTTCAAAACCTCGTATTCAGCTCGGAGGAGCTTGTCCCCTCAACCACCCCTCCTCTCTCCCAGTTAATACATGCTGCTGGGTGGCTCTTTCTGGTAGGGCACTGATCCAAAAATTTGGAAAGGCCCAGCAACTGGTATTGCATCCAGACTGTGCCAGTGATTACTGAAGAGACCCCATGGGGGCAATGAATAATTCAGCACAGCGTTTCCCAAAGAAGGAAAGATTTGTTGGCAGGGAAGTCTCTTACGCATTGGTCATGTGGTCAATGCCATACCTACATTCGTCCGGTGTAAACCTACACAGGAATTCTGTTCCTCATTGGCTCACGTCTCCCGAAGATGAAGTGGGACTGTAGTGTGAAAAGAGCTGGCATAATATATCTCATAGGAAAGTGAATGCTTCTCTGTTCTTTACCTATTGATGAAGGTTGTAGCAATGAGTGCATTCCAACATGGGAAGAGATTTTTCTTTTCAATTATTATAATATCTGTGTGAAAAACCATATCCTCAAAATGTATTTGGTTTTCTTTTTTTTTTTTTTTTTTTTAAAAAAAAGGGTTTCAGAATTTCTGATATCTTCTGACACTGACAGCTGTGTCATACTCTGTGAGCATTTGATTTTTGTATAATGTTTCTTTTAGCCTTGATAGTCACACCAAGATTCAGCTCACCCAGTCAGAGAGTTCTCTCCAGTGTGATGGATGCCACTCCTACGGGAAGGGAAGTGGAATCTAATATCTGCTGCCTCCATAACTTGCAAAGTTCTGATAGTTTTTATGTAGCTCTACTTCATTAGCCTGGTACACCCCTGGGACACCAGACAACTTTCCTTCTTGGCCACTGTATAAAAGAAGAACTTGTGCCAGGGGAAGCCAGAATGGCAATATTTGTCTTGGTCCTAACAGAGCAGAAAACAAATATCCTGGATAAATTCAACCTCTTGGATGATATTGCTGGGACCACCGCATAGTTTGTTTGAGCAAAGATAAAATAGATATTTTCCCAGACATCAAAGTTTGTAGTGTATTTGATTTCTGTAGAAGAAGGGGGCTGGAAAAATGTAAGAACTGTAAAATAACATTTTGTCTCAGCTTCAACAAACATGTGGTTCTCTGATCAGCAGGCAATGCGGCTGATCCAAAACCTAATAAGACTCCAATTTCTCACGGTTCCTCTTATTTCAAACCCAAAGCAGCATGTTTTGTTTTTGCCCTGAATTGGTGCTTCAACTCTCAATAAAAACAAAGTGTTGAGAAAGAAAGAAAGAAAGAAAGAAAAGAAAGAAAAAAGTGCTGTGGCAGTCAAAGTCTTGAAAAAAGGTCCTCGTGGGGAATTCATTGTTTATTTCTCTTGGCTGAACATCAGTCAATAAAAGTCTCAGAAACTATTAGCCTTCCTGAACTGTTTAACACAAATTGCCCCCATTACCCAGAAGTGTCAGCAATGTTTGTCAGTTTAATACAATTAGCAATGTTTTCCATTAAGGCCATCATAGATATCCAACCTGCATTCTGTGCGGTTAAATGATTCACACCACCAATCCGGGGGTGGTATCCTTTACATATCCTATTTTCTTAGCATTTGATTCAGCTTCAAATGCTGTGGAGTCAACCATTCACAATACAATTGCTCACGCTTTTAAGAATGATCTGTGTGCGTTTTTTCATTTACCTCCTCTGTGTTTCTGCCCAATGCATCTTGAAAGCATTCCAAGGTGACTGGCCATCACTGAGCTCTAATGAGGCCCTTCAGAAAATACCTGGAATACCAATGTCTTAAAATTCCAGTGTTTCTCTCTTCTTAATGTTTTCATATGACGCATCCCAATGGTTTCTTTGTGTCTCTCTCTCTCTCTCTCACACACACTCACACACACACACACACACAAAATGCAGAATGAACATTTGGATGTTCTAAACTGGAATATTTTGCAAATTAAAGGAAAACAATTTGTATCGCTTTGCTGCTGATAGAGACACAGAAGTGAAATAAAATGTGTAATAACATCACTAGGGCCCTATTTGTGCTGCTGCTCCAGTGGTACAACATCTCAATTTCAGGCCCCGGCCGATCGACACGTAATCTGCAACAAAGTAAAGACCTAATAAAAAGCGATAAGTCTGCAAAAGGAGAAAAAAAAAGCCCTGTCGGCCATCACCGCCTCCCTGTAAGCGACGGGGCAGGAAGCTTACGGAGAAAATTAAATTTTTTTGTAGGAGTCAGAACCCGAGGGTTCTGGGAGATTCGCGGCCAGGAGTTCAGCCATCCTGGGCTGCCAAGAAGTATGAGTCAGGTGTTTTGCAGGAATCAGATGAGATTAACAGGAGCGGTCAGAGGAGGCTGTGTGGAGACGGAGGATGCCTGGGCTGGGGCTTATGCATCGTCTGTTTGTAGCAAACACAGGAGCATCAGGCACGGGAATGCAAATGGTGAGACGTTTAAATGAAGCAGACAAACATGGGCTACTATAGTTTCAATGGTAGCCCATGGGAGTGCAGATGGCAGAATATAGTCCCACATCGAGAAGATGTAAAAAAGAGAATGAGGCTGCCTAAGTGAGAGGTGAAGGTAAAGATAGCATCTGGCTTTTGCTGTAATGCAGCACTAGCTTATAGATATTGCTCGTGTACTTTTCAGGATGACACGTTTATAATTTTTAAGATGCTGGAAAAATAATAGTGACATTAAATTACATTGTGTTTAATTGGAAGGGAACTCACTTGAATGTGATGCAAAACATGTAATAACTACATGAAACATTCATAATCAGAATCATCCCCATAAGCACCATAATTATCATCCTAAGCACTGGTACAGCACTGCAGTCATAATTACATTGACATAAAGTAGCTGAAGTAGCGCTGCATTCAGCTCTTGATGCTCAGGCAATTTAACGGGTTAATGCTAAAGATAGGAATGGAGTGACTGAAACATCTTCCAGGAGATCTCAACATGTTTGTTCAATCAGTTCACATATACATAAATAAACAAATATTATTTAAAGCTTTGGTAATAAATTGATTTAGTGCAGGACTGGAATGCCCTGAGGTGACATTTTTTCCCAAAAAAGAAAAAGAAAATTGTCAGCCTGGTATTTTTCTTGTCTCAGAGTTGCTTCACTTTAAGCTTTGGATGCTTTGGCAATTCAACATTTTCTCCACTTTTTCTTGTTACCACATAATAGATGTAGTAATTTTCTTTTCACCTCCAAGCCCTCTCTGCCAAAACACTATTAAATACCTTTGCCTTCCATTCTTCTTGTGCTGCACAGTTAAGCCCATAGGAGAAACAGTGCACTCATCCAAGTCCTACTCACATTCATTAGTATTCTGACTGCATGCTCCTTGTATGCTAATTAAAATGAACCATGTTACACTTTACATGGATAATTTTCTCATGGCTAAAGCTTGGATAATCTGCAATAATTTAGATTTGTATTTGTGTAATAATATCCCTGGTGCTGCTCGATGTTTCAGAGATAAACTAATTCCTGTATACAGAACTGGCTCACAGAGGCAAATGTTTTCCATCACATATGTGCCCTATGTATCAAGCAGCAGGAGAAACAGACAAAATAATCATTTCAATCATTTGCCATGCTAATGGAGCTGCAGTGTTGAATGTGATATGTGACATACTTCTGTTTAATGGTCTGAAATATGTTTTTTTGCGAACAAAAATAAAGTAGAAAAATGATTTGGCACATCAAGTTCCCACAGCTCCTCTCTCACCCTAATTGACTGTGTATACTTGTGTAAGTAATTGGCTGTAATGAGTTTTTCCCTCATGTGGTTTATCTCTGTCAACACAGCAACTGTGTAGAGCTACACCCAATGTCATATGTACTAATAAAGATATACTGTGTAGAAAATGAAGTAAGACAGAGAAGCTGACCCCAAAAAAATTGAAATTCAGGGCAACTCAGTATGTTTCCGGTTGTCCTTTTTTTTTTTTTTTTACCTTATTTTAGTATCATTCATTGAATTTCAACTGCACCGGCTGAAGGAGTATCTAAAACACTTGCACACCTTGAAAACTCTAGCCACTATTAGCCACTGCCAATGTTTTACACACTAGGTCACATGACAGAGCAGAGCAACTACCAATCAGAGATGAAGTTCCCCAGGATATCACTGTGAAACTAAATTGAGTTCTCAGTTGATATGTCTGGTTAAATAAAAATAGAGGAAGGTACATCTTCAAGTGATTGAATTTATAGCTTTTAAATTTCCTGGTGGCACTGCTCAAGTCGCACATGTCTTAATAATGAAGCCGATTTTGTTCTGTTGGTGTCACAGTCAGCTGACAACTTGAAATAGTAATATCCAGGCAATGAACAACTGTTACCAACTTGGACACTTACTAACATGGTGTAAAAAATACAAATCTAGAAAAAAAAAAAATCATCATGTATTCTATAAGTGGCTGGCATGAGAAAAATCTGAAGATACAGTAACTTTGCTGTATTGGGTGTTGGGGAACATTTCATGTTTTTTGTATTTTTATTTTGTTTTATTACTGATATTTTTTTATTTTTATTTGAGTAAGCTATCAGTATTCCAGCAGTGGTAGCTACTGCTAAAGTAAATAACCTGTATACAGGGGTGGAAAAGATAGAACAAAATAATGGAAAAGAACACAATACGTGAATTCTTATGAAATAATAAGGGGTTGAGCTGCCCTTTACCTTTGAGCAGCTTCAGGTCTTGTTGGAATGTTGTTTCTGTGGTTATCTGAGGCCATTTTTCTGTGGCTTTTAGCAACTGCCATGTGCAGAGTCCATCTATCCCTGCTCCTTGTTTGGTGATTATTAACATGCTTTTCTCATCCTCCTCCTCTTCACATTTCAAATTATTTTGCTGCTTCTGTGACAGATACACCTGTAATTAAGGCCCCCAACTATTTTAAAATCTATGTCATTATTTCATGCTACTTTAGAGAGTCACATTTGAAAATGTATTATGCCCTTGAAGGATAATGCTGCACTCTTTTTAAATGGCATTTACTTACCTGCTTTTCCATTTCTTTGTCCACTCCATATAATACATCCTCCATATAATGTGAATATTGTTATTAAACAATCTAGACATTGGGGGTGAGCAGAAAATCAGTTTGGTAAAAAGTGGCAAATACTCCTTTAAGATAGCTGGGCAGAGTGCTGCACATGGAAGGACATACTCATTATAGCTGTCTCATGCAGAGATCCTTGCGCTGAGAATACAGTGGATATAGAGGAGAAGTGTGCAGGGAGCAACAAGTCATATACCAGTGGATGGGCTATTATGAGCTTAAGAGATGCTAGTCCCAACACTTAAAGTGCTGACCAGACAGAGGAGTATTTAAAATGAATTTTTAATGTCACTGGTGGGCACTGTTCCTCGGCAATACGAGTGGAAAGTGACTCCGTCAGTAGGAGCACTCCCAGTCTCAAGACAACCATATTAAATAGCAGCTTTAAAAACAGCATTAAAATGAATGTCGAAATCAGCAGGGGATGTCTGCTGGTTTCTCCGGCAGACTCTACAGCGTCCATCCCAGCCTCTTCTCTGTGCTGTCTGCTCAAGCCAAGCCTGCCAAAATCACTGCAGTGTAACCGTTTGTCTTTCACTCCTGTTTTGCTGCTTGTTTTCAGATATGCAATCAAAAGTTTGTTGTTTGAAGGAATTTTTTTTTTTACAGTAGATGTTGTTGAATTTTCCTAAAGAAATTAAATTTCAAACAAGGATAGTGAGCTGTGAGCTGTAGGCTTTGGTTTTAATAGTAGGCTCCACAGATTTGGATTCTGTCACACAAGCATTGACCGGATGTTGCTGAGGGAGGTAATTGGCGGTTGGCTTGGTCTCTGGAGGGTTCTGCCAGCCTCAGCCCACTGTCAGAGGACCAGTGGAGTCTATAGTATTAATCAGCACGGGGAGCAGTGCTGTATATGTCTGCATCAGCATGGTTTTTGCCCTGCTTCCTCTGACAGAAAAATCCTTAGCTAATCTGGCCTCCCACAGCAATCCTTTCGACCGCCACTTCAGGTATGATGGCTAACTGAAGTGTCGATTCTCTTGACTTATCACAAATATCAGATTCTGGAGAGGAGCTTTGCCCAGTGGGATTGGCCCATTGGTTATGTGCAAGACCATGAGCACAGAGGATACAGGCCTAGAACTGTCCAGCACATGTATGTTCCACAAATCTGTATAATAGAACACTTCCTTTTAGTACCCTGAAGTCCAAATATAGTTTATATAGCCAATTTTGTACGGTAAGTAAGTAAGTAAGTAAATAAATAAATAAAGTAACGTCATAGTCTGGCTTAATTTTAAAATAATAAATCTTGTTTTAAACATTATAATGATTTTAAAATAAATTCTCTAACATGTATTTAGCCCTTTTTATTGCTACAGAAGGCTGTTCTGGGTTGATCAGACTGAACCAGACTGGTGACTGTACCAAATCAGTTGCTTGACCTTTCAGCATTCATAGTCACTTTCTTTAGAAGAAGTTTTACTGGTTACAAGCACCACTCTCTATTTGTACTAACAGTTAAAGTAAGGATGACTGTGTCAAGAGTCAGTTGACCTTTTAGTTTTTCGATTTTATTATATTAATATGCCATAGAATGAGTTGTTAATTAATTCAGGAACTGTTAGTGATACTTTAGTAAGCAAGTGTCGTGTCTTACCTGATAAAACACTGAGACTATGGAAACCCATTGCTTTGCAGATAATGTGAGCTAGCTGTAATTTACTGACATTATCACATAGGAATGGCTAATATCAAAACTTGTGGGATAAAAAAATGTGGGACAGATTTGCTCATGTACCCCAGGAGTGACAGCAGAGATTTTTTTTTTTTACTCTTCCCTATGAAGCCAAGAAACTGGTAATTCTGCATCAGCCATAAATAATTACTAAGTTCATTGAGTTGATCAAAATATGTGTGATCTCCGAAGGGCTGCCTGCCGAAAGGGACTTGTTCCAGTGCCCTGACGATGCAAGTACGTGACCTCAACTCCTGACTGCACCTGGTGGAGCCAGATGCTGCCCACAGGGGATCCTGCATCTAAGAGGAAACTGCTGGATCCAGGAGCCATCATTACCCTTGAGCACCTCAATTTTCCCCAGAAAAGACAAGCCATGGGAGAAAGAATTTCCCCTAGTTGTAGGCATGGGTATACAGAATTTGGATTCATAGAGACTGATGTGTTTGAATCATAACAACTAGGATTCCGAAGATCCTCGTTGACCTTATGTCTGTGCTGACAAGCTGATTCAGTGGCTGGGAGAGGCACATCTGATGCACATCTGGACCTCAGGCCTGATGAAGGGATATTGGCAGGTACCGTTATCTTGTCCCTCCAATAACTAAATTGCCATCTCCACACCCAGTGTCCTCTACCAGTGCAAAGTTCACCCCTTTGGATTACATGGGGTCCTCATCGCTTTGCACAGTTCGTTGGGCCTGCTGTGTTCTGCTGGGCCAGATGAATATACCACAGACAGTGACATTATGTTTAGCAATACCAATACCGATGACCTCTACTACCTCCTGCGTGGGTTGTGGCTTCAGGACCACCTCTCTGGAAGATGGGGGGTCAGCTGTTTGGTGATGGGGCAGTCCCAGGGCTCATGCCAGTCTCTGGTTATGAACAAGATGACAGTAACTTGGCTGCTGGCAATTACTCAGCTGATGGCTGTAAATCATTCAGTAATGATCAGCTGCAGCTGGTCACTGTGATCAGAGAGCCATATGAAAAAGGGTTGAGCCATGCATATTGGACAGAGCATCTGACAACTATGGGTTTTCTCACTCTCCAAGTCTCTGCAAAATTTTAAAGCTATCCAAGTCATTTGAAAGCTACCCGAGGAGCCACAAAGTGCCTTGGGGGAAATGACAGCTGTGCCCAAGCCCATCATGGGACACAAAACAACCTGACCCTGAGAAGGCAGACACAGCCGAGTTTTAGGAAGAAGATCAACATGACAGGCTGGAATCAAATGTATTAGTTTTATTTAAGTTGTAATGCCTTGATAATTTATATAAATTGTTTGCTGAAAATACAGAAACAGATAAAAGCAAGGAATAAAATTGTTTTTTAGATTTGTTTTAATGCCACACAGGTAATAGCAAGTGACTTGATTAACTGGATGTCTGTGGCTGAAATGGATTTGATTATTTCCCAGAGCTTTAAGGAAACATTTTGAACATATTTTAGCAAGAAATGTGCATGATGTGGGGGTTTGTTATGCCTTGGCCTTCCCACCCTATTACAACTTTGATTTATTTTTATAATTCAATGTTAACTTGTCTAATGCCTGTAGTTTTGATGTGCTCATTTAAATTTGTGTGTGTGTTTTTGGTTGCCGGGGACAGTGGGATCTTCAGAACTGGGTGGATGAGACTACAAAGAAAAAACATGGAAAAATATTCATCACACATTGTATCATTTTCATAGTTCTTGGGACTACACAAACATTTCAGAAACCTACACCAAATGAAATGGATCAAAGGTGTACATGTATTGCATCTTTCTGTGCCTTTTTCTGTTTCCTTGATTTTTCATGATTTTAATTTTAATTTTTTGTTTTTAATTTTTAGTTTTTGGTCCGATTTATATGAGGACTGACAGAGAAGCAGTTTCAGTTTCAGTGGATTCCACTGACCTCTTTTAAAACAGGCTACAGAAAGTACATTTATCTGTTGAGAGTCGTTTACCACTAAATAACAAAGCAAAGGTCACATGAGGCACAGCTAAAGTTATTAAGTGGTGACCATACATTTCAAAATCATTTACAAGGTCATTTTCACCAAATTACATAATATTCAAAAAATAAAAGGAAAAATCATCTAATTCATAGTAGGGAAATTGTTTCTCTACTGCCATTCTATACAGATCCGCACTCACTCATACTCATTGGGAAGTCTGCATTGGTGTGTGTGATTTTGAAAGTCAATAAAATGCCCGTTATGTGCCATTTTCAGAGGATGAAGTAAAATCCTTTCCAGACTATTTTCTTGTACTGATTGCTTGGGAGATATAATACCATAGTGAGCTGAATATGGAAGGAGGTTTTTTTGTTGAAATGCAATAAGGGTAAAATCACAGTAGCTGTATGACCTATTCATAAGTATCAGATCTAATTGGTTTCACTGTCTGCTCTTCTCCCGGGACAGTTTAGTCAGGGGTTGTGGGAAAAGTTTTTCTTTTTTTTTTTAATCTTACAGAATGTAATTTGTTGGAATGGATGACAGAGGCTTTGGTAGAATCACAGATGTGTCAGTCATTTCCAGCTAATTATTCTCATCAATGTTGCGATTTGTGGACAGAGAGGGGGTGCTACTGCATAATACATGTGTTACAGTAAAATGAAAAATGAAAGAATATTTCTGTTCAACGAAAAGAGATATTCTCACCGACTCCCTGCTCTGTCACAGGCCCACCTTTCCCCCCCCCAAAGACTGCCTCAAAAATTTTATCCAGACTAAAATCTCACAGTTTATTGTGATGCCTCAATATTGAAGAGTATGTGTGATATTCCCTGCTCCCTCGGCATGCCCATACTCAGATATACAGAACACTCCAGCATAACCACCTCCTGAGAAAGTAAACTACTGGATTAACAACTTCATTTTAAGTTAATGTCAGCCTCTAACCTAGATTAACAGCACAGCTATGTGCCCACTTTACATGAGAGCAGTGTTTTAATGGTATATGTATACTCATACTTGTGCCCAGCATGTATGGTTACTACTGCAGACCTAATTATACCATTGAGATCCTCATTACTGTGTAAGCAGCAGCATAGACCAAAACTGGGTAATCATAGACATTGTGCACCCTGACAAATAATTGACTGTATTTCCACCTTCATTTCCCGTTTTTACACATTTACCTTAACATATACAAAAAATGCATTGATTCATCTCATATACTGTAAATATACTGGGACAGGCTGTTACCTATTCATTGTATCTCATTTTGGCCAAATCCAAAACATTTGCATTGACGAGTAAAATATTTTTCAAAACAATTTCCCATATTGCCACCAAATTAATATGTTCTGATATTGTTTATCTTAAAAAACCACTACATGAACCACATTTTTTTTTCATATAAATTTATTATTGAATTGAGTTGAATATTCTTATTCCGGAATTGTTTGATCTTATTCTGTGCATGTTTACCAATGATAATCATTTATCTGACTTTCATGAATTTGTCACGACACACCCCCAGCTCCACTGATGTACAATGATATGTAATTATAATAAATCCATAATACATGGGTTTAATTTCAATATATTAGAGAAATAATGTATATGTATACATTTTAGGGAAATAGAAAGAAAGTTTCACTTTAAATTATATATTTTAAGGTACCTAACTATATTTCTGCTTTCTCCAGTCCCTGGATATGCACAAATACTAAAACATAGTCCATTAGTCTTGGATTTTCCCTACTAAGATCTCTCTTCCAGTAGCTGAAAAAGTTGCGAAAAAGGCACAGAAAGCCATTCAATCATGTTTGTATTAATAGCTTATGCCATCTACTTTAAAAAATCCCCTGGACAATCATAAAAATACACAATTGTTCATAGCCCCCTTTGGTATATTTAAATACTCTAACATGTATTTAAGTAAATATTTCACAACATAAAATGTAAAAAGAGCTCCTCTCTGCTGCAAAGAAACCAATTCACTCATCCCAAAATGACATGGGCCCTTTGGTGGGGAAACGAGCCGAAAAAGGAAACAAGTAAAACCCTGTTATAGGACAGGAGGATCACTGTCACCATCTGGAATAACAAAAGGCAGACTGGGACACCCTGAGTGTTCTCTATGCACTCAGATCCTTCTCCCCTTCTCACTGCACGTTAGACTGCTACTCTGAGGAAGCGGCTCTGACAGCAGCAGTGGTTCGATGACACTGCTTTATATTTACATGGGCACATCACAATTTCACAGCGCAAGTAAAGGTGTGATGAATATTGCAGTTATGCCTTACAATGTGCAGCTGTGGCATATGACAGTACAATTCCATCTTTGTGTTTTTAAGGATTAAAAAACACATCATTGAGGCTGCATAGTGGCCCATCCTGTGTTCAGGCAGTGTTCAATGTGTGGATTTACAATATAAATAACAATAATAAATAATGCATAAAATAATACATAAATAATGGAAATAAATTATAATTAATACTTCAAAAAAACAAATATTGGATTACATCATTACTAAAAATCAATGTTCACTTGTTAATATGACTACTTACTGCCATATCTGAACATGGTTGAAGGTTTTGTCAGCATATTTTGGTAGCCAATAACATTGACAGATTGTGGTTGGGCAACTTCATTAAATATGCCATGTGGAGGAATTCATTTATGCTAATTCAAAATCATATTTACAGTTTTAGTTTGTTAATCTGCGGCTTTAGACAGCTTATGCAAAAAGATACTCAGAGGACAGTGAGAGCGCAGACCATTAATTTTAATTTTCATAACTGCATTCTGTCAGGGAGTCTGCATGGTATGTATCATTTTATGGGGATGTCACATAACGTGCCGTGCTGTGGGCAGCTATACAGGGTGAGGCAGGCGTGCATGAGAGTGCAATAGATAGCTAAGATCACGACAACAGTGCTTAAGTGGCTTATACATGATACATTACCATGTCCTAATAAGGGCAAAATACAGATCTGATTTAATGAACTTAATTTACTTTGAACATGAACTTATGGTACTCATATCTTATGTGTAACGTATTATTTCACAAACAGGCGGACAGTAATAATAAGAAGAAAATACTGGACAACGTTTGTAAAGAAAGGCCAGAGCCGGTCATTCTCGTCGGCATGCATTCTCCACCATGTCCCTTTTAGGTATTGATCTACAATCAAGGCATTGAGTAATGATAAGGGGAAGATCCATCCATATTTCTTGAAGTAACTGAATACAGATGAGGTGGTGCTGACATCTTTGATGGATACACTCTGCGTTTATCCCAAGTCCTGCCTAAATGTCCAGGAAAACAGGCCACATTTGGACTCCATTATGAATGGCTCTACTTTCTGGGGTCCCAGCCCTCCTGTTTACACGGCCTCTTTTGAATACGAGAGAGCGATCAAGGTGACACAGATGTTCTCTTCAGTGATGAGCAGTGCAGCAGGGTTAAAGTGGCTGGTGATGTGGAGCAGTATCCCTTATATGATAAAAAAAAAATTGTTTTTCGCTCCATGTGTTGTTTATCATTATACAACTGGAGAAATTTAACTTTCACTTCCTACGAAAAGGGGCTTTTTGACCCTATAGTCAGAACACAAAGTATAATATGAGTATAATATCCTATACACCATAACTATGCATATAATTATACGGCCATATACTTTAAGTGAATTAGAGGTTGGACTACATTTTTTCATTCACTTTCATGAAATACATTTTGAAGAGTGGCACTTGATTTCTCATTTACAGTAGCGTAGCAATTACACTTGACCTTCAATGTTATCTTGCATGCATGGATAATGGCCGTGTTGCAAATTCATTTGAAGTTCATTGACCAATGATTAAGATGGCAAAGTAGGGGAAGGGGGAGAGGGACCTTCAAATGAAGTGACATTTACATAATACCAAAAAACCCCATTAATTATCAAAAATCAAAAAAGCAGATGCATTCTGAAGTGTCATTTCCTTGAGAGCATTCTCTTATGCTACAAGAAACAACAGCAATTCTCCACAGACCAATCAAAATGCACAAATTCACAATGCTCACACACATCTGGATGCAAGTAAACAATGTTAAAAAAAATCATTTTAAATGACACTTTCAAATGCCATCTGCAGCTTGTATAATTTCAAAGAATAGTTCTGTGCATTGTGCATTGTGATGACAGAAAATATCCATTTCGTAAACTCCTCTAAAAAAGGCAACTTCATAAATATTCATATTTTTGTCCATGGATTTTCGTTTATAAAAACACATTATTTAAGAAAAATGTAACAAGGGACCAATTATTACACATTATGTAGATTATGGTTCCTCTACATCAGTGCCACCAGACAGATGCTTGACATGATATGTGGAACACACCAAATGCACCATCCGTTGTGTGTGCACACACACACACACACACACACACACACACACACACACACACACACACACACACACACACACACACACACACACACACACACACACACACACACACGCACACACACACACACACACACAACACAATGCTTCACAGTACATTAACTCCAGTTAATGCAGCATGAGCCAAAATACAAAAATAGCCCCAGCAAAACAGCTCCACATTCTGGAGTGAATCTGCACTTAAGTGACAGTGTAGAGACACTTAATGAATGCTCCCATCTGTGCTCTGAGTCTGAAATGATCTTTGATACCAAACCCTGTGAAAAAGCGAGGGCGAGGGACTCTGTGGACATGGTCCATAGCGCTGTAACAGGGGGATGGCTGCTGCACTGGCTCCGGGCAAATCCTCTCCAAGTGTGTTTAAATTGAAGAAGTGGAGACAGTTCACCCAGGAAATGCTGTAATGCATTGTTGCTCTCACTCCCGCTGGGCTGCATTCTGCACCAACTGGATGTGTTAATTGCAATGAATGCAACTGCTTACACTCCTCAAACCTGTGTCCTCAAACACTCTGAGTCACATAGCTGTGTTTTACTATCTTGGGTAATTTCAAATAAATACAGTACATCAGACTGCACCATTGTTTATACTGTTGAACTGTTCATACTTTATAATGAATTGTTCCAAAAAAACAAAAGGAAGATATTTATGAATTTAGCAATTTATAATTTTCAGGAAAATCCCACAGAGATCAAAATCTCTTTTCCAAGCAGTATATGACATGTAAAACAACATGACAAAGTCCATCAGTCAAAAGTAAAACATATATACAATAAAACTAGAACAAAATATGAGTTTGAAAAAGACATGAGAAAAAAAATAATAATGTGACCTTCACAGTGGAGATCATGAAAGTCTTTAACAGAGGAGAGAAATGTCTCTTGAGGTGAATAGTCTATAAAAGACCTCATTTTGTGGATTCTCAGTGACAATGTCCTTTCCATCTTTTGTTCTTTCTCTCCAGTACAAAGTGATGAAGTCATGTCTGTATAAAAGAGGGGGGAAAATCATTTTCCATTTTGTTGCAAAAAACACAAAAAAGACAAGTTGTGTAGAAAGAGCAGCAATGATGCAGGGGATTGAATTAGAAATGCAATAATCATCACAGCCACTGGGCAGAAATCCTCTATTTATCATCATCCAGTGAGGTGCCGCACCTGTGCACAGACACCATGTATCATATTAATCACTGCGGCCCGAAGCCCTCGCTCGCCTCTGCGCCACAGCACTCCCGCATCATCAAGGCGAGACGCATCGGGGTGGCACGCGAACATGCAGCTGCCATTTATAATACATGGGCGCACCTGAAGCCTGGTATGATTTCAGATTACACGGTGCTGTGTAGCTCTTTCTCCAGCGTATAATTATGTGAAAACTTTATGAAGTTCAGCTCTCCAGAGGTGCTCATCCAGTCTGCCGCTCTGTTAGTTTACACACTGCACATTCTCTACAACGTTCTGTGGGGTTTTTAACGTTATCTTGCATTGCAGCTACTGAATAACCCACGACAAATGATAATTAGAGGACTGCAGGCCTTATTTTGTCCATTTGCATCATAAATAAAGCCTAAAATTAGGATACATACCATCATGCTCTAGAGTATATTATTATTATTTCAATACAATTTCCTCAGCCACAGAACTTCAGCTATGGTAGGGGCAGGACTGAGCTCTTGGATGAGTCCCCAATGGTAATTAAGCTCCTAAAAAGAGCATCCCACGTTTCCCAGGAGTTGCCTTTACTTGAACTAAGAAGATGTAGCAGTCTGACAGAAACAGCTAGTCTGCTAAAAGATTCACATCTTTTTTTTTTAATGTTGTTCCCTGAGCCCAATGTTGATTTCCAGTCTCTGTGGGAGTGTGAGGCCCTTGTTCCGTCTGCAGTCTCAGCACAGCCGAGGGGGTAGCAGTACAGGCCTCTAGGCAGGCCCTGTCTGGGTACCGCTCTCTAATCTTATGCTGTACCTCTGTCTCTCTCACAACACTGAGAACTATTGTTCAAAAAAAAAAAAAAAAAAGTATTTTAGGAAAAAAATGTTTTGAGCTTCCACAAAAAGACAATTCCAAAGTAATTTATTTAGGAGTGTAAAACTGTGAAGTGAAAGCTTATTAATGTTTTAATGTACAGGTATTTACTCTGAATTCATTGAATTCATAACTGAAAATAAATACTCTGGGAACATTAAGAAAACCCACAAAGGTCATGCTGCACTTTTCAGAAGTTATTTTTCAATTAAGGACCTATGGTTTCAGATATATTTTACAATACATTAGATTTAAATCAAGGATATAGCAGTCACAGATAGTCATAAGGGAAGGATCCAGACAAAGAGAAATTGGCAATATGATATTAAAAAAAATATTTTTTTTTTCTGAGAGAGAAGGAAATGCACTGAGCTAAAAAATGAGGCAGTGTCATCCGCACTGTGTTGGCACCATATGCTGGTCTCTAGAGACTCTCGAAATAGACAATGCTAAGGAATAGCAATCTTATCAAGCTTTCAGTCTGATACAGTAAAGGGATATGTTTTCCCAAAGAAATCATATCTTTGATAATTAATTTCTATTTTTATGCTGCATATGGACCCCTGGGTAGCTTGCAGGAGGCATACGTATCACATATCATTTCTTCTGGGAGTTTCACGTGTACTGTGGGAAAAAATTGACATTTCTGTGTGATTTATTATCCCTTCTTTAGAAACGCATAGATTGCAAAGATGAATGAATTTTGCTGCTGTGAAAACTTCATAATGTGTGGAATATATGTCAGCCTGAATTCGTCTAATCTATTGTCTTCATTGAAAAGGAAAAAAATACAATGTGTATCTATGTGTGTGCTACGTTTTAACCTAGCCCGTAGCAATACACACCTGATCTTTCATTGGAAAGGTTGTATGGGGGAAAAATCTTAGCACAATGCTTTGTACTAAAAAAAGTTTTTAAAAAATTAATTGATATCTGATGATTATGAGTTCACTCAAGGATAAAATAGTCATGCCACTCTTGGGTATTAAGACTGCTCCATCTTTATGTGAAATGTGGAAATTGGTTTCTGCATGCATTTCCCTCTTACTGTCTCAGCAAAATACTGAACATGAGTTTCCATTGCCTGACTTCAATATACCATCACTGTGATGTTAGAAGACTGTTATGTGTCAGCTGAGAGGTTATTTTACAGTATATTCTGCAGAAATAAAGAGCGAGTGTTACTGAAACAAGCCGACTGCTGACACCCCCTAGGTGAGCATCTCTGGTAAGTCTGATGTGAGTGGACAGCCAAAGGGTCAAGCCAATGCTTTGGGGAGAGACTTTAAAGCAGGAAAACAAACACACATGCTCACTCATGCATGTTCATGCAGACTATATTTACACTGTCTTTACACACATACACATACTCAAACACACATGCAGTCTCTATCTCACACAAACAAACACAAACACACACACACACACACACACACACACACACGCACACACACACACACACACACACACACACACACACACACACACACACACACATAGAGTTGGTGAGTCAGGCTGACAGGCAGCAAGCTCCATTTTCCAGGACAGAGTCAGATATAACCTCATTGTCCGGCTGGCATGGGGGAAAGAGAAAGACAGATGTATTACAGATAAGAGGATTACAGCCAGAGCTGCTTCTTACTCCTCATTTGAGATTTCAAAGCTTCTTCAGTTCCCCAAGGGAAGACCAATACTAGGGTGCTAATCTGGAGCACCAACGCTAAAGAAGAAACTTGCAGGCAGCCCTGGCCTGTGCAGTCATCACTGCCAGGATACAGATGGCCTGAGTTTTGCATCACTACTCCAAAGCAGGGGGTTAAAAGCACCATAAGAGGAGAAATGCTTTTCCTTGAGAATAAATGATCTGCAAAAACATCATGGAAATGGACTGTTCTCCACATCATCATCCATGCCTCAGTTAAAATAAATACACAGAAATGTGGAGAAAAAAGACATAACAAAAACATCAGTAGCAAATGCTGTATGCATGTAATCTTGCCACCTTTACATGACATGACATTTGCCTACACTTATACATAAATTTATTAACACTGAATTTTTGAGAACTGATTTATTTAAAAGTCTTACATCCAGATGGGGAATATTGTTTCTGGTAATCATGAATAAGAGCCAAAGGGCAGCCCATAGGGCTAGGTTAGCTGCTGTTGTATTCATGAGTGCTGTTACCTTAAGATGGATAAGAATAAGAATCAGGTTACAGGTTCAGGTGGAATACAACAATGTGCTCAGTTAAACAATACAATTAAAATGAAAGGCACATTATGATTTAAAAAAAAAACACAAAAACAAAGAAACAATAACAAATGGTGTACAGTAAGATAATAAAGGCATATCTGTAAACTGGGTTGAGAAAAATAAGGACATTTAATATTACAGTTTAAAAAGAAGTGTCATTAAGAGTAAATTTATTTTGAAGACTGTCTGTCCTCCAGCCCTGTCAGGCAGAGTTTTCCATCATTTGAAACCTTGCACAGAAAAAGTCACACATTTTTGGACAGGTTTTTGAGACACACAGAGAGCCTTGAGAACAGAATCTGGCCTGTCCTCCAGAAGCTGATGTGGTCAGTAACTCAAAGATATATTCTGGGGCTGCACTGTTTGACCCTATATGTCATTAAAAGAATCTGCAAATCAACTATGCCCACTGCTGGTAGTCAAGGAAGGGATGCCAAGACAAGACTGAGGTAACATGGGATTTTTGGCATGTATTGAAAGTCTGGAGGCTGCATTTTGAATAATGTATTCAAAGGTTTATATATCGTGTATTCTATAGATTTGCAGCATAGCATGGTCACTCGAACACAATGCCGTATGGATTTGCCATAGGAAACCATGGGGGGATTAGCAGGTTGCGTATCATTGGGAGAACTGGCAGGTGGCCATTGAGGCCCAGAGAGTAATGATTGCATTTATTTTTCCACAGAGATTAGCAGTAGAACCTGGTGAAAAATGACATGTACACAAAAGACACTATAATTACTCTTTGAGTGAAAACTTAATAACCTCAAAGTGCTTTAAGCTGCTCTTGTCAACTGCAGCTTGGCATAAGGCAGTCATTGGGTCGCCCAGAGACAGGGGAGAGGGAGGGAGGGAGGGAGGGAGGGAGAGCGTGAAAGCAGGGAGATAGCGAGAAAAAAACAAACTAAATTGGCACAGTATGCCAAAAAGAGAAGACAAATTGGATGAATATCTTCACAGTTAAAGCAAAAAGCATGGCTATCCATACCAGATTCAGAATAAATGATCACAACCCATCAAAACACGGTGGCGCTAACAAACCTGGAGCCTCAGGCAAGCAAGGTCATGTGATCTCTGAGATAGATGAGGTTTTGACAGACATGCATCCTCCTACACTGCAATAAATATAAACACATTTTCCATTTGAAAGAATAAAAATTACATTTACAAATATTTGCATACTTATCAACATAGAAAAGTAGCCTGTTTTGTGGGTTGAAGGACACACAGCCATACTCACCAGAATTAAATTTTATTTCTATGGCATTTTTACAAGGACATCTTTACAATGTCACTAAGTAGCATTTGTTACATGTTTTTATTAAGCTGTTTGTTGGATTTTAATGGAATTGTTTTGTCCAATGTTGTTGTTATTTGTTACATTTGCTGTAGCAGCACAGTGTATGTCATGCCAGAGAAGCACCTTTAAATTAAATTGAATGAAGAGAAGAACTGCCATGGCTGCAGTGCTCACAGACCATCACTCCATAAAGACAGTCACTTCTGTACCAACTGGGCTTATGTAAACAACCAGAGTTCAAATACCACCTCTCACAGTCACACAATAGAGGTATAAAAATCTTATTTGGCTTTTCTTCCCAATCCTCCTCTGCATCTTCTCTTGAAACTATGCAGGCAACACCAATAAAACCAATAAAATCCACTCCTGCTATCCAATCACAGGACAGACAGAAAGTGGCATGATTCATTTGGGCATATAAGGATGTGAAGTGCATCATTTTTAGCCAAAAATATTAAAAAGAGATGTATTGTTTTCAGCGAAAGGTAGCTCACCTGCTGTTGGAGGAACACAAAGTCAACACATGCTGTGTTCACATGATAGCTGGTTCCTGGCGAGGCTGGTGTGGCCACTGGAAAGGTCTCCTCCTACAAAAGCCCAGTCTTTCCCTGCTAAGGCTGTGCCAATGAGATTTCTGGCTGTGGCTGCCAATGGCATGGCTGGCACACAAACAGGCAGTCATATGACTCATGTCTGCACTATGGATGAGCACCATGACTCCGTGAGCCACCTGGGTGATCTCAGAAAGGATTCTGAAATATCACCATATTGTATTTTTCATATGACATAAAATAAATATCATCATTTTATCTACTGTGCAGTATTGAATAGTCAGGAACCAAGTTTTATGTCGTATTCACAGTGCCAGCTTATTTTAATAAGGAGAAAGTTTCATTTCAGTTCATTGTGCTAACTGAGTAAAATTAGCGCAGTGACAAATTCCTCCTAAAACTATTCTCCTCAGGGTAGAATGAAGTCTGATATCTTATAAAAATCAAATGATTTAAAAAAAAAAAAAAAACTGGCACTTGCGACTAGAGGGCAGACGGTCATTTTACTAACGGCAAAAACACAACTCCAGGGATCAATGCATCACATCTCTGGGCTAATTTTAGGGCATATTTGAAAGAGTTATCAGTCATAATTTTCATTATAATGTCTCCCCAGGCCAGGCAACTCTGTAACTTTATAGGACTCTGATTATATGATTAACATTCATGAACTGTGCACGATATACCCATTGCCAAGAATTACTTTCTAGAAATACTTTTTGATTCAGTGCTTTTCATCTTCCCAACATATATTTAAAACACCTCCTTCAATCATTAATAACAATTTTGATTTGTGTCAAGATGGGAATTAACATGGTCCTGTACAGACAGGCTTTATATTACATTTCTTACCTAGATTTTTTAAAATACAAATAAAAGACACTGCCATTGCACACCAGCAGGCCCCAGCTATTCTGCAGCCTCTGGTCTGCAAGGGTGGTTAAACCCTTAACTTTTATGTATGGGCTCTATCATATCAGATCTTTCCAGTACTGCTTCCACATACAGTACATCCTGAGGCAGCCATAGCTTTAGAGCAGAATCTCACTAAAGCTGCACAATATCAATCAATTAATCAGTCAAGCAAATTTCACTCAGTTTAGTACTCAGTGAAGGCATTGTCACAGGGGATTTCACAGAGTGCAGTACAGTGAGGTGCAAACTGTGGTATGTACAACATTAAATGAAATGGAAAAGTACGACAGGCGATAAAATCACTAAAGCCATCCAGCGAGATGTCATGTAATATAATATAGTAACAGTATAATGCAATATAACATTGTGTTAGACATGCAAGGAAAGACATCCTACTTTGACACCTTAGATATATTTATGGTATTTTAGCATCATCATTTTATAGTTTACTCTTGAAGGGACAATTTTACTGAGATAATGTCAGTTTTTCTATTTGGTATTTCAGAGTTAATTTCAACTGAACAAAAACCAAGCAGATGGACAGACCCTCAACTTTTTAGTCAGCTCTATCATTTTCTGTATTACACCGGAAACATGCCCAGTTTTCTGATACAGGCACATAACTGGGTATGGTGTAAAATATGTCTGTACACACCAATTGGACAAAAGTGAGACTCAATTCCCCAGGTCTGTAAGGCAATGGCAATTATTTCATTCTCATGCATACTACTACAGTACCTTTAATGAGAAAATATGTATTGGGCGCAATGCCCGCATTCATTTCTTGGATGATAGGAATTCAATGATGGGCTCAATTGCATTTAATATTGCTGTGTCTGAGTGTTAGAATGGAAAAGTGTCATAAATTTGTCACATGAATCTGAGCCTTGTCTGTAGAGCAGAGAGGCAGTGGAAGACCGGAGCCAATTTTTTATAATGCCTCTAGAAATCTGCGCTACCCCCACCCCACCCCACCCCACCCCACCCCACCCCACTCCCACTCGCACCCCCACCAAGGAAATTTCTCATGATCCCCATCCCTAACAACTTCCCCCAAGCCTCAAGCCCAATTGCCATCCCTTTGACACCCTCATGACTCCATAACCCATTATTCAAAACAAAAGGGGGACTCGTTTATCCACAGGCCGTACAGTGTATACAAATTTCATTTTTAACTGTGCCTGTACACATTTTCCAGACAACAAGTATGCATTACTGTAATGGTGTTATGCATGATTATTGTTATTATTTCTGATGTGACTGTCCTTCAGAGGGCTTGTTCAACCACAAGAACACATTTGTACACATGCAGAGGGAGTGTAAATTTAAGAATGTTTCCATACTTCTTGCTGTGTTGATAAATCGCACACTTAACATGAATCTATGCATATGCACAGTTTAGAATGAAATTTTTATGCATACTCATGCTTGATGAATGATCCCCCTGGGCTTTTGAACTGAATTGCTGCAAGGTGCTTAAATAACAGAAATAAATGCTTTTTTTATTTATTTATATATTTATGTGCGACTACACAAACACCCAAGGGAATGCGAGCAGAGCCCATGTGAAGTAGACGCAGCTGTTTTCAAGGGCTGATGTTGATGCAGCATGTAATAGGCCAGGGCAATGTGTGCTTAGCCTCTTTCACTGGAGCTTCAGCATTTACTTTGCAAAAATAATCAGGCAGTTGCCTTTTGAAATTAGTATCTCTACACTTCGAAATTCAATTCTCTGTAGCTCATTCATACAGTATGAGCCCAATGCACATTGTCAGCTTGTCATCATCTTATTCACAGAAGAGCAGGTGGTAGCCATTGGTATTCTGTACTCTTGCACCTGAAAATCCAGCAATGAGTCCTGTCATCTGGAGCATCTTTGTTATTTAACTCTCACTAGTTATAGTCCTCATTTTGCTGAATCATGTGAGTTAACTGATCTTTTATCACCCTGAAATTACAGCTGTTCTGTTAATTGTGAATATAGTCCTTCACTATTCTGCAGTAAAACTTTGGACCAGAGTCCTGCACGGGTGCTGTTTCGTAAGCGCACCCCTGCCCCGCACCCGCAGTACTTAACACCGCACCCGGCCTGCTACTCAACATTAGCACTAATTTAATGCCGTACCCGACCGCCCTGTTTAACATAAAAACTGTGACCTGACCCGAACCCACATTAAAATAACACACAAAAACATTCAATTGCACCACTAGGTTTTGAGGTGCTTGCATAGTTAGCAATTGGCTTTGTCTAATGTTGTAATCATGGGTTAAGACTTTAAGGCAACTTTTACATGCAGCAAAGCTTTTTATGATATTATTTTCATTATCATTGGTCACTCCAAATTTCTCCCAAATGGCAGACTGGATTTTGGAGGACGTATTGTCGACCACTTTGCTGTTTCCACTGAGAAGCTGTCTTTGTGTGTCTTCAAGCTCCATGTTACCGATTTGAAATGCATGTGGTTTAAGGGAGTGCATGACCATTAGGCATGGCAATCTGCGGTCTCGGGACAATCGAAATGTGTAAATAAAATAATGGAATAATTTTTTCAAATATTAACAGCCTGATCTATTTCACCTGCAACCCACCCATGAACTACAAATTCCCGACCGTACCTGCACCCGTACCCATACCCACATCTGAAAATCATAATGTTAATATTTTTTCACCCATTACATCAAATTTAGGGATTCTCCCGCGTTTCCCCTGCTGGTACCCGACCCAATGCCGGACTCTGCTTTGGACCATGTTGCCTCTTAAATTGAGTTTCTGTACCCCTTGTTGATAATATTCACTATCTATGAATTTGTATACAAACTACCCCCACCATGTGGGAATCAGTTCTCACTGTCTCTCTGGTTCCCATGTTCAAAACCATGTCAAACATATCATACAAACTGTGTAGAGGCCTGGTTAGATAAGGTGCAATTGTCCCTCTTTTTGGCAGTTCCTCTAACTTGAGGACTTTTGGTCCAGCATCCGGGAGAACGCCTGAGACTCATATCTACAAATACATGAGTAAATGCATGTTAGTGTGTACATGCACCTTTTTGTACGTGCACATTTTTACAGCACTAGAGAAATCACATCACTTCCAGGACGAATCTTAATGATTGGCCATGCCACAAAGATATCCATGAAGACGGCATCTTCAGCGTGAATGAGGGGCTGCTGAGGCTCACATTGGGCATTAATTTTATGCCTGTTTCATTTAGTCATTTCCAGAGCTGAGAATCGCTGCACTGAAAAAGAAATGGGAGTCATATGGAACAGAACAGCTGGGAACCACTGTGTGCAGAAACTGAGAGGTAACAGTGAAAAAATGCAGCATCCTGCTCACGATATCTGAAGCTTATAAAATTATCCCTGCATCGATAAAGGAACATGGATCTATGAGAATTCTTAGTCACACATACATAGTAATGTGGAATGGCAAAGAGTAAGATAAAGATCAGTCTTCATACTAAAAGGTTGTGCCAATGTGTATGTGTTTCTGCATATATGCAGCTGGTACACAAAATATTAGACAAATAAAATTATATATGAATATAATGTAATGTATATAATGTATTAACTAATGGAGTTCTGGTGCCCCAGTTCTATGGATTTTAGCAACTATTCTGTTAAGTGTCTATCTATAATGCAAATGTTTATTGCATTTCTTTTTAATGCTGGCTAGCAAATGTTAGCAATCTCATTGCTACTGGCCAGCCGTTTTTATCATATTTGCTTGCGGCAGACATTTGTGCCAGAGTTATATACTTTCCAGAGCAAGTTCACAAAGTCCAAAAACCGATAAATAGCTACCTACTGAGATAAACAGACAGAAAGATAAATATCCCAGCTAAATGACAACTAAAAGAAAACATTACAACTCAGCATGATTATGGAATTCACTCATTTGGCTCACTCATGATTCCTACCCGTATTGTTTTTTGGAGAGGTTGCTAGGAAACAGCAGGATATTATTGTTTCTGTTTGTCAAAGCAATGGAATATTAAGATGACATTTTTATAAAATATGCTACTGAGATTGTTTGAATTTTGATAAAATGCTAAAATTAATGGAAGTCCATGGGAGTGTGGACTCAGAATTCATACAATAGTACAATTGCATTTACAAAATTATTATTCACAATTAGTCACAACTTCATACAAAGGATGTTACCAAAAATCACACATCATCCTGCCAGGTTCTGTTTATTTCTTTTCAGCCAAACTTCTTATATATGCATGCAAAACCTGCATAACTTTTGTGGCATCTTGCAGTTTGAAAACTAACTTAGTTGATGTATCTATGTTTTCAAACTTCTAAAGTTTCTAAATAAAATTCTCAGTGGCACATAGACTGGAAATTCATATTTTCGCCCCATTTGATTCCCCTATGGCAGAGAAACTCTTCCCCTTGATATTGTGTAGCATATACATTATCTTTAAGTCTTACTATATCGTTGTTACTTATACCTCACTACTTATACCTCAGTTTGAATAACAGTCCATTTAACTCTTTTCCTTTCTTAGGGTCTTGACGTGAGATTTGCATTGGAGCCAGCAGTACTTGTTCACACACCAGATGCATGGAGCCAGCACCTGGTTTTGTTCAAGCGTGTAATGGGAAAAAGGAGAGCTGCTTCCCTGAGGAGAGCACTCAGCAGGGGTCTTGGGGAAAGGAGTGTGGCCACCCAGGTGCCTGCTCATTTGATATATATATATAGAAAACATTTATGACTTGCCAAAAAGTATATTGCCTGTGTTTTCTTACTAAACATGAAGTATATTAATTGTTTACTTCTTTAGGAGACATTTTAATTCTGAAGAGTACACATTTATGTAATGGTACAACAGTTCAACAGTGGCTTTTCAACCCAGGATTTATATTCGTCATCATATTCTTGATTCTGTTTCATTCTATCCTTTGCTGCAAAAAAATATTTTGCTGTCTTCTCCACACCTTCTGTTCCTTAAGAAATACTGTGAATTAAATACTGTGGTAATAGCACTTTTTTACTAGCAAATCTAGTGAAGATAGCCCATAAAATTTATGATTACTGAAATAAACCCATAGAATTTTAGAAATTATCCTCCTGAGTTGTCTGTTAATGATACCTTACTGTGTTTATTTGGATTTTATTACATTCTTACAGACTATAAAGTTAAGATATAAAAAAAGACTGATAAAGAAAAAATCCAATCACTTCTCTTCATAGATATGAGTTCTGTGGTTGTGGGTGACACTTGACAGCAGCTTCACAATATCGGGCAGTTTCCTTGACAACTGTGGATGTCAAGAGGAAATGTGTTGGAAGTGCTGGACTTATCATCACAAATTATTAATACTATCACATACATGTAATGTATGCCAGCACATAAATGACACACATGCTGTATGTAACATTCATTCAGCAGTTTCTCTCATCCAGACTGAATTATTGTGTGGGAGAACACAAGTGCTTTCAACTGATAAATCTGAGCAAAGATGCTGAAGATGGCTATCTTTGCCAGACCATTGCATATTTATGTAAAATCAGTAAAAACTAAAGGCCTAGTGCATGCTAACTATATGAGCCACAGTCCTGAGAATTAAAAAAAACAGAAAAAAACACAAAAACCTTACACCATGACATACCATAATCTCATTTTGTACAAATGAAGCCAATATATAGTCTGAAGAAGTGGGTTTTTTTCAGTTTATGATGGACAATAGCCAATTATTTTGCAATCCTGACCTCAACTGGGAGGTTGCTCCACCAATGAGGGATCGGTACAGACAGAGATTGTGACTGAGAAACACGATCACAACGGGAGGGGGCTGTCCGTAGCATTGAGGTTGCTGAGTGAAGAAATCAGTCATCAGTCCTTTGACGGCCCTTTATTACAGCACTGAACCCGTTTAACCCTGCACATTTAAAATCACCAATGTATAAAGAGCCCAGTGTGGAAGGGGTTAAAGAGACAGTTGTTCTGTCTGGATCTCAAGCGGCTGTCCCTGGCAGAAACACTGAGTTTCATGCTACACTACCTTAGAAACACACAGGGCTGAAAAGCAATCTGGATGCCAATGAAGTATGTCTGTGCTTTCTCCTGTACACAGGGGCTGTTAAGGGCTTTTGTTGGTGCTAAAGCCCTGTGACAGATCAAGGATGAAAGCCTCTACATGACTGGACAACAAATCAAGCCTCAGTCACTTTGTGCTTGCGCAAGGTGTGGACATACTTTATTATGGTATTATTCACTTCTGTTGTGTGTGGGAGTGGTTACGTTGGGATGGCTATCATTGAGCTGATCTGTGCACCTCTAAAGCATGACCTTGCTGGATAGAGTGTACTTGAAAATAAATAACCCAACCAAATGGATTTCATTGTTTTGATGCAAGCACAATGTTCCCATGAATGAGGGTGAAACGAGAAAGAAAGAGATGTCTGTCTCTTGTCAATCAAAGGTCTGAGGCATTTTGGCTCTAACAAGAGGGCTCATTCCCTGCAACAGTCACAGAACACTCCTAGTAGCATAGTAAAAGCTGTGCTGAATTATACAGGGCAAACCTGTTCCAGTAAGCATTGACTTGTGTTAATCTCAAGCTACAACATGCATCTTATAATTTATAACAGTGCTGTGGGGAGAATCAATATTTAACATGTTACGTAGGATTTGATAAGAGCCTTACCGCACGTACCTGTAGAATGTGTCTAATCAGGGAAGAAATGATTGCTGTTCAGCATGCTTTGTTGAAGCCCCGGTTCATTTGTATGGCTTCGAATTCTGCAACAAATTCCCTAGTTGCACCCCAGATGATTTTTGTCAAGGTGAAAAGGAAAATCACAATGTAATTGACAATACCATTACGCTCACCTCTGCCTACTGTCTGTTTGAAAAGGCCAAGCTTAATTATACATCACCAGTGGGAATTAAGCTCTAACGGCATTGCAGTGCGTGAAGTAAATTAGAGGTCT
This sequence comes from Albula goreensis, assembly GCA_022829145.1. NCBI lineage: Eukaryota > Metazoa > Chordata > Actinopteri > Albuliformes > Albulidae > Albula > Albula goreensis. Next base: position 9,310,030 of record CM040753.1, on the reverse strand, counting down.
TATTTCTGTGTAATAATTTTGCTCTGCACCTCAGGGTCTGTAACTAATCCTATCGGATGAGAGGAACCGGATAAGTACCGTCCAACCCTGTGTCGAACACAACCAATTAAAAAGATGATACAGATTACACTCCTCTGCTAACAGTAACTGTGGCTCTAGTGCGGATAAGGAAGATAATGGGAACAGGCTCTCTGGAGGTAAATTCGTTGCACCTGCCTCTGCTCAAGCAGCAAAATGGAGGAGCCCTGGGGTATCCCCTCTCACAGTTTGCTTTTATCAATCAAAGTTAAGGAGAGAGAAGACAACTATTTCAACTGAACAGCAACTCGCACATTCAGAAAGTCTGTGAAACTATTTCACTGTCATGCACAGGTCATTCAAGATTAGCAAATACATATCTGATGTTACACCATCAAGATACACCATCATTTTCAAGGTACACTGTCATTAACTGCACTGAAAAAAAACAATCAGATAAATTAAAATATATATATATGTTAACCAAGATTCAGGGTAATTTTGAGATAAAAAGGAAGCCGTGTTTGCAATGGCGTCCTACATAACTCACTTTTAATAAATACACAAAGGCAAAGTCAAATGTAACATTCTGAGAAAAACAGCCTCATTCCTTTTTGAAAAGCACCAGTTGTAAATCAGAAGCCATTATAAATAAAAATATCAGGTCACACAAGTCGTGTGAAAATGCTACTTTGAGTAATATTGTATATCATTCATGGTCATGAGGTTTACTGGCTGGTGATATTTTCTGGCTGCAGAGATGCTGATCGGTGATAGTGGCTTTATGATGACCTTAACAACATGCTCTTAAAAATTCTGAAAATAAATGTACAAAACGTACTACAAATACAGCATGACACAAACTATAGCCATGGTCCACTGGACAAGTCTGTGAAGCTTTCAAAAGACATGCGATTGTGCGCTACACAGACAGAGAGGAGCTGCTGTAACCAGCGGGCAGTGCGTCATCCACCCAAGGCAATCACTCATCACTCTGCTCAAGGTCAGAGCCGTTATCAGCCGTGGCCGAGGAGGACTTAGGGAGGGATCGGACTGGCCTTTTGCGTGTGTGTGTGCGCACGTGTGTGGTATGTGTGTGTAGGCATGTGTGGGAAGCGGGCGGAGGTTGATGTTTCTGGCCGCAAAGGAGACGCTATGACAAAGCTGTGATGGAATCTTCTGGCGAACTCCTCCTCCACAGCTGCTGTCATTCACCCCCTACCCCTACAGCAGCAGCGTACGGCAGCAGCAGAGTAAACCATTAGCACACATTAAGCCGTTGTCTTCAAAGCAGGAAAAACAGCCCACAACAAGGCTGACACTGAACTGCTGACTAAATCTGAGAAGATGAACTCACCAGGGCGTAACCTTTACTCATCCTCTCTTCTAAAAATAAGAACAGTGTGTGCAATCTGGGAAATAAAAAAAAGATATTGTCAAGGAGTCTCATTTATCACCCATGGTTACACACAATTCTGTCCTGAGAAGTGTGCTGGATTTATATGCTTAGTATGTGATTAAGCAAAACCCAGGTTTTCACCCACATTTCAGATTGTGCTGCCAGGAGGGACATTTTCTTTTCGGTGAATAGAATGATAGTCCGGGGAGGATAATGATCTTGCAGCAGATAACCGACCGAAAATGACCATTTAAATCAGATACCTGAACTAAAATGACCATATACATCAGATAGCTGGCCTAAAACATGACTGTTTACATCGCATAACCATGTACAACATATAACTGTCCTAAAATTCTTTGAGGTACATATATTTATGGTTAACATGTGAAGCACTGTTCCTCATCAACAAACCTGGGCAAAGCCTAAGCATTCCCCTTAGAAAATGTACTCTCCTAATGACTTTATTCTGTTCAGTGGAGCATCGTTATCAGGACGTGCAAATGGCTTGTTCCTATGAGCTAAATTAGAGTAAAATGCAGTGATTATCCAAGAGGACACAATGTCCTTAAAAACATGAGTTTCAGTCCAGTGCTACTATCACAGGTGCACATTATGACTCTTTATTCATTAATTGGTACAGTGTATTTTCTGGAATGAGCTCAATATCAAACATTCACAATAATATTATGTAATCTGTTTGGTTTTAAACAGTGTCTTTCTCCCCAGCCTGTGAATGGTAATTATGTCTTTCAAGTCACCACAGTGCCACCCACACCCATAAAACAAGCACAGCAGCTAAAGCGTGTGCACATTTCTGATGCCCTTACTTGCAAACCAGTGACTGCTTTGTCCCATAGTGCAAACTGGGACAACGGGAGAACCAACGCAAATTAAAGCGAATATGGCATGTTACTGTCGTTAAGATAACCTGCGAATGTGGGTGATCGGACCTTCCAAGTGGGAACAGCACTTAGCGATAATGATTATCATGCCACAGATATGGCTGCTTAGACATTGGAAAGATTCACAGGGGGCATCAGTCCTTTTGGGTTGAGTTTCTGCCTTCACCCATAGAACTAATAATGGTAATGGCATGTTAACCTCGAGAAACCTCGTCAACCCAAACCCACCAAACAACCAGAAGGACAAAGCCAGCTGTGCCCCACTGCTGTGAGCTCTCAGTCATAATTGGCTACACAGGTAGGAAATTATACCTGTGACATCAAGGCTGTGGGGCCCAACCTGTGCTAGTTACAAGCCGTTTCTATAACAGGTATATAATAACATAGTGACCAACATGACTACTGCAACTGTCACTCAGCTCACTGTTCTCTGGTTGTGCTAAAGGTAATACAGAGAAGCTTTAATTAGCCAGCCTGTAGAAATGCATGTACCTCTCTCTACTTTCAGCAACTTCAAAGGAAACCTATGCACATTGATGCAAGGTAGAGGCTGGTGAATGAAAATGACCAAAGGACCCTTTGTAATTACAGCTCTGTCGCTGTCTCCAGACAGGGGGAGCTGCATGGATGCCGATTGTCAGGTGTTTAGAGCATTAATTTGTTCCAACTGAGAGGTTTCTGGCTCCCCGGGCACATTTTCCATATAAACTCCCACTGACTCACCTGTCAGGACGAACTTTAACTCATGTCCTCCACTGCCCTTGTCAAACTTCTGTTTTTTTTTTTTTCTTTTCTTGACGACAAATTATTGACTGCTTTTCAGCTGGCTGCTCATCTAAGCCCACTCTGCAGTACCTTTGTGTGCGGCTCCCACTGTCCCATCCCCCATCAAACACTGGCTCTGGTGCTGCTTCTGAATATTACAGGGACGTTACAGGGAAAGGGCTGGTACTCCTGATTTAGATAATGGTGTCACAGCTGCATCTGCCCCCTGGGAAACACTCAGAGGAGGAAATGCGCATAGAACCGAGGGCTTTGCCTGTTGTTTGACTTCATGTCCCTCTGTATGTGCCTGCATCTTCCACATATAGATGAGCTGACAACTTGTGTTGGGACACAATTAATTAAGGAGTCATTTCTTCAGTCTACTGCTTAAAAGCTATTTATAAAAGAATGAGGTGGGGGAAATCTTTACTTAGTTTAAGAGATGCTTGATTAAATTGGTGTAATTTGCTTTATTCCTTTAATCTTGACCTGACTGAGCATGAATGGGGAGCATGGTAGCAGTGTGGCTACTTTTCTTTATTTCCCCTTTGCTCAATGTTTAGTTTTCTCCAGATGGCTTGGCTTTCTGTACACAAACAAAGCTAATGCATACTGGTGGTGCTGGAAGATTACTGTTAGAGTGAGAGCATGCAAGATACTGCACTGATCTGTCCACTGCCAATGGGAGACCAAGCACAGCAAGCATTACATTATTTATTTAGTGAGCAGACACCATTATCCAGGGCAAACTGACATTATTTACAGTTCAGATATTATGAAGCAATTTCAGAGGCAATACAGGTTAAACACCTCGCTTAAGGGTAAATAGGTTCCCTAGATGGGACTGATAAGCACCTGGCCACAAGTCTAGCCCCTCAACATTTGCCTCTCTGTGTTTCTGTCATTCTGACCACTTAGGGCAAAGGGATGGAATCACTGTGACTCCAGTTGATCAGAGGTATCATATACATACTGAGACATGAGCGCAACTAGCCTCCTCAATGGTTCATTTTACAAGTTATTCCAATCTGGATTTAGCTGGGCAGAATGTGCTGGGGAAGACTGCCAAATAAACTATGAGAAAATGTTTAATAATTCAAACATTTGTTTTCACAAATAGGCAACCAGTGTCTGCAACTAGGGATTGTTCATCAAGAGAATATGAGAGGGAAAAAGCTATTTGAGCAGCACATTAAAGTCTTATTATGAACTAGTCTTTAAGGACTGACAATTAAGGTTATGCTCATGTTTTTTTCTTCAGTCTTTTTAAAACAATAGTTTATTAAATACAGCGTCCTTAAATAAACCCTAAATTTTATGTTCTCATCGCTATCATTTTTATAATAAACAGTTTATAGTTTAGCATGACAAGGCTTTGAAATGAAATATTTGAAATAATGAAGGTGGTTTATGCCTAATTTTGTGCCCAAATTAAAAAGGACACATGTAAAAAAAACATACTTTTCCCATTTGTAGGACAACCTCTGTTCCTCTGCGACCTCCTGGAGTCTCATCTAGCGATGTAATTACTGTTCCACAAGCTTTTACACAGTGCCATCAAACACTGCTCAGAAGCAGAAGCTTGGCTTGCCAGATGCTGTAAATCTCATCAAAGTTCTTTGCAAAATATTTGCATTTTTCACCATCAAATATGCAAGTGGCACTATTAATATTGTTCCATGTACACCATAAATACATTTATTTCATAACTTCCATGTAGTGAGATACGTTTCCAGGAAACTATTCGACCTGGAGGCATTGAAACTTACTCGGCATAGAAATCTACCATATTACTTACCAATTAATGTGAGAGGGAAATCTGAGGACACCAGCTACTTGCATACATACTGTAAAGGAACACTGTTGTACATGCAGCTGTATTTCGTACCAAGTTCTGACCAGACTAGGAATGTAGGACAAGAAACAGAGAGAGAGAGGCTTTTCTCAATGAAGTTCTGTCTTAAAAATGCCCTTCTCGTGGGAGAATGAGGCCCCTGTAGCATGGCAACTGCTGAAAAAGCTGGGTTCTGGCTGGAGTGCTGACTGGGCAGACAAAAGGAAGGCCAACTGGCTGACAGAGAAAAAAATACATGTCATTTTATATAATATAAATATGCTATTTATGAGTTCTCTGTTTTCATATATGTATGAGTTTAAGCATTTACTCATGTTTATCCTCTTGTTATATGCAGCTCTACACCTCAGTCAATAATAATGGTTAATGATTTTTTTAAAAAAATGTAAGAAGAAACATTTTCAGAACGTTTAATGAAAGGTTTAATTCACATCACCCACTTGACCTTTAATGGTGAAATTGGACATTGATAGTGAGATGAAAAAGGTCAAGCGAAGGGACAATTAACAAGCCACAGCACCATGTGACGTGAGAGCAGAGTAATGAAGCTAGCAATAAAGGTGTGTGTGTGTGTGTGTGTGTTTTGTGTGCGTGTGTGTGTATATATATGAAGACAAAATAAAACATTACATCTAGGCTCATTTAGAACTTGTTTCTTTTTTGTCACAGAATAAAATTTCTTGTTGGTATCTGCTGAATGGAATTGTGCTGGATATTCTGAAAGCCTTCTCCTATTCCGTGCCATTCAGGCACAGAAATGTGGTTGAGAGACACTTGAAGACATCTGCAGTGTGGTGTGTACCAAGGAACAGCAAAGAAACTGGGCCAGGAAGAAAGAACAGCTTTTATCATGTTAAAAGCTCTCTGCAGTCAAAGGGCGATAGTAAATTGTGTGGCGTATAAAAAAGGTATAGAAATTGTACGGTATATGAATTGTCTGCCATGAGAAAAGCAATAGGCGAGTTGTGTTGCAACATTTAACACCAAAAGTAGGTTCTGTAAGTTCCATTTGTTCAACATGCACAATAATCCAGTGTTACAGTACGTGGCAGTTGGCAAAATCAAACCAAGCTACATGAATGCATGAATGCATGTTTTAATTCTGTACCATGGTTTATACAAGAGTGCAGCTGATAAATTATTGGCAATACCTCAACAAGCAATTCTTATGATATCATCATTTAATTTAAGAATCATGTCCATATAGAGTGTATATAATTTAAATATTGAAAATTCCACACAAGATGTACGTGTATATGAAATCATCAAACAAAATCGAAGTTGACTAGTCTTTGATTCCACTATGCATGGTATAAGTTATTGAAGAAATAAAAACAATACTTGAGACACCATGCCATTAACAGACTCAGGATATAAAAACAACACAGGCAACTGTTAATTGTATTATTTTAGTAAAGATGTAGAATTATATTTGATTGTACCTGTTACCTGTCTGGGAAAATAGTGGGAAATGCATATGCAGAAAAAAGATGAAAATAAACTAAAAAAATTCCGTAAATGATTCAGGTTTTTGAAGCACCTTCCGTTCAATTACATCCCTCGCACCAGAGGTCACTGTGTCTCTGTCTGCCTGTGCCCTCGGAAGGCAAACTTAATTAAGTGCTATATCTCCTTTCTTTAGCGAGATACATGTCCAATAAGAAAATCCTCCTAAACACAATCAATTATCTAGCACCAAATGCCAACAGACGCAGGATGCTGATAAGTCTGTGTAGATTTTTCTTAATGAAGAAGAAAGAAGATAATAATTCAAAGCCCCTGGGGTTATTTTTTCCTGGGAAAAGGAAATTATCTGTGATTACCTCCGAGGGAAAAGTCAATTGCACCCAATACCTCACCCTCTCTCGAGGGAGCACGTTGAACTAATGTGACATGGCCAAAACATTTTGGGCTGTGAGTTCTGGGGCACACTGCTGCTAAGAGCCTGATGGGGGAGGGAACAGTGTTGCTGGGGTGGAAGTGGGGGGTGTGAGGGGGTGGTGTTGAGCTGACAATGCATCATACGGCCCGATTGCTGATCTGAGTTTATCTTTGGGAGCCGGCTTGTCATGTCAGAGATACTCGAGATAGCAATACTAAAAAGATGCTCATGAAAGGCCACTAAATCAGCCCAGCTGCTCTGTTGCTCTGTAGCACCCTGACCTTGCATGTGTTTCACTGAAGAAGAGACAAGGACAAACTTTTTTCCCATGGGTGCAAGTCCCCTCGGTTAGTTGAAATAGCTTTCCTCACCCCCAAATATACTTATCAAGCACTGCTGGAAAAAAAGTACAAGGTTAGCCCTGTGAACTCCCTCCACCTTTCCCCGCTCTAAGTGGTCACTCAGGGCCATCCTTCATTCAGGGAATGGTAAAACTTCAGCGCTTAATTATATACATATATAGAGAGAGAGAGCATGGGAGACTGCAACAAAGGAACAGGAGTCCAGGAGTCACATTCTGAACTGTAGAAATTACAATGTTTTAAAGGAACTTTTCTACCAGACAATAAATTTTGTTTCTTACATTCTAGATAGTAAATGTGAAAGTGAATACAACATGGAAGGATTTTAAGGGATGATGGAATTGTGATAAAATGAATAAATTAAATATCACATTTAATAAAATATTGTGAATATTTTTTTTTTTCATTGGCTTGGTAACAGGTTGGCTAACTTTGCATTTGAGAGCACTTTGAATCTTGAATTGAGTCTCTCGTCTTGGACAATCTACCATTGTTTCATTTTTGAAATACGGACAAATGAGAAAATGTAAATCCAATGATATTAGAGTTTTTTAGGCTTATGAGGTTTATTCAGCAGCATATGATCATACTATGACATTCAAAAAATAAAAGCAAAAGTTGTTAAGTCACTGATCTCATCATTTAAACGTTCAATGGATATTTAATAGTCATTCTGTGGAAAAGATTTACTGTTAGACCATTAAAATGATAAATCATTCCTTATGAGGCATTAAATGTGTCTAAATGTAAACAATTAACAAATGGTTATCCTTATTATATAGGTATAAAATATTATGGTTTGAAAACTAGCATACACAGTGGTGGCCCCACACTGCATCTGGAAACCTCCGCTGTAATTATTCACCATTTGTTTTAGAGATGCATTTGTATAAGTGACTATATCTTCCATAACTTACAGTTTTACATTTCCCTACTTTTGCTGAAAACTTACAAAACAACAGAATTCCATCCTGGAGTTTTAGGCAAGGTTTTAGGGTCTGACATCAAGCATTTTTATCACTACGCTATGGTGCTTCCTGATATGAATGTGGATTTGCATGGAAAGCGCAGATAGCGCAGGCTGCCTGAGTCTGTTTAACACTTCATCATTACTGTTTCACAAACAGGGATCAAGACTGAATAGCCAGTTACAGAGTAAATCCCAAAGAATTTGATCAAAACTCTGTGAAATTAGAAACCACAGTAAATGGCAACAAAGCCGTTGCTTTTACAATTACATGCAATCTTGACTTCTTTTGAATGTCTGGAGCATTATGCAGGCGAGATGTGCACCCCTAACGTCTACACTGCCCCCAAATCTTGACAGCCAAATTGAATTTTAGCTGAATCTTGGTTCAATGCTTAGTCAAGCAAACTCTATTTCATGCTCTGTTAGGCCTCAAGGATGTTTTATGTAATGCCATGAGATGCGTCTTAAATGTAAATGGGCTAGCACCACACCAAAAAAAGGAAAATGTGTTAATAGTTATCTGGTTATTGTGTTATCTGCTGTCATAGAGCTAGTTTGATGGTGTCACTTTGTGATAAACGTTTGATCACCTAAAATGCTTTTGGCTTCCATAGCAGATACCTTCAGCTATACTGGAATAACATTCCACACGTTAACTTACTTTGAGACAAATTTGTCAAATTTTGCAACATCAACCATATTTTTACACAGGCAAAGAGGCTGGATGCCTCTGGTGTAGAATAGCGCATTCTTCTTAACAGCGTAAGGGCCATAGGTTTGCATATTATGTTATTGCCAAAACTGAAGAACCGTGCAGTTTCTTCTGTATCTGCAGGCCAAAACTATACTGTGTTCCATCTTTCCTGATCCTTTTCAAATTCACCTGTGCTATAAAATCAGGATAAAAGTTTTTTAACCACTTACTGCTCAATGGTATGTGCAGTCAAACAGTTTACAGGTGCTGAAATGCAAGCCTGCCCCTGGTGTTGATTATGATGAGGCAGATTAGGTTAGGCTAGTTAGTTATTAATTCATAATCAATATTCCCAATGGAAAGCTAAAAAAATAACTAAATAAAACATGCACACACAAAGCACAAAAGCAACATTTATTTTCATCATTACAATGTGCTACTATTTTCTCTCCACCTCCAAACAGACAATTGCAATTCATAGGCTCTTTGTCTCTCTGAAACTTTTTTCAATAGACAAACATTATTTTTGCCCCATTTTTGTCCTATAAAGCACAAACTATTTCATCTGTGGATAAGAAAAAAACTGTTTTACTGAATCAAGCGCCCCACAAGTCAGTGACGAATACATCTCTACTCAGTCCTATTAGGCAAGACATAATACTTCCCTGTTAGTAGTCAAATGAGCTCATTGATATTATCTCATCTATCTAGTCATCATTGCAAATTTTTTTTTTTTTTTTTTTTTTTGAACTGGCTGGGCTAGACTACATCATCCACAATTCATCAGGAGACAGGAGATTCATCAAGTGCCTCTCTATGCTTAGTCTTTAACTCAGCCAAGACAGAGACTCAGCCTTCCCAGTGAAAACAACCCAGGATTCACCCTGACATCTGCAGAAATCATTCAGTTATTTTTTCCCTTTCACCAGGAGTGACTGTAAAACACCATGTCCCTCCTTAACCACAAGACCTTTAAATAATATCATCTATGCAAAGACACAGAAATAAATGATTCAAGTATATTTGCCCATAGTCACTCTGTGAAAACATGGGACCATTTGGGAATGCTATACAGAGTACAAGTGGTACAATGGCAAGTATATGCCCAGGTTTCCTGACATAAGATAAAATATTGGTGAGGAGTCGACATCAAAAAGTTGCAAGAATTTCACAATTACAGAATTCAAGTTGCTGTCATTTTTAGAGAACTTTTAATTGAAATTTTTGACAAACAAATATGGATTATTAGGCGGATTACTTAGCTTTTATAAATAAATGAATACTTTTTTTAAGATTCTTATCATCCTATCTATTTTTCTTTGGGTTTCTCACTGCAGTCTATTTGCATTCATGTGTGAGTACGGAACTTTGAAACACTTATTTAGTGTGCACGCATACTCTACACATCCTCTTCCTGCCCTGGTTTAACCTAGCAATTCAAGGGTACGATCCAGGCTGTGGGTTTGAATGTTTCATTTAGAGATGCGAAATGAATTGTGAATACACTGTTCCTGGCATGAGACATGTATCGACAAGAGAGGGTAAAGGAAATGGAGAGCAGGGGTCAGGGCGAGAAAGAGGACGGACAAAGACCGAGCACTGCTAGTGTCGATGTCCTCACAGAACCCAGCAATGGGTAGGGATAAAGAAAGTCTTTATGGGAAATGGTTGTCAAAATTGCTTTTCAAAATAGCTCACTGTACTTTCCTGCAAATCCATATTCAATTTTCCACAGAACGTTGGCCAACATTGATTTTTCTTTTTTTAATAAAACAAAATAACACATTAAATACATTGTAGTCTTTAAGGAAGCCATTGGGTTTTTGTTCCCTCTCTTTTCTTTTCTACACAGTGTGGTTCACACACCAGCAATGGCCTCCACAGTGAGAGGGTTTTTATTTTTTTTTTGAGAATTTAAAAGGGTTAGCTTCATGTACTGATCAGCACAGAATGTTCAAATCTGTAGAAATGGTCTATTGAAGTGCCATATTTGCCACCTCCTACCCTAAACCGCAAGAAGATTAAATTTACTTTCAAAGATTATCCATCAAAGCATCAACATATCCATTCATCCAGCTGAAATCGCAGAATGAAATATTAGACAGTTTTCTGTGTGGCAATCTGGAGTACATTACTGGAACATTTACCAATAAGAATTCCTATTCCTATTTAAATTAGTTAGCGGAGCATTGGCTGAGTAATGCTAAATAACGGAAAAGCAAATAAATTACTTTTGTTAAATGTCATAGTATTTAAATGATCTTGACAGGTTTAGCATAATGATTATGGGTCTAGAAAATATTTAGGCAGACCTCACTAAATATATAACTCTGGAGACATTTTCATACCTTAACTAACCAAGTGTGAAATGGCTTTGGCTAAGTAAAGGGGATGACCATTAATATTGATAAAAAAATCCCTGTTGCTCTCAAGGTGGAATGTAAGTTCACAGTCAGAGACTGATTTATGTCACCTTCAACAAAGGTTAGAGAAAAAAATATAATGCACAGACACATACACACCTTCAGCACTATCCTATCACATGCACTTTATGGCTCTGTGATATCTAGAAAATAATTTCCTTGGGAGACATTAACTCGAGACCAAAGCCAGTATTAGCTTTGAAAGGTACACGGGACATCTTAGAGGGGTCTTGCAGGGTTATTACAGCCAATTTCATGACTGTTCTAAAGAGCTCAAAAGAGACCATGGCTGCTGCAAATGTTTGTATACACAATTATCCTGGAGAGAAACCAAGCCACTTTGAAGTTTCAAAAACTTTGATACTTTGATGTACCGGCAATTTTCTGACTCAATAATTGGAGTTACTAAGTACAAATAATGCTAGCTCTATTTCTGAGTAAATCCATTTCCATGCCTTCCATAATCAGAGTTTTGTGAAGTACTCTTTTAAGGCTTTGTTTACTCTATTACCATTCAGTGGTAGCAGGCTGAGAAAAAAGAGGTGCTGAAACAGCGACAGATGATGTTAGAATTGAGAGTGACTGGGATTTTGCATTTGTTTTAACACAACTACGATTAAATAAGATCAATGCTTTCTTCGCATTTTCCCAATAGGTTGTGTTGTCTCCCCTTTCTGTCCACCTAAATGAACACGTTTTCAGCCATTCCTTCCTCAAGCCTCTACCGCAGACTAAAGAAGACACAACTGCGCATGACTTCTCAAATTCAAGTGGCAAATAACGTTTTTCTGTTTTTTGTGATGCTATTCTGTGGCAGGAATATGAAATACAAGAAACCTGTTCAGAAACCTGCAGGTACCTGGGCCAGAAGAGTATAATGAGTTACAGAGTATACAGAATATAATGAGTTTAAATGACCAATCCCCTATTTATCCCTGAGTCAGCGGATGGGTCAGGTGTAATCGGCCATGGCTGACAGTGGCATGGCTGGCAGCTCTAAGTTTCAGCCACAGGATGCCCAGCTGTGCCATGAGCTTGTGCTCCTTACAGTGAATCTCCTAATGCCCAAAGCCTCAAGTGTTTACAGTGATTTTCACAATCAAACTAGGAAATAATACCAATCATGTCTGGAGTGGAGTGGGCTGTTCTTGTTTTGGCAGGTGGAAAGGGCATGTCGTGAATGCTCTTTGGTTGCATCATCCAGCCCATAACCATAACCATAACCCGAACCCTAACGGACCTGAAATGCCACTCAGGTGCTTCCCTTTTGGATATTATGAGACCAGATCCAGTAATTCTGCAGTGTCATTTGTATTTGTTTATTTTTAGCATGCCAGTTTGGCTGACATAGCAAAATTAAAGACAATCAAACCAGGTTATACAATAATCACCAATCGCTATTGGGTCTCTCTGATGCTCACATCACATGGATTTCATTTTGGCCATATCCATCAGTTTGTCACTTTTCAGTCCTTCTTTATTAAGCTTATTGAGCTCTGTTGATTTAAAAAGAATGCCCATGATGGATAACCTTACATAAACCGAAAGATCTTCATTCAAAAGCAAATATAACCCATAATCAATTCACCTGTCAATCAAGAGGGGCTCAACACCCCACGTTTTTTGTCCAGTCATTTTTCTTGTGCCAGCGGTGGCAGGACTTCTCCCTGAAACAGCAGCTCATGCTGAACTGCAGAGCACTGGGTCGTGCAGACTCAGAGCACGGGTGTGTGTCTGTGTTACACGGACAGGACGAGGGCAGATGGTACCTCTCCCCCTCTCCGTGGAGATACACAGACCTTCGTCTGCATGAGTCATGCTGACAGATCCTCCACATCCTCACTGGATGGTTTTGCTGGCACAGGGCAGGCAGCAGTCTTGCTTTTTGATGTGCTAGATGGACAGAGACAATATTAAATCAACGAGATGCATCATTTACGGTCACATGCATGATCCACAAGAAGGAAAATATAATAAGGGCTTTACACCAGGACTCCACGGCTGCATCTCAATATCACAGACTTTATTTTGAGTTTCATATACAGGTGAAAGATATCAATAATCACAAGGTGATTACTCAAATTTGAGATGCTGCCCCTGGTGACAGATTTGATTGAAATAGCTGAAGGCAAAATCATTTTTCATCAGAAAGAAAGAAGATAACTTTATTTTACACATTATGAGATTACTGTGGCATGCTCTATTTCAGTCCAGTGTTTCAGGCACGGGGATGACTGTGCCTTGCCTCTTAATTAAGATAAATTATACAGTCTTTTGAAAAAAAAATTCTAGACTACAACTCACAAAATATTCTTTGTAAGTATGTTCTTGCATAGTCTAAATCCAGGGGCAAAAGACTCTGGAAAATAACATGTCAAAATATTAACCAAGAATTGAGAAAGTGAATGCTTGCTTTTCTAAGTTTCCAAAGTTGTTTTCTCACATCTCTTTAGGGAAGACTGACTGAAAAACTTTCAAATGATCTTCATATTATTTATTTAATGTATGGAATAAGCTAAAGAATTTTACACTGTCAGCATTGTCACAATTTGTGTGTTTTCTTAAAAACTTGCATGGACCTACATTTTCTTATGGCCCATAACCTGCTTTTGAGACCCCTACCTAGTCATTGGTGCAGTTTCTCATTCACTGCTGAACACTTCAGCCCCCCCTTGGGCTTATTTCCTAGAGTACATGCACATGAACTTTAAGCAGAGAGTGCTGGCTTTGAAGCTAATGGAAATGGCTGGAAAAGTAACACCCATTTCTTTATGCAGTAACATGATAGCTTGGGTTAGGGCTCAGGGTTAGGGTTAGGGTTAGGGTTAGAACATGCCCTAACCCTAACCCTAACCCTACGTCACATGTGTAATAGTTGTAAACCTGCAAATCATAGCATGTAGGTTCTTGGCCAAAATACTCATACTTTCACTGAATTGTCAATATTCAGACTTGGTGTATTGTGCAACAGCATTTTAAACATATATGAAATGATATTTAACTGAATAAAGTCACGACGAGTCCAGTGGACATTAAATGGGAGCTCATCACTGCAAATGTAGCTCCAATAGAAATGACCTTAAATGAAAATGTAATGCATGTTTGCATAAATTAAGGATCAGCACTTAAAAGCAGATAACATATTCTGGAGCAGCTAAACTAACTTTACAGAACAGATATCTCAAATGTAATTCCACATGAATGTCCCTCTAGCTTCTGACATCCCCCCTGGAAGAGTGATGGATAGATTCATTTAATCTTCACCCAAATCTACGCATGAGCCTTCAAACTGCTGTTAAGTGGCTGAAATGTACCTTTCCATCCATTATTTACCACAATATTGACATTTCATAAAATGTTCTCTGTTCCGAGCTGCTTCCATGTATAAATAAGGAACGGATAGATTCATTGATTCACTCCTAGGACAACTACATGCAGCATCCACTTGGTACCTCAATTCAAAATGGTATCCATGTCGCTCTCTCGCTCTCTCTCCACAAACTGACAGGCTATTATGGCCCTGAACATACTTTCTGCTGTTACTTGCCATTTTCTTGATATCCATTAAGGACTAAACATCTGAGTCTGCAGAGCATTTATAATCATCTTTAACATGAGTACAACTTCTCTGTGAACATCATAATGTTGATACTATCTTAGAAAATTCTATTAATACTATTGGTAATATCCTTAATATATTCCAAGCATGTGTGCAGGTTACTCCTGTTAATTAATTATTTTAATGGCTTTGCTTGCCATTTGCATGAACGAATTGTGTTTAATTGGTTGTAAACACAAATAACTCCTTTCACATATCACATGAATCACCATCAAACATCTGCCAGTGCAGTAAGAGATTAGCTTATTTGCTTTGCAATACTTGCACCACTGCCATTTATAAGAAGGTGTGATGTCTGCTTTAGGACAGAGACAGCAATACTTGATAATAATGTTTTAATAATGTATAATGACCTCAGTATAAAAGTGTTATGCATTTGGTAGAACCTCTGTGACTCCTGTGGGTAGCACAGTGCCCTCTTGTGGTTAGTAAATAAACAAAGCATGGCTTATGGCCTCCATGGGCTAGTGCCTGAATTTGCCTCTTTATAGTTAGTAATAATAATTTTATAATTGATATGACTACAATGTTATGTCATAGACATTTACAATGTAAATATGTGCCATAGTGATCCATTTAGCTACCATTTGTCAATAAATATTTATCTGTTATTGATTTAATGATTTTGTGTATGCACTGCCACCACAAATTGCTTAAGATAATTCAATTATAATTTTGAATAGTCAAAATGATAAAGGATTATGATTATATTATTATATTTCATAATGATAACAAAATCATACAAAAAAATTATAATCACTTTTATAGAGCAGATAATCAGTGTCAGAGTTGTATTTATGTCTAGCATCTCCATACGTAGCAGAGAGCAGGCTTTCACATTTTCTAAAAAATTGCTATACTTAAAAAAACAAAAGCCGGATATTGCCAGTAAAATCAGCCAGCTAGGACCTGAGCCAAGTCCATCTAGTTGTCTATTTGGAAATGCCTGGCTGAGAACAGTAAGTTCAACATTTTCAAGCCTGATATCAAAATTATGGTTGTCAACTCAGTGCAAAGAATTCATCCATTTCATTCAAAAATAATGTTGTAGTCTTAGGCTTCCACTTCGAAAGTTGTCCAATGTTCATGTTTCTATTTGAAAGAGAATTCATAGATTGCTGTTTCATTGTCCAAGTGGCCACAGTGCAGTAACATTTGATATATTTTGGCCAAAACATTCCTCTTCAAATGGCAGCATAGTCAGTAGGATCATCTCAAACTGCTAGCAAGCAATTTAATGCAATCTCTCAAAAACAGCACAATTTACTGACTAATACAAATGTATAACAGGAAGGTCACATAGATCCAAGAAGCTGGAAGTTGTTTTGTTTTAAATTGCATCAGTCAGACATGGAAGAAGTATAATAAAGGCTAGTCAAAAACATTTTTAAAATGAAATGAGGATGAGAATGAAACTAGTTTATTAGATAAGTGGAAAAGACAAGTCAGCAGAACCGGAAGGCATGGATAGCAAAGAAAAAGCAAAGAGAAAAAAGTCACATTTTTCATTGACAAAGACAACAGAGACCCTGGAGTGTAAAAGGCCAGGTCTGAGACATTGCTAAAAGCACTCCTAGATGAGGAACGATATCTGTACTCATATATTTATCAAAAGTATATTTGCCACACTTAATCTGTCACCTGTCTTTATTTTACAGGGTAGTCTGAAAGTATCTGATCAGTACTATACTCCATTTTATTATCCTGTATTACAATAATATTCATATGACTGTCACACACTGTGCACACTGTCACCAGTGGGAAACACTGAAAGAGTGATTGACTATGCTATTAATTTAAACCGTCAGTGAAATGGTCATAAATAATGCTTAATATTTCACAATTATTTTGTCATTATTTTTTATTATCATGTTAACGATTATTATCAATAAACATAATGACCTGACTGTCACTGATGTGGCAGGCAGGACATAACTGTCCCTGTCCTTGACCATGAAAATTGAGCTTTAAATTCAGCTATATTTATAAGAATATTTATAACTGTGAGTCTAACGGAGGTGAATCAGAATGGCATGTGTGGGACAAGGAACAGCAGTCGTATAATGGGGCTTTGTGATTGGTTTGGAGGGCCATGTTAGTGGTTTGTAGAATAATGCTGAGGGCACGGCTGTTCTGCTGGCACACATTGGCACCCAGACAAAGTGTATTGGGAGCCAGACCTGGAACCGGGAGGTTTTAGGTTTAACTGCTACTGCTTCCACGTGCAAAGGCAATCGACCTGAAAAGCATCAGTAAATTACGAATGAATAATGCGTACAAACAGTCATCAGCTATGTGCGTTGTCCTTGACTAAGGCATCTATCAGTACAAGCATAAATAATAATGTAATCAGAACCTTATTCAGACCAGATAGGAGAACAAAGCTAGCATTTATCATATTTCCAGCCACGAAGCAACACTGGCTTGTACGCTGTCAGGCAGCGTTGTCAGATCAAAGGCTTCATCAGCGGGCGTGCTGCCACAATGAGCCGTACAATGTGAGCGATTGCAGTGAGGATGCATGCATCCGGCACGCGCTGGCTGCTGGCTCCCTTTGTACTGCACTGTCACCCACTACTGGGGGAAAACAGGACCTATATAATGTGCTATTGCCTGTCAATAACATTGTAAGGCGAATGGAAAGCAGTGTTTTTTACTCTGTCCTTGTCTGTGTAACAGTGGGGAGAGAGACTGTAAGAAGAAACTGTCACTGAATTGTAGCTCTACTAAGCGGGCTGAATGCACGTGCAGCACCTAGCGTAGTTGCTCCAGTCAGTGCATTTGCAAGCTCCATGTGTGTCCCACACGCATGCATGTTCCCTGCAGCAATGGAGCTGAGGCACTCAACAAGGCCATTGTCATGGCGAGAGAGTGCCAGCACTCAGACATTGGTTTCAGGAGGGTGGGGTTGGGAGGTGGGGTCCTTGAGGATCCTGGGCATGATTGAGCTCTGAAACATGGAGTGATTTGTGTTGTCACATTGTGTCACATGTTCAGTACACCCCTGAGGCCTCCTTCGCCGGCCCCCTCTGCTTCCCTTCCATCCCTATCAGACACTTCACAGTGACAATTCGGAGTTTGAGGTCTTTTCTAATGGATTTCCTGCTCTTTATTTTCCCATTCTCATCCCTGGTCGCCCAAGCCTTCAGATTTGGCCTCGCTCTCCTTCATGTCTGCAGCTGTCTCTCCTGTCTCCCAGTGGCAGCTGGGTCCCTTTCTGCCACAGCTGCTCTGTACCCCTCAACTCTCTCCCCAACTGCATCCCCCATTCTCCTCCCTTGCCTCCTGTTTTCCATTTCAGCTCCTGAGATTGCTCCTCTCTACCTATGGAAACTGCATGCAGAAATAACTACACTTGGCCCAGAGCTGAATGTCATCCCCGCCAGCAGAAAGGTCATCAGCACTCAAGTGGGACCCCTCATATTAAAGCAATTATCAGTGACACAGCAGTGTCCTCAGGGGGAAGGGCCCACCCGAGGGGGATGATTCCTGAAAAGGGGCTTATTGTGTCTGCGATTCCATTGATATAACTTACAGATAATCAAAGCTAAGTTATGGATTTTTTTTTTTTTTTTTTTTACGGTGGAAACTGACAACAACTTTGGAATACTTTATTTCTCTTTAATTAACATATAACATCTATTATAAGTTTTTGATCAAGTTGAAATTGCTTGCAAACAGTAAAAAAAGTCTTACCCTGATGCAGGTTTCTCTGTTGACACATACACTTTAGTACAGGGGACTGTTCTGTCTCACATTTGACAATCTGATGATCACTGACAACTGATGGTCACTATGAAGTACATCAGGATGTGTGTATAAACAGCATATTATGCAAATGCACAGATTTGGGGCTGTGAAGTTTCTGTGATGAAAAAAAACCCTGTCGATGCATTGAAGCAAGAGCTACCTCTTTAAATGTTCACACTGCTGAGGAGACAAGGTCAAAAGGCCCAGGGAAACAGATGCATAAACATAAACAATAGAGCTGGTAGAGCTGGAATAATGTTGTCCTTCTTCTGGCATTGGAAAGTAGCAGAAGAATTACTTCATGTGGGATTACTGGCACATGAATAACTATAATAGGGGAATACATGCAGAGATAACAGAAACAATAAAACTCATCACCCATTAAAATGTATTAGGCTGCAGTGTTATCAGTATTTGAGCAACAGGTATTGAATCACACTACACCAATCGATGGGAACATAAACAGATTTCACATGTGGTTTGGTGACAGTTCTATCAATATGTGGTTACTGTCAGTGCTCTGACAAGCCAAATTGCATGTAAATGTCACCAGATCCATAGAGATTATCTTCATATGTGACTCAATGTGTACTGAAGGAATTTGGTTATTGCCCGAAGTAAATTGGATATTGAATTCATGTTTGCGATTTGAGTCAGGGCGAATGGTGTGCTATCAGCAGGGAGAGCCCCACCACACTGCTAGTGTAATTCACCCTCCTACGGTTTGAAGTTTCTCTCTGCCAGTGGTGTTTACTGTTTTTCATGGATGGATGGTAAACTTCCACATGGCATCTGATCTGAATCTATTATTAACATAACCTAAGAAAACAGTGACAACACAGGGAAAGAAAACTGCTCCTTGTCCAGGTTTTTGTGAGCTGGATAAAGAAGGTGTGGTAGGGGTCAGGGCAGGGTGAGAGGACTGGAAAGTACTTTCTTTTGTATGATAATACTTAAAGCTTCCTGTTTTCTCTCATCTGTTTTTGTGAGTATTGTAGACACTCCATTTCACTTATTGTTTTTCTCTTTTTCAGTCTCCAAGACAAGAACAGGGAGGGCAGACTTCTTGCATTTTCGTTGATTGCTTCAGATAAACAAGGCCATCGTACACAAGACAACCTGATGATGAGACGCTTTCATAATCGCCCTGACATTACCACAGATAAAGCGCAATCACTGAAGGCAGCACTTTACACAGCGTGTAACTACATCAGAACTGCTGATTACATCCAAGATAGTGCCATCTGTTGTATTCTTCTCCTTCAGCATGACCACTTTGCATCCCATAATGCGTCCCACTCTCAGTGTCCCCCCCAGATGACATGCACACCCCTCCCAAACAAGGGCAGAAATTTGTTGATTTGGGAGAAAACTGACAGTTGAGTCTTTCTTTCCTTATTTTTCTTTCTTTCTTTTTGATGTGAATTGGCAACAGCCAAGATTCTTGATTGAGGCCTGGGCGAACACCTTTCCTTGACTCACATGGTTGTTTTGGAACACATTCTTACATAGCTGGAGTGGCATAAACAGTGGAAAAAATGGCCTTGCATGTAGTTTGTATCTAAAGAGAGAATATGACTGAATAGCAAATATACAATGCTAACATTTATGATGTTGTTAGGCTTGCCCTCATTGTTTGTGTCCTATGCAGATGGCTGTACTGCTGTAGTTATAATGTAAAGGATAACCTTGATAAGTATGGTGTATGGAACTGTATAGCTTCCCTCATAGAGCAGTCAATGTGCAACAATATAGTTAGGTTAATTTTTCTATTAAAACACAGGTTTTCATTTTTCATTAACACACCCCAGGGTATCAAATCCTGACTATTCCAAATCTAGATAGAAGACAAATCTGGGATAAAAACTGAAACAATGAGGTTTTTTCATATCTGCAAAAGATAATTAGCATACATGATAAAATGCACATAGCAAAAACACTTTCATTTCTTATGTTATCTCATATGAAAAATAAATATATGTTTCAAAGATACAATGCAACTGCTGGAGTGTTAGCAGTGATCTGTCATGAACATGCCCACTGAGATTATGTCCATGTGTCAGTTTGAAGCACATTTCCCCAGCTTCGCCTCCAGCCATTCTAACCTTGATGTAATTGAGTCGGAACGGTCACTTTGAGATTCCCGGACATCGGTACAAGTGTAATGTAATGAGTCCACAGTCTGGTTTATAATTAAAAAATGAAAAAAGACACATATATTCCTGAGGAAATATCCATTGGCAGAACTCTATTTCCGTCGCCTGCGGCCTAATCAGTTATGACTAGATGGGGCCTTAGTTCACATCTGTATGAAGTCAGGAAGAGAAAAAAACCATCCATCTTCAGAGGGCACTATAATGCTTCATAGCCGGTGGAAAGGTTTGCTTTGAGTTTTACCGTGGTTATGGGATCATTTAAAAATGTAAACTTTTCCTTGACCAAAGAAGTTCTTGCTTGGCTGTTTTAATTGGATTTCACAGGAAAAATGAAAGAGCAAATCAATATGTCTATATCAACATAAAAGGCATGATAACACATTGAATTTTTAATCTTCTGACAGCTTTGAATGGTGTATGAAAAGCACTTGCTTTTTGAGGTGCTTAATGGCTGTGTCTATCAAAAGAAAATGACTTCAAAACCAATTTGTTTTTCTTCAAAATCAAAATGTACACCAGTACACGAGTACAACAGTAAAGCCTGCTGACGTTTTTGGGGGTGTTTAGAGATTGCCCGTTCTACAGTTCATTTGCACAAGCTTAGAATATTATTATAAATAAAATAAAGTCAAATTTAGTTAAAAATACAAGTGTTAAATCTAATCAAAAGCTCCTTTTTATGTTTTTTTTTTTCTCTTACCGTTGGCGAAGTCTGTGAATGAACCTGCCAGTACAGAACTGGAAAATCATTAACTGAATTTCCATTCCAAAAGAGAGAAGAAATAAAGCATTAAAGGGATTAGAAGATGGAGAGCTATCAAACCTTTACCTAAAAGCGTGGCATCTGCTGACTGTACTGTACTTTAAAGGAAGAACGCTCTGCCAGGTCCCAGACATTCTTTAAACATGGAAAAGAATAGATTCAGGCTTCTCCTCTGAATAGAGTTTATGACAGCCTCAATAATTAACTCAATCCATCTGAGTGTATGCATATGCAAGATCATTACCATGAATAAAATAATGAAACAAAAAATCTATCATAAAAAACACATTTGCACAACAGTCATACAATGTTGAGAATTAAAAACTATAACTTGGTTGTTACCGGAAAAAAATGATGGCTGTCACTAGAAAGATATGAAATATAAGGTATGAGTAAAATCTGAATGAACAGCTTCTCTCCCAAAACTTTAAAATCATTAAACCAAAGAGGTTTGCCTTACCAACTCCTTTCGCTATGCAACTCAAAGAGCAAAGATGCATGTACAAGACAAAGCTAACTCAAAACTAAGGCTACATTAAGAAAAAAAATAAATGATGGTACAAACAGGTATGGAGAAAAATAAAGCAGTAAATGGCATACTGAATGAAGTATAGCTTTTGAGGAGATTGGAAGGGCAAGGTTTTTTTCATTGAAAACAGAAGAGAGGAGTCTGAGCCAGGCTGGGGATCAGAAATGGTTACACTGACACTGAATTTACTGTAGCTAACTGTTATTAAGCAGGTATGGAGCAGTAGTGTGTTGCAGTGGTAATGGGGAGGTCTTCATGTGGTGCACTGTCATTCTCGATCAAATGATATCATGCTTAAAGTTGCATCAAACTACAGTACATAAATATAAGCTACAATATTTTTTAAAAATAAATTGTAATGGATGGGCTAAGCAAACTTATTTTATAATCCTTTGCATTGCATTTATAAAATCACTCAGTCCAAACCTTGTGCTTAAGTGGAGAAGAATAACATTTAACATTTATGTTTAATGACCAAACATTTACAGTGAGTTGAACATTAAAAATCCTGTGAATATTCACATCCCTGATTGGCACTGATTGTTCTGACATTTGTGAGCAGGTAATTCATTGAGTGAGCTGAAGACCGGAACAGGAACAAGAACAGGTTTAGCAGGAGAAGAATGAGGAGATGGGGTGTACATCACACTAGTGGAGTTCACATTTATGGGATGAATGGAGTTGCCTAAAGACAGGAAGCTAATGAATTGTGTTGGATGATTAGCATAATGGTGGGCACAGAAAAAGGAGAAAAAAGCAATCTGAGGTGAAAAAACTATTGGAAGCTGTAAGGAAGGAAGCTCTGTTTAGCGGAGATGAAAGTTTGAGCATAAGTATAGTCTAAATTCTCCACAACTTACTAAACAACTTACAAAATACATGAAAGGGAAACATCTACCAATATTGCAAAATATCATGCAATAAATAGTTGTACAACCAAATATCTCTTATCAACAACACTCAAGGTTTTTTAATGTTTAAATTTTTTTAATCCACGCCAATTTTCACACTTCACATTTAAACATGTTCAAAGCTTCACAGTGAGGTTAAGCGAGGCCCTGCCTACAGAGGTCATGCATTCCATGGGAAAGCCTGTGTTGACTCAACACATATCTGGATGGGAATTCCATGCAGTATAGTGTTATAATCAGGAAGGTTCATGATCTGCCCCAGGCAATCTGAAACTGACACGCGCAATACGGTAACATCAGAGACCGTACTCATGCTCTCTATACTGCACAAAGCACATTGGCGGATGGAGCTGTATTTCCTATGACAAAAGACCAGCACTGACAGCAAGCAGCAAAGATTTCTTACGCCATCTTTATCTCCAAGCGGTTTTTAACATCTTAATACATAGCACAACCAGATTGAAAATAAATTTCGAAGCACATCTTTATGAGTGAAAATGAATAAATTTGCCTCTGCGGACTGTGCACCGTGCCCAGCCGTTAATAAACTGATTCATGGCATTGTATACTCCCTCAAATACAGGCAGACCTTTTTATGCAGCATATTTATGTTTGCGGTTATTTCAGAAAGAGTCAGCTGAAAGGGGCCTTTGAAGGTTTGAGATAAATGATGTTTTTACACTGTAATTTATGGAGGTACGGTTGGACCACGCCGGCGATATTTTACTAGACGCACAAAGGGGCAGCGACGAGACCCAGAAAGACCTCCACTTCGGCAGCACATCCTTCTCAATAAAAGGAAAAAATGTAAGCAAGCTCATTACGATCCTCATTGTCCGTAACTGCAACAGAATGGGAAGTTGGCTGAAAAGCTGAGGATAGATTGCACTCCCTGCCCCACCGGAGAGTGTCCTCCATCATACTTAAGCCTGGCAACAATAAATTATTGCCTTACTTTTTTTCGTAATTGAAATAACTTAGTGAAAACGCTGACAGCAGCACACAAGAATACACGTCTCGCTTCTGAGGAAATATTTATAAGTGTCTTGACACTCTGAGTCTGCAAAAGAGTCCTCAGTAATAAAATGAAAAGCTCAGCTAATGCTCTGTACAGGTTTTATTTATTTTCTTTGGGCAGACAGGGCAGAAGATGACAGGCAAGAGCACTTTGGATGCCTTTTCATCTATAAATTTAGCAAAGTGACTTATAAATACAGATTAATGTGCAGCTAATGAATTTAACACCGAGCTAACACTAACTGTGTGAAAAGCCTACCCACAGAGGTACATACATCTGTATATCACATATATATATATATATATGTATAGATACACACACACACACACACAGAGACAACATAACAGCGGCTAACCAAAGCACACACTTATGTGTGTAAATGTATTCACAGGCTCACACACACACACGCCACACAGGAGCCTCCATAATTATGAGCAAGCAAAATGCACAGAAGTTTTTACCAGCCTGAGAGTTCTTTAATATGCAAATGGCTGTGACCTGCAGTGCAGATCTGACTTTGCCTCCATCTGCTACAGCTACAGCCACAGTCTCAGAGGGGCTGCCAGAGAGAGACCTGCACAACAGCACAGACCGGATCCATTTCCCGCCAAGTGTGTTCCTGTACCACCTCCATATGCTAGGCTCATTGACCAGATAAGTGAAAATATAATGTAAATAGAATAAGGCTAATCCAACCGCATTAACATTTGATTGTCACAAATGACCAGATGGAAGCAAACACAGCACGTGCTTAAGAAACAGATAGAGCTGATCCTCTTTGTGGATCAAAACTACCAGTTATCCTCCTTCAATGGTCATACTTGGTAACATTCCCGAATCTCTAATATGCACAAGCTTTCAATCACTTTTTGTCATTGTGCTTCATATTGTCAATGTGCTAGCCAATAAGGGGAGAAAAACATAAAGCTATTACCTTATCATTTTGGCAATAATTTTAATGCGATATTATAGAAGTGGGATATCAAAAACTGCTGAGTCGTTAAGATTAAAGATGCACTCTAAATTGAAATGGAAAATCAGCATTGACATCTTAAACATACTGATGCATAAAACAGATTTAAGCAATGCTCATGAACAAATGCACAAGCAAACAGGTGCACCGTTAACTGAGCAGCTGCTCCTTGAATCACTTTCCCTGTGTGCTTCTCAGGACAGCTCCATCATTGGTGACATGTGGCTGCTCCCAGATCTTTGTGCTGCAGTACTGTCCTGCTCCCAGATCTTTGTGCTGCAGTACTGACCTGCTCCCAGATCTTTGTGCTGCAGTACTGTCCTGCTCCCAGATCTTAGTGCTGCAGTACTGTCCTGCTCCCAGATCTTAGTGCTGCAGTAGTACTGACCTGCTCCCAGATCTTTGTGCTGCAGTACTGTCCTCTTAGCTCCCAGATCTTAGTGCTGCAGTACTGTCCTGCTCCCAGATCTTTGTGCTGCAGTACTGTCCTGCTCCCAGATCTTAGTGCTGCAGTACTGACCTGCTCCCAGATCTTAGTGCTGCAGTACTGACCTGCTCCCAGATCTTAGTGCTGCAGTACTGTCCTGCTCCCAGATCTTAGTGCTGCAGTACTGACCTGCTCCCAGATCTTAGTGCTGCAGTACTGTCCTGCTCCCAGATCTTAGTGCTGCAGTACTGACCTGCTCCCAGATCTTTGTGCTGCAGTACTGTCCTGCTCCCAGATCTTAGTGCTGCAGTACTGTCCTGCTCCCAGATCTTAGTGCTGCAGTACTGACCTGCTCCCAGATCTTTGTGCTGCAGTACTGACCTGCTCCCAGATCTTAGTGCTGCAGTACTGACCTGCTCCCAGATCTTTGTGCTGCAGTACTGTCCTGCTCCCAGATCTTTGTGCTGCAGTACTGTCCTGCTCCCAGATCTTAGTGCTGCAGTACTGTCCTGACTCCCCAGATCTTAGTGCTGCAGTACTGTCCTGCTCCCAGATCTTAGTGCTGCAGCACTGACCTGCTCCCAGATCTTAGTGCTGCAGTACTGACCTGCTCCCAGATCTTAGTGCTGCAGTACTGTCCTGCTCCCAGATCTTTGTGCTGCAGTACTGTCCTGCTCCCAGATCTTAGTGCTGCAGTACTGTCCTGCTCCCAGATCTTAGTGCTGCAGTACTGTCCTGCTCCCAGATCTTAGTGCTGCAGTACTTAGTGCTGTCCTGCTCCCAGATCTTAGTGCTGCAGTACTGACCTGCTCCTGCTCCCAGATCTTAGTGCTGCAGTAGATCTTAGTGCTGACCTGCTCCCCTGCTCCCAGATCTTAGTGCTGCAGTACTGACCTGCTCCCAGATCTTAGTGCTGCAGTACTGTCCTGCTCCCAGATCTTAGTGCTGCAGTACTGACCTGCTCCCAGATCTTAGTGCTGCAGTACTGTCCTGCTCCCAGATCTTAGTGCTGCAGTACTGACCTGCTCCCAGATCTTAGTGCTGCAGTACTGACCTGCTCCCAGATCTTTGTGCTGCAGTACTGTCCTGCTCCCAGATCTTTGTGCTGCAGTACTGACCTGCTCCCAGATCTTAGTGCTGCTCCCAGATCTTAGTGCTGCAGTCTTAGTGCTGCACTGTCCTGCTCCCAGATCTTTGTGCTGCAGTACTGACCTGCTCCCAGATCTTAGTGCTGCAGTACTGTCCTGCTCCCAGATCTTTGCTGCAGTACTGACTGCAGTGCTGAGTACTGTCCTGCTCCCCAGATCTTAGTGCTGCAGTACTGTCCTGCTCCCAGATCTTAGTGCTGCAGTACTGTCCTGCTCCCAGATCTTAGTGCTGCAGTACTGTCCTGCTCCCAGATCTTAGTGCTGCAGTACTGTCCTGCTCCCAGATCTTAGTGCTGCAGTACTGACCTGCTCCCAGATCTTAGTGCTGCAGTACTGACCTGCTCCCAGATCTTTGTGCTGCAGTACTGTCCTGCTCCCAGATCTTTGTGCTGCAGTACTGACCTGCTCCCAGATCTTTGTGCTGCAGTACTGACCTGCTCCCAGATCTTAGTGCTGCAGTACTGACCTGCTCCCAGATCTTTGTGCTGCAGTACTGACCTGCTCCCAGATCTTAGTGCTGCAGTACTGTCCTGCTCCCAGATCTTTGTGCTGCAGTACTGACCTGCTCCCAGATCTTAGTGCTGCAGTACTGTCCTGCTCCCAGATCTTAGTGCTGCAGTACTGTCCTGCTCCCAGATCTTTGTGCTGCAGTACTGACCTCTTCCAAATGTCACTGCTATAGAACTGTCCTGTTCCAAAATCTTTGAACAGCAAAAACCGTGCTCCCACTTTAAGTATTTATTTAGGAAAGGAAAGTGATGCCAAATTGTTGACAGTTTGCATATGAAGATATTCTTGTTTTTTTTTTTCTGGATAAGAATAGCATAGTATGTTGATGAACTGAAAATTAAAAAATGCAATAGACATGGCTTGGTTTTAAAGTTGTGAAGTTGCTGATTCCATGTTCAAGAGGCTTTTCACAAGCAAAAGTTTACAACATATGGTTTATATCCTGTTTTATTCTGTATTTTGGGAGTGTCTCATCCCAAACAAAGCCTCACCTCCCAGAAGTGTTTTCAGCCATCATGTGAGACTCCACCCCAGCTCCCCTGCTGCTGTGATGCTAACAGGCAGCTCATCGCACAGCAGAGCGGAGTGGGGCTGAGCTTTGTTCTTCAGTTAAATCATGAATTCAAGACAGGTAAGGAAGACATTATCCTTAATCCAAAGAGAGGTGAGATGTGAACATAACCAAGAGCCACACTATAAGTTAAAGGTCTCCTACCAGCGGCAGGGATAGGTGGCACTAAGAGAGACCTACTCAGGGTATGGAGAAAGTCTTTGTATAAAAATCTATGAGACCAGGTCACTGAAGGCATTATATCTTTGTAACAGAGTCTAGACAAGCCTTGCCTAGTCTAACACCGACAGCAGTGCTGGGCTAGATTCAATAAAGAGAAATGATTTTCTGTAAAGGACTAAGCAATTAAATAAAAATGGGTTCAGTCTTTATACAGTCACACACTATTCTATTTCAGAATGAAAGCAACACAACATACCCACAGAAAATGATGTAATGTAAAGTATATTGAGTCTTATACACCCTTTCAGTGTGTTTGATTGAATCTAGTTGACAGTTTCTGATAACTGTGCAGAGCCAGTGTTGTTGAGACCTGGAAAAAAGAAGGAGTTGGCCCATAAGTATCACAGAGCAAGTCTTTGCTGAAGACGTCGAATTCAATATGATGGTACAAATATCCAGGTAGGTATTCCTGCAAGGCATGTGGTAATGTGAGCAGGGGTGTCTGAAACAGGGCTTGGGGGTAATGATCTGAGCAGTGGGAAGCACCTCCACCACAGGCCAGAGCTGCACACCTCCCTACCTGCCAGAGGAGACAGATGGCGCTGGTGGTCTGCTGTGTCAAACGCTGCAGGAGAATCCAAAAGAGCTGTGACAAAAGACAGGGATGCTCCTGTCCAAGAAAAAGGTAACTACCCTTGTGGACTGTATTAACTCAGTTACTGGGATCTTAAACTTTAAACCAAGGCTCATATAGTTTTAGGGAAAGAAAAACAAGAATCAAGGCTATTGTAAGGCTTTTTTTTCTTATTTTGTTGGGGGAGGGGTGTGGTGCATGTTTGAACTCAGCATGAAAACAGCTGGGGGTAGGAGAGGAACTAACGAGTCAGGAGATGAAGGTAAGAGCACCAGAGGAGACCGCATGAAAGAGGGGAGTGAGCATGATCACGCAGTTGGTCAGTCTCTGAGAGCGGAGAAGCCGGGGGACACTGCTGCTGAATGAAGAGAAGGTGGAACAGGAAAAAAGACCGGCTGGGGGTCATCGAGAAAAGACACTGCCAGGCTTCAAAACTTGGCACTAAAGCAGATATGTTTCCAAGGAATCCTGTCCACAAAGCACACAGTAAAGTTGTTCTACTTGTGGGAAAAAAAACTTGGCAGTTATTAAGAAAACAAAAGTCAGAGAATAATTTAGGTCAGTCAGTGGCTTGATATATTTGCCTTTTTATGCATTAATGATAAAAGATGTAGAGTTGAAAGACTTGTTTTACAGCGCAGTTGTTTTTCTGAAGGAGCGGTGATGTGATGCCACACAAAACCATGTCTTTTCTCCTTCATCTGCTTTAGTACAAAATCAGTCCAACCCAGACATCTGT
The DNA here is from genome assembly GCA_022829145.1 of Albula goreensis. NCBI lineage: Eukaryota > Metazoa > Chordata > Actinopteri > Albuliformes > Albulidae > Albula > Albula goreensis. Next base: position 9,280,847 of record CM040753.1, on the reverse strand, counting down.
GTGGAATAGTACATGAGGAGGAAATGAAAATACCTTTGGCACACTGTTTAAGAAGCATCCTGTCAAACATTTAATGTGGAGAAGGGCGCTCAGATGAAAAAGAACCTTTCCATAAACATGATGTTCCCTCATTTTCCCAGCTCTGAAGGGTGAAAATAATGATTTCCTATTTTATATGCATATTCTTCTCTCTCCTGTCCAGTTTAATCCAGAGAGCTCAGATGCAGTGGGCATGGGTTATTACAAGTCAACTCCGAGTCTGATACATGTGATCAAAAAAAAAGGATCGGAGAGGAAATCTGCCATGTTGATGCGAATGACGGCACTGACAATATCAGATAAATAATTAGCTCTCCCAGTCTCTGCTTCTCCTTTGTAATGTAAAGCAGGTGAGTGCCAGCGAGATGATTAGTTTTGCATTTCAGAAAATAATGCTTTCACCGAGACTACAGAGCACATCCACAGACAAGTAAGGAAAATGAAAGCGCTTCTATAACAGCATCTGCTACAGATTCAAATGTTTTTCTGCCCTCTCATACCTCCCTGCTTATACACAATGTTCCAGGAGTAAGCTGGTGTCTACCCACACCTACAGTCCGGGCATCCAGTTCCAGAACATTTACTGCAGCTCTACCTGCAGTGTATTACCTGCTTCAGATGAGTCTGAAATATTGATGTCTCTTACAGTTCCACTCAAAGTTCCTTTACAACCTCCGCTTCCTTTAGCTGCAGTAAGGTGGGGGATTGACTTGCAGAGAGGGTTCGAATACTTTGAATACTTTAGTCATAATTTATTTAGATTGAAGACATCTGTACCATCAGAAGGGGATGAAATATTGACCTCTTTGTTTTAAAGTAATGTAGTTAATATTAAACTCAGGACAGTTTAAATTTGGTGGGAATGTGCTCAGAGAGACCTCCTTGATATTTAAAATGCATGGGAAGCTCTGTATCAAGGTTCTTCAGATAAATTCCAGTTACAGGCATAGGTTGTTTGTTGATTTAGATTTTTAATTAAAAAACTGAAATCTTAATATAAAATGATACATTTAAAAAAGGCAATAGCTAGCAGCATGTTTGTACAAAGTGATGTATAATGTAACAGAAGGCAGGATGATTGATTGTCATAACAAAAACTTCACAGAGGTGAATCCCTTTGCTAACATATCCAGTGGGGAGGACCTATGGCTGCGTTTCTCACTTTGTATTCAGTAACATTGCAGCATTCAGTAAGTCTCACTGTCACATAACTACCGAATATAATATTACACACTTGATAATGATGGAGCTGGCTGGGCATGTTTTTCCCCTGGAGCTGGTTGATTACATTGAGCTCTCACTTTGGTGGGAGGTGGTATGTTGGCCACTGTGTGGGCATTACTCAGTTAAACTGAAGAGCGAACAGGCATCACTGCCTCTTTTCATGAAGACTGAACCACATCCAGCAGGTGTGGACAGTGTTGCTTTTCTCTTGCCTCCCTCCTCCTTTTCTTAATCGAGCTCTCAGTTGGTCCTTTTCAAGGGTCCCACAGAGAGCCACTCATATGTGGCACAAAAGGCTGTGAATGGCCCCGCTCCTGGAGCGACGTCAGCAGCAGATAATGTGAGAAGGGGGTGACTCTCCAGGGCACAGTTGTTTCTTCCCTTATATGGGAATTTGTAGTCCACTCTGCCTTCACTAAATAAGCATAGAGAGTGATTAATCAGAATCGTGATTCATGGAACTGAGGTCATTGCCCCAGAGTTTGGGAAAAGAGTATTCAATCCATCCACTCAGTCAAGCAAACTGACCCACAGCATTTTTTCTGTGGTAAATACCCAGCACACTGTGGTAGGAGAGATAGCTCTTTTTATAACGGTTTCACAGGGCCTGTCTGAAGCCCTAGAGAACAGGTCTCTCTGTTGCGTAGCGTAAGTCCATCTGTCCGTCGCATCTGGGTACCATGTCAGCCGTCCTTATGACCGTGATGCAGGTGGCTAAAGCTTCATTACCTGCTGGCACCTTGCAGATTATGCAGGATGTTGCACCAGCACATTGCGGCAGCGGAGAGCCACCCTCGACCCAAAACCCCCTCTGACAGAGCCCTTTCTCACATCTCCTCTTGCTGTGGTATCGTTCACATCAAGGCTGTGTTATTGGGAGCCTTCTGCGCTCCTGTGGAGGGGTGGTTTGCAGGGGAGTGTGATGCTCCCTTAACGTTCAGCCAAATCCCCACAGCTTGGCCCCCTTGTTTATGAACAGTAGATCCAGTTAACAGTTATGCCTAATGTAATTGTTCCTATGAAAATAAGCTGAGCCTCCAGTCTGGCTGCCCCCTGTTTGAGATGGTCTGGAACCACCTCCGCTACAGTGTAGCCCCTGCCAGCCTCTCTTTATTGCCATTCCTTCATTAAAATCCCTCCCTGGTTTCTGTCCAATCCAAGGCAATCCTCACAGGCCAAGACAGGCTACGATTTAGACTGTTCCCTGTTTCCTCTGAACGGGCAGTGGTGAAGTTTCTAAGGCCTGCGCCCACTTGGTGAACATTTTTTTTTTTCATTTTATGCTTCCTTTTAATAAAAATCACTAATCACACTAGCATCTCCCCACATTCAGGGTTACATATTAATGCTGCATTTTAAATAATGTATGTAAGGTTTGTCCGGTTAATTGAAAACCTCAATTACAGCAGCACTGACAGACCCTTACAACAGAAATCTACATCCCCCTCCCCTTGGAACAACAACAATATTATCTGCACGTTTGTATCCTTGACGGCTATGAAAACCCAGTAAATTGCACTGCATTGTCTTGTCATCTTGATAGCTTTTGTGTGTGTGCGCTTTTTTCCCTACTGGAGATTAATTGCTCCGCTGCTGCTTGCTGACAACAGCGTTTATGAGAGGGAGAGCGAAGAGAATGGAAGGCCTATGAAACCTGTATTTCAGGTGCAAGATCGTTATGTCATTTTTCTTTTTTTACCCTATAATCTTTCTGCAATAGAGGCATAGCGTGTGTGATGGTATTTGGGGCAGACCCCTTCAGAACTGATGTGGGATTTCACCCCATACCTATCATATCCTCCAAGTATTAAGAATTCATCTCGGGACTCAAAAAGCAATTGGCTTCCACTGACCCATGTGATGTGTCAGGCGGTCCAAACCCATGCATCCCACAGGCAGTGACAGGTGAGTTAGTGTTGTCCGTCCTCGCCTTTTTCCCATCTAACTCGGATCCCTGTCATTATTCTTCCTGTCAAACACTCAAAACTTTAGGAGACTATTATGGAGCACAGCGTTTGATTTTGTGGTGTAAATTACACATGGGAAAATGCTGTTGTCATCTTCAGCATGGCTTATCTTCTGTAATTTATGCTGTATAAATTCTGGTGTATCAATGTGGAGGATGTAAAATGACCAGGATTTTGAAGTCATCCCAGATAAGGGTAGTACTGTACCAATGAATGAATTATATGAATAATGAATCAGTCTTTTATCTCTGAACCTGACACACAATGTTAGCTTTCAGTTGAGAAGTCACTGCTACCACTTATGGAATACTGAGGTATTCCTGAACCCCATCATTTATTCATTTATTGGGTTTTTTGTTTTCACTTTTTTCACTCTCCTCATGTGCCCCTCAGGGCTATGCTGTACACAGAGCATTGCACCTGGAGTGCATGCAGTTCTTCAGTGTGCTTACCCACAATGCACTGCTAATAGGTGCATATGAACACTACAGGCCACAGAGCACTACAGGACAAAGGCGCTGCTGATCAGAGGACCCCTGTAGCTTCAATGATAATGATTATTAGCGTCTGCCAGTAACTAATTCACTGACTAAAAAACTGAGAATCGGTTTTTAGATTTTTTTTTTTGTTAAACAGAAAATCTTCAAAATAATAATCACAGTTAACCAACTACCTCATTAATTTTTCTTCATGTCATATCACCCTGTCATTTTCAAGCTACTGTCGCAGCCAAGGCTCAAATCTGTGAATGCAACACCCAGCTTGTGATTACGTCTAACACCTTTATGGACGAGTCCTCATCCTCAATTATTGAGCAGGGCGACACACTTGAGAATCATCGATTTCCTAGCTGTGCAAGATGGAGAGACACTTGGAATTAGTTCTCCTTGACTTCCCTCACAGCCAATGTGTCACTGACGAAAAGAACCAATACTCTTTTCTTTACCCAAGCCTATCCATTCACGACATCCTAATTGAAAACCGCAAGCAACATTTCGTATTGCCTGGGCTCTTTTCAAACCCCTCTGAATTGGTGATCGTTTGTGAAATCCCTTGTAATGAGCTGGAGTCTGAATCCAAACAAAACATATGGAGGAGCCAGTCTCTGGAAGACCGTAACCAGCAGCTCCAAGGGGAGTGCTCTGGGCCCACGCCTTTGAGGTCACCTTTTGAGGGAAGAAAGAGCCTCCCAGTCGAAATTCAGATGGGACGTACACAAAGGACTGCCAGCAGAATTTAGACAAATTGATTTTTCAAGGTGAATCATTTATCAGTCTTTTTTTCCACAATGGGAGTTCATCCCTCTACAAAGAGCGGAGAGGTGAATCTGGAAGAGAATAGGTTCCTTTCTCCATCAAAATGAAGTCTCTTTTTTTCTCTCTTTCTCTTGTACTGTGTTGTCAAGAGAAAGGGGTAAAGCTGGAAAGTAATCAAAGAGAATTGCAAAGTTCTTTCACCTGAAAACATGTTCATCATTTTTAACATATGTGCTGCCAAGTGATGACTTGAGATTTTGTCATGAAATAAATCACAAGGTAAAATTTCACAAGGTAGATCACATCCACCAGAAGTGTTGGATTTAGATTTATGTTCATTGAAGTGACAGACTCTTAAATTCTAGGATTATTTAAAAGAAAGATAAAATGCACACAATCGTAAAATTTTCATGCAAAATTTTATTTAGTTATATCAGTGAATTTTAGGATTAGGTGTTGGATTCATTAATATATGTGTTAGGAATATAAGTCAAAATTAACCCATTTATTTCTATATGCCATCTTAGAGTACAGATAAATGCATGGATATATCTCAAAACTTTTCCTCATCCATCTCTTGTAAAAGATGGCAGTGGGGTCCTTGTTAAACAGATCCTAGCCATTGCTCATATTCACACTGCCCTGCTCCTGTGCCCTGGTACAGTGGCATTCCTCATGTCCACCAGTGGAGAAATCACTTTTCAGCTCCATCTGTGACCTGAAGACAGCAAGGGGAATGACAGGACCGGCGCACAGAAACAAGCTCCATTATCCCCCGGCTGCTGTCCCCACCTGCACACCCATCAGCCCCTCATTACTGATCGAAGCCCAAGGAGCGTCTCCATCAACTCAGCATTTCCCCAGATCCCCTCCGCTGCTCTGATCTCTCCGAGCAAGCACAGGGGTGACACACACACACACACACACACGCACACGTCTGGAGATTCAATCGCCAACGCCACTTCAGAGAGCGACCAACCATTCTGGCCCTCACAGGCTAAGACAGTGACATTTCTCTCACTTTTCATAAAGTATCAGAAATCAATTCTCACCGAATGATTAGCCCTAAATAATGGAAACATCCAGTGTCCAAGCGGCTCATTATGACCATGTCGGAGATATTTCGGGGGCTCGGTTGTCACTCACTGCAGCCTTTCTCTGTCGCTGCTTACAGGCACTCGGTATGATGGCTGTGGGCAACACTCCCTCCAGCAGCTTGTTAGGAGCACAGTGACAGCACTTCTGACATTCATCACACAAAAGAGTGAGACAGGGCCAAAGTCCACCGCTTACAGTGGATGCTGTGAGGCAGTGGTGTGGTGTGTGGGTTAATGAGCTAGATTTGTAACCTGGGGTTTCACCCTCAAGCCAAGTAGCTAACCTGACCAACTTCAGTGAATATCCAGCTGGCTAACAATTTAAATCAGTATATACCATTAGGGTTGGTTACTGCTGGCAAGAGTATAGGAACCATTATAGAATCATTAGGCATTTTGAGATTAGATCCCCCCCCTCAAATTGTATTCCTTATATTTCCACAAGGTGAAACCATGTTAACGTTTCCCTCCCCCACACCCCCTGTTAATTTTTTTGCTTTTTTTCTTCTTAAATATGTGGATTGAATTATTCTGTGAATTGACATAGCTTAATTTCCTACTTTTGGACATTTCGTGGGCTGTTTCTACACCGTTGTTATATTGAGGAATTGGTTGAAGGATTTTGCAAATGAGCTCATTTACTGGGCCCCAAGATGTCATCGGTAACAATTTCAGAGAAGAAAAAAAAAAACAGAAGTACAAGACAAAGATGGAGAAAATGATGAGACAGCTTTGTCAGGAGAAAGCGTTCCTCTGAGGGAGAATTGTCCCTCAGCTTTCAAAAGTGGAGCTGATAAACAAACAAGCACTTTTTAAAATGTTTTCCTCTTTTTCCAATATGAACTGAGAGAAGCTTTTTGGCCCACTGCACTGACCTGCTCCAGCTCCATGACCCATGGCTTTGTAATGCACATGATGACGAGCAATCACTTCTTTCCACACTGCAGACATGCAACTGATCACATGCTGCCTATGTTGTTGGAGGATGATGAAGTCAGCTACGTGATTGGTTTGGGTATCGACAGGCACTCAGCCAACCAGGCCGCTAGAGAGTGATAAGGCATAGAAACTCAACCTGATTATTCATTTCCCAGTGAGACTCTGCTCATTGTTGCCTCGCTAAAGCCTGGTATGGTTTTGTGTGGCTGGGACTCAAACTCCAAGTCACTGGGCTTTAGTGGGTCTTTACAGCATTAACCACCCAGAGGCCCGCAAACAATATACTCAGCAATTGGGTATGGACGTCTTGACCTCACCTTTATCACTTAGAGAACAGCATGTGCCAAAAGTGCTGCTTCTATTCCATGGATAATAATGGCTTCCTAGATCGAAGAAGAGGACTGAAGGGTCCTGAAGTACCAACATCACAGCAGAATGACGTGAGCTTTCAGAAAAGCAGGAAATTAGTAATCACATCCTGCCTTACAGTCGAGTCACAGATGAACTGATGGAAGCTTTATGAGGACTGTCCATTCATTTATAAAATTGATTTGATCAAAGATGCTTGAAGCACTTTAGCCTGTTTCTGTGCCATGCTCATTGTGCCCAAGAGACTGGCTTCTAACAACTCTGGAATTAGTCATGTCCATTCTCTATTTTCACACCAGTCATACAACTGATTATAATAATAATAATAATAATAATAATAATAATAATAATAATAATAATAATAATACCATACTCAGTCTTGCTTGCAGTGCTGCATTTTACACCTGCAGTCTTTATTCCCTATGGAACAGCATACACTCAGCCATCTATTAAAATGCATTTCATTATAGCTGGAAAAACTAACAGTATATCTAGGCTAGTCCTGTCCAGCTGACTTATCTGCCATGTCAAAATCAAAGTGATGTGAGTGTCAGATATCATTACTGTGGTTTTACTTTCACCCCAGCTTCAACGTCCTCTCACATTTCTTGAATAATGCAGAAACTCTGTCAGTTATTTATATTATCATCTGGGGTTTCTATGTCAATTGCAGGAATTCAGTACAGAGGATGCTTGCAATTAATGAAGCAATATATTATCAGTTATTGCATTGCCCTCGCTGAAGTCACTGCTGATAGTCTGCCCAATGTCCAGAACATTATGTGCAGTTAAACAGGCAGACCAATTATGGCAATTGCTGTCATATAATGAGATTACAACATTAGAATATACATAGAAAAAATGCTATGTTTGTGTTTTGAATACATAAAAATCTGAATAAATGTTGCACTAATAATAAAAGGTATTATTAGGATAGACAACTCATTTATATAAGAGAGTTTATTGGACTCTTGTTTCACTATACATGCTACATCTGCCATAGAGAATACTCACAAGATCTTGACAGTAAATCCAGGTAAGTCCCATTTTAAACAGGGGCAGAAGTTTGCGTTTATCTTTCCACTTACAACCACTTTGAAGATTCAGTGGAATTTTCACACCATTCTGAGGTCGGACTTGGGTCTCCTAGTAGTATGAACTTCCATTACTGGTATCGTATTGTATTTACATGATTCACGATACATTGAGTATATAATGATAACATCATTACTTTAAATAAGTCTGGGCATCTGGGGCTAGAGTCAGAGCCATGATTCGTCTGTTCATTTCTTTCTGTGGACATCAAAATAAATGTAATTCCTTCCAAGAACAGGTTACTGTTGCCCACATGTGGTGGAAAAAGGAACTGCACTCTACTGGGTAATAAGGTAATAAGGACCCAAACTTCAGTTTCTGTGACAAAATGTCTGAGGATACATTGAAGTTTGATGTTCTCCTATTGGTGACTCTGTATTAAACCACAATACAACAACTTTATGGAAAGTCACAGGAAATATGCATGGACAATGATCACCAAAAATATTCAGCAACCACTTCTTAAACACACCCATTCTGCAGTATTAGTACAAATCTTTTTTGTGCTGAACACAGAATTATGGATATTTTAGATATATTCCAGAAATGTATGTTTTGTAAAAAAAACTTAACTTTCACTGTTATATTTTCACATTTAATTTTTCTTGAGTTTATGTCCATAAATCTGTATATGCATTAAATGTGTTTGTAATCAGATATTACATTATACACATACTGATTTTTACAGTGCTGCTGTTTTTTATATTTAATATGTAATATTATAAAAAAATAAGCCAGCTTAAAACTTGTTTAATATGTTTAATATGACAAATCTGCAGGATATTTCTTTACTGCATTTAATGAATGTGTTTTTTATTTCCTCTTTTCATCCACAAGGGGGCAGATGGAATCAGAACTTGTGTACAGGTAAGCGTTACTGTTGGGTGATAGTGCTTTGTTTTTTTATGGATTAATAAGACATATTTGCAACACCAAAGTTTATTTTAAACTAACACATTAATGTAAGCATTTTTGGTGAATTGTTGGATGTAATGGGGGATTTCTTTTCCAAAGACACTCTTTTAGACAATCAGTAATCCATGGTATACTCATACACCGCATTCAGTCAGCCTACAGTATTTATTGCCCTGATTACAACTGTTATTAGTGTGTTTGCTTTGAGTAAATGTCATGTTGAGCATGAGTATGCGTGTGCATGTTAAACTTCTCAAAATAGGTTATTTTTAATGAGATGCAGTGAAATAGCGCACACTTAATCACTGCTCACCGTCAAAATATGCAAACCCAGATCATGAGCAGCATTCACTCCCACACCATAAAAAGACATGTTCCTCAGAGATGGGGAGATAGTGACGGTGTTAGAGATGTCACTGTGACACGCAGCAGAGTGAATATTTCAGAGAACAGTTGATGGTGTCAAATTTGGACAACAATACACCAGTGACTCCACAGCACTACTACAGCACATATGCCATGCTTTTCCAATCACCGCTTTTATCTTGCAGGGAGTGCAACAGTAAAAAAAAAAAAAAAAAAAAACACAAAGTTAATTTCACTCTTGATTTTTCTCATTACTCTTTCCTTGTTAAACAGAAAAAATAAACCTGTCTGCAGCCAGATGTGCTTTTTACTTTTTCTTCTTGACAAGTGCACTCAGCTCATTGGTATGTAATCAAGTCAGGAAATCTAGCAGGAAATTGCAAGAAAAAAAAAAACTCCAACAAACCTTTTCAAACTACTTAAAAATTGAGGAATTTATTTGAATATCTAGTAGCTATATTGTAAAATAGAAAATGTATCTCAACATGGATATCTCAAACACGTGGAAATTAATTGCTTATCAAATTAAAAGAAATTGATGAACTGCTAAACTCAGACTCAGAATTAGTTACAGTCTGAAAACGTTCGACCTAAGTTAACATTTCTGGTAAAAGAGCAGCTGTGTCCCTTTTGAAAGTCCGTGCTGGGATGGGATTTGGATGCTGACCATGGCAAGCGGTCCAATGAAATTCCATTGTAATTTATGCACGTATGATTTGTTTCAGCTGTCTCTGGCTCATTTTCATTGTGAAAAGTGTATTCTCTGCTGGCTTTTTTTCTCTACATTTTTTATTTGCTCATTTCACATGCAATCAAATCAAATAGGACATAATGAAATCTCATCGTGCTGGGCTTTCTTACGTCCACAGAGGGTCAGGACATCCGCAAAGCATTATGGATAATGCAGCCACTGGCCCTTTTACACAGCTGTATCATTTCCAGCTACAATAAAGATCTAGAACTGGCGGAGGATCTATAAACCACATATATAAGAACTGTCCGTGCGTGTAATATTAATACTACAAAAAATGGGTGTTTGTTCTCATACAGTTTCAATAAAAGTGCCGCACTCGCAGTAGAAAACAAACTCTTTATTTTAATACATTGTTTTAATTTTCAATGCCAGGTCGGTGCCCACATTTAATAACTGTGAACTGTGGGTAGAGAATGAGGAAAGGAGAAGCAGCAGTATCTTCCCAAAATGAGAAATTAATGCTACTACAAAAATGATACACTTTGTGATGGGACATGTCTGTACTAAAACTACAATCATTCTCAGACCACCTGTGTTACAAACATAAATATTATAATCCCCACTGTGTAACTGTGTAACAAGAAAGCAAACTCAAACCTGAAATAGTTAGATAAACTTGTAATGTGTCATTCCAAAGTTCATATCAGAGTGGTTGGAGCCCATAACCCACTGACATTGTATGTCAGTAAAAACACACATACAATATTAAACAATGATATTTGAGGGAACTGAAGTCCCTCAAATATCTTTATCTTTGAACTTTTTGTACTGTTCTTATGCACTTTGCCTTGTAAGTCGCTCTGGATAAGAGTGTGTAACAAATGCCCCTAATGTAATGTAATGAAGTGAAGGCCTTACACCCAAGACAATGCACACAGGTCATCAGAAATATAAAACATTACCACAGATCACAGGTTGCCATTTGTGATGAATTGCGTGATGGTCAACTATTTTCACAGTACATTCTCATTGTTAATTCATTCACTTAGCAAAACTGTTATCTACAGCAAGAAACACTCCTCTGGCCAGCATTACATTGGATGGAGGTGTCGTGAGTGTGGGAAGTACGTGTATTTCAGCTGTGCAGGAACTCCTGCCAGGAACTGCCCTTAATGGGAAACTTCTGCAGGGATTCCGTGGAAGTCTCTGACTTATCAGAATTGGTGTCTGTTCACAATAACATGGATCTACATGAGCAGCCACCACACAATGTCAGACTCTCCGGGATCCCTTGGCTGACGAGCCGAGAGAGGAGCGTGGCTGAGAGAAGCGAGTCCCCAAGCATGGGGGAAAAAACGGAGGCTCATATTTCGTTACTCATCCTGATCCATGTCCCTATTATTTCCCCCTCCTATCGGTCCATATTATATTTCACTTGCTCTGCCCTTGTCATTACACCAGTGTCAGACTGGCTGTCTATGCCAAGGCTTCCCAGCTGATCCATGGAGCATTAGTCTAATTGAAGCACTGCTACTCTTCAGGCTCTCATACTGTGTTTGACTTCCATGGGCTGCCTTGCAGAGATTACAATAGAATTTTCTTCTTATAGCACCTGATTCTGTATCTTGTAATTGAAGATATTGTCACATGTAACCTGTTATTACACAGGCTTGATTTCAGGTCTATTAAATACCATTTGCTGGAATATTGAAGGGTTGTGCTCAAGCGGGTTTTCCATTGAATCTCACACACTTACGAAACTAGGCATAGGAAGCAGCATTCAAAGCCACTCTTTCTGAACAGCGAACAGCATCTCAGTCTGGAGCATTCCTGCCTCATTTGTATTTGCAGCAAGTCATTCGCAATGAGCGACACGTCTGCACATTGAATAATGGATTTAAAGAACTGTTATTTTGTCAGTTAAATGGCCTCCATTTCACTTTTATTTGAAGCTGAAATAAAGGGGGAAGAGTGTAAGAAGAGAATAAAAAGTATAAGTTTCTTAAACTGGCTCCTTAAATGTGCCTTTAGAAAAAGCTTACTCATTACTTAATTTTGTTTACACACCCATCTCTATTTCATGCATCAAAACAATCCAAAAAAGAGCTGAATAATGGGTACAGTCCTTGCATGGTTTCCATCCGGCTGCCCTTTCACAGTTTATGCTGAGAAAACCCAAAGCGTATATAAAAGAACAGTTAAAAGAAAGTTGTAAAATGGCAATCCCTCTATTTATCATCTGGGTGATATTATATGGTTTCCAGCTGTGGAAAAAAGGCACAGTCACATTGGTTAGAATCTACGATAACTGACCATCAGTGGAGGGCGATCTCAGGCATCGCTGCTGTGTTTATAGGTGGCCTGCCAAATGTGACTCCAGAGCCGAGACCTTATTTAAAACTCCTACAACGCTTTCGCTTAGGAATCTGGAGGTGGGGGCCAAAGACAGATCATCTCAACATTAATTCAATGGGTATGCATCTGGGACACTTTGAAGAGGGGGAAAGTGTACTGAGACAATTGCATTAACCCTCAAGCACAACAGGCCTCTTTCCTCTGGCCCAAGTACTTAAAGCCAGCTGTCTGATGTAGTGCGATAGATTCAGTGGACTGTGACCAGTTATCCCAATGTTGGCACAGTATGCTCCCTGTATATGTGTGTATGTGCTCACAGTGCGCCTGTGACCTTGTGAACCCGCCTGTGGCTTCGTCCTACTTCCCAAGGGACCTCGGTTCTCAGGAGGCCCAGTGATTTTTTTGTTCTTTATAGTTTTGCTCCCTTTCATTTTGTGTATGTGTGTATGTGTTCGGGTCAGCAGAATGACCACTGTTTGACAGCGTGAGCTCTGGATAATGTACGCAGAAGCTGTGCCTTACCGCTTACTTAGAACATACCATTGCCAACTCCACCCTGCTGTAGAACAGATGTAGTTCCTACCCACATTCACTTTTATCAAATTTAGTTGTTTATTTTTTTTTCAAAGTATTATTTAGTAAAATTAATGGTTCTCAAATAGTGAGATTTACTGTATGTGTTTATACTGATGGGTGAATCAATAGGCCTTTTCATTGCTTAATAATTACATTTTAATCACAGTCAGGTCATTTCTCATTTTCAAGGCATTTACATGAAGGGATTATCATATTATATCACATGAAAAAAATGTTTTTCGTTAGCTTTTAAAATCTATGAAAAGGTAAGCTCATTTTAGGTGGCTGGAAAAAGAAGTTAATTAGTGAAAAATATCAAATGCGAAATCCTAACCAATTATTTAAGACAGAGTGCATTTTACAATTATTTCCTCAATCAGTAATTTCATTGTAGCACCATTACTCATCAGTTAATTCTTTCTCTGAACACTAAGTGATTTTACAATCCAAGAGGAAAAAATTTATTATTATGGCTAATGGCAAGAGTAAGCACATTGTTGAATAAAAAAAATCTTTTTTCCATGTGTCTTGAAGTTATTCAAACCTGCTTACTATTTTACATGTACGTATGCAAGCTAAATCCTTAATCTTCCGGCAAAGATCTATCGTACCACGTCTTCCATGAACTCAACAAAATATGGAAAGTCTCTATGTAGCTGGGATGTGTCATACACTGTTTAGCTGTCCTCACTTAGCTTTGCTCTTGGTCCTAAAAAGGATATGTACTTCTCCAAATGTTTATAATTCTACAGCTCCTCAGGCCGCAGAAGTGCTGGGTCTCCAATCAGGAATGTGCTTTGTCAGAATGACCATTGCACTCGTCTTTGAAAGAAAAGCATAACTTGAGATATTGAAGCAGGCTTGGAATTTCTGCATTCACAAAAAGCAGTGCTTATAACCGGGTAAATGGAGCTTGCTAAAATTAAAATTTCATAAAATCTTGATAAGGTGGAGACTACACAGTTCCATTATCATTGAACAATGGATTTACAGTAAAATTTGTGTTTGCTTAAATTTTGTAATTGCTGTTCCTCAGGTCTGCAAAGCTGTAGCCACACAAAACAGTACTTGTCTCTTGGTTTTAAATGAGCCCCAGAAACTGAAAATAATAATTTCTGCACCCATGAAAATAATGTAAAATCTTGATTACTATCATCTTGATTGCTGTGATAAATGAAGAAGTAAACCTTCTGAAATACTTTTGCATGAAACAATTCTGTTGACTGGAAAAAGGGTTTTGATTCATTAGAGTGCAGTGAGCGCAGTGCTGCAGAGGAAATTCCTCTCGCGCGCAGTAATGACTTCATGGAATGTGAAAAGTTTGCTTTCTGATAAAACAGAGCAACAAAGCAGCTGCCAGGCATGCCCAGTGAATCCACTCCTTACATGCTGCTAAGAAAAACAGTCTGACATCTGGGAGCAGGCAAATTTCACCCAACAGCTGGGCAGACAACAGCTCTGCTGATGGCTCTCACTGAAGAACAAGGCCCACAGAGTCTCAGACAAAAGATGTTAAAAGGCCCAGCTGCCATTATGAGAACTTGATTGTGTTGCGTTGTTCTCTCAGGGACAATGGCGGGATAAAGCCAAGCTGATCCCCCACGATAGTAAAATGTGCATGAGTTTAATTTCAGTCTAAAACCTTGCCCCACATAGCTAAATCCTCTTTTTATTTATTGCACTCTCTCTCTCTCATAAGACTGAGACCTTTTCATTTTCCTGTTCATTTTAATGTGGTTACTTCCCTGAAATGTCTGGAAAACCAGAGGATGTTTCCCTGTATGTCTGTCCTCAGCCCTCTCTAAAGACTGGGTTAAAAATATCAGCACTGGACAGCACTGACAAAAGAATGGAAAAATGTGGAAAGATCATTGGGCTTTTTTCACTGAGAAAGAGAAGGTCATTTTCTCATTACCCAGATTGTAAATTGTGCTTCAAATGAGAAAACAGAGAGAGAACAGAGGAAAATCAGTTAAACAAAAGAAGCAGAACAAGAGATGCAGCCAAGAGAAACGAGTAGAGCACCACAGTACAGAACCTCAGCCCAAACTGAAATCCAGAGTGGCGATACATTGTTTAGACACGCAAACCAAGGCTCAGAAAGTCTTCCCTCGAATTGTATCCTTTTAATCTGCAGCCCAGAGTGTGTGGGGATCGGGGCGGGGCCACATGGGAATGCGCCTGGCTTTGTCCTCGAGGCCATTGTGGTCGGTGCACAGCCGGACGCTCCCGATCGCAGGGCAGCAGGTTCAGACGACTGACCCAAATATACCCCGCTCTCAGGAAACTTGGGTCTCTTCCGTGCATGCGATGGGACTTGGAGAAGTGCTAAATACAAATCTGACAAGAGCCACGCTACTGGAAGCATGCAATTATCTCATTTAGAGGGAGGGCACACACTCAATGAGGACGGCCCATGCCACGGGGCCAGGGTGGCTCCGGGTAAGGGAATATTCCCATGGCACACACGACAGTCTGGAGACACAGCATTGTATTCCCGTACACATGCTTATTTCCACTCCCAGATAAATGACTGCCCTACTCCATCCCTCTATTTCAGGAACAACGCATTGATGGGAAAGCTACATTTAGCACAGACTTTTTTTCTGGTGTTGTGGAAGCAGGGGCGTCTGATACAGTACTCACTCATTCCATATTTTGTTTTTTCTTAGTGTTTGTGGATGGTGTAAAGAATTTTAAATCAGTTTTTTCTGTCAAAACATTGAAGTCTCTTTGTTCTGTTTATCTACCTGTATTGTTTTACAGGGGGAAATGATTTTTGAAATCAATGTGCTGTATCAAATCTAAATGAATGTAGCAAACCACAACACATTTGTTTTAAATCTAGCTGGATGGAGGTGGTGTACAGCTCATGAATATTTTTATGATAAACAACTGAAACTTCTGTTCAGAGCAAGAACACTACATTAGGTGCCTAGTGCAGTTGGTGCCTCAACAATACAGTCATTTCTAGCCACTTTATTTTATCTACTTGGATGCTGGCAGGTGCACAAGCCAATACCTGGGACTTTAACAGGGTCAAATAGACCAGTAGCAGAACTGTGTTATATTCATTTCAAAGATGACAGTGGAACTTTGTATGCAAAGAAATTATATGCTCTATGTTATACAACATCACACCAAATCCAAATGACTAAAAGCAACTTGGGTTGCCATGGTTTTCAATTGCATCACCCCAATTTAGACTGTGAATAAAATAATTATGCTTTTGGTATACAAGACATTGATTTCCATGAGTCAGATCAGTTATTTAGTTCATTTGCCAATTCAGCTGGTGCTCACCAGCTCAGACTAAATATTTATACAGCTGGACAATGGCAATGATTCAAACTAAAAAGCATTCCTAAACCTTAATTTCAAATTACATTCAAATTAAATTTAAATGTTGAATTTAAAATCAAGAATTATTAAAATGCATTTAACTGTTATTCAGATTTGGGCCACTGTATCCATCTGGACTTTTTCTGATGCAATCTTGCTAAAGTATTGCACTGGTCAAGGGCACTGTAGCGGTGCACCACCTGGAAACTGGACCTGCAGCCTTCTGATTACCAGTTACCCAGCGTCTCAACCACAACGCCACACAACTGCATGCAGATTGCATGCCATGCACTTACCACTGGAAAACCACTTCTTCTAACCTATTTGATATTTGATAACCTATATTTCCATATAAGAGGAATTTACATGTCAGCCATTTTCAACGGATGAGCATTGAACCATGACTTGAAAATTACACTTTTAAAACAAGATGCGCTTTTTTTACATTGATATTGGTAAAATTAGATAGAGCCTGGGTGGCCACACTGAATCAACATACAGTCCAGCAGACAATAATATTGTACTGTAGCGATACACACAAATAATTGTACATGAAAGTGACTCGGACAGCTAGCATAAATAAAAAGGACACCGCTGCGACAGCAGGAAACCAAACCCTGGCAAATGTTTTCTTTTTTTTATGCCTTGGTCTGTTTGATTTTCCCAGTCTCACCCATTTTAAATTATCACCTCATCTATCGTCAGAATTTATACCAGCTCTGTTACTCTGTCTTTCAAAGATATTACCATCATTATACAAAAATATTTGTATGTGAGTCTGTTTCTGCCTCTTCATCTGATCTTAGCTCTATGTTTATATAATCGATTACAAAAGATTGTGACTTTCACCAGATGGCCTTTCTTTGCACTGCATGCTTTTGCAATAATCCAGGTATCAAGTAATAAAAAGATACAATAACATCCTGTCATTATATTTGCAGTTATTTAGTTATTGCATGATACAAATGTGCTTGTGACTCCATTGCCTCTGATGTGTCTTTGTGTTTATGAAAATGATACACACTGTCGTATGCTCTCCAAGGTGTATCATTTATGTTAACTGATACAAAGCATAAACTAACAATGTGTTGGTATGTGATGTGTGTTCAAACAAGGAAAGGGTCATTACAAACATAAAACAGACCGGTGTTAACTGTTTGACATTTTTTGACAACACTTTTATTTAAACAAGTCCTGAACCATGAAAACATTAAACACCACACAATTTTAATTGTCCTCCCCTTATTGTAGAGAAAGATACTTTAATCAAAGCTTTTGTGGGTAGCTTCCAAAGCAACAACCATTCATTATAAATCTTTGAAGTTCTTTCCCCTTTATTTATTACTTTCAATCATTTCTCCTACTTTCTCTTTGTTCAGCAGCAATGTACCTTAAAGCATGCCAATATCTACATTACACTGTTAAATGTTTCTCTTGACTCTCAAACACGACAAAAATACCCCAGCATTCCTTTCGCCTCTACCACAGTAGGTTTCCTCTGGTCAGGCCTCATGCTGCCATTCTGTCACACAGCTTCACTCTTCTCTGAAGCAGAAGCACATACCTCTGTAACCTCGCAAACAACTCGGCCCCACGTCCAAACCAAAGCCAACATCGTAAAGCCCCCCACTCGCTGTTCTCCAGCGGTCTGACCATTTCTGTCACAAACCAGACTCAATAAACTCAGGAGAGGCAGGAGAGGGAGAGGGAGACGGAGAGGGACTGTAAAAGAAAGCACGGCCGAGACACTGCCTTACTTCATTTCCCAGCAACTGCCAAAAAAAAAGTGCCACTGCAGCTTTTGAACAATATCCTATTTTTCTCCCCCATAAATCAATAAATGTCTACAGACTTAGGTTTTTGATTGTTTTCACAGAGCGTTGCTGTGCAATTTGGTTAAATGCCGCTTGCTCAAAGTTTACAGGGAGATAGTAAACAGTCTCGCTGCAAGAAAATAAACGTGCTGATCCCTCCGCAAGCATACAATCAGCTGTAATTGCAGTTTGCTCTGTGGGATTTACTGCTTACCTGAAAAAGTGGTTATAACCAAAGGAGGGGCCCAGCGACCCTACCCATCACTTTCTATGCGAGCATAAGACATGGCACTTTTTTCCGTCATTTTCTTTTTTTTTTCTCTGTCCTTTATTGGGAAATGTCTGTGTATTCTGCTGTAATAAAAAAGGGCCGAGCATGATTATGCATTTAAAAGCATAGAGACTTCACTCTGCCACACTGTGCCAGACTCCCTGCCCTGCAGTGTTCCTTTCAAGCACATTAAATGAACAGAAAGCTTTTATTGGGTGCTGTCTAACCCCAGGGAAGCTGATGAGGAACAAGTTTCACATAAGCCAGCCCCTTGAAAATGCCCCCAAGGTCAGGGCAAACAGGGGTCACACAGAAATACGAGGGTCACCCAGAGAGCAATTGTAACTTTTGGCTTGTTTTCTCTTTTTTATCCTTTCGGAAAAACATTAATAGATCGAGAATTATGTCTGGAAAAAGGGCACAACAAAGTTTAGCTACTAAGCCTTTTCCAACAATACTACTACCACTACTAGTACTACTAATACTACTACTGCGAGTACTACTACCACTACTACTAGTAGTACTAGTACTACTTCTACTACTACTAATAATAATAGCAGTAGTAATAGTAGTAGTAGTAGTAAAAACCAAGTTAAATTGAAAGACTGCACTGCTCATCTTTCATGGCAGGGCAGGGTAAGGCTCTGTTGATGGCATCCCTGTAATTCAAAGAATGAGGGTTCCTAAGATACAGGGCACAGATACCATACATATAACTGTGGACTAGACTAATTACATGCCATTTGCCTGATCCGGTTTTTCTACGCGACAATATCAAATTAAAAATCTCCTCACAATGGCAAAAACAAGTTGGCAACTTTTTGTGGTTGGTGCCTGAGGCCTAGTTGTGTGGCAACAGCGTACGAAAAGTACAGTTAAACTGAAATAAGATGCTAATTAAACGGCAGAACTTTAAGCTAGGAGTCTGTCTGTCAGAAGAGGCATGTGGCTGGAAGAAAATCTCTCTAAACTTGTTCTTGGTTTCCAGTGTATATTTGAAAAGAATGTCTACGACTTATCTTTGAATATCATGACATTACGCTGACCATTATGTGGGACAGATGGGCTTGTAGACAGTATAAACTAAGCCTCTTCAGTATTTGTCTTCTCTGCTCTCTCTCTCTCCCTCTCTCTCTCTGTTTGTCCCTCTCATACACTCTCTCTCTCAGTGCCTCCAGTACTTTTCCACTGGCTGAAAAGGGCTGACTCACTTGCTAGCCCAGGCCTTGGATTCTCTCACCATCTGTCAAACTGCGGTGAAAAACTTTTATAAAACCTTAGTGAGGCTTCTAATCAGGCGAATATTTACATCTGCTCTCCCGGAAATAAAGCAGCAGAGCTTCAGTATTCCATTTCGAACGCTGGATAGAGAAATTCCCGCAGAAAAAGCCTGCTTCATCTCAATTGTTGTGCTTTCAGCCCAGAAGAGTGCTGGACCACGTGAGTGACCTTACTGTTCTGTGGTGACCAATATGATGAAGTATTGATATAAAACAGTGTCAAGAGTAAAAGTGAAACACAAATGGTGGACAAAAAGCAACAGTAATGTCAATGCAAGGCTGAGATGATAAAAATAGCGAGGTAAAGGTTAATATGGTGTTATCTGCTCTCTGGTGAGAAATGCAAAGCTGTAGCTGTTCAGATCATCACACTAAGGCATCATGATCAGAGTGTTTTTTCTGTTCTCTGCATAAGTCCCCCATTTTCTTTCCACAACTTACTTTGGCAAGAGTACCCAAGACAGCCTAACCCTTTATTTGTGCTAGTCCCAATATGTTTATGTGTGTGCATGTGTGGGTTTGCATGCTTATGGATGCCTTAACATGACGCTATCTTTTGGCACGTCCTTTTATCTTCCTGCAGGATGCATGGGCTGGCTGAGGTCAGTCTCACAGTAAACAGGGTGGCACCACCCTGCAGTGGAAATAACATGCCTCTGTGGCCATCCCAGGGCCTGTCTCCACCTCTGGGCCTCACATGTGTTTGCGCTCAGACTCAAGATTTACACTGGCCTGTAAACACTCTCGCTGCCGAATACAACATGTGGTTGAGACTCAACTACATGCCACACTGTATGTAATGACTATCTGTCACCAGGCACCCTGCATTTACAGGACACTTAGATTAGGGTAAGCACCATATAACATTTCAGGTCTATTTTACCCTGCAGTGGTGCTTTGCAGGATTTGACCTTAAATGATACTTATCTTTGCCATGGTGACTGATAAGTTCCTCAGATTGGGTGTGACCTTGACCTGTGATGTGCTGTGAATCGTTATTGTACAACACCACATTTGATTTATGGATAAACTACTGGTATTGATTGCATATGTAAACAAACTTCACATTAAATGTTCGCCGCACGCAACAACAGTCACAATTCAGAAAATGATATTAACCATAAAATCGATGGCTCATTCGCTGAAAGAGGTAACACTGAGCTAGTCTTTATATTTCCTCTCCACTCTACCCCCTGCTAAGTTATTCATGATAAAGCAGACTATGTTGTTATTTTGCCGGCTTTTTGGAAAACCTGTTAGCATATTGCCCGTGCAGGTTTCCTTAGTGCGGGGCTGGGATCAATGTCACCTTTCATCGGCTTTGCTCTGGGCAGAGAGGGGGAGAAGCGATCACAAAGAGTCCTTTCACCCTTCCGGGAGAATTTGCAGGAGAGCTGACCTAGATCTCCCCCTCTCATTCCCCAGAGAGTTTAAACATGCAACTCACCAGAAAGAACAGCCACTCCACTCTCTAAAATCACATCAAAAGGTCTCAAAAGCCAGTCTCATGGGTCTTAGTTATAATCCTAATAATCATGCAATTTAAAATAATAAGAATGATAGCCATATTTTAATGTTATTTATAAAGCACTTTTAAGAAGAGGGAATGAACTCAATCTTTTCCCACTCAATTTGACAAGCTATGTTTGAAAGTAAAAACGAAATCTAGGTTGTGATGTCATATGGAAGCAAAATTTGAATCATAGAGTATCGTTGAAAAAAACCAGCACTCGAGTGGATCTAGTCTGGCTGACCTGTGTGTGTACATTTGGTCCCAAGTAAACTTCACTGCGTTAGTGTACATAACAGCACTCACTCCCTCAATCTTTAGCAACAGTGTCTTTACCCCTCCTCTTACATAGGTGGATTTTTGAAACTCATGTATGGATAGCTAAGCACAATAGAAACTATGCCTATGTATTTTCATTCAAGCATACCTGCAGATTTCTCAGGTCTGTCAGTCAGAGAAGGCTTCATAATGCATATCTTTGCAAGCAATATTTCACAACATGCACACACAGCATACTTTCCCGTGGATGATCCAACAGTGTTTCCATGGACACTTGTGGTGAGAGTTATGGGAACTGGTTGTTCACAGACAACCCCCCCCATCAAACTGACTAATGACTGAGCATGAGCTAATCACACTTTACAGTCATGCCAGCAGTGTAGGCTTGACAAGCTGGATGGGAAAAAGGGAAATTTTGGGTGGTATGTTCAACTACAGCATGTACCGTAGGCCCAGCGATGTCCCCGATAGTGTGAGCTCAAATCTACCAAAGCTAGTTCGAGGCGTGGCCGCGAGATCCCCAGCGAGTGAAGAGTTTATTTGCCTGGATACGGCCTCTCCTTTAGCCACTCCCATTTGTGGATCAGGAACATATGATGCATCTGTGACAGTGTCAGTTGTGATGTCATCCAGGACAATAACTTTGCAGCTCAGACGACAGATAACGACAGTGAGAAGAGTGCTTTTCCAGAAAAGAAGTGATTTACTGTATGCTCATGTGTGGCCTCTCATGCTGGCAAGGAACAGTCTGTTGGTGGGTATAGCATTAGTAAGCCATATAATTGGTGGCACATGGTATGGTTTAATGCTGTGTTGGAACCATATGCATTTCCTCACAGCTGAGATAATGCTATTCAATTCCCACATGGGCAGATGTAAACATGTTTCAAATTATTTTATTGTCTCTGCTCAAAAGTTAACCATGAGTGATTGCATGGTTTCTGACCTCAGTACAGTAAATATAGCTTAGATTTTACAATGCAATTACTAGCAGCATGAAATAATAAACTGGACATGTACAGTAAATGGTTTGGATGAGAAGCAACAGTAATTTAACCTTACTCAGTTTCCATGTTTAAGGTACAATTTTTACATGGTGGAGAGTTTAAATGGCATTGTTTGACTGATCTGGAATCAGCTATCCAGTGCTTTTGAAAATACGGTAAAAACAACTGAGATATGACACAGTAATTACACCTGAATGTCTCCAGTAAGAACAAGATAATACATCACACATCCATTCTTCACACTAGTGTGACAGGTGGGTGGAACAGATACTAAGAAAAAATGTATTTGCTCAAAGTGATAACCAAATACACAAGTATGATTCACCCTGATATCTTTGTAGACCATAATTGATGAATATTGACATGTATTTTCTTCTACTTTATATAATGTAATACAGTAATGTATTGCTGATTGGTGTCAGTCTTCAAATATCGAACTACAGAGGACACTTCGCAAAAACTCCGCTCCACTTTAAAAAATATCTTTTATTTTTCCATCAATTTCACAATAAGTTAAGCATTTGACTTGGTTGAGGTCTAAAGTTCACTCATTAAATCTCAGTAACAGTAAACAATTATTCAGAAACAGATTTTCAAAATGCTATCAGTAAAGACACTACAGCCAACCCAAGACTGTTTTCATGGAAAGCATTCAAGTAAAAATTGTCATTTTTAAACTTCAACCAGAATTTTAAATTCTGTTCTTTTTAACCTGCTGTGCAAAGTTACAAAAATATAATATTCTCTGTTCATTGGTATATAACAGTCAAAGTGAATGCAATGCTTGATACATATCTGTCAATCAGTTTCTAAAGATAGTAATTTCAGCGGGGTGAACTTCACAATCTCACGCAAGAATGGTGGAAAAAGAAAACAGAATGACCCTGATGAGGAATGTTCAACAGCAACATATTCAAACTTATCCAACTGTTCAGAAAAGAAAAATGTAAGAGAAAATGTGTGAACGTTAACTATGAATGAAAAACTGTATGAAATCCTGATTATAAGCATAATCCAGGCATTCTTCCTTTAGGCATGACGAGTTTAAGTTGATGGGGGTATGGGTATCAAAATAGCCATAATGACAAATCTTTATATTTGACAGTGATTTTTTTCCCCACAATTCCTTCGTGGTATTGTCTTTTTTCCAGCACTGATTGTAAAAGCAGAGTAGAAACAAACAAACAAACAAAAACAAAAAAGCAAACAACCAGAAAATAAAAAAAAGACAACATAAAATATCACAAAGGACAAAAAAATGACGGGAAACCTGGAGGCGCTTAGGGGTCGATGAAAGACACTGCGATGTAACGAGTTCCTTTAGTTGTGGGCAGGCCTTCGTGCAGATGGGTCAGTCTGCCGGGGTGCATGAAGCTCCACCCTTTCCTTGGAGATTCGATGCTGCAGTTATACCTGTGGAATCGACAGCCGCCGCCCTGGAGAATGTGAGCAATGAAAAGACATACAATTAGTCCATTGTCTGTCCATTGAGGCTGTATAGAAAAATGTGCATGTTTCTTCTTTATAGTGAATAACAGTGCCTGTGTAGTGGTAGGAAGCTTCTCTAAAGCCATATTAAGTATTAATGAGTGGATGCTTTGATTAATTCATGCATTTTCCCCTTTTCTATGTGATTTTACAAGATATGCCCACAATACACAAACATTATGCACTTAAAAATTGTGCACAGTAAGTCAAAACAAACAAAAGGATGCACAGCATGTTTTTCTCAATTCTTCTTCATTAACATGGGGTTTTGTACCTGTTTTTAATCTATATTAAACAGCATGTGCATTTGCAGTGTAATAAAGCAGAAACAAGTTAAAGAAGGTCTCACCTGGAAGTCTGTCCCTTTGTTGTTAAGAGCTATGTTGATGGTGAAAGTGGAGGTGTCGTGGTGCGGCCTTAGGAAAGCCTGTCGTTCTGGACTGTATTTCACCACAAAATTAAGCAAAGCATAGCCCTAAAGCAGCAGCGTGAAGAGGGAAAAGTCAGTAACTGAAAGATCATACAAGATACTACTTTCTTCATAAACACATAAGGTTTAATGATCATTTCTCACAGTGCATGCTACACACTTTAGCTGGCTGGGAAAAACTCTTTTTAAGAGCATATGATGTTCTATCTAGAATGACATTACTAATGCTAAATACATGTTTTCTTTCACCAATAAAGTAGAAAATATACTTAAGAAACTTTGATGTAGCGCAAATGTTGTGATTGAATTGCATACACCCTTAAAGAGATATGTTTGATTAGATCCCAAATGCTATGTAAGATATCAAAAAAGGCATGGGACTAGCAGCACAACAAACGTTATATAAAAAGTGAGACATCAGCTCATAGAGAGCCCCTGTATTTACTTTTTTATGTAACACAGGAATGACACATTTCATGTGAATTTATTGTAAGAGCATCACTATTTATGACATGCTTGTACAGTTTTATCTAAAGCGGAACCCCAGAGGATGATCCCTAAGGAAGAGAACACTAAAAGCTATGAAAGATGTTTTTAAAAAACTGCTCTCGAAGTGGGAAGAGGAAAAATAATGAAAAACATGGTGAACTATGCTATCAGCAACACAGTGACTGTTTCAGAATGGGGTGAGAACATCAAATCCAAAAAAGTACAGACAGACATTGTTTCATATTCTACTTCACAGCTTCACTTTTATATTACCCAACCCACTACACACACTGCCCAAATGGACAGTGGCCTTCTGGGTCCCGTCAACACACTGCAATTACCTTTGTGTAGTAGCCAGAGAAGACCTTCAGCGTTACTGGTGAAATGAACTCCCGGATGAAATGCAGCCATTCCTTTTCATAGTCTATCTGGGACATGTGGATGTCATCTGTTGGAACGCTTTCGTATCCCCCAGAAATTCTCTTGTCCTGTGGTGGGTAATCACAGTGAGATAGATGGAGTGAGATAAACCGCGCCAGAATAAGCTAGGCATGATTACATTTGTGCAACTTCTGTGTCACCATGGCGATGGATAATCATTGCTGGCACTGCTCTTTGTCTGCTTTGGGCTGTGAGAGATGCCTGATTATGAGACTCAAGTGCGCCCCTCATGGACAGCTTGCATGTGTTGTTTATGAGAACGCACCACCAAACCACCACAAGTACATGTACTGAACAGGACTTCTGTTTGACCAACCTGGTGTTTTCCACCGGACCATGAGCCAAAGTTTTCCATCTCCTCAACGATTTCATCACAGGCTTTTTCCGAAAAGACTGGGAACCAGAAGACATCTGGACACGGCTAAACAAAAAATATCAACATGGTACAGTTACACAGTACATTTAATATATACAAACACAACTGGAGTTTTTATTACTTCTGAATGTGATTTTTTTGTTCTTTTGAATAGTACTTCACCAGGGGTCTGCTCCGAGTAAGGAATAAAGGAGGCATAGAACTTGGTTTAAAGCTTTAAGTTTCAGTCGGAAACTGTTTGCAAGTGCGTTCCACTTACAAGAATCTTGCCAACAACTATGTACTCATATATATCTGTTTTTAAGCATAACACAAATAACTTAACATTAAATACTTTTAACCACAATAGAAAAATGTTTTACCTTGAATAACTAATTACAGCAACATTATCAAAACCCATATGGAACAGTTGTGGATCAGTTCAGCTCTTAATGTTCTCTTATTTGATAATCTGTCTGATACCATAGCTGATACCATCATACTGCCAGAGGATAATTGCTGTTCTTGTCTTTCAACCTACCTTTGCCATACATTGCATAATTCAATAGCAATAACTTGTTCTCTGTGGTTCCTTTGAACGCTATAGTTTACACTACAGAGTAAACTACAGTTCACATTTTAAATCTCATATCCAGATCCCAAATTATATACATTTATATCCAACATTGTTCCACTTAAGGCAGTGTTTCCTCATTCCACATTATCTCATCCATATATTATGCATATTTTTTATCATATATCATCTTTGGGAAAAAAAAAAACAACAATTTATTTGCATGTGACCTCCTGCTTGGGGTCATGATCTATTGCTTTCCTATGTTGCCAGTAATGAACACACTGAATTGAGAGAATGGCTAATATATGCCATACTGCTAATCAGCAGACAAGAAACATGCAATATTACCGGCAGAGCAGGCAATTACTTGTTTGAAAGAGAAGTCAAGTAGTGTACAAAACCGTTGGGGAAAAAAAACACATAAAAACAGATAAGCTCTGCCAGGAACTGTAATGTGTTTCCAGAAACAATCATTGTTCTTGAAAACAGATGTGCAATTGTCTGATTAGCAGAGATCTTCTATTATACAAAGAACCTCGTTCTCATGCAATGATTTTTTTGAAACCTGGATTAACCTAAAATAAGTTGATCTACATGTAATCAAGTCTAATTGGCCATGAGATGAAATTAACTGTCTAAACATAGTATTGTGGAATTAATATGCGTATAGCTCAGTTCCTTTGACATTATGCAGTCACACCACATTAGTTAAGCTTAATCTGTAGGCAACCTTACATTAAACCAGGGATGACAAAGACAGAGGGAAAGGACAAAACATATCTTCATTTTATGAGACAATCCATATAAAGCAGTAATTACTATTAACCTCCAAAGTAAAACAAAAAAAGATATAATGGCCCCACTGTCACTATTTCCCATTTAAAATGCCTGCTATTCGTTCTCCATCCCCATTAAGCGAATGCCTGTAAAATGCTTTATTCAGGGCAAGCAGGCATTTATTAGGCAGAAGAGCCAAACACTTACTACAAATTGTGTTCCCTCTTTCCGAATGAGCACATACAGAGACATGAAAGAAGTAAATAGACACCAACAGTGTTTGATAAAAAGGGTGTCTATTTACTTCTTGCATGTCTCTGTATAGGCAGAGGCTACAGATTGCATTCATTAAGTAAATCTATTTAAATCTTCCCAATTATTCCAGATACTGTTATGCTCACATCACATATTTCATAAGTATGCTGTTTTCAATTATTTTATGGGCATGCATTTTATGCTGTTCAAATGTGACCAAACAGTACTTATAACATTTCATAGCGACAGCTGATTAAACCGTATTTAAAACAAATTAACTTTTAATCCTTATTTATTAGCATTCATCCAGAGTGACTAGCACAGCTTAAATTTTTACACAATTCCTTTGTACAGCTGGATACTTGATGAATCAGTTCATGTTAAGTAGCTTGCTCAAGGATACAACAGCAGGGCCTTCCATGGGAATCAATCACACAGCCTCTTAAATCACAGCCTTCACCCCCTAACCATTACACGACTCTGTCAGCCTGAAATTAAAAAGTATAGCCCAAGGTGGTAAAACATTGCTATTACCGGGCTTGTCACAAATTCTGACTGGGCCATGCAGGCACAGGCCTTCATAAGTTTAGATGGTACCTGTGACTGTAAATCCATACAGACAGAAAACTACGGGGATACGGTAAGTTTTCAGAGTGCCTCAAATATCTGCTATATTAGTTCCTCCCAATGAAGCAGCAGTTGGCAACAGGCTAGAAATTTGCATCAGTTACTAATCCTACAACACTTGCCTATAGGGTGTAAGACAAACATTGGCTTGCAGATACGTGAATAACAGAGTGAGCTACATATTTTCTGCTGAATTGTCACTCTGCCAGGAACAACTGATAAAAGGGAAAAACATCAGACAAAGAAAAGAAAAGATGAGTATCACTATCCATTGATGTCTAATTCCACATACCTCTTCTGTGAGGTTTTCTGTGAAGATGCGGGTATAGTTTGGATGAATGTACTTCTCCTTCCAGTCCTGTAATGAAGCAGTGGAAATGTAATTGGCACACTGCCCACTCATTCAGTGGTCTGTGAACAAACAGTACCCTCCCTGCTTCAGGGTTTACTTCACAGAACACCAGCCAGACAAAGTTCAGCACACATTTCCATTTACTGTACATGTGCAACAGTGCTCAATTCCATTTGGAGGACCACTTTATTAATACTAATATACAAACAGCATACACTGTTTGTGTCTGTGTCTTTGATTGTTTTCCCAGAATACAAAAAGTTTATTAAATGGTTAGATTATTAACTTACCACTGGATTTTCATATATCTGCCACAAATCATTGTTAAAATGTGAAGTGTTGTAGTTAGCTGTGGATATTATCCTTCCAAACTCATGACGGTTTGTAATGTACATAAAAACACCCTACAGCACACAAAGAAAACCAAGTTAGTTCCTGTGGAAATGGCAGGACATAAAATATTGAATTAAACAGGAGCACACTCTGAACCAGACTATTAAAGTAGATGCAATATACACAAAACCAACTATTCTGTAATGTCTTAAATACATGACCAATCATTACTGGAAAATGAAAATTAAAGGTTGAAAACATTTTTTTAATAATAAAAAAATGTGGATAAAAATTTTTCCAAAAAAAAAAACACTTGCTCTGCGAGTTAAACCCCAAGACAGGGAAACACGCCTAAATGAGCGGCAGATAAAAAAATATATAAATAATCTGAGATTATTTATGGAGCACACAGTTTATGGAGGGGTGGGAGCAGGGGGAACAGGGACACATGGAGGTGCTGGGAAGCTGAGGACAGAGCGATTCCAGGAATCTGATTCCCTCTGGTCGGTGCAAGATCTACCATGAAGCGGGGCAGGGTGTTTACGTGGGTGGGAAAAGCTCATTTTCAGCCTACACTTTCACAGCTCTGTTTCAAGCGGGCCTTTACTTTATTTAAGATATTTATTTAAGGCACTCACTGTCATTTTTTTTTTTTTTTTGTTTCACTCACATCATAAAGGAAAATTTACCAATGGATGTACATTGAAATACTAGGCAGTACTAAAAATCGAAAGTAGGACAGCATTTATTTGAAAGCTGCCTGTAAAATTGCAGTGTAGATTTACATACAGTAGCTGCCAAGCCTGTAGTTGCTTAGGCTGAGAATGAGCACAGGGGTTGGGGATAAGCTTGTTACACGTGTGCTAGGGGGGCCTGCCTTTGATTTAAGCATCAGGGGTTATTGCAGGGAACTTCAGGCTGCTATGATTCTGCTCGATCTCTTGCGACCTTCCTCCTCTTTGCGCAGGTACCAATCATTATTACCATCAATGAAAACTATCATAAAATTAGGTGCTTCTTTTAACTTTTGGTGAAAAATGTTCTTTACACTACATCATACTCATATAAAAGAAAGTGGCTAACTTAAAAATGTAAAACTTAAAAATAATTGAAAATAATAAATGGTAAAGAATGATAAAAAGTATTTTAAAATATTAGTATTTTAAATAACTAGTTTCCCCCTGGTGTTTATTTTGGTTTTAGGCATTTTTATACACATTTGTGTAATAGAATTTACATAAACATGAAAAATGTGAGAACTGGAAATGTTAATGCCACAAAGTGATAATAACACATGCATTATAAAAGCTGTTTTGCTACTGGTTTGACAACCATCTGTTTCAAAACAGATGATTATACTACCGTTGTTAAAAAATTCTGAAAGTTGATTCCAAAAATGGACAAAATGATGGGACCACAATGCATTGAAAAATGAAATTTCATGAAAATATAACACAGATGCTGAAATATGACCTTATGCATGGTATGTGAAATATTGTATAGTGTTTGTTTTATAAAAACACCATCATGTTCCATTATAAGAACACCTATATTAAGGCTAAAAACTAAATTTATCACCAGGAGAACAAAGCAGATATCAGCTGACTACATTCAAACATTGTTTTATGATCTGGATCAGTAAAACCAGACACTTGGTAACCCTTTGGATTTTGGTGCAGAAGAGAAATAATCCTCGGCTTCACTGTCATATATTAACAGCTTTTAGTTTACTTTGAAAGTGACAACATATAAAATAATTAAAACAAAACTAAACCTTTGGGGGTCTGAGCATATGGAATGATTCCGGAGAAGGGGAGTCTTTCTCTCTCTGTATTGTCTAAAACGAAGGAAAAGCACCATATGAGTTGTGTAACATTGTTTTATGAAGAGAGAGAGATAGATAGATATGTATATGTCATACACAGTACACCTTGGAAGGACAGAGAATGCGCCCGCAGAGAGGGGGAGGGGGAAAAAAGCAAGAGTCCCTTTGAAGCCAACATTTTGATATGACTTTCCCAGGAATGTTGCATGCTGGGAAACAAGGCAAAACTGATCTGTGCATGGAGCACAAGGGGACATGGACAGCAAGGCCCTTTTGTGTTAGATTTTGTGATGTGAACACAGCACACACAGCACAGCTGGACAGGGAAGTAAAAGCCAGAGAGGATTCAGAAATAAATATCGAGCAGCCAGCCAGATTTTTTCATTTGGTAAAAACAATCACATGACAGAGTAGACATGAGGAAGGTGGAGGGTGATGGGACACAACTGGAGCAGCAAACCTTTTAACGCACCACAGAGGCTACCATAAATAGAGAGAAGTCATGCCTTAAAGACAGACAGCACATTTATACTGGGTATACTTGCCAGTTTCTCTCTTTGATCTCAGAAGAGCTGTAGGTTTTTATGGCATTAAGAAACATCCCATTGACACACACACACACACATAATCTGAATTATGAATTTACGGTTACTTGACAAAATCTAAGAGGAAGGTGAAACCTTTTCCTCTACAAATTGCTTATAGAATGTGACAACATATATGTTGACAGACTTTACTACAATTTGTTAGCATTAACTGGAAAAATTTCAGTATCATTTACAGCAGAACTCTGCGTACGTTTCTTTTGATAATTCTCTGAAAATTACATTTAAATGCAAAAAAGCTAGTGGGATGGCCTCTGTTCTTATGAGACAGACACTGCCACCGAATGGCCTTACCAACTCCCTGGCATTTCTGCACAATGCCATGTCAGGATCCAGTTTCTCCAGGATAAAATAGTTCCTCTCCTTCAGTTCTGTTCTCAATGCCTCACCCTTTATTAGGTATATATGAGCCATATATGGAACGTTCCACACGCCACTGAGGGGAAGAAAAAAGAAAAGAAAGACAAAATGGATAATTTTAATGCCCACATAATTCATATTGTTGGAAAGGGAGGATGTCTTCTCATTATATTCAGCACGCCATCCATGACCAAGGAAACGATCCAGTCCTTTTCTGCAAAGGCACCGTGCAATGGTGGGAATCATTGGCAGGAAGTGAAGTTCAGGAAACACATGTTCGACATTCACTTGCTTTGTTTGTGGTGAGCTCTGATGCCATAATCAGCCATTATCTTCTTTCCATCTTATTTTTATGCACATGACATTCATGCAAATAAATGCTCAAAATTCACATAAAGCAGGTGCCTTGCTCATTCTAGCTTTCAAAGCCAAGTGGCTGTAAAAGCTATCTGGTGTGGTTGTATATGAGGCGTTGTATGGGAGCTTTCAAAGACTCTGAGCTGACTTGAGTTCTGCCAGCTGTGGCTGTTGTGCTGCTCATTTGACAGCAGTACGACGCCATGCTGATGTGTATGATTAAGACTGCCTGACTCACATGCGCTTCCCCTGAACGATGTCGACGTAGTCTTCAGAGCGTGCATAATAACCATCCAGGCTTAAAGCTCCCCAGAAATTCGACCACAGTTTACCATGACGGCTGACAAGAGGACTAATTATTTTCCTGTAGGGGGAAGACATAGAGAGCAGAAGAAAGAGAACCTGTTAAGCATTACATATATAAATAAATCTGTGACATTTCACTGGCAACCAACCACCAAAAATCCTCATCTTTTAATCATAAATAGAATAATACCTTACTACCACATATTGAGCAGTTTATCATTTTGGGCCTACAACTTAGGATGACCTAAGTAATGAACCTGGCACTACGCACATGAGAGAGTCACTGGGAACATTAAAGGGTTGGTAGAACCACCTTTCTCTCCACAGACCAGGGTCCTAGGGAAACTGTCATTTGGTGAAGCAACTTCACACCATCATTCACATTTTTTGTCCCTGCAAAATACCTTTAACCCGTCGAACCCCTCTCTCCCTGGTTTTGCAAGGATCACTTTGTAGGACTGAGCTGGAAAACATGCTGGACTGCAGCCCTGTGGCACTAGGCCTAGCCTGAGTCCTAGCTGAAGAGAATTTCAAGGATATATGAGTTTGGTGCATAGTGACCACAATCTTTCAGAGAGAACAGCCCCATGCTGAAATACATCAGGAAGATTGCTGCTTGGTTGCCGTTGATGCTGGAGAGCATAGGATCAAATACGGCATGGCAAGTCACACGTGTAAGTCTTTTCCATCACAGAAGCACTCCTCCCTTCCCTGCATGTGGTCCATGCCTCGTACAGTCACCTCACTCACTCCCTCCTGGCTGGGCTGGCCAGACGGTGTGTCAGATGATTGCACAACTTTTGCAGCTGGAACAGTTATCTTACTAACCAGCATTGGCACTGCTGCATGATAAGAATGGAAGAAACCTGCAAGCCAAAGCCCTCCCTCCTTAGCTGATAGTGCTGTCAGCCAATGCATAACTAACTCTCTGAACTGCACTGCTGGTGTCAGGATATAATACAGGCATTCGCATTGATCAATCAAGGCCCAGCTCAGTCCAATTCATCCTACTACTAGTACAAAACTTACAAAGTTCACTGAATTATGTGGAATCTGGACCATTATTCTTTGGAACGACTGTAATCCACAAATATCCTGCTGCAATACTGCCTTGAGTGGCTGGCTCATGATGAACTCAGCGCATGCCTAGACTTTGGACACTGAAACTAATATTGAAAATTTATGGCGCTCTCATATGACTAGTGGCAGTCCACTGGCCAGACTGACTAGCCTGCATACATGCGCTGATACGAGAAGGAGCAAGAAACTGTTCCATGAAAGAGAGTGTTCCGTGCCCATTTACTGCTCCACCACACCTCTGCTGCCACAGTTCAAAACCACAAAGCGTTTTAAGGATACAGCTATTGTGAGGAGAACATTTCATTGAAATGCATTTATGGAAATTACAGTCTTTATCGTCAATGCAGGGAAAAAAATGGATGCAATGCAATAAAATGCAAAGATTTAAGGTTAAGAAATGGCATCTCCTTTCACCGCAGCCTGCTGGTCTGAAGAATTCCCATGGAATCTTTAAATATCATCGAGGAATTTTTCCAGAGGGATACAGCCTCGAGTGCCAAAAAGTGTGACACCAGTTGTGCGACTACCACAAAGACATCTGGTTTATAACGTGCTTTAAAGATCTGAAAAAAGGACGTATGTTTGTTTTTCGTATAATGCAAAGTGGCGTTTCAGACTTGACCATATGGGCTCACGCTGCTCCCATATGTTGAGGCAAACAGGAAGCCACCCCTACTTATTTTTAAACTGCAGGGATTTTCATTCCCACAATTGTAATGTTCCTGTGGTTTCGGCACTTGAGGAACACCATCCCGTTGCCATAGACACAACAGCTACTGTGGAAGTTTCCAAGAAGCTAACGTGCTGCACCACAAGGCCAGTACCTGTTCTGCTCAATGAGAAGCTTGAGAGTCTGCCTGTTGTTCAGCATCACGTCTGCATCTACACTGAAGTAGAAGTCACATCCTGGGTCCTGGCGGCATGTATCCCTGTGGAGGATTCACAATGCAAAAGGGTTTCAACAAGACAGCATTTCAATATCACAACAGTAAAATGCTGATGTTACTAGGGATTTAAGTGGACTGGGGCATTCATGGTTTATGAATTGATCAGGGACAGTAATAAACAACTACTTAAATCAGCGATTGTTCATCTATAGATAATATATATGGACAATATTGGTCCAGTTTTTACAACTACAGGTTTCAAGCTATCCTTTTTCAAAGGTGTGGCACAGACATTCAGCAGGGTAAGGTGAGCTAGAGTATATTTCAGTAGTCCTCAATGCTGGTGCTGGACAGCTGCAGGGGATACGAATAGGTTATGTTGTTACACAGCACATACTAACCAACTAAAACTGTTACATTTGAAAGCTAACTCACCTCACCTGATTTCTTTGGTCTGCACTTGCTGTGACAGTTCAGGTAAAAAGAAAAACCTGCATACAATGTGGCTCGCCAAGACCAGCAGTGAAGACCACTGATGTAGTGTATAATCTGTGTATCATTTATCAGTCAAGTTTGCAAGAGCAAACTACATGGTGTTTCCTTCATCCTATACACAATATCTCTTGGCTTACAATTATGGAGCCATTGCATAGGCTAATACTTTAAGCTGATCTCCATCAGTTTGTGTGCACCTTTATGTGTTGTTGTGTGTTTCCTCAATCTGTTAAATTAGAAGGCAAGTCATCATGCAAATCTGTGAACTCTGGAAAGACATCTTAAAGCAAAGAGTGTGTGCTCTGCCTCTGACTGGCAAGCTGTGGATAGGCGATCATGTTCAAGCACAGGTAAAACATGTCCTTACTGCAGTCTTGGAAATGGTTCACTTCCTAATTAACTATTTTAAGGCGCCAGAGCCAAAATGACAGGAACCTGAGAATGACAGACTTGATCTAATTTCATATATTATACATGGCTGCCATACAACCCTGGTCTTTAGTAGCACTCTCCTGTCATATGGTGTCTGAGTAAATAATAAGGACAAGATGTGATGTGTAAGGTCAATATGATGACAGATCCTCACCACATGAAGACATAAATCAGCCTCAGTTTGGAAAAATATTTCTTTCAATTGCATGGGACGTTATTGCACATTATAATTAAGGCTGGTTATTTGAATGTTTGAATGTTCATTATATCATATCCCAGAGAACAAAGTCATGGCTAAATTATATGTGCAGGAGGCATACATTCCCATGTTCCTGGCTTCCCCTTGGCTCAGCATCTCCTCAGGGCCCACGACCTTAAAGCTCTTGAAGATGTTCTTAGTCTCCTCCCAAAACTTTTGGATGTGCTTCTCGTGGTAAACTTCCTAGACGAGGAGATTAGAAGCATGTCTGGTGACGGGATACAGGATTCATTCCCAGCCAGAGCAGAGTGCTTTATGACAGTGTACTTACATTGTTATGGATGAAAAATGTAAGTTTATCTTTTGGGTAATCCAAGTTCAGCAGACGCTGCAGGAATTCTGGCAGGAAGGGAGTTGGCTGTTCAATAAACACACCAACAGTAATGCTTGGGAAATCCTGCATGAAACAAGCAAAATAAAGATCAGTCAAATAATGTCAATCAATGCAAGCAATATCCAAAGCGCAATTAGATTAATCTTTGGCAACAATCCAGATAAGGGTGTATAGACTGATTGCTGAAATGGAGAAAATACAAATGTATTCATGATGAATGCACTGATAATTGTCCTTCAATATCACACTAATGAACAGATAACAGGCTCTGGCAATTCTGTCGTTACCAAAACAAAAGCATGGGAAAACTGAACATACTCTGTGAACTGTAAGTAAACAAATATATCGTGGGGTAAAAAATAGCTGTGGCCCTAAGTTTTTTTTTTCAGCATTTATTCAGTCATATGCCTCTGACAGCTGGGTCTCCAATTCTGATAGCCAATGTGACCATGAGCAATGGAGAGAGCTGTGGAGAAGACTTGGAACTCTATATAGCGGATTGTTTTATCTGTTTGTTTTTATGTTGGTTTATATCAGTGTTATACTTGACAATCTGTAATTTAGACAGTGTTTTCCCCTAGCTGACAGGAGACTGCAAATACAGCGCACTGTCCTTCAGTATGCTCCATCAAAACTCCTTCAGCATACTGTCAAACAGCATGGACTCTTAACTCTTACCTCTAAAGAGTTGGGTGAAATATTCATTGTTGATAATGAAGAGAGTTTCTTGGCAGCCTTCCAGCACTATATATGCAACAAACACTACAAAACTCACACATGGCAGTGTGCAGAGACAACATGCTGCCCCCAGCATTTCACCACCGAGCTGGTAGTGTCTTCATTAGCACCATCACCGATGCCTTAACCTGATGTTCACCCACTTTCCCTCAGGCATACAGGTAGAGTGGCAGGCAGATCTTGTATGGTGAAATGCTGGGGGCAGCATGTTGTCTCTGCACACTGCCATGTGTGAGTTTTGTAGTGTTTGTTGCATATATTGTGCTGGAAGGCTGCCAAGAAACTCTCTTCATTATCAACAATGAATATTTCACCCAACTCTTTAGAGGTAAGAGTTAAGAGTCCATGCTGTTTGACAGTATGCTGAAGGAGTTCTGATGGAGCATACTGAAGGACAGTGCGCTGTATTTGCAGTCTCCTGTCAGCCAGGGGAAAACACTGTCTAAATCACAGACTGTTAAGTATAACACTGATATAAACCAACATAAAAACAAACAGAAAAAACAAATATAACAAATAAGAGGAGCTTCAAACCCTCTCATAATTAGCCAGCAGCAATCAAACTCCTCCTTAAGTAGAATCCTGTATTTTTCTTGGCTTTGTAATAGACTGGACTGTATTAAGTGCCTGCTACTGCCCTGGCTGAGGTCATGTTTTGTTTTCTTTTTATAACTCTCCTGGTTGTCAAGAGCATCACAGTGATTGGGTATGTGTCTGCCTCCAGAGTAAGCAATACTGAGAGCAGGGACACACAGAAGTGTGCAGCTTTAAGGTAGAGTACTGACACATGCAGAGCCAGTTTTCACATCAGCAAAAACAGTCAGCACTTTGAGTTTTTTTAATGACATAATAATGGATCTCAAAATATGAAACCAATATCTAATAACCTTTTCATATCAAATACCACAGGACCATAACACATAATATTAATCTGGAAATCACAGGCATCCAACAGAAAATATTTTTGTAACTGAAAGACAGATGTGAAATACTGCATATACAGATAAGGAAGACTCGTTTGGCCAGATTTAGGTGAAAGGTTTTATGAAACAGATAAGTGTACAAAAGTCAGGACCACAAGCTTTCCCTGTGATTCTGTGGTAAACATTGCTTTCCTATGACATACACATGGCTCGAACACACACACTTGACCGCTCCTGGCACAGATGAAGTCAGGCCCGGCGAGGATGAAAAGGGCTCCGGGAGGAACCATCTAATTTGAGAGCTCTGTGAGTGCTCAGGCCTGAGCTCCAGGGATGGCAAGACGGTTCAGGATCCTGCCAGAAGACCTTAAAAATGTCACTGCCGGGGGAGGCAGACGTTGCAGACGATCTTTAAAAACTACGCCAACGGCTCCCCGTCTGGCCACGGCAACCAACAGAGCAATGACTCCGCCTGCTGAGTTTCCCGTCTCCCTCCCAAGGGATGGCCAGACCGCTGATTACACAGAATAGCAGCAGGGACTGACCTGGCTGTACCCTTGCTCCGAGAGAGAGAGAGAGAGAGA
Organism: Albula goreensis; assembly: GCA_022829145.1. NCBI lineage: Eukaryota > Metazoa > Chordata > Actinopteri > Albuliformes > Albulidae > Albula > Albula goreensis. Next base: position 9,243,143 of record CM040753.1, on the reverse strand, counting down.
GAGAAAGAGACAGACAGATAGATAGATCGATAAAGCGTGAGACAGAGAGAGTGACATAGTGAGAGACAGAAAGATTGTGAGGCATAGAGAGAAAGAGGGTGAGAAGAGAGAGCAAGCATACATGAGAGAGAGCCAGAGAGTGCAAGCAAGACTGGGAAAGTGAGAGAAAGAGAGAGAGAGAGAGAGAGAGAGAGAGACAGCGAGCCCTGTGTTCTCAACCAGCCTGCCTCTCCAGACTCAGCACAGGCACTGTCTGAATCAAGACTCTGTGTGAAAAGCGTCACAACGGCTCGACTGTGGCCTCTGTGGTAAATCACACAGCAGGGATGAATCTGCACACTGCAGCACTGTCCTCAGCTCAGGTACAGGCCCCTCTGCAAACAGCAGGGCGTGTGGCTCATTTCACCCCGCGGAGCATTTACTCCATAGACTTATGCTAGTGCCTCGCTCAACTGTCACTGCCACCAACACGACCCACGCTGCCATCTCCTCTCACCAGCACACACATTATTTTGGTGAGGCACAGCTTACTAAAGACATTATTTGGCACTCACATTAATATGTGAAAAGGTCTATCAGTCACCATTTTTGGCTGAACTTTGTGACAAATTTTCAGGGTAACCACTGTAACTCACCCACTGGATAAAACCCGCACTAAGAAGCCCACTAAAAAGCAGGCTGGTCAATGGTGACACCCCCTTAAGTGAAACTTTCCAAAAACCAAAAGCCATTTCCTGTACCACAGTCCTGTTGCATTTCCTCCCTCTCCACGGTTCTGCAGGCGCTCATGCTTTCTTAATGAAGGTCTGAGTAAATGCCCTGGATTTCGCTTGTTATTGTTGGAGACGGCATATACAAAGACCGGGAGATGGTTTATGTAAAATCTAAAATGCTGGGGACAGCATTTCGATGATTTGTAATGAATAAGGCCATGATTGATTATCACAGGAAATAAAGAGCACTTTTGGGAAAGTCCTTCATTTGAGTGAGAGAGCGGATGTTTTAAGCAGTGTCTGTGACAGATACTCTTATCACCCAAACAAAACATGAAAAAGAAAACAGAGCTGGGGGTAAATTACTAAGGGTGACTCACTTTTAGTTGTGAAAAATCTATCATGTCCTCATCGCAGACACCACAGCCATGCTCGTAGTTCCAGGCATTGGGAATGTAGTTTCCCAAGAAGTTCAAGTATATCTGTAAGAAACACAACAGTATTAAATTCACTGTAAGATGGATAAAAACAAAAAGTCACAAGGGAAAAAATACGATATTTCTTACTAAGAACCCATTAAATGTATGCATGCATTCAATATAAAACCATGGTGTATTTAATTACCCTGCATGTCCTTCCAATTTGACAATTTAAAATCAAAAGAAATACATCTGGCACAACACCCACTACTATAATAATATAATTATGCCTCTGTGAGTGATGCAATCCTGGATCCCTTCCAAAGCCCCAAATGGTTTTCAGTTGGTTTTCTATCTGTAAAGCAATATATGGAGGCGTGACTGCAGGCGGTCTGATGCTGGCCACCCTCTACACCAGCCCTCTCCAAGCTTGTACAGGATATTTTGTCACTGGGTTTGGTTTCTTGCCTTGGATTAACAACAGGGATGTCAGCAAACTGCATGAAACCGAGGCCGTTTTGGCTGGAAACCCGGCGAAGACCCTGGTGCCTGCTTTTGATTACTGGAAGCCTAGAGTCATACAGAGGGAATCCCTCAATTGAATCTGACTTTTCCAAAACCGCAGGGCAGACAATTTCCAGATGTCACCGGATTGGAATTCAATCGTAGGTGAGGCTGTTAATTTGTTATCAGTTAACCGTAATCAGGCCCTTGTGTGAGCAAAAACAAGTATTACACTCAACTATGTGGTAGAACAAGGAGGGGTTGGTTGGGGGGTGGGAGGTATTGTGGAGGCGGAGAGTCCCAGAGGAGCTCCACTATCCTGCCCCTTATCATCACATAATTCATCTGAAAAAATCATTAATAATTAGCTGATGCTCTGCCACAAGTTCACACGGACAGCATTTGTGTAAATCCAACTTAACATGCTGATACAACAGCTGGAAGAAGGAAAAGAAAAAAATAAATAAAAATGAATAGAATGTTTTCCCTATGCTCAGCAGCACGTCCACAAATTTCAAGGCTCATTCTGTCCTGCGGAATTTCTTGGAAACCACAGCCCTGTCTCTGAAACACTCTTGAGCTGAGTGCCAAGAGAAGATGACTCAGACCCATGCAAACACTTGTGTTTAATCTCCTATGGATGCTATATATTAGGCCTGTTCAACTCCCATTCCTGGGGGGCTCACAGCATCTGACTCCCCACACACTAAACTTCATGATTTCAGCAATGTATTTCCCCCGCTAGTCTGGGAGGTGCACTAGGTAGTGAAATTGGGTGGTGTAGTGTGTGGGTGGAGCAGACGTTGTAGCCCTCCAGGAATGGACTTGAGTAGCCTTTCTGCAAACCCCACTGACCATCTTGTTCTGGCCTGAATGTGAGAGGCAGAAAGGAGGCACTGTGGGAGAGTGAAGCAATGTTCCTGATATTTGGCCAGACGTAACTCCTCCACTAAATTACCATCTGGATTCCTCAGAAACCACGTGTCCTTTCCCCCCACTCAGGGTTTCTAGAGAACTAAATCCCCCCTTCGGAATCATGCAGAGAAATGTGTTCATACAACAGGAGTCGGGTATGCAAGTCAGTCTGCACATGTGGGACGTGTTTGAAAGGAGAGCTCAACAAAGACAAATGGCACTTAGGCTGGAAATACACTGTTTTTTTCCCCTATTCCTGCTCACTAAAGAACCACACTGCACCCTGGCTTACCTTCGTGTTCACATTGCCATGGACGACCACAGGCAGGGTGTCATAGACCGTGTTCCTCACCCGCACCCTCTCCGTCCCAAACTTGAGCAGAACTTCGTCTGAAATGACAGCAAGGTAAAAACAGGCACGCATCCAGGGGTTCTGTTGCTAGGCTTCCTCCCTCTCCAGCATCCCCACCCCCATCCCCACCCCCACCCTCATTAATGTGAATCATGGGGCTTTGAAGAGGGGCGATTTAACAGCTGCACTCACCAACTGCTCCGTTCAAGTTCTGGAAAATCATGCACTTGTGATCCAGAGTCATGTTCAAAGTCTCCTAAAAAAATGCATTCAAGACAAAAAAAAAACTGTAAACTATGATCACCATCCACATGTGGCCATGCACTATATTTTTAACTTGTTTGTTTGTTTTCTGGGAGTGCAATATGATCCAACACTTTTTTTATGAGGATACGTGGGTGTGTTACAAGTTCCGCTTCACCGGTTCGTTGTGACGTGCGTAATCCTGAAACCAGTCTTTTGTACTCACTCTCTGCAGAGGATCCAGGTAGATTTTGGTGTAGAACAGCTGATCATCATCATTATCATGAAGGTCCCACTGCTGCATAATGCTGTTCACATTAGGGGCATAGCCAATGATCCCTGCAAATAGACAAATTAAGTTGATTTACAAGGAAAAAAACATCACCTAAAAATCATTCACTGGCACCAGACACTGCTTCTGTTCCACAGAGGTGATGGCCCCATTCAAGGTGCTCTTTGTTTTGTGAAACACAGCTTGGTGTTCCGTTTCCTCACACATTTGTGAAGCACATGAAGCAAGTACAGACAGATCCAGCCAGTGATGGCAATCACATCTCCATAGAAATGTTTCAGTCGCTGCTCTCTCGGCACCATGCCCAACGGAAAAGCACAAAGTGTGACTTCTGGCAGAGTGCACAGATAAGCATGCACTGAGTGGGAAGGCTTTCTGACCAACAAACCACAGTTATCAAAGGGTTGGCAGGCCTTGGAGCCTTGCTTTCGTGGTGAACGAGTGAAATGTATAGGCTGGAAGTCATTTTTTGAGTTTCCATGGTGACCCTTTTTCCTTATTCCTCAATAACATTGACCACAGCAGAAAATTGTACGGTTCTGCCAAGCCATGGGTCATGGTGCAGTTTTGGGTACCATCATTAAGGAGACCTCAGACACTGTAAACACAAGCTCAAGGACAAGTCTTACCTAAATGAAATGGAATGGAGAAAAATGCATTAAAATAACAAGGGAAATATTTCATCTTTTCTGGAAAACCTACATTAGACATGGTTTGGAGAGGCATCTTGAAAGGTTAAAAAAGAAAGGTGCACCTTGATGTGGGTGCTTTTCAACACCAGATTTTCATAAAACCCTTTCCGAGGTATGTTTAGGTAAACTGCCACAAATAACAATCTTTTTTTTTGGACTTAAGAGAAGTTCTGAAATGTGTTTTCATTCAGTGATACTCAAATGTAGTCAGGAGGGAAAGAACATATTTCCCTCAAACAATCTGGTATACGAGGTGTGGCTATTCAATAATGAGGCTAATGCTCAGTAAAAACATGTCTACCTCAAGCGATGCGTAACAGCGAACTGAAGCAGGCTGTTTATGCCTGCCCATTGGTAAATGTGTACCACGTGGTCCACACATGCGCGCTGTGGTTCAACATATGAGCCCAGTCACGTTACTTAATAACCACACCTTGTATTTTGCCAAAATGTTTATTCAAATGGAAATATTTGCTCCCTGACAACATCCCGGAAAATGTGTGCTGGCTGTCAATGACTGCATGACTACAAACCTTTTAGCTGACTAAAAATCATTGAAACAAAGTACACAGAGCCTTCCCTATTTGGACTGCACAAAATAAAGATGTCATTGACGAAAAAGTCTGATAGGAGTTAGCTAAGATCCTGATATCTGGCTCCCTGTATGCCACAGAGTATAGCCAATGGCCACTTGAGTTTTCCATTGAGTTAGGCTTACAATGTAACGTGATGGAGACCCAGAACAGTATTTTCAGTCACTCTTTGATCATTTTTATGTGTGGGCTTCTCCAGTGCAGAATTATGAGAATGCAGTGAATCCGTCATCAGTCATAAATCAAATGAGCACTTTGTTCCAGTCTCTCTGGCCTCAACTGTCTCAAGTGTCCTGACTGCTGGATATCAATCACAATAATACTGACTTACACTGAATTCTGCACAGCATTTATATTTCTTCTGATCAGGATTCTGATAATCGACCATGTCAATTTTTATGACAGAATATAAATGATATCTGGCACTGCATACGTGTTGCTGAACCGCTGGGCCCCAAAGACTGCTGGTTTTACATTCCCTTTGACTGAGTTCCAAATTCTGATTTCATCTGGGATAAACATAAGGAAAATTACTGAGAAAAGAAACTGGTGGTAATTTACTCTATTCCAGTTGTTGTGCAATAGTGAACTGAGATCACCCTTCCCCTAATAAAGTGCAGTCAGTCAATGCAATTTTAATGATCCAGTTGTCATTTAATGAAGAATAATAATTGTGTTTTCTCAATGGTACACCCATGCAACATAAGGAGAGGCATTCTCTTCCCCTCTTCATTAGCCTCCTATAAACTGTAATCAAATGCACAATTTTGGTACCCTGAGGCATGGCACCATTAAGTTCTATAGAAAATCAGACATGTGGTTTTAATCCCGGAATTTTGTTGTTTTTCTGACATCAATACTTCCTCTGTAATCCTATTGGTCAGTAACCTCCACAACGCCGTGGCAAACTCTCAAGAGGTCATTCCCGGCAGTACAAAACGCAGCTCAAATGCCCTTTCTGTGACATACCAGCTCCAAGTCCAAAAGAAATAAAACTTCTCCCTCAATGTATTGGATGGTCGCCGTGAGGACACACTGAACCTTCAATTTAGACTCTCTTCAGCAATGCACTGAATAGGCAGACTAAGGCAAATAAACATGTCATGTTAATGACACAGATTTCCACCGTTGTCTGACAGAGGCAGGGCCCTGCTCTACTAGGAATTGGTGAAAGAAGCTGACTGACCACCGGAGTAAAAGCAGTAATTCAGCAGTTGAAAATAGCACACAGGATAATAACTATGTGATTTGGAAGGCCAGAGACCACAGCTTGATGAATGTAGAGGTTCTGATGTAATTGTCCCTTGCTGAAATCTATGAAGGAGGGTCGGAGAAGAATGTCTGGTTAAAGGGAATTGACAGGCCATAAATGAATGGACCATTCACCTAATCCCTTAACAGGGGCATAAGCCGTATTTGTTCAGAAATGCCACACTGTGACCTGCCGATGCCTCTCCGTTTCAGGAAAGGTAAACAAAAAAAAATTCCAAATTAATTTCTGTTCAGACTTCAAAAATTTGATATTTTGTCTGAGTAACTGAACTGGCAGGACTGTCTTTATTCCCTCATGCTTTTCTACAAAGACTAAGTAGGCCAACACACCCATCAGTCACAAAACATTCTGGTACAAACTCAGGCACTGTTATGCCGAGAGGTTTTAGAGCAGTGTAGGTTGCAGGGTCAAATTCCAAGAGGGGCAGTGTTGTTCTACCCTTCAGCAAGGCACTTAACTTGAATTGCCACTGTACACATTCAGCTGCATAAATAGGCAGTATGCAAAAAAAATAATAAATAATAAAAAAAAATCTAATGTGCTAGTTGCGCCAGGAAAGGGTATCAGGTGAAGGAACAGGCAGATATAAATATTAATAACTGTAATACATTGCTCAGGTATGTGCCTTAGCCCCTTAGCCATGACCCTGTGGTGAACTGGGGCTCTGTCAGAGTAAAGATTCCCACTGAGGAACATGCAGCTCCCCACTCCCGGCCTAAGGGAATCTGAAATCGCAGTGGAGCGAGGCGAGGCATGATAAAGTGCCTGTCCCAGGCAGGCAAGGCAACATGAATGCAAAGAGTATGCAGGAAGCAGCATTCCTGTGGGCCTCTTTCTACTGAAACTGTGATTTAGGAGTTCACAGGGGGACTGGGGGGTGGTCACGTGTGCACTCCCCAGAGTGGGACTGCACAGGTAAAATAAACAAAACCGATCTCAAAACCACCTCACACCCCTGCCTGGCCCTACCCCCACACATTGGCCATGGCATTAGTGTGCTGAGAACCTACCTCCTGAGTTGAGGAAGCGTTTTCCGCTGCGGACGAAAGGATACTTGTCTGCCAGTCTCTTATCCGGCCACACCAGCCCTTCAGCTGCAAACAGCACCCTATGATTGACCTGCTGGAATTTCTTCAGGAGCTCCTCCGGGCCACCAGCAAAAATCACATCATAACTGAGCAGGAGGGAACAAAAAACCCACATTACAATTTTGACAGATGTTTTGTTTACCAAAATAATTTTGGAAAATATGATCCTTTTTTAGCCAAGATTTATAGAGCACAACAGCTGCCCAGGATTCATGTTATAAAGCACAGATGACGTATGCCAGGATACACTAAAGAATAGAGTGCAGTTATTGACTCATTTTTCAAAAGGATTCAAGCCAGCGCAACTAATAATGATCTTTTTCATAATGTATATGATCAGTTAAAAGACACATCTGCTTCATATTAGTGCTCAGGTGTTTCAGATATACATTAAAAGATCTATTAATATCTCTGTGCACGAAGCAAACTGTAAACGTTGAGAGGAAACATTCATCACGAACACCATGCCTTTGGGCTCGCTCACATCTGGCCTCACACACCCACACAGATCTGCAAACAGGCCCCCGATCAGCCCTGCTCAGTGTCTCACTGGCAGCAAATGCCAAAAGCCACACTGAAAGTTCATATGCAGAGAGCTTACCGTTTTTAAAAGAAAGCAATCAGACATATACTCATAAGCACAAAAACATATTTGGGCCAGTGCCTGCTAGTATTGCTTTAGAGAAGACACTTCAGTCCCACAAGGCTCCCGTTATTAGGCAGTCTTGGGACAAACCTGTTATTTTGAAGTACTCATAAACCTGACAGAAGCTTTATAATGGCTTAATTACCTCATAACGTACCCATTTGAGTGTGTTATTGTTTTTTATAAAGACATTTATGAGTACTTAAAAAATAAAAATCCATAATAGCCTCCTTTCTTAGACTACTTTGTGAATTAGGGAGGAGGTGATTTTTATATTCTTAAGTAAGGCAACTTCTTTAAGTTGATACACTGAACTGTATAACACAGCAGATTCTACAGTTTAGGCTAATTACTGTAATTAACGTTTATTTCTGCTTCACAACACAGCTCGACCAAGGGTGGTGTTACACACTGAACTTTCATCAGTGATGGACATCCTGCAATTTACCGAAAATAACTGTTTTTAGTTTATAGCAAACGGTCATTATAATCCATTTAACTAAATTGACCAAAACACAAACATTGGGCAATGCCAAAAGCATGCACGGTTATTGATTTTATACATCTACCCTGACAATTAGCTTTCAAAAAGTTTGTAATGGAGCAATGAATTCAGGGAGAGCATATTGCAATGATGCAGCTCAAATCATAACTTAATGCAAGTGTGATTGTTGACAGTTTACACTATTACGTAAAAAATCAAAATTACAAGCCTCTTTTTGAAGAAATGCAGAGAATATCTGGATGAAGAAATCACTGGTTTTAGAGACCTCACTGCCAAATAATTTGCATTCATGGCATAATAAAACTAAAACCTAAGCATTACCGCCAGTCTGAGTGAATTTAGCTGAAGTACACCTGGCATCGAAGAGACCGACTTTACCTTTGCGTGACAATTTTGACTCAACACCCAGAAGTTAGGAAACTACCAGTAAATTGAGTTCGGAAATGTGGAAATATGAGTATGCTGAGAAAAGGAGCACATTCCAAGGTGTCTAAGCAATTGCGCTCACCGTTATGGCCATATTAAGAGTATGGGTCTGAGCAAAATTAAGCACTGAAGATCTATGAGCGAGTCCAGTATCTATATGCCTTCATAAGTTAGATTTGGAGAGCCACAAGGAAAACAGATTGGACTTAGTTGCTTTAGACATATTTTTTCATTGTTGAACAAGCATCAACTTCTTATTGAAATGGTCTTATTTAAAACAAAATTATTTGTCCAACTGCTGTCTGCAAGACATTAAAAGCATATGATGTTTTTAAATGTGTCTACTTTTCAGAGGTCTGGCCATTGTCATAATTTACTACTGTTCTTTCCCATAAAACAAACAAAATCTAATTACTATTTCCACAAACATCAACTCATGTCAAAACTCAAAATTCAGTAGGAAATTCAATGTGGCAAAGTGATGCTTTTGACATAATATTTTATTCATTTTTATACAAAAGGCACATACCCAACATGAGGAGGCCTGCTGTAGTGATATAAGCTACTAATATGACTTAGCACATACTAGGCTATTGGAGATATTGTCAAAGACACAAAACAACGGTATCTGGGCTACTGACACAGGTCAGGTTTACCAGGCGGCACATGCCAGCCTCTGCACTTACTGAATGACATTTGGAAGTGGAGTCACTCAGGAGTCCCACAAAGTTATACATTTTCTTACCAACTGGCAAAAATATGACAAACAGTTGCTGGATTTCAGTATTCATAAATAGAGCATGTGATCATTTCAAGTTGTGTGGAAGTATTTGCAAATTAGAGGCACATTTATTTGGCTTGGCTCTTAAGAGGCTGAGTTCATGTCTTTAGAGAATAAAATTAGATGCCTTCCGAATATCTCAGTGTACAGCACAAGTTCGTCAACCCACCTGTCCACAAATAAGACTATGAGGTCCTCTTGGTCAGCCAAACTCTCCATTGCTTCCTTCAGTAGTCTTACTTTTTGGCCCCCACCAATGGACCTCCCAACATCTCCTCCTTTCCACTCCTCTCCCATCCCAAGTATCTGCCAGAAAGAGAAATTATTTAAAAACTATAACAGTCTGTGTCAATGTTTGGCTAATGCCCATTTAAGACACGGGTGACAGGATCAACTTTGTCCAGCATAAAAAACTCAAAAATACTGAATCAACCTATTCATGACAATCAGCAGGGTGTCACAGCACAATGATATTGAACTATTTTCCAAAAATGAAAATTAACTTGCAGTGTTATGACAACATTAGTTTACATTAGTTGTCCTACAAAAATGGTAAAACACAGTATTCAAAAGCTGGTTTTACATTGCTGTACCTTCACATTGTAGTTGAAGTAATTTGCAGACTGCATGAAGCGGAGAAAGCCATCGGTTTCTGCAGTAGCTACAGTAAGGACAAGCAATTTATCTGAGGAAAAAATAAAAACAGGAAGAACAGCTGAAATACTTCATTGATTCAGTGCAGTGGTTAAGTGTGAGAAATAACTAGGCTTTACTCTGCACATCAATACTTTGGATAATTCTTTTAAGTCTCTTTTCTACTTTTGTTAAAATCTAAAAAAAAAAAAAAATTAAATTGTTAAATTTCATAACATTCTGAATAGTGTTTTAGAGTCATTTTAACTCATATTAAACTTGTACACTGAACTTACTCCACTATAAATGAAATACATAGTATGTTATCACTCCATTCTGTTCACCCTACCAGGGTCATACTAAAGCACACATGTTACCTTTTAAATCATGCTATAAATTCATACTCCATTTTTTGACTGTTTAATGCTTGAGCATTCAGGACTACATTTCCTGTCAAGAAAACCACTAAAATGACTACTGAACGGAACAGATCACCCTGTACTCAAACAGGAAGTCAAACAGGACATCTTTGCACAAAATATGGAAATTGTACATGCTAAAAACCACATACACCATATGCACGTCACTGTATGCACCTTGACTTTGTAAAAACAGTGCTATCTATTTAGTTACTAATTTGCATCAAATGAAATGGCATAAATTACAAGTCCATACAAACAGTTTCATTCCTCTGTGAAAAGTCTCACTCCATTTTACAACGTTGAAAGGTCAACCCAACAGTTCCATAATTTATGGTCCCATGAAACCATGTTTTCAATAAATTGGCACAGATTGTAAGTACAAGTCTCTAAATATTTTAATATTTATTTAATAATATTTAAATAAGCATATTGGTGTTTGACTGTAGAATGTTATTTGGTATAATAACAACCATGATAGCTTTATCAAGCAGCTCATTCCAAATATACCCATCCCATGTTGTATTCCATCATGACAGGATACATTGTTTGAAGTCTAAGAATCAGTATATATTACTTGAGCATATACCTAGTGTATTTTACTTGAGTTCCACTTTATACATGACCTGTGTTTTATTTCTAAAATATGAGCTCTGATTTCCCAAGCGCCCACAACATTTCCGTTCTGCGCCGCGCTACACTGGTGTGGCTCCCAGACCAAAGCAAAACCAGCATCCTGGGTTCATGTGAAAACAGACCTGAGACTGTAACGGGGGCTGGCCAGCATTGCACATCACTCATCTTTGGGGTTTTGCAAAGAGTCCCTCTGAAATTCTTATAAAAATGTCTGGGCTGCGGGAGTTACATTTTTCATGCCTAATGCTGGATTATTGTCTTTCCAGTTCACAGTCTTGCCTTTGGGCTAACAATAGAAAGTGAGTGCATCACTCCTACTTTACCACTATGGAACCAGCCATTGCCTAACATCAGAAATAAATACATCCTTATGGTCCACTGGAATTACTATTGACATTTTAATAAGGCATACAGCAGTTCCCTGAATTTGAATCTTTTTCTCACTGCAAATAAGATGACATATATGGTGTTCTGGAGGAATAAATATGCTTACAATTACCTAGGTTTCCTTCTTAATAACACTCTCGCTTTCATTAAGCAAACTGAACAACTTACTAAGATATAGAGGGGCAATCTGTCTGAAAATACTGTATTTTAATGGGCTGAATATCACATCTATTTAAATCTACAATGATGTCATGTTTTTCTCATATGTCCACTCAAAGGTTACTTTCAATGGCACAGCTGATGCCACACTCAGTGGATGGGTGCATTTGAGGCTGCAGAACATGGTTTGGATTCAGTAAAAAGGCAGCCTAAACTTCAACAAACAATTACATATGAGTCAGATTAAAAAGTGTTCATGTTTTTTTTTCCTACCCACAGTTTGGAGAATCCAATTATAACCAAATTTTGGTTTTCAAATTGGTGGTACAGGCCAAAATAACCATCCTGTTGCTTTCAATTGCTACAGATGGTATGGAACAATGCAAATTTCAGGACCTTATGTTCTTAAGAATGTGAAAAGTGTAATGTTGACAACCCCCCACCCACCAAAAAAAAAGAGATAAAAAAATCTATGCAACTACACAACACTGGGTTTTCTGTAGTCAAGGTGACATGTTAGAAATGAGGTTAACTAAATTTGGCACCTGGGTTGGGCCTGTATACAGCAATGTCTTAAACTAGGATATATAAAAATACCAATGGTATTATTTTCAGTACCACCTAAACTGGTAAGGCACTGTTTCCAGAGTGTGTGCATTAATATGCTTGCTTTAAATAACATCTCCTCACACAGCCCTACCACTGTTTCTACAAGCCCCAGGATCTATTTTACTACAGGCACCTGAACTCAAGGCAATTATATGAAGCAATATATAACACTACAGTGTTATGTCAAACGTTCTGCTTGGGCTTGGAAGATGCCTTTGCCCTTGTGGTTATCAATCAGTTGTTCAGGTGTGTTGTCATGTATATAAATTTTGAAATTTGTAAATAAATGAAGCATCATTATTGCATCCAATATGAAAAAAACAAAAAAAAAACAACAAACATCAAATTCAGCCAAGTCTCATTATAAAAGATTTATGGTATGGTGACACAGGATCACAAACTTTGTATTAAGCTGTTTGCAACTTTAAATAAATCCTCATGTTATTGCCACAGCTCATTAAATTCTTCATCTTCCGCTTCTGTCCAGCATAGGCATGTTAAAAAGCCACTTTTAAGGTTTACAGAGAACAGCTGTGCTGGCGCATCACATTTACTGGATGAAGATCTGCTGCTGATGTGAACCAGAATTGTGGAGAATGTCACATCAGTTTGATATTCGTGAGAGGCTCAATGGGTGCTCATTGGGCCTGCCACACTACACAATTTAAGGCTTTAAACTGAAGTATGCTATCAGTGTGCACACGACAAATTTCACCACAAACCATAAAAAAACTCATAAGGAACTTGCGAGGCCAATTAAAATAGCTAAATTGGGACTGTTGTAATGTGTGTTCTTGGCTTCACTGACCAACTAACTAATTAGACAAATTTGGGATTTGTTCCAAAGTCCCTATTTGTGTAACCCTTCAGAACATACAGTACTCAACCAGAAAAAAAAAAACAACATTTATGCATATTTCCTTCTATTACAGCGTCCTGTTCAGAGGTATGCATATCTGTTATACCACATGGTGGGTATTCTTGTTGGCCACAGTGGAAAATCAAAATTTAGTTTCAGGGTTCTTTAGAATTTTCAGGAAAAGCACTAAAGCCCATGTTTTGTTGAGACATGTGTTTGAGGGCTTTTTATTTCCTTAGGCCTCTGAATTTGCTGGTTCAGGTTACCATGTGTAAGAAAACAAAACCTAGCATGTACTCCCCTCCCCTTCACCAGAATGTTATGCTCCTTTCACCCCTTCAGACCTCTGCAGGCCTGGCCCTCAACCATAACCCTGTTCAGTATCTGGAGGGAGCTAGGTGCCCTAATTTACGTTGACACACACACCCACATGTTTTCTGCAGAAACAAAAAGTTACACTGATCTGGGCATTGGCCTTCTCCATAACAAACAAAGGATGGTAGAGGTGAAATTTTGATATTGGGGGTAGAAATTAGTAAGTATTTAGTCTTTTAACATACACATACAAATGCAGACGCCTCATGTACACTGTGGACAGACTTTGTCCATTAATCTTTCAATAAAAAGGCCCTGCTCACCGCCCCCCCCCCACACTCCACCCGCCACCCCCTTCCTCACCCCAACGCCCCCATTTCCTGTCTGCATTTCTCTGTCATACTCTCACCCGGGTCTGTTCTCCTCTTCTGCCAGTTCTCGGATGGTTATTGAAGCTTTCATATTTTACCATGTGCCGTTCTATAATGGGGTGTAAATGAGTCCCTGTCGGCACATAATCCCGGGGCTGTGTTCCAGCAGGCGGTGAGCTGGACTGGGGACGGCCGGAGCCCTCATTCGTTCATGATCGCGTGCGCACGGCGAGCACTGCTCTGGATGTGTACACGGCCAGCAAGCCAAACATGGGCAGGACACTGAAACTCAACATCTGCCACAGTCAGGTGTGTCCAGTACTTGTTTTTGGAATCGGCTTTCTTGTCTGGGAAAAGGAACAGTGAGGGGTAGGTGGGATCGCCAGCATCTGGAAAAATCATCTACAATCAGCGTGGTGGAACAGCTGCTGGCCCCGTAAGAGGAGAAGCCTTACAAGTGTCCTTCTTTAATATGAACTTTGTGTTTATGTGTTTGTCACAAGCACCACTTGTCTCACATTCTGCTGACACTTAGTTTTCTTTGTCCCTTTCAATGTGAATTTCAATGTTGTGTTTTTTTATTTAATTATTTTAAGGTGCAGTATACCCATGGAAAATTCTGGAATCACACAAAGCCATCAGGAGAAAAAAAAATAAAAGACTACAATCAAGTGATTAATTAATTCATCTGAAATTCTATTAAAAATCACTTGGTTTACATTGCATTTCACAATAGCAGCATATACAAGGGAAGAGGGGCTGTTTTTGTAATGAGAACCAGGTGTGGTCTCTCCTTCATGGTTGGAATAGCACTGTGAATACACTATCTCAGTGTAATGGAGTAACTTTATATCTACCCAGTGAATGAATCCCTTGGTGATAGGAACAAGAACATTCCAAAACAATTACATAATCGTCTGGTTGCCAGACGGGTCACCAGAATCCCCCTCAGTAGAAACATCCCATCAATTAGCCTACTATAAGTCCTTGTGTGTGACTTAATGCCACTGCCACAGGCTACTGAATGAAACATGCGAAAAGCAGACACAGTGCTGTCGGTCAGGTATTTATAGGCTAAGCCTGGGTCAGCCCGGTGCATAATAGCACCTTTATACCATTGTAAGGAGGAAGTTTTATTGAGCTGATCACAAGAGTGTGATTCACAGATTTTGGTGTGGTTTCTCAAGGCAGGCTCATTGCCCTGGTTTCCAGTCTTTTGAGTAAACAGACCCAATTCCCCAGATGAAGCCCAACTGAAAACGCTACCAGAGCAGAAGGGTGCTGCCTCCTCAGACTCTGCGTAAGGAGGGGTGAGGGGGGATGAGATAGGTGACTTCTGCTCAGGAACAGGCTGGGCTGACAGGTCGCAAAGGAAAACACTCACAGCTCTAATTGTCTTTACGTCATCCACTCAGTGGCAATTTCTCTGCCACGGCAGGATAACTTGTCTGTAGTGGCAGTGACCGTGTGTCGGCACTGGAGTTCCGGGAACCGCAGTGTCATATTTTCCCCACTCTTTAACGAGAAAGGCCGCAGAAGTTTTGGGAATTTGTAAAAGGAAATGTGATTCTTTTTTTTTTTTCCCTGGAGGATCGGCATTTCATCCTCCCTGCTGGAGAGCCACAGCTTGGGACCACTGTGGAGAGAGCAGCTGGCCAGCACCAGTGACCACCATACCATCATCTTGCTGTCGTCATCGTTTTTGGCTGGAGCTGCAAGCACCTTTTAGCGGAATTTCACCAGACGTGTTTCTCCTGATACATACCACTTTCTACATTAACTGTTCCTGCATGGTAGTGAAGGCAGCTGCAATCTTCATGTTTGACGACCATTTTCACATAATTTGCATCGAATGTTGAATTACTCAGAGAAGCAGTTGTGCTTGCTAAGTGCCGTAGACCTTCCAATGTATTCCTTTACGTTTTTGTCTCATTTCGTAAAAAAAACTGAGGGAGGAACATCAGAAACATGGTCTCAATGCACCTTTTTAATACTTTCAGTTATGAAATAGCACTGTTGTCACAGAAGATTAAAGGCAGCCTAGGAGGGATTAGCCTGTGCTCATAAAATTCAGACAGTCCTATTGTACCACTTTATTCCTTTTCGCAACTTTATTATGAAATGTAGTCAAGAAGAAGCAACTCACTCCTTAAACTGACACACAGACATTCTTGAAACTAAATTGGAATCCAAAATGTTCTTCATTTGTCATTTTGAAGGCGTTGACAGACTGTTATTATGCTCATTACGAGATATTCCTCAAAAGGCATCCTAAGAGAGAGACAGTAGGTTGAGAGACTGATGTAGACAGTGATAGAGAGAAAGAGAAAGAGAGAGAGAGAGAGAGTGTACCAAACCTCTAGTATTTCTGCTTGTGTCTAGGCATATCAAATATATAAAAATAATGAAGTCTGTTTCAATTCTTGAAACCAACCTCCTCAGAGTAATGATGTATCAATACTATTATATTAAATATAATATATAATATATTAAATATAATATTTCTCCAAAATTTACTTTTTGAATAATATATGTTCTGATACTTGGAACTGGCCCTGTATCTCTCATGTCTTAGGGATTAAGTGACATGACCCAATAGCTGTGTTCCTACTACTGTGAGAATACCTCATCGAATTAGAAAAAATAACAGTGAAAGGTTCCCTTCACAATTACACATAAAATTCTCCAGAAACAGAAATCCATGCTCTTGAATTTTCATAGCTCATTGAAACAAGCAATTGCCTTTCCCCTTGTTATGAGTGTGCTTCTGTATTTCAAATCAATTGGGAGAGGTTTCTGGCAGCACCTCGCTTATTTGAAAAAAAACATTGGCAGAAATAATGGAACTGTTCCAAAAAAAATGTGGATTGCTTGTTCTACATGTGGTTCCCTGATAGTACAGGTGAGTGCCAGCATGGTTTCCCTGTGCTCATGCTGAAGGTTATTGGTGAAACAGACAGGCACGCATAAGTCTGGCAGCAGGGACCATCCAGACCACATGCAGTCACTGAGACAGCTGATTAGACTATTCCTCCTGTGCTGGAAAGTAGGCCCTGTTTCCCAAAGCCCATATCAGATCAACTTCCTAACATCCATCTCCAAACATCTTCACACTTTACTTGTGTTGGCAGTAAACATTTATATACTGGGTAACAGCTGTTAAAGTCACTGTTTGTCATATTTCAAAAACAAATATCCTTAACAGACTAAAATAAATATATAAACTACATTTATTTAAATAATATAAACCAAAATATCATCTTTTCTACAACTATCGTTTGCACACTGTCGTCTTGACTGCCACAGCATGTCTAAGACCAGGGACACAGTGGCCCGGCAACATCCCTTCTCTCTCCCCCTTTGTACTTACATAGTCTTACGTACAGGAAATATACCCCACTACCTACATACACACAGACACACACACACACACACACACACACACTCACACCAGACTGGCTACCCGCCCTACCATTACCTTCACATAACTGCACAACATTAAATCAAAGAATTTTAATTTAACCGCAAACAGCTCTGGATAACAGCATCAGCCACGATAATGATACCTAGAAGCCAGGAAAGTAGACAGAGAGACATTCCTTTTCACCTTACAAATAACCTAGTCTATACCTGTGTGACTGCCCCATGTGTTAACACTCAACCCCAGTGACCTATTTCAAGCCATCAATACGCTGGCCAAGGAACAGTTGCTCTGAGACAGGCAGACATTATTTCAGCAGTCCATAGCTAAAATAGGAAATTCTTTTCTTGTGGCAGTAGAGACTTCCATGATGAGTAAAACACACCGATTCTGTCATAGAGAAACCTTGTCGAACATCCGCAAACTGCTGTGCTTCAAATTACACAGCTCAAACGGTGCCATTAAGAGCCCAACCTCATCGTGGTAATGACATCATCTCTGCCAAAGCTATAACTCATGTGTGCCTCTTGCTGTCTGGAACAGTCAAGTAAACTATATCCCGGAGTTTATTTTTTCCCACAATGGAAATCTACAACAGTTAACAAAAAAAGAAAAAAAGAAATAAAATAAAATACTGGGTTCAAATACCCAGAGAGATAGTGTCATTTATCTAAGGTGATTTCCTGCATTAAGAACAAAATCTCTTGTTACCATGGCATTCTGATTTATTGAATCAGGGGTACTGGTGCGATCTGGTGGATCTAGCTGTATAAAAGCAGTGAAATGTTTTTGACACGGTTCCAAACAGCTCTCACACCTGACAACGACCACAACTAAAGTTTGCCACCCACTTACGGAGGAACATCAAAAAAGGCCAATCGGATGCTGAATATGACCTGTCTCTCCCGACAGAGTGTGGGCAGACACCAAACTTCTTAATTTCCTCAGTTCTTTTCAGGAAAGTATTTTACGTTGACTTGTTAAACTGCCCAAGTTTTTTTTTTCTCATCAAATCTAAAAATGGTGCCCTCTTCAAAAAGAGGGTGTGTTTTTACAATCCCCATCTTAAGTCTGTGATAAATTCAGGAAAATATAAGAGAAGCCTGTACCATTAAACATTGAAAATAACAAGCCAAAATGGAATGTACATATCTACTGACCTGTACTAAATTTAGCCTTCCGTCTTCACAAACCCACATGCAGGCCAGAAATAATACTATACGACAACCCAACAAAGGAATTCTGTGTGCACAGTCTTTGACAAAAAAATGTAAAAATAGGTTTTCTTCAGTTTTTTAATCATAGAAAAACTCAAATGTGAAGGAACCTGACACTGCATTGCACGCTCCTGAAAGATTTAATCTCACATTCTGAAAAGAATTCCCTCGCCATAATAACCTAATCCCATTGGAATTCAGGGAGAATGTAATTAGCACTTTACCACTAGAAATCAACAATGGAAAAAGATCAGATGCACGAAAAGAAAATAACAATGTAGAGCAGATTAGTAGTGACATTTCTGTAGAATAAGGGGTAGACAAAAGAAATGCAATCACAAAGGAGTCTCCACATGTCTCATATTAACATCCATGCTAATTACCAACTTGTCTCTGCTATAAAAGAGTTTTTAAAATCAACACTTCAATTTGTGAGTTTCTATAGCAACATGACATATGTAATTTCGAAAGAGGGCAAATAGCGGCAGAATTTCATGTTCATCAGTCATTAAAGTAAGATATTATAGAGTGTGTTGCAGAATGTCATAGAAAGTCAAAGGAAACAGTGTGAAAAATCATACCGATGTGTGTCAAACAAGGAAAGAGTGCCTCAGAAAAGAAGGAACAGGAGTCACCAGAAGAAGCCAAAGAGGGCTTTTATCCCACACTGCCTCTTCCCACCGAGTAACATCGTGGTGAATCTGTTATGCGATGTGCAGCCATCTCTTAACAATTACTGGATCCCACTATTCCTCTGCCTAGCAAAAGTAGTTGTTTGCCACTTTATAGTGCGAACATTGTTTCCACAAGCTCCCATTTGACAAGATGATAACTCCTCGATGAACACTGCAAAATGGATTTAAGGGTGGTTTTATGAACACCAATATGAAGTTAAAGCTCTTTCCATGGTATTCCCGAAAAACATCACTGAACCTTTATGGGAAGTGCTGGCAAATTGAGTACTGAGTATATTTCCACCTTCTTCATCTCTCAAAGAACTGGAGGCTTTCCATCTTAAGGAATGATCCAATGTCCCATGGCTAGAAACAGTGCAATACTTGCAAAACAGTGAAAGAAAAACAACTAATGAATGCAAATGGCAATACTACTGTTTATCATTTAATTCATAGTCATAATATCATTTGATGTTTCCATCATTTTGTCTACCCATTGCACACATACATCCAGTTATGTGTGTTTATAATATATTTCAGTTTTACTAAATGTCATTGACTTTCATCATTGATTCCGACAAATGATGTCCCCACCCAGAGTTTGTTATTAGGAAATCCCAGCATAATCCACTGTGACAGAAACAACAATCCCTCTAAACCCACACTCCATTGTAGTGCATTTTAAAGGGTACAAGGCAATGTGCTATGGTAGACCCAAATTGTATTGGTGTATAGTGAAAATATAAGGGTGTGTATGATCTTAAACATGGCCTATGGCACACACTTAATCAAACAACTGTTTAGAGTAATAAGACATATTACAGTCATATTACGTCTGGCTAATCAACTGTCTGTGTCCCTGAAATCCTTTTAATGTATGGCACTTGTAATGTTATGCCACAACTTGTTAGCTAGATCATGACATAAGTATAAGCTTTCACTGTGGGTGTGTTTACATGTGGAGGTGTCAGCCATCAGGTCAGCCCCAAATTAGGATGCATTGTGCTGCGCAAAGCAGACATTCTTGCATTCTTCAGACTTCATATTGAAATAAAAGGCCACGCTGTCTGGGTTCACATGTCTGTAAATGTACATGTTGGGTGCAGTGGCCCCTGAAGAATGTAATCTTGCTGGATTTTATCTGTTAAAAGTACTGCAGATCTATAAATATCCCTCAAAAATATGAAAATTGCACAAAACTCAAGTGCCAGCCAGTGCTCATTTACTGTGATCTTAACTACAGCCACATCTCATAAAGATCATGCACCTGCTTACATTAAAACTCAGTTACTTTCAAGATGCCAGTGTTTTTTTTACTGATATCATATTTCCTTGGTCTAAAAGAGATGGAGTGGTGAATATGTACTACAGTCTGTGCTAAATCTGAAAGATGAGTGTCTAGTCAAACCAAATATGCATAAAGTATTTGGTTATACCCTCTGCATAACAAAGTGGCAATGTGTCAGTACCGAAATACGTTATTTTGGCTTTTGGGTTTGAGATTTTTGGCACCAGAAACATGCAAACGACTGGCAAATACACGCATTCTGCAATCATTTGTAGGTTGACCAAAAAGCCACAACAACAACATACATAATTGGAGCCCAATGTTTTTTTGTTTACAGAGGGAAAGTGATTGAAAAAGAGAAGTGGATATATGTTACAATGTTCTAAATGGTCAATTACTGGTTAGGCATGCCAAAATGTCAGCACTTCGAGCTGAGGTATTACACTGTCACATGTAAAACACGTGTTTGACAGTCATCAGACCTACATCCAGTCCTACTAAAATAGCAGATCTCACTGTATGTGAATTTCAAAGGAATAATGAGGCAGTTCTGCCCATGCCAAGCACTAGTTGGCATGGAGGAATCGTATGAGAGCACAGAGGAAAAGCGGCGGTTCAAGGGCATGGGTTCCTCACCCAGCTCCCCACAGGCATCCTCCGACAGATAAGTTCCAGCTGCTAGGCAGAGTACTACAACCATATCTAGCCAAAAAGCTCATTTACCAATAAACAAAAGCTTTAAAAACAAAACAAACAAAAAAAGCAACCAACACCATTCTTCAAGCTGCAATGATGCAAGCAGACATGATTAATGCTCCTCAGGGATATCCATGTGCAATGCAGGCTAAATAAGCCCAATACTCAAGCCACTGTGAAGACATACTTTTGTACCATTAGTATGAATACACAGACACACAGCCCTGGTAAACTCAGGACATGTTTTAAGACAACAGTTAGTTTGGATGGGAGTTTGTTCAAACATAGCACTCTCAGGCTAGTCACTCAGGTTCGCCCAGAGACTATCCAAAGAATGTGATCTTCTCCTTCATGGTTCAGATTACACAGCTGCTGCAGCATAGTACCTCACTGCTAAAATATAGGGAATGGGAGGTGCTGTCGCTCCTCTTTGCAACCTTCCCCTCCCATCCTGTACGGTTAACGGTGGATGAGGCTGATAACTTTGGTTAAACTGTGTGAGGGATCTTTTTTTTTTTAAATGGGAGTAATTATCTTGAGAATTTCAGTAACCTGCACAATCTGCTTTACCAACAACTATAAAATCACACCCATTTTCTCAGGATCCACAAATTATATATATACATTTGGCTTATTAGATATTTTATTTATTAAAATAGTTACAGAGTTCCACCTTACAATATTGCAATTAGTGTAATGGATTAAATGACAGCTCCAGCACAAATTACTCAAATTCACATGGTCATGTTTCTAAAATAACATCCCAATCAAGGATCCAAGTAAAACACAGGGCTGTACTCTACAGTACAAAAGAACCTACAGCGGGCCACATGACAGTCTGGAAATATTCTGCAGCGCACTGGCAACTATACTGCGTATGATTTAGTTCTATTTGTTTAATGATATGCCTCCCAAGTCCTACAATGACTCATACCTACAATTACGTATAGTTCCCAGATCTGAACCAGTACAATAGGGTTTGTAAAATACAATGAAAGAATGCAAACCATACCGTCACTAATCCGTTGGACACCAGGAGTAATTTTTAAATGACAAAATTATGTCGTCTAACAACTGTGTCTTCGGTCTTATTAAAGCCATCATAGGCAGCAAATTGGCATAGCAAAGGTTAACAGCATCACTGAAGCACATATTAAAGGTAAAAGTTCAAACTGAAAGAGAGGTTACCTCAACATTACAAGCTTTCTGTCTCAGTAGGTCAAGTCAAAACGGGGAAAGATGTTCATACGGACTGACCGACAGACACACTCCTTATCTGCAAACAAGCCAGGAGTAATGAAAATCAGGCCTCCCGTTTTACAGCTCACATGGTTTCACTCACTGCTTTTGGCAGTGCATTTTACAAGGTGTCCAATGATCCTTCAACGCAATGTTTCACTAAAACGATTTTAAGTTAATGAGAAAGCAATTTTGAGACGCACACTTACTGAATGACTTCCTAGGCATTTCCACGTCCGACCCCACTTTTTCACCCAAGGGCACCGACTGGCTTAAACATATTGCTGGCTGAACTATTCAAAAAGTAATATGCTGAATGAACAGGTACTGTTTATCATAATCATATATTTTGCTTTAAAGATGATTTAACATGGAAACCACGTGGAACGCCCTACCCATAAATACTGCATCTTTCATATTTCAAATATGATTGTTAAGCGAGGAAAAAAGTTACGAAATGGCGTTGATTCTGTGGGCACATTCAGTTATGAAATAATTACAGGGCAATATTCACCCAATTACTACAGATTTCCTTGTAAGGATGTATTTTAGAGAGTTACTGGTCCTATATTAGTCGGATTCTAGAATTACATACCGTAATACTGAGTTTTTATTGATGTGTTTACAGGACATTTAATGGGTACTCAGACAGTCTCACGAGTGTTAACTGGGAGAGACAAAATTAAAAATAATAATAAAAACCAAAACGAACATCGTAACTATCGCAGAAAACAGTAAAAGAAGTTACATCTTTCCACAACAAAAGTCATTGATTTATTCACTCCGTTTCTGCAATCATGCCACTAACATTTCTTAATTGATTTTAAGTAAATTCATGGGTGAAAACTCGTTTTATATTACTATAAAGCTACTTTCTTCCAAAGCAGTGTAAATTAAACAAATCCCACCGAACTGTTTTGAAAATAAAAGCTTTTCGCAAATCACCATCATGGTATTGTGCCAATTTAGCACCGACACCCTCATGTTATAAAACATACATAAATAATTTCCCCTCAGATTGTTCAATACTACGCGAACATGAATAGCACCTACTTTTTCCTCCCGTCACAGATTAAACGGAAAATTTAAAGCAGTACTGCCTCACACACAACACGCACATAAAACAAATTGAAATAAAGCAATCCTAGCAAGTTATTGTCATTATGGCTCACAAGTGACCACATCATTACATAACGATTAAAATCGAGGCCAATATTTTGTTAAGCAAATTTACTAACACATTATTACAACTGTTTCGTTTATACTTGTCAGTCAGCAGCCGCTTTAAAAAGTTGTTCAACTTCACAGAGTCTACAGACCATCATATCGGTTTTTCCAAAATAAGTTGTAACAACCCATTATATTAAATTCGAGACGGTCAAAATCCACGGACATGGTCCTACCTGTTGGAATTGGGTCTTGAGTCCTGGTGGCGGGTTGGACACAATTAATAAACTGAATAAGAGAAAAAAGTAAGAAATAAAAACATGGGAAGTACTCCATCGCCATGTTCACATGTGCGCGCACTCCCTTGGTGAAAAGACAGTTACAGAACCGCACCGCTGTTGTTCCCACTCAACTCAGCGGTAATACTCTGAACCAGTAGGTCGACGCAACCCTTGGGTCTGGGGCTCTCGCGATAATAATATGAAAAAAATCCTCTGCCAACTTCAACCACCTAACAGTGTGTGAGCGAGAGAGCCGTACAGCAAGTTGCCCTGAGGAGGGTATAAATACTGTAATTCAGAAAGCGGAGAGAGCAGAAGGCGTGGTTCCTTAATTGCAACTGTAGCATAATATTCCACTTGCTACAGACAAGGAGCTGCATGAAAAAAAGATAACGGTGCCTGCAGTCATAGCTGCTAAGGTGGCAACGCTATTTTCTTCGAAGTTGAAACATGCGTTTGGTCAGGGACAGCTGTGTTTGACTTTCCCCTCCCCTTTCACCTCCTCTACCTCACCCCAAATGTACCATGAAGTGCGAGCATTTGCATTTCAGATTAAGGGCTATAAATAGTCGAGCCTCGGCGAAGGAAAATAAAGAAAACGATTTATTGACAGATGCCTACGCCAGTCTCTGTAATTTGTAATGGTTTTACATCTTTTCGCAATGGAGGCTACAGTATTAAGGTAACCCCCCAACCCAACAGGTGCCTTTTTTTTTTCACTAATTCTACTTTTGAATGTGACTGTGTGTAAACGGTTTGTTTATCACCTCCTCCCCCAATTAAAACCAGATGGGTTAGATTTTCGTCTGCTGTAGGGGGTCACACACTTCCCTAAATAACTTCTAGGCAATGAACTTCTTGTAACCTTTCAGGATAACATATGTTTGGCTGAGAAATGTGGGTGCACTTTAAAGCCGGTTAAGAAATAAGACCGTACATCTGGCCCATGAAAGTAGCCTATTTAAATTAGTATGTATCAGTTAGATCAACTAATTTTGGAACATTGTTAAATGTACAGTTTATTAGATGACACTTATAGAATATTCACTAATGAATACGTACGATAAACAGATTTGTTTCTTCCATATGTGAGTGCAATTGGTTGAAAATATTAACTAGGCAGCATATTTGTATAGGAATTAAAATGATGCGTAGTGAATTTCAATCTAACGTCACTAGTTTCGCTCTTTCTTAACATTTCTTTCCCTTCTATCTCCTCATATTGGAAATTCCAGTTTCTCGCAAACAACTGCAATGCCTTCCTCACTGCCTCTGAATCACATACACTCAACTGCATTTCCATCTCACAACTACCATCCTCACTGCCACTGAATCACATACACTCAACTGCATTTCCATCCTTACTGCCTCAGAATCACATTCGCACAACTACGATTCCATCCTCACTGCCACTGAATCACATACACTCAACTTCATTTCCATCCTCATGGCAGTTGAAGCATGTGCTCTGTTGTAAATTACCTTTCCATTTATCGTACCTTGTACAGGCTAAACAGTGCTACAGGAGAGCTGGGGAGAAGCGTATCACTCACTGTCATTGACTGGTAGCCTGAGGGTGCCTGACACAGTATCCATTATTAGGAGGTAATGAAGTGAAATTGAAAGAACAACAACTCACATAGGCACACTTTACACTTGGTGGTATGAGGTCACCTGTGCCCAATTCTGGCTATGAGCTCAAGACCTCTAGTCTATCAAAGATTTAATAGTTCAATGAGTGCCAATCAAAATTTTACTAGCATGTTTTAATTAAATGCATGTTTTAATTAAAACAGAGTCTGTTGTGGCTTTATTAAACTTTGTTTTATAGTTCTAAACATCTACTATCAAACTTTTTATTTACTATTTAAACAACTCTATCTTATGCAGGGTCTAAACCATACTTTTGCAGCAACTTTTATTTCTTTCTTAATAATGATTTATTAATAACTGTGCCATCTCATTTTCCAATGTGTTAAATAGTGTATGTAATGCATATTTTAAGAAAAACCGCTTATTTCCTAGGGATCCATCCGGTAGCAAATTCTCACCAACCAAAATAGCAATGTGGAGAAAATGATAATATCACAGGTTTATATAATTAATATAGCATACTCAGCTCATTTTTGACTCACCTCACGAGAGAGGAATTCATCTCCCAAATTCTAGGAGGCGAGACTAATGTAAGGGTGCCAGCACAGGATGGCAATCACAAGTGGTCCAGATTCCTATAGCTCTTAGGGAGACACATACTGACTGATGATTATTTTTCTGAAACCATAGCAAAGATGGCTAAGTCTTGATTTTCTTTACAGAACTGACACCAACAATATTTTTGCCTCCATTGATTTCAATAGTTTTTAAAAAGACTTATTCTCCAGAAGCCAAACCATTTCTCGGTTTTGAACACAGCTTGGGGGTACGATGGGGGAGAGGAGCATTGCTGAGAGCATCCTGAAAAATTGAAGTGTTTTTTTTTATTATTGTCATGTTGCTCATATGTTCAGCTTAACCTCACTACCTCACTGATCAAATAGATATATGGATTTGAAGTATCTGAGCTAAGACCCAAATGGGGGACATCCTGCAAACCATGACACTAATGATGTTTTATGTTTGTAGCTCTGATTTGTTTATTCCCCAAAATAGATTCTGATTAAATTTATTATTATGATAAACTCCAAATAATCCACACGTAGCACACACACACACACACACACACACACACACACACACACACACACACACACACACACACACACACACACACACACACACACACACACACACACACACACACACACACACACACACACACACATAAATAAATAAAGTACAACAGCTATTGTATATAATTGATACTTTTATTATGTGCTGGCTCAAACATTGGATAAAATCACACCAAAGATATTTGGCATTGTATGAAGCACATAAAGAAAGATATAAAACTTGATAACTCTGTCTTTAACAGTCATATAACAGTAACCATTTTACAGCTTTTGTCATGCACATATTTGGGGCTGAGGTCATTGTCTGTGCACTCCAGAAAAGGACATTTTGTTGTGCAACTATGGGATTATGGGTGAATTTTAGTGGGAAACACAACCTGTTTTTATTTCAGTGCTATTATAAATGTAAAGAACATCAGGTTTTGGTCATCTGAATAAAATATATAACACCTACTGCTCGTACAAAAATGGACATCATCATATTTAGGCTTCAGATGTGTTTTTTTTTCTTTCTTTACAATGGTCACATAAATACTGAAAACAGCAGTGAATGGCTGAAATACAGTTACTGAAACATTTATCATGAGTTTGATGTCTATTTGCCTAAACCTGCATTCTGAAATGAATAAGGGCTACACTTGAGATTTTGAGGCAAAATTTCAGATTTTTGCATGACACACCTTCCTTCTCCATCCACACTATCCCTTTGGAGGAATGTAGGGTAAGACATATGGTATATGTGTGACTATGAGATGGCAGTAGATGCTCATTTCTTATTGGCCATATGGTATAAAAATCATGTATAGTGTGGTAATGGATGCTTACAAGAATCTGTATCTATTGCATGTGGAGAGTATAGATGAGATCCAGACTTTTGTTCTAAATGTGTTATATCTCATGATGCTATGTGCATAGGACAGGAATGTAGATAAGATGTTGGATGAGGGTGACTCATGTCTGAGACTTCCAAAGCTGTTTTTAAACAGCTGCAAGTTATAGAACTCCAGCTCTGGAAAGTTGGCAAAAATATTTCTTGGTGTTGTATCAAATGTTTTTTTTTTTATTTATTACACACAAAATCTATAATCAAAAGATATATTTCAAATACCAAAGAGAGAACATCAGTTCCCTGCTGGATGTCCAATGTAAGTATGCAGAACATAAATAGTGAAGTGCAGAGTTAACAATCGTCTCTCCAGCAAGTACTCTTATCTCACAAGTTAACAACTGTTCAGTAATTTCAGTTGTCTAAACATTTCTCTTGCTCAAGTAGATAGCTAAACAAACTAGCAATACAATTATCATAAACCATGTTTGTTACAGCATGGCCTATTAGTATACCAACGTCAGTATCCCAAAAAAAAATGTCTATGTGGGAGGTAGCAGCTGGTTTTGTTTTTTAGCTATGTGCGTTGGTTCTTTGAAACATTAATGATGCTTTTGCGTGCAATAGGTGTAAATAATGAGCTGCCTTAATTCCTATGCCAATTTCAGTACATTTCCTTTCAAAGAAAGACTTCATTTTCTATGTATGTACATAAGAACATATGTGTGTCTATCAGACTTATGTAGTCATTTTAA
This sequence comes from Albula goreensis, assembly GCA_022829145.1. Taxonomy (NCBI): domain Eukaryota; kingdom Metazoa; phylum Chordata; class Actinopteri; order Albuliformes; family Albulidae; genus Albula; species Albula goreensis. Next base: position 9,215,020 of record CM040753.1, on the reverse strand, counting down.
TGTCATTATTCTCAAGACCACAGCAATTATTCTGCTCAATTTAAAAAAAAAAAACACAATCTAAAAAAATAGATTTTTATGTTTAGATTTTCATCTAGAAAGAGGTAATGTCACAGTTATTTCAGTTGTAAAATGTAAGAGGAATGTGCAATATAATACAAAGTCTACCCCAGACCCCTTTACCACACGGGTGTAAAGGTATAAACTTCAGGGCTTTAGCAGTGGTCAGTGCACCTACATTGATAGAGAGGGCTCAGGAAAGGCAGATCACAGGAGAAATCCTGGTACAGTGTTTCAATCTGCAGACAACCACTGTAATATGCATACATTTTTCCCCTATATCACCTAAACTATTTGTGTAGAAAGCACCAGGAGAAACACTTCACCATGGCATTTCATGATAACCTGCACCATGCCATTTTAAGTGTCACAATTTATTTCCTGTTGTTTCAATTTTATTATGTTAATTACATTACCAGGATTCTGCATTTAGCAGCACAGACCAACTCCCAAACTATCCCAGACTGTTACTGGGGCATCAAAACTGCTGCTTTGAAAATACACTTATATCTCTACCATTTTTAACCACACACTTTTGGGTAATTTACAATTATTTGTTAAACTTTCCAACAATTTTAGGCTTTACTGCACATAATAGTGGCAGTTATGGATTCAACTGATATTCAGTATTCTGCCTGGACACCTCCGGGGATTGGAGAGAATCAGCTGCTGTGTCCGATTGAAGTGACGTTATTTTGGGGAATTTCAGTATTCCCCAGTACCACCATCAGGAATAGGCATCATAAAGGACAGTCGGTCGTCACGTTGCAAATCCCAACGTGTGCTGTCCTGGAATAAGAGCACACCTTGGAGTTTCTGGCGCTCTAAAATAAGAACAAACTCAGACATGGTGCCTCTACTCACACCAGAGTTTGGTTTCTCAATTACAATGGTGAGTCACCCTTCCGGGACTTCATCATTTTCCCCAGACCTGATTGAGCCTCCACCATAATTGCCGCATGGTTTCCAAAAATAGTTTTCTTTTTGTTATATATTTATTTCAAATAGGCGCCTTTAATCTTCCCCCCAGTTTAATTGGAAGCTGTAATCAATGGAAGACTCAGCGGGCGTGCGCTCTTCTCAATCTATATTTTATTTTTCCCTCCGTTGTCTGTCTCCTGTCTGCATCTCTCATGCAGCCAGCCAAAGCCCTACTATGAGGATACATGTTAGGAAATAATCTATTATGGCAGTTAGATCTATGCAGTGTGGCAGCCTACATCTCATATTACAAATGCCACATGCACTGATTTACCCCCTGCATCGGTCCACAACAAAGAAACCACTAGGTCTGGGTGGCAAAGCTTTTAAAAGGAAAACTTAAAATGATTTCAATATGAGTCAACTATATTATCCATGTGTTTCTGAAATTATCCAAGGCTTTCAGTAATTGTTTTATCTTGTTCTAAAAACAAGAAAAGGATAGATTTCAATTTCTCTCCATTGTTTTTCATGAAGAAGTATGAGGGATCTGGTGTGGTAGCTTGACTTTTAAGAGCTCACAGCAAAATTTTACTGGACAACTGTAAGCATTTGTGGGAGGCTCCTTCAACCATCCTTAAATTACACAGGAGAAAATTCATGAATGCTCTCTCATTAGCGTAATACCCAATGTCATCATTAGGGAGGCACGACTGACATCAGAGGCTTGTAAAACTGCCTATTTTTACACTTGTCACCATTTTAACGGCCCATTTCCTATTCCTCTGTGGAATGTGCATTATAAGCAAGATAATAATAGTCAATTACATGCTTCATAGACTGGGGGCATAATCCAAGCAGCAGTTTAATGTAAAGAAGAAAAAAAAATTGTAATTAAATATATAAATAAAAAGCCTTTGCCCTCACAGTTAAAATTATTCTTGATATTTTGGATAAATGGTCCTGTGAGTCTTACCATGGTCTTTAGCAAACGGTTTAATCCGGAAGCATCCTGTCTCCCAGCCTCACCCTACAGCCTTATATAACTGTTTTGCATGACGTTTGCACAGATGTTTTAAGGCCCTTGTTTAATACAGTGAGGACTACACATACAGGAAATCCCAGATGCAGTTATTTGCATTTGAGGGACCAGTGAAGGAATGACAGGATTTTGAAATACCTCCTCTAAGAGTTTTCTTCACTTGCTTGTTTTAGAGGTTTCACTGTCTGTCCAGCGCTCCACATTGCTCAGTTCCTTATGGAAATTTAGTGCAATCTACACTGATGTGATTCTGCTGTTCTACATTAATTAGCATAGCCCTCTAGGAGTTTGTTCTACAATTGCTCTTGTTCAGCAGCTGCATTATCATGTGTCCCACCCTCACTCACTCTCCATAGCTTCCAGCTAGAGTATATACTTTACTGAACTCATCAGTCAAATAAAGTATACACAGAGTGAGAGTCCCAGCATGCAAAGCTAGAGTAATGTAAACAAAGCTTACAGCACAGAGCAGTCAAAAGTGCAGAAGACAAACAAAGATCGAGTGGGGGTCCAGACTGAGGAGGATATTGCTGCTGGCCTTAACCCTTTTCCATGACGCAGAGCACTCAGGACATGATCAATATAGTCATAGCCACCCAGCAGATGGACCTGTACATTACATCATGGAGCCTAATCATTAGTGCTAAAATCCACCATGCCTTTTGTTGTACAGGGTCATGAAGCAACCTAAGAAAGTAATATCACAGTCCATGAAGGCACAGCAAGTAAAATAAATAAAATAAAATAAAAGACAGGCCAATGAGAAGCCAAAGGTTACACTGCTCATGCCTCAGCTAAACAATCATAGTAGTGAAAGTAGACAGTGAAAGATTCTAAAAATAATTCCAAAGACTTGTTGCTCACAAAGGCACTAACTCCCAGGCAAAGGAATCAGGCACAGGCGCAACAGTTCGGTTGGCGCAACAGCCAGACCAATCGGTTTTGAGATGGCATGTGTACAAACAACTTTTTAAGAGTCAGACTGGAGTCATTATATTCTCATTGTGTGTGTCCCTACTCCTGATACTGCCAGGGTAGTGAAAAAAGCACTACGAAACCTCATGAATAAACACATCTCTGTGAATGGGGAGCAACTGATATTTAGGTAGCTGGCACAATCAACTATCCTAGAATTAATGTAAGTTTATGAAATCTACGTCTCCACAAAAATATGCAAAGAACACTCATGTAAGACATAAGACCACAATTCTGGAGTATATTCAAATCCAAAGAACATTCTGGCAAAAACATGATGTCTCTTTTATGAACCTTTTCCATGTGACAATTTCTAGCAGATATACCAATAGGTTTCTGACCTGGGACTATTTCATGTAGGAATTTGGAGCAGCTACACTCAGTGTTCTGATTGGTTTATTTTCTTGCTGGGTGTGTTTCACTCTCAAACAGAGATTTCTTGCAAACAGTGAATTGTTCTGTGTAAACATCTGTTTCCTGTGAGACAGTTTATTTAAGTAGGAAAGAAAAACAATGCAATCAGGGCAAATCTAATCACATGATAGCTGATCACACACCTTTAAAGCAATGTAATGTGTGAAAGGCATCAAACGAGGATCTGAGACACAGATCTTTGGGCCTGAAGGGACGGCCGCCTGTGCCCCTAGGCTGAAATGCAAACTGAGCTGAACGGCCTGCAGGGAGCTACAACATTTCCTTTTGTGGACTACAGGCAGCAGAGTTTGTAGAGACAGATCTGTGCACCCTGCGGTGGTCCTCTCTGTAATGTCTGCCAGTGTGGCCTGCATTCTTCTTAGATAGCCCAATAAAATGCTCACCAGACAGTCAAAGGCTATGAGGCTAAATTAAGCAAATAAAAAACATTTTTACTGTGCATGCCTCGGATGGTCTTAGCTGAAAGGAGCGGGACACTGAGCTCATCCAACTCTGTGGCTGTGAGTTCATCATTGCAGGCAGATAGATCCAAACATGATCCCCACAAACCCACCTCCCAAACCCCTCCAAAGAGCTTGTGGGCCTGATCTGGGGCAGCTCCCCTCCAGAGCTGCAGGGTGAAAATGAGCTCAAAAGAAAGAAATGACAAACATTTACACTGTGAACCGACTGAGAGCCATGCTGTACAAAGTCTCTTCTCTGATGGCCTGGCAGATCACAGCCAGAGAACTTAAGACTCTTTCCTCCACCATTTTGGATCTGTTCTGTAAAACATGATTTTTTTGTGCATTTTAAGTTAATAATGTTCTTTGGTTAATAGCATCAAGAAGGAGAGGAAAATTTGGACCAGGGAAACGAATGCTTCTGCAGCTCAGTAAAATTATTATAACTATTAACACGTTTCTACTCATTCTTTATTTTAGGATCAGACTTTTATAATGTTTCCATTACACAACCTGCAACTCTTTTGGGAAAGTTATATCTCACTTGTTTACATTGACAACTGGAATGTTTGTTTCACTACCATTTTTTCATTATATTGCAGGAATCTTTGCTGTAATGGAGGCATTTTAATTACTTTATTTACTAAGTCGAGTCCTGAAGCTGAGAAACAACCATTTTTCATTGGTTCTACTAAGATCACTCCGAATTCACTGCATTCACAAATTCCTGTCCACCACAGAAAGATATGTTAGACCTTCACAATAAGATTAAATTAAGCATATCTTTTATGATATCATTAAGTGACATAATTAAATTCTCTCCAACTCAACAATTTTGTGCACTTCAACTGTTTTACAATGGAGTTATACCATGTGCATATGCACAGAGGAGTGTAGAAGAAGAGAAATGTAAGGATTGGATCGTAAAATAAAGATTACAAACATAATTGGTGCACATGTCTTAATATTTAATATTGAAATACATCACTTTTTACATTAGTGCACATTAATTGTTTGCCAACATTCAGTGCATTATCAGTGATAAACAGATTTTTATCAAATAATTGAATGAGATTGCATGGGCTCCATTTCAATTCTTCATTTCATTGAATAGTCCCCAGTGGACTCTACCTGTTTCCTAATGCTGAAATACTACTTGCCTGCACAGTTTACAATAAAAATCCCTTCCAATAAAGTAAAACTATTTTAAGAATATAAAATGTAAGTATTATTTTGTATCAGTAATTTATGTTGCATTGATTATTCCTGACCTCATCCTCAACTTCTGCTCATGGAAATCTATTGCCACCAAGTGGAAGAAACACGGTACTAAGAGACTCTTTAAATAAGGCTTTTACTAAGTTCAATACCTGAAAAATGTTGACTATGAACTAACTGGTCAAATGTAAACCTTTATTGTACTTTTTCAGCAACTGTTATGATAGTATATATGATCAGAACAAGATAAAAAAAAATCAACGAGATAAACTTAATTCTGTAACATATAGTGTGTGTGCTGACACTGAAAAAAATAAATAAATGATAAATAAAAATAATTTAAAGTAGTGCTATTAAACAGATGAAGGAAACACATTCTATACACAAATTGTTTCCAAAATTCAAACAAGACATTATCAACATGACAAAGGTGCATCCTATTTCACAGATAGGAATTATGTTCATGAGAACTACCTTATTGATGCCTGGGTATGACAGGTATAATAATAATAATAATCATAATAATAATAATAATGAAATGCATTATGGTTCTTTGGCTGGTTAAAATGCTGCGGCTGACATCTACTGTATCAGATGCACAGAGTGATTCTGGTTTTATTTCTGATCAGATCCTGGACACAGCACGCTGTCAGATCACACAGGTTCTATGGCGCTAGTTTACATTACTATGCATAATTACACAGACATCTTTTGGTCTATTGGGCAGTACCACAGAACTGTAGACTCTACTAACATCAGAAAGCCGATTTACTGTGTACACCTGATAACGCTAACGCTAAACTCTTTTAATCCCTTTTTCTTCATTTCTGCAACAAATCCCTTTCGAAATTGAGACACACACACACACATCACAGACACAGCGATGCAGATGCAGTTATCCTTGGCTCTCCTCAGCATCCCAGCATGATGTACTTCCTTAGCTCACCAGCCCTAGTTGTTACTTTCAAAGAACATGAAATCCTGACAACGACAAAAAAGTCAGAATATGTCAGTCAGTGACTTACATGAAGTTACGGATAATAAATTCTTACATTTAATTACACTAAGTAGTGTACCCTCTAGCAAACAATGTAATGCTGTTTCTTTATTTGTTAACTGCAGTGAGGAATTGATAAGGTTTTTAATTGTGAATCCACTTCTTCCATGACAGAGGATGTGCTAGATTAAATCAAATGCACTTAGTTTCTGTCATCAGTGCATGTCAAATGTTATTTTAAAAAAAAATATTAAAAAAAATTATGTTAGTTAAATATTTGAAACTAGCAAAAATGTCCTTGAGAATGTGTTCTTTATGTAAAAGCATATGCCATTAAAGAAACAAAGTGCATTTGATTGAAACAAGCCCATTGTTTTCTAACCTATAATGAATGTCAGTATAACATGTTTATGTTGATGTTAATTTAATTACACTTGAGGAGTACAACAGCAATGTTAACAAAGCAACAGATGTGCAGCATAGAGCTGCCACCATGAGAATGGCAGAATGAATTACATTGTGTGTGGGGAAATGGTGGTATTGGGGGGTTCAGGGTTATCAGATACAAGGGTTTGTATCAAGTGCAAATATACTATTAATAAGCTGGAAATTACAGCAAAGCAGTGCTACATGTCAATACTATTCTCCAAGACAGTATAAGGTGTATATGTTTAATGACATGCTTTTTCAGTGAAGGAAAAGTTTAGTAAATCAGTCAGATGTGCTAACTAATGAGAGCACGGTATCGTTTGACAGATGGTGCCCTAGGTCTTCTGAACCTGACTATTACACGTGGTCCAAATGGAACCTGATCTTTTAAGTTACATTTTACAAGACATATATACATTATAAAACTTCTGGTACAAATCCAATACCCAGCATGCAGCTGGTGTCAGAGTACTCAGCTATGTGTGTGAAGTCAGGGGATGTTTTCATATCTCTCTCCATGTGATGCAGGTAGCATGAATTTCACACTATCTGATGAAGACGTGAGCTGATGTCTTTGTTATCACAGCTGTCTATTTTACTCCACAATATATTTTTAAAGGCAAATATGTATAAAAGTCATACATAAAAGTGAGTATGACTAATCTGGCAAAATATTAAATATCTCAATTTCATTTTCACAGCTACTATGTAAATTCATTATTGCTAATGTGCAGCAAAATGCACTCCTATGAGTTTGAAACGGGGTGTTTCTTTGTACTCTGTCTTACAGAATGATTTTGTGTTAGTAAATACAGTGCAGTCGTTACACTTGTGCTTGATCATTACTAACCATTCATGTCAAGAATGCACTGTGAATTAGCGGAGGAAAGCCTATGGCAGGCTGGTCAGGTATGCAGGGATGTACTTACAATGAGGAAGCAAGCACCTATCATCACAGCTTTCATTCTGACATCCAGATCCATGGGGAACTGGATACCAAAGTTGTCTGAATCTGTGAACGCCTCGCGGAGAAGCCCAGTCCACTGCTTACTGATCTTCCCAATCTTGTTTACTTCATCCATAGTCAAAATCTGTCAATGACATTGTTTATTTACAAGACAAGAAGCAGACTGAGGGGGTCACCGTGCCGTGTGTGCGCTCCTATAAAGTACTGCACAGGAGCATGTTACACATCTGCCTACACTACATCATTATGTTTAGGTTTTTATGGATTTTTTCAAAAATTAATAAAAAAGTAGATAAAATGTTGTATATTTACATAGATATTTTGCTCAACTGTTGAGTAAAGAAAATAAACTACTTCTGCTTAGGAGAAGGGAGACATGCATGATATTTTCTGATCTTTCAGCTGAGACTGTAACAACATTACCACAGCTGTGATCATTCACGCGATTAGCAACCTGTGAGAATGTTATACTTTAACCGAGTCCTCCAGCAGGGAAACACAGGCTCTTTTAAAGGCAAAGTCTAACGGCCTCCGTCTCAAACTCCAACAAAAACAATCAAAGCAGAAAACAATGACCAAACTGTTCTACTGAAGAGCACAGCGACCGCCGGGGGGATCTTTGCACGTTCCACACTGATTAACAGCGCGTTTCCTCCCAGAGACGGCCAAAGGCTCCTGACGGGATCATGGTGGAGGAACAATGCAGGTCCCTCTCACTTCTCAGGGACCTTTATTAAGTTCTCTGTGTGTTTTCCCAGCGATACCTCAAAGTCGACGTCTGGCAGGCAGCTCCACCCGCAGAAGGGCCCCTGCAGCTTTAGCACAGGCTCCCTCTGCTCATTCTCAATGATGAACTTGGGGAGAAAGGGGTGCCACTGCTGAAGCACATATCCCACCGTGTTCCCCGGCGGGGCCTGGACCTCCAGCTGATTTTTGGGAAAGGGGTGGGGAGAGGGTGGTGCAAGAAAGCAAAAAATGTAACTTGGGAGCAAAGCAGTCATTAAAAGGGCATTTAGCTTTTTTTCTTGCAGTTTAATGAACTCATTAATTCGCTAACTGCAGGGTAGAGCAAGAATGGAAAAATAAAGCACTTATCAGTGCTTGTTACATGAAGCAGGGCTGACCACTTTATCCCAGTCTCTTACATGTCCTTATGTCTTGCCTTTCAAGGCCTTGTCTTGTTATTTAACAGGTCATGTAAATGTAGAGCCCAAACTGAAGAGGTTCTGCTCATGTTGCCGTCACAAAATCACAAAAAAGGTTGGATTTAAAATACTAATGCTTTATAAATATGAGGTGTTGACTCTGCAATCAAATGTGTGATTCTCCTCCTGGGCTCTGTAACTATGCAACAGCACAAATTATTCCTCAGTTACAGTGAGGTCTGTCAAGATTACAGTCTATCCAATGATACTTGTTATTGCACACACTGTCACTTGTATGATTCACTTCTTAATGTTCAAAAATTACAGCAAGAATAAGTGTTCTACTTTCATAGAATTTGAAAAATGTTTTTGCAATGTTAGGTCAAATTGTCCAAAGAGTCTATTTATATCTGTGTACAGTAATAATGTCCTGAGTAGAGATCGCTCCAGCCCACCTCCTGCAGGCAGCAGGGGAAGCAGCAGGACATGCACTTCAGTGGGCGGTCCACGGTGATCACTTCCTGTCCGAAGTTGTCAAGGACCCGGATGGTGAAGGGACGCAAGGGCCCAACGCACTGTCTGGTGAGACAGTCGTTTTCCTCCACTGCATAGAACACATTCTGGCCCATTGAATTCCGCACCTCGTACTTGTTGTTGCTCTCAAAGCCAGCGAGAGCTACAAGCAGCATGTAAGACAGGGAGCAGAAATCACGATCAGATCTGTGACTGGTTTTCTATGTGCCATGTGGGGCCACAATGGTGGATGTTCAAGGCAAGAACAGTACAGCAAATGAAACACCTTATATCAAGCCAGGAGCACTTAAACATTCCCAAAATCAAAATGTGTCCAGTTTCCCAGGGCTCCCTTGAACATCATTGGCCTGGAACATTTTCCGGAGGTTTTGACAGAACTTGTTTGAGACCTTTGGGGATTGTTCTCATTACAAAATTACATCATAACCAAATGGGAATCTGACCTAAATTTTCCCCAGTGTTATGGGAATGTTTCCTGTTATCTGGCCATAACCACGGGCTGTATACATGCTGGGAAAATGACTGGCACAACATAAAATCCAACACAGAATTTTTTCCACATGACATCATAATTTAACAGTATTAAAGTTATACATAATCAATCATGACAAAAGCATCACAGCCCCCCACAGATCAAGATGTGCATATCCATGATGTCATACCTTCAATAAGCTCTACCTTCTGTTTTATAAGCAGCTGATCAACCTTGGGGAAAAGAAGACATATAACATAAGACAGATAAAATGCACAATCCAGAGCACCTGAGTATCAAGAACACTGATTTCACAAATAAATGCTTTGACTGAAAATGAAGCACAGATACATTAAGCAGATGTCAGTGAGTATCTGGCTGCCCATACAAACACAGAAAAAATTAAATGGCCAAAAGAGAGCTGTACGTAAAGAGGTATTCGGACTGGTGGGCTTTAATGAATAATGTGTCTCCCTTTGAGGCTTAAAAGCTCACCTGTGTGAGGTACTCCAGCCCAGGTGGGCAGGCTGGCATGGGTGGGTTGGGTACCATGTACATGTTCATCTTGGGGGTGCAGCTAGGCTTGGCTGGAAAAAGCAGACACACAGGACACAAGCTAGGGTCTCACAAACATTTTAAAAGTGTGCTGCACAAAACATTCAATAAGTGAAAAAAGTGGTAAACACAAAGACTTCTCTGTTTATAATTCCTAAAGCTGAAAAGCCAGTCATAAATAAATAAACCGATTTAAAAAACACTAACTCACAAAAAATGTTGTTCATGATTGACATTGGTCCCAACATAACATATATTCGAACTTAACTTTCTTTCATTGTTTTATTGGCTTTAGCCAAACGTTACATTTTGAAATTGAAATATGACAAAATACTTAGTTGCAAAAGATAGGTTAGATCAAATAGTCGTGCTGTATTTCCAGACTTCATGTTAGAATGGAACAACACTGCCAAGTAAAAATAAATGATACTGCAAATTAAGCATAAAAATGCTTCTGCTCTTTTTTTTATTTGCATACAAGCAATAACATCTACAACATCACAGAGACAAAATGCTTCACCTAAACTCTATACCCAACTGTCTGAAAAGTTGTATTAAGAAAAGACAATTTACGAACAATAAACTAAACGAGAACCACGTTCGACAGAAACTATGGGTCTAGCGCCATCTTGTGCTTCTTCTAATAATAGCACTTGAGGAATATTTTTGTAGCGGATTACACCTGCATTCTTGTATACAGGGTTTAAAACTCATACTGAACACTCTCAAAGAAACAATATTCATATATTCGTGAAGTAAATAATACAACGTTTTTTTTTCCTTTAAACTCTAACTCAAATGTATAATGTCAAATGTATAATATTCTCACACTAAACGGACTTTATGAATGAAAACGTTTCTCCCCTTATTATTGTATCAGAGTCCAATTCATATGGTACAGTAAATGAGCATGGTACTTAATGAAAATGTTCTCATTTGAGGTATAGATAGATTGAGATACAGATACTGTGTACGTTCATGTAAAAATAAAACGTACACTGTCTCGCCCTAATTACATCAACGCATTACCAGCTTTGCATCACATTTCAACACTGGAAAGAGCAGACTGGTGAGTCGTAAACATCCAATGCAAATCCTTTTATGAGCTCACTGGCCTACGAACATAACAGCTTTCATGTAACCATCTATAACTAATTTCTCAACATTTCCTTTGCAGCCATACATTGTTGCTATGCTCTAGGTCCAGCATTCCTAGTATAAATAACGAATGTTACCATGGCATTTCGCACAACGGAAACGCGTAGACTATATCATGTTCTACTGGTCATGCATAACGGCACCCATCTTGAAGGCATTTAAATGTGTGTTTAAAAGGCTGCGTAAATCAGCCTGATTTTTTGCAAAGAATATTAGACATTCTCATCCATAACCACAGAATTACATTATTGATACTGAATTGTATAACGTGTCTTTACATAGATACATTCTAAAGAGACTCACCAGCCTTTACCCCCAAACACCGCTTTATTTATTATGGGTAGAGTACGAGAATGTGTTATTATTGGTAGGCTTTGAGAAACCTGTTCTTAACCAGGATCTCATTGGTAGGCGTCGCTTTTCCATCCACACGTCCATACCGCCATCCAATCACTATGCTGTTACAGAGATTCTGATTCTTTGTTTTGATTGGTTTTCAGGGACATATTTAAATGTTTGTCTGTTCATTGGCCCACAATGTGATGAGGCGGGACAATGGGGCATTACTTCAGTACGTACTTTGTTATTGATGGATATCGCCAAGTAACTTAGACCGAGGATACTGAGGGCCGGATGGCATCGCTAATGCACGAACAAAGGAATGAATTTGAACTACATCGGGTTAGCACGATGCGATGAGTTGCATGCGAGCAGGTCGCGCTAAAATATAAGAATCTTTAAGGACCACATTGCGTCTGCAGCCAATATTTACTCACTACTGTTTGTTCTACGCAACAAGGCCAAGCGTAAAACACAAATAGATTTCAACTGAGAGGAATTTTACAGAAATGTGATAGAGTAACAACTAAATATCTACACATCATACTTAAATCTAGCAGTTTGTGGGATTCTCCAAAGCTTAAATGTTTCCTTGTGCAAAAAAAATTACTATAGTTGGCCTGTATTGTATGCATTGTATCTATGACTTGTTGAGTCAGCTGCATATTCAAAGTATGCAGCACATTACAATACGGCAGTGCATACAGCAGACATAATACCTCACTCTAAAAAAGGATTTCACATCATTTCCTTTGTACATCTAACAAGTTCCTATGCATGTGCCATAGCAAGTACCACGTATTGTTTTATCATAGCAAGGATACAGACATGAGTAATGTATGTAAATGATACAAAACTTCTGTACTCATACATTTCACTGTTGACAGTGGAAAAAGTAATACTGTAGTGCACAATGTATTTTTCACACAACAATATACTATAATTTACGTAGTGACTAAAAAAGGAACACCGATATGATGTAATGTAATTGGGTGCTAGGGCAAGACATGTGGGTGGCACAGGCTGTATGCTTCCTGTGTGTCGTCCAGTATCATTCAGCAATACAGTATTGTACACTGTTTTATAATGCCAAAAAACAAGTACACGTGCAGGAAAATGTATTTTACTGTAGTATTACTTGTTGTTACTCTATTTCGTACATTGTTTCAGCCCTGAGAGAGAGCTGGAATTGCAGCAGATTGTCTTCAATGCAGTTTCAGACTGTGCAATCTTTTGTGCGCTTTTGACACCTACAATGACAAGTTCACCATCGTCTAAGGTAATGGTGAAATGTTAGTACACACTATCATTTCTGTGTCCTGTCTTTGCTGAGATCTGAGGTACTCCGTGCCATTGACAGTCATCTATTAAATGGGCTCCAGTTAGGATGTGGTTGACCACAAAATGATTTCTGCAGGAATTTACCAGCTATCAAAAATGCAAGCCAGATGTTAGGAAACCTGGAAACCTGCTAGTCTGCTGCAACAGAGTAAGGTTACTTGTCCTAACTAGATGCTGGGAGTGGGTAATATGGGACCCTTTCCTCAGACGTCTTCATATAATGAGTAGCTCGGTGGTAGACTTTTATACTCATTGGACTGAGATGTTTGCCTAAAGAAAGGCCATTACTGCCTCTTTTGCACAGATCCTGAGGAAGAAGATTTTCACCTTCTGGAATGACAAGTTACAGCGGCCGTTAGTGCTGCTGGTTTTCGAGAGCAACACAGAAGATGAAAAAAATGGTCTGATATCATGGCAGAAGCCAAGAACTGCATGAGACCTCAACAGGTAGGTGTGAAAGGAGTGTGGGGTTGCATTAGGGACACCTCTGAGCCCCTTCCATCATCACCTTGCAGCGAACCTTAGTGACCTCACATATAATCCCACAGAGAATGGGGACATAGATAACTGTTTGGAAAACTGCACAATATGTGGCTAGCAAGTGAAGTTTCAATTTTTAAACTCACTACTGACATTAAATTGTGAATGGATGAAGAGCAGAGGGTGTTGACTGGTGAAGCAGGGTGCAGGGGGTGTCAGACGGTGGAGTAAGTGGATCCAGCAAAGTGTGAACCCTTTTAAACTCGTGTCCTTGCAGGTGCTGCGCTCACAGAGCAATACTGGCAATGGCCAACATCACCATGGTGCTGAGAGGCTTGATTTGTACATAAGCATCCCATTTTAGGAGCTTCTGCATCATAAAGTAAAGAAATATTACAATTCTGCAATAGTATAACTGGCCAGTTATCTGTCCCTGTGGAAAATAGCATCAAAATGTTATGTTTTACCCATTCATATGTTGTTTAACTTGTGCCTGAATCTGAACTCCCATTGCATTTGGCTGCAGGGATGAACAGCATTGTGCAGCACACAACAAGCTACGGTGACCTTACATGCCTTCTGTGGCTCATACCACTGCTTCCCACCACTGGCATCCAGGCACAGCCACCAGCCTCTAAGTGCTCTGACTCTACACTCAACGATGGAACGCGTGTGACCATGCGCTAGACTGTAGTGCTTCTCCTTACTACCAGAGAGCTCTGAGTGCTGGTCAGCAGAGTAATCAGCCATGACTGCAATAGACATCTACTATCATGTGCAAATATTGACACATGTTAAATGATAGGGGTAAATGTATTTACATTTTGCTTTTGAAAATTAATTACGCACCAAGGAGCCAGCCATTCCTCACAGTTCCAGTCTGGAGGCGGTCAACACAGCTGTTCATCAAGATGAATCATGAGTCATGAGTCTTGACCCTGGCCACCAGGCAGCCACATTTCTCTGTGTCATCTGTGTATTGTGTACCACTTTAACATTTATGAAATGGAAATTCTTATGGATGACAAACACAAATTCAGTCGCTAATGGTGCCCTTTATTGCAATACCTGTGCAGTCAATGGCAGTGATTACATTAGGTAAACCGGTCATCACTGCAAATTTTTCCATATTTACCTGCTCACCAGTTGTTTAGGGAAATCTGGTGTACCTAATATGGCTAATGTATCCTTTATTTAACCAGGTTAGGTCAGCTGGGAAATAATTAAGTTCTCTTTTGTGTTTAGCTTAAATTAATCAAAGGTATTAAATATGAACACAGGGCCAAGGAATGAGAGGAAAGACATGAGTCAAGCAGGCTCTGTGTTCTCCTTTCAGCCTCCTGTCCAGTTCAGCCCAAGAAATATCATTTTTAATCATAAAGTGTTAACAAACACTCATTTCCTATTTTTCCTTAATATACATGTATATCTACATCCTCACTGAGGTTATCATTGTCCACATTTTGAAAAGGATTACTTTTAAAGGCATTATGGTATTACAGTATAACTATACACTTAACTTGAATCATATTTAGTGTAACATTAAACTTTTAGCGTATCTCTAAAACTAATATTGCTACTTTTAATAAAACAGACCTCTATTATTAATGATTTTATTACTGGTGTTTCTCAGTGCTTGAAGAGGACAGTTGTTACTGCTTTAATTTTTTAAAAAAACATAATCATAAGCTCTGCATTGCTATAAATATTGTGGAATAATGGAATTGTTCCAGCTATTATGTGTAAGATATGCAAATTGATGTTAGAGTTGTCAGAAACAGCAGTGTCACTAAATTAAATAATGCAGTGGCCCAGTCAGTCAAAGGCAAACCTTAACAGTCCAGCAGTGAGCGGAGCCAGTGCAGGGGACAGCAGTCAGCAGACTGGCCAAAGCTGCTGCAGGCCATGCAGGACAGGACAGCAGGGCCTTGAGCAGCATGAAACAGTGCACACGCACAGCGCTGTGGGATACGCATTACACTGCAATACTTTACATTACACTCTTATTTAGATTACCTTCAAACGTGGGAGAACATACAGGGCAGTCGTAGTGGAGGAAACCTTGTGGTACCCATAGATCACTGAGCACCTGTGACAGATCAATAAGTCGCAGGCTAGCAACAGGTGTCAGTGCGGTTTTAAGCACCAGGCAGGGTGTACTGAGCAAATGATATCACATAGACACAAAATGGCATGACCAAATTTACAGTGTGACAAGTTGCCAAGCAATTGGGGATCAGGCGTCCTAAGGAGCAGCAAGACGTCCCTGTATTCCACAACCTGCTCGCCATGCTCAGGAGGGTAGGAGAGAGACAAGGTCAACATCTGTATCACGGAGCATTTGGGAATGTTTAACTACTTCCACAGTTATTTCCCTTCCTTATTTTACTTTGCCAGGCCAAAATTTAAGCTCAGTTAAATGATACAGGACATTTTCAGTCTTGGCTCAGCCAGAGTGTGGGGTGGCTGTGTGAAGGGAGGTTTTTGTAGCAACATTTATAGCACTACAAGAATAATCTGTGCATTACTGAACTGTGTAACAGCAATTTTCTGTTGCTTTTTTTTACTGGATTTTGTAACAATTCGATTTTCTTAGTGATGGATATCTGATGCTTTCTGAAACAAAAGAGTCTTTCCCCTAAATTTCTTTGAAAAATGATTTGTTATCCAAGGCTCAGAAACACAGCACATTGGGACACCTGCTGGTCAGAAGAAATTACCGCAGCCTGTTTAGGGTCACATTTCATTAGCATTTCAGTCACGTTCACGCTCGTATGTGAGGAGGACGGCCTCTCATTCAGGCAACGCATCAAGTTCTCAGGTGAGAATGATTAAACACAACACAGAAAACCACCCAATGTGTGTGGTCATGATAATCTTCCAAAGTTTGCTGTTTGGTTCATTTCTCTTTCAAAGTGTGTAGGCCTAAATGAGGAGATAAGTGATCCCAAACTGGGAAGGCTTTAATCCTGTTAATGCGTAATGAGAGAAGGTTTTCCACTGGAAAATAATCTTTATGATTGCAGTTTCTGTGCTTGCAAGTGATTCAGATGCATTAATCGTGCAAGTGGATAAATGATATTTGGGCATATTAGAGAGGGGTGGGTGCTTGTATAACACTGCAGAGGTGATGGGAGGTTGGGGCAATAAAATATTGAACTGTGGCTGGTTTTAGGCAGTTTCCTCTTTTTAACAGCAGAAAGTATGGGTGTTTGCAACCCATGTGCATTGATTTAATTAAATTGTACGATGGCCTTTTCAGAGCCTTTCAGATCTACTTTCGGTAGTTGGTATTATAATTCTGCTTTTTTGACCAGCACCAGGCATGGGTAATGACTTGTTATTTACCAGGCTGAGTGCTGTTTTTCTATGATATGATTTCTTCTTTTTAAATGAAGCTCCTCTGCTCCAGCCTCCACATGGTACTAAGGATGCTGGTGTGCACAGGTGCTGTGTGGCCCGCTGGAACAGGCTGGGATAGGCGGCCTTGTGTGCAGCTCAGGGCACTATAGGGGATCTGCATCTGCAGACCTTCAGAGATGGGGGTCACCAGCTAGTGATGGGCCTCCTCAGTGGCACTGCTTGCCTGATGTCTCTCATTCAAATGGCTGTTCAGAAGAAACCAGTATTTCTCCCCCTGTAGTCTGTAAGGTGGGCCCAAGTGCCATTGAAGTAGATATTGCTGCTGTTGGTGGTTGTGTGTTAGTTTGTCATTCTCATTTCCCTGGCCGAGGTTTGCACTTTCTTGTCAGTCTCTGCATAGCTGTGCTTGGTCCTTATTGCACCATGTTCCATCACGTTTAACCTTGGGTCCTGCAATGTTGCTATCACCACCACGGGTCCCACCACTGAATATCTTTCCTGGAGACTTTCTTTCAGCTGGTTGGTGGCCCATTTGGACTCATTGTCATGTTTTATGCAAGCACACTTCCCTGCAATGGAATGGTTGAGCATGCGGACCAGAGGAATGACCTTTCTCCTGCAACCCTTCTCCCCTGTGACACCTTTCCTGTGGCCTGCTAGGAAGGCTCAAGAATCCCAAGGCTCTGGTATACAGTCTCATACTGCTAATTTTGCATATTGAGGTCAAAGGTGTGCGGTTGATCCCTAAGAGAGGCAAAAGATTATCCCAGTGCTTCTCTCTGCCCGTTGAGGCGTTCAGCATAAGAAGGACTGCTCCACCTGGTGTTGACCTCCTGAAGTGACTTCCACTGTGTCTCCCCCATCTGCATCTGGATCTCCCAAAGCCGTGTCTGTGGGGACCTGATCTGAAGATCCCCACAATGATCGTTGTTAAAAAGCGGATGTATTCTAGGTTTATGGGTTACTCCAGAGATCTCTCTACAACCAGATTTAGGACCTGGGAGAAGCAGGTGACATGATGCAAGTTTAAGCACACCTGCACATGCCATTGTGTTCACAGCACAATCTGTGGCCACCCTGTTGACCTCTCCTAGGATTCCCCACTCTACCTGGAGTGCTGTCTTCCGCTGGATTAGCTGCTGTTTGGGGTTGGGGGAATGATTCCCCCCCCAAAGGACCATTAGACATCATCCTCTCTGCGATGGACTGGCAAATGGCAGCTAAGTAAACAGCCATATTACATGCACATGTCTGCAGTTAGACTGACCACAGGTGCCTGTGCTGCCTCAGTGCTGGCCTACGTTTTGCTGCCATATATGTAGACGACACAAAGTCTTTCAGCGTCTTTCTACCAGGGGGGATGGAGGAAGGGTTCAACTTGTTCATGAAGGCCTTGGAGAACGTATTATCAACAAGGGTCTAATCCAGCTATTGCAATCTGAAACCTGAAAAAGAGCAGTTCATTTAAAAATGGCAATACAAATCTAATGGAATTATTGTGTGTGAATTTTTTTTTTATGATATGTTTTACCAGCATCTCATGAGGGCTGGGGCACCAAAGAGTTCATTAAACATGTGAAAGAATCAAGTTCAGTTAGTGACTTGTTCTCCTTTATTCTCCAAATCAAAATCATCCAATGGAATTTAACTGTGAAGTTTCATAGTACTGGTAGTAGAATTTAACTTGTTCTATGACCATGGAGCAAGATAGCTGAACGTTTCCAGTGCAGGTTCAAATGAATATTACAACTAACTCCAGGGATCAGATATTATAATCATTAACACAAAAGTTGAAAGGGACCTTAAGTGCCTGGAAAGCTTATCTGTGATGACCTTATTTTAGAGAAAACTTACCAGTGGCTTTACCTTCGACAGGGTATTACACAGGCAAATGTGAACCGTAAAGCGGTAACATGAAAGCTTTGTCAGACCCTTCCCATTGAGGCTTGCTGAACGTGGCATTTTTACTTATTTTATTGTGATTTTTTTAGCTTTTTTTTTGCTCCACCAAAAATAGTAATACAGCTGCTACTGCCTAATTTATTTTATTTCTTTTTCCCCATCCACTCGCCAACCAGCATCAATTTGCCATGTGAGTGGGAGAGTACAGACAGATCGCACCCTGGTGGTGTGATGTTTTTCCCCTGTAAACATGAGGCACCAGACCCCATGTCCTGGGAATGGCCCCTGGAAAGCCCACGGGCATGCTCACCTGGGGTCCGCTGCTAATTAACCCAGGTGCTGCTTGTTGCCTTTGTAAAGACTCACGGTGTCATGCCTGGAGGAAGACCTTATCATGGTGAGGCTTGCTGTGCAGATTGTGGGGTTTTTGTGTTTTCCCTTCATGCCTGCCAGTTAATCTGATTTTAGGGTAGCTTCTTCGTCTTTGGACTCTTCTTTTGTTGTTGTTTCTGCATTAATTTATGGGAAAAAAACCCTTTGAACATTAATATTGTATTGAATTTTATAGAGAAATGTATCTGTGTTAAGCGCTGTTTATTTAATTATTGTTTGTTTGGTGTACGTGGTGTAAATTATGTATTTACATGTACCCAAAAACTTGTATTGATACTTACAGACCACTGAATTGCCTTTGTTTGAATACTGTCCTTTCTACTGAAGAGGATCTTGTCTGCCTGTTGACGGGATGAAGGAAACCTTTGATCTCCCAAGCCTGTTCTGTATGCTATGCCGTTGCCAGAGAATTATCCATGGTGATGGCCAGATAGTGCTGTTGTTATTTTTTTAAGGAACAAGTGAAATGCAGGGAATGAGTTTATCAGTTTCATGCAAAGACTTCATTCTAGACTGATCAAAAATCAATTATCCCAAATCAGATACAAATGACTACTACAGCTGTCACTATTTGTTTGAAAATGTAAGTGATACAAATAAAGTCTGTTTAGGAGAAGGTAGTCTTCTTTGTCGTCTTGGTAATAGCATGCTGGTTATATTACCAGCGCCATTCATTAGCTCCTAAACAAAACAAAGCAACCAGAAAGCACAGGCTGTGTCTGAACTCACAGGGAAAATACATCACGCAGTAGCAATGAAAGCTTGTTATCTGGCTATACTAGCTTGCATTTTCAGGAGTCAGTCTATTTGGGCATGACTGCAACAAACTCAGAATTAAAATGTTCATTTACTAGTGTATAAAGAAAATACTGGAAGTGATTATAAGACATCTTGATGTAACTTTTATTGTGTGCAAAACACCCAGGCTTAAGTGACAATTAGCTCACACCACATTCCCAAATAAAAATCTGCACTCCTCCCCCTGTCTCCCTTATAAACTCACCGCACCCTACAGAAGAAAAGTGCTGCACACTTTCTGCTCACATCCCAAGGGCTGGGCAGTCTGGTGGAGGCAGAGAGACTCTGCATGTGTCAGAGCTCTGCTATGTGTACCAAAGGGGTTTGGGCTTGTTTCTGAGGAAAAGATCAACAATATATTCCTTAGGAATGTGAATGAGCACATCAGTGCTGTTACAGTACCCTGCATTCTATTCAAATTCATATCTGACATTTAAAAATTCAGTATTTGAATCCAGATAACTTGATATGCAATGTGGCACTGCCATTACCACTCCCAATAAAAGTTTGTACAACACATGCTCAGCCTTGTACTTTGTTAGAACTGTATGCGTTGAACACTGGAAATACACAAAGATTTACTGTAGGTAATGAGTTGGCTGAATGCGACACACACACACACACACACACACACACACACACACACACACTTTGTGTGAATTGTAAATGTCTGGCACCAGTAGCCTCATGAAACGTGTACCTCAGCTCTAAAGCTCAAAGCTTAGCAAGTGTCAGCCACAATTGCTGCTAAACAAAATCATTACCACCTTGTTTACAGTCTCTGCCTTTCGGGCCATCTGGAGGTTTATCACTGAATTATAATGTATAAAAACAAACCAGAGTAGTGGAGAATAAATGATAATCTTTTAATGATTAACTCTCTCAGAACTGTTGAAATGAATGAAATGTACTGTGTATGAGGAGAGACTGGCGCCATTTCATATGCTGTGAACATCTTTTTTAATTTTACTGGGATAACACCCATCCCCCCGTCCCGCCACCATGCAGCACTGCAGCAGCTTTTCGATATCGTGGGTTGTTGTGATGTAGGGGTGCCTCTTGGTTGGCTGTTGACTTTGCTTTGTGAAGCTACCCAGAGCCTACAGAGTACAGATGGAGAGGTTCGCTGGGAGAAAAGTTAGAGTAACAAATGAAAGACCAAAAACTATAAATGTTCTATGAGCTGGGACTAGCATCTGAAAGCAATATAAAACAAACAAAAAACCAGATGTAACTGCAAATTTCTCTTTTTTGAAATTACTTTTTTTTAATAAGGTACCAAGAATAAACAAGTGTGTACACACATGCACATGCACACACACACACACACACACACACACACACACACACACACAAACAGGCATGCACTGGTAAGTGGAAAAATGGGAGAAAAATCTTCACTCATTCCAATTGCTGAAAATGACAGCAGCAGGCTTATTAGGGCTATTTTGAATAATAAATTATTCCCTAGAATGCAATTATTGATTTCTCTAGAATACCCTAATGAGAACAAATGAAGATTTTACCCCAGACGAGCTGACACTTCAGATGGGAGCACAACTAAGGAGGCATGTTTAATTAATAAATGACTAATAACATTATTCAGGCTACCTATGCATAATTTAAAATAGATTTGACACTGCTTTGGCTTCTCAAGGGAATTATTTATCATGCTGTGTGGAGCGTTCTGTGTGTGGATATAAGTCAGTGAAAAAGCCAATCGCATGAAATGAGTAAGCTACTTACAGCTCTCCAAGTTCAACAGCAGACAGGGTCTTCCATATCAGTTTTTAGTGAATATAACATCTCTTTCATTCCAGAGAAAAATATCATTTCATTTTAAATCAAACATTGTGAAAATGTATGACATGTATGTAAACATGTAACATTTTAAACTTGTGACTTGTCTATGATGAGGTTAGAGGTTTAAAACATGGCAATTCAAGGCCATATTTTCACTAATACAAAACATTTATCGCATTTCACCACGGTATCTGTGTATAAACCTGTGGTGTTGCTGGCTTGAAACAACTCTTAGGAACGGCTCTGAGGACATCATATGTGGACGTAGTAAAAAATATCACCACAGATCAGATCGCCTTTTCCGTTTTTGGTTCAAAAGATCAACATAAATGATACAATAACTAAAATAATGCCACTCTAATGTGCCAACTGTGTAAGCAGCTGCTGTGAAGTGTCATGACTGTGTGACTGAGCAGATGAGGCAGAGGTCCATGCTCCTCTGCTCCTTTAACCATTCTGCTCGTTGTCTCTTTGTTGGTTTCTTTGTTAGCAAACAGAAAAAAAACATACAAAAATACATTGTGCCCAGGTAGTTTTTCAGCAGGATTTTCCATGATGCAATTCAAAAACACCATCCTGCAATGAACATATGTGCATTCTTGCTTATTTCTGTGATTTTGTGTGTGTGTGTGTGTGTGTGTGTGTGTGTGTGTGTGTGTGTGTGTGTGTGTGTGTGTGTGTGTGTGTGTGTGTGTGTGTGTGTGTGTGTGTGTGAACGGTGAGGGTATTGCTCTGCATTAATTTGGGTAATCTGGAGTCCACCTCTAACGAGGTTGTCATGCTCGCCACATAATGAGTAGCAAAAAGATGAATGTAAAAATGCTTCCATTACTGTGTTTTCATCTTCCTGTTCATTATCTCAGCATAAGGTTACAATGCATTACTCCAGCTCCGCTGACGGATAACATTTTACCCTTGCGCTTGCTCTAATGTTGGTGTAGGTGTACACGTTCCCTTCCTCTTATTTTTCCTGGATTAACATTTTAAACTAAATGGATTTTACCACACACAAAATGTAAAAATCATAAAATGAACAGAAAAAACTTGAACTTGAATTTAATTTTGAAGGAGATTTAACAGCAGCTATTTTACCACATAGATATTGGTGTATGTTTTCCAGCGCAATCCCGTGTTTTATTTGGTGTGACTTTCAGCATGGTTATCTGGGGGTAGACAGTGTGCTTCACACTGGCACCCAGCGCCAGTTTCCACGGCAACTTTATAATTGTTTTGGAAATGATCCAGACTCAACTGGATACCAAGGTATTATTGATGTCAGAGGAAATGTATGAAATGAGGAATATGTATGTAGCCATATGGCTTCATAGGCAGTGTCAAACAAGCAATTTTAGACTTTTTCATATTATTTTTTATGCAGCATTTGAATCTGATATGATATTTTTTTCATTTGAGTACATTTGATGTTACAGAGGAAAGATAGCACAAATGAATGCAGATACACATTCAGCAGACTCACAATGAGACTGTACAAGCCAGTTTTATTCCAGGAAAAATCTGAATCATATAAATTATTGTTAGAGTAACATGGGCGCTATCAATATTTCATGCTCTTGGTGCAGTAGGACCCGATAAACACAATTTTGCACACTGAATAATTGTTGCATTGTTTATTTTGAAAATCCACACTTTACACTGTATCAGGGCAAATTTCATTTAATAGGAGTGTGGAATGCAGCCACATAACTGTCACGTTGTACTTGTGTAAAACTGGCATGGCAGTGATTACTAATGTAAAGTAGTGTAAGGCAATATACTCCTGACTTTTGGCTGCTGAGCCTCGACTTTAGGCCATTAAAATACGGCCTTATTTGTTCCTCTATAGTTAAAGGTTTTTTTTTTTTTATATTGCAACCAAAAATAATAACTTATTTTATGATCTGTATTCATATTGTGGGTGCCACATTGTTCAAAATACACTCTGAATCTGTGAGATGTGTTAAGGTCACTGTCCTTATAGGGAATGTGTGCCATAAGCCCCTTTGCATATGCAGGTTATGTGAGTGGCAAAATGCAATATGTCATTTTTCACCTTGCATAACCTTCATTTATGTTTCTATTCTATCCTGTAAGAACACAGTTACCATTAATAGAACTCGAACACTGTAGTTTGTCTTGTGCTGGTCTGCCCTCTTAAATCTGCTCCTCTCTGTGACTATTTGTGAGATAAAAATCCCTAAAACAATAATTGAGAAGATGGGTTATAGCCATAAATATAGCTAACTGTAAATGAAGCAGAGGCAAGGTTGAGACAGTAACACATGGCTCAAAAACAGCTGTTTGTAAGCTTAAGTCTAACACAGTACAACACACCACTACAGGCTTGGCAGATCATTTTATGAGCACTAGCCAAGATGCATTGAAGACCCTCTAGATATGGAAAATGTGTGCATATTGCGAATATTTAACATTCATGCTTTTTAAGGTGCTCCTACTTTATCAATTATTGTCCCTTTGCTGAAGTTGTATAAATGTACATAAAACATATGAACACAGAATTTTCCAGGGCTCATAAGATAAATTGCAGCTGGTTTTGCAAACAAAGAAATAAATCTGGTTTGAATGGCAGAGCTCCATTTTGACTGTCACGCAAATGAGGAAAATCATCAAATCACCTTTTTCCGAGGCTCTGAGTCACAGTGCAGGCTCTGCTTCTGCACTGTGAAGTGTCACCCGACATCAACAGCACGCTGCCGCCCGTCGCCTCGCTGACTGTCAGCTTTTGTCTAAAAATGATTTGAGAATCCCGGGTTAGAAGTTCAGCCGGAGCAGTTCCTTCCCCAGATGGGGGAAAAGTGCTGTCACCATGGTTGCACTGGGGTGTGATTTACTGAAGACTGACCAGGCCTGCGCCTGTTTCCTGAATTACTGTCCATATCCATCGTGCACTGTACATATGTAAGCTTTAGGCGGGGCCGGGGGCTGCTGTAAATATGGCTTAATAGTGAATATAGCTGCTCTTTATTTATAAAGCTTAATGTTAACAAGAGGAAATTCCGAATGCAAATTAAGCTTCCGCATCACAACTTGATGTGGAATAAATAATATTGCTTGGTATTTATTTCATAGGCTTGAAACATGCATACTTTTTCCTTTTATATTTCATATTTTTGTCTGCATTTATGTAACTGCAAATATATATCCCTTCACTGGTTCTAAAATATAGGAGGCAAAGGGTGTCATTTGGAAGGGCACAAGACACCAATATGTATGATTTAGTTTGATTTTATTTGATTTTACTTTTTATTAAATGGTTCATGGGATAAGTCTTTATGGACAGCTAATTGTTTTATGTGTGTGTGTTTCCACATGGGTTTGTTCATCTGCATGACCTGAGTTTGCAGACACATTCTGTCTGATTTGACAAGCTGTGGACATGGCTGCTATGCTGCATATGACCCATGCGCTGGTCCTCTGGTGGTCAGCAGACAGAGCTCTCCCTGGTCACGGCTTGACGGCTAAATGGCCAGCGATAAGCTTGCGCTCTTTACACAGCAAAGAACCCTCAGAGTCTGTTCAAAAGATCCTTCATCTCTACATCTGTGTTGGGCGAGCGGACCTCGGAGCCATCTGCAAAGCACGCCTTCGTCCTCAGCACTTGGAATAACAGAGGTGTTATTTTTCAAAGCCGCCTGCTCACCTCCTGCGGTGGGCCTGGCCGCCATGGCTTGGGGAAGGTGGGAAAGTTCTGAGGCCCCGCGGCTCCTCCCCGACGTCCCCTCCTTCAAGCGGCCCTTTGAGGGTGCCATAACCGCGCCCTGTGTAACACTGCTGACTGCTGACGGGGGCTGGTCACAGTTGATCAAACCTTTAAACGCGTTTCCTTTCATGGTTTCTGTTAAAATTCTGAAGCGGCGGGGGCAATGCTGGCTGGCAGACAACTAAATGGGAGTATGTGGTTGCAGTACAGAGACCAATGGATAGAGGGCGCTACAAGTCCAGGATTCAGAGTAGTTCAGTCATAAAGAGGAAAAGGGGAAAAAACCCAGCACACACACACACACCCTCTCCATTTTAGTTTGTGCTGCCGAATGCAAGTGCTTTCACCAGTGTTACAAAATGAGTGCTTCACCCCGTTTATTGTACTGTATGTGAGAGAGGTTTTCACAGCCAAAAATCCCAGAGAGAGACCATAGAAGCACAGTCAAACATACTGATATATAACATGTAGCCACTGATATGTCATCAACCTTCTGTACTGAATTTTGTTATGAGTGCTCGGGGTAAAATCCAAAATTAAGCCATGACGGTTATTTAGTATTAAAGCGAGAAATCCGAACATCTGGCATTCACCTCGCACTCCAATCTATCCCCATGGAATCTGTATCCCATGTTCAAGTCATAAAACTTCATTGTGGAAAAGCAGGACCATGCTGCGTGAATAATAAAACAAAGGTTCATACCCTTATTAGTTTTAATCATATCTTCTTCCTCTGTTGTTGTTTACCTCGTTACTGGACTGGAAAAAAGTTATTACCAATCAAACTGAAGCACCAACAAAGCCTAAACACTATTTGGAAAGTATTTTAAATATCTGCATGCATAACAAGCATTTCACCCCCCAGACAGCTTCAATATTATATGAGAAATACAGAGAAATTTTGAGGACACATAGATATTTAAATATGGTACAAGTACATTGAATGTGCAATTTGTAGCATTTCTAACAGTGTTTCAGTGTAATATTTCTACAGCATATATGCATTACGTATTTTTAGACTGAAATTATCCATTTAGGTTATTTTTGTTGTCTTAAAAATGATCTGATACTATTTTTCTAAATATTTATATTCAAACCACTTTGGTAGTATTTGAACTGTAAGTCTAAAAAAGGAGGCTTGTTTTGTAAAATTGTTAAGATTATATCCAAAAGATGTTTTTCAAGAAATCTAAAAAGCAAAATCTAAAGGTATTTTATAAAGAAATTAGCCCCACACACAGACATCCTTCTTTTACAAATATTGCAACTTATTTTATTACATATATATTTACAATTCACAACATCATATGTTTATTTTATCAAAAATAATTAATTACAATAATTGTATGTCAGTATCACTTAGTTTGTACGTTTGGTATTTTTATATGTGATGTCATTATAATAAACTTTTAAAGCTTAATCATTAAACATGAGACTTGACAATAAGTACTATTGTAATGCAACAGTGTAATGTCAGTTGTCATACTTTGCTGGCTAAATTTGTATTCATCTATATCATAAGGGAAAACATCTGTTAAGTTTTATTAACAAATTATTTAAATAGAAAAAGCATATGTACGTTTTTAGAATGAACTGTAGATCTTGGTAAATGGAAAAATGTACAGAAATGATGTGAATATATGTAACAACAATGTAACAAACAGCATTTTACATTATGAAATAGTTTTCATAAACTAATACAATACCATTTAAATTCATTCTTTTTCATTATATTTTGATCATTATTGGTGATTTATGATTAAAATAATGTGGATCTTAACTGTTAAAAAAAATGTTTCGCGAATTTAAATCTTCTACTTGAGCCACTCGAGAAAAAAAAATGCTTGAGGGAAGAATGTTAAGGTCATGGTAAATAATTTACCACCGATTTACAGCAATTAACACCCTGAGGTGTGAGTATGACACTTTCTACATTTTTCTACTGAAATTAAAATAATAGGGCAGTGCGCCTAAGATTCTGTAGGCTCTCTGTGAGCAGCCGCGGTATCGAATTTAAGGGTTGGGACACTCGGGTCAGAGAGGAGACTCCTCCTGTTACAGCGCATGGGGTCCAAGTGCCTTTGTGACCCTTGTTGGGGACTGGGACGTCCCGGCTGCCTGCACCGAATCGGCATGAGCTGTATGTCACTCAGGCCGGGGCTTGGGCCGGTAGCTGAGTTTATGATCCGAGCAACGGCGCTCTCCCTGCCGTACCCCTCTAAGACACATCTTTTAATGGACTGGACTCGCAACCAGAGGGTCACGGGGTCAAAGCCCAACTGGGGTGCTGGTGTCGTACCCACGAGGAAGGTGCTTAACCCAAAGTGCTGCAGGAACTACCAGGCTGTAGGAATAAATGTTATATAAGGGAGGACAGCACTCTGACTTCCTTTGTGTTTTATCATTTTGCGTAACGGTCCTCACCGCACAGCTGCAGTGACAGAGGTCAGAGAAAACAGGGTCTCCAGAGGGACCAAAAGCTACGCTGTTTGTAAGCACGTTTATAACAGTGCTTGACATGAACTGCACCTTAGAACTTGGGTACCTCAGATACAGTGCTTAACAGATATAAAATATGCAATTTAGTAAGTATAAGAAATGTAATGAGAGTGCTCAGATATCCATTATAGCGAGGATACATGGATGCTTGCTGTGGACAAGCATTTTCCTGTTTGTTTTCCAGGATTGTTGATCTTATGTGATAGTTTCTGTTTAACTACAATGATAGAGTTTCACACTTGCTGACTCACAATAATATCTGCAATAATTATTATAAAAATGCATATGATGCCACCCCTTCCATTTGTTCTCCAGTTTCTCTGCACTGCATACAGAAATACATGCATCAATATATAAATGTTACCAGAAATGGTACTAATTACAATTTTTGGGATTAACTCTAACATTCTGGGAAAATATATTTTCAATTCTATATAACATTTGTATCTGTAAATATTTTCCCAGGCAAGAAGTTACTGAGCTATTATCATAAAAAATCAATGAAGATTCTTATTTGTATAAATAATTCATGATGTTGGTTGATTCAGTGTCTTGATGTTTAATACATGTTTAAAATAATTAATTTTATAGACAGGCATTCAATAATGCATTACAGTTTGT
Source organism: Albula goreensis (assembly GCA_022829145.1). Classification (NCBI taxonomy): domain Eukaryota; kingdom Metazoa; phylum Chordata; class Actinopteri; order Albuliformes; family Albulidae; genus Albula; species Albula goreensis. The sequence goes on along the minus strand of CM040753.1, from coordinate 9,186,412 downwards.
CAACATCATAATGCAGAGATATCGATCTAGGCACACAATAATCAAAGAATAGTTAAACATTTGTATCAGTGACTGAAATATGACCCCTCTGTGCTGAAGGAGGAGAGAGAAAAGCAAATGCATGAGAAGAAGGAGGCCTATCCATCTCTCATCTGACGCAAGATATCCATCTATTTTTGTTATTCCTTAATCCAGTTTATCTGGCCCTACCGTGGACCGACTGCGCCTGTTGGAAGGATTTCACTCACATGATGGATGTTTTTGTCAAAAATGCCAAGGTCAATATGCGACGTTCAGAAAAAGAGAACTTACTTATTTCAAAGCACCTCTCATACATCATCGTCCCAGCAACCTGACCTCCCTTCCCTCTGTAATAACAACCTATGAAAGGACAACTGCTGGGTTCATTCCTGTATACTCATGTGGATTTTAAAACAGGTTATAGCGCTCCTAAAGCCCCCTTGCCATACAGAATGAGTATATTACTTTCATGTCATAAATACAATGGCAATGGGTGAGAGTTGATGTCTCAAGTTCATGTGTTTTCACATGTGAAGGCCCAAACAGGGCTGTGTGTACTTTCACCACTCTACGTCTGTTTATGTGTCTGTCATATACATCATAGGAAGCACAAACGAATTGTCTGCTTTACTTCTACTATTGTTTTTTACAGTCTCCAAATTACCATACACTTTGTGCTAGTGAAATGCCTTTTATCTATCTATTGCTCTGTAAACAATGTTTAGAATAATAATAATTATATGATTAAGATTGTTATTATTAATTATTAAACATTATTATGATTATAAATTATTATGATTATTATTATTTTATTTGTTTAAGTATTTTAAAAATTAAATATATTCATACTGTTTCACATTCTCAAGTGTAGGTGGTGTGAGCATGTAACATTTATCTAACTTTTATTTTCTCACTCCAAAAATAACAGATCTCAGAGTCTCACTCCAGTCTATTTGCTGGAGATCTCTGTAATATCCAAATACCATGTGGATGGGAACTGTGGGCGATTAAAATATTCATGTTGTTAAGGTGAGAAGTTTATCAGGAAAGAAATCGGTTGACCCATAATCCTCTTGGGGTTTGACAGACTTGAGTTGTACAGGTCTCGGAGACGTCAGCTCACAGGAACTTTATCCCTCCGGCTGTGCAGTCCCCCATTGAGTCCAAGCAGGAATGAATCACCTCTGAAACCACAGGGGGAGAAGCAGAAAAAAAGTGGAGCAGACAATCAATGAGGATCCTTCTCAGACCTTCCCAAACAATGAATCTCCTTCTAGGAGGAGGAGAGAAAAACATACCCCAAGTCCTGGAAAATGACTCCAATTAATAACTATAATGTTAATCACTATTGCTCTGAACAAAAATCAAGCAGAGAATTCCCTTGATGGAAATTGTTATAATTGCCCTAACTACAGGGATGAATATTTCTTTCTGCATAATTACTCGTGACTTAATATTTAAATATACCATTTGCGGGTTTTAAAGTATCTTAATCATTGCCATTAATTTTTAATATGTAACATTTAAAAAGGTGGGGGCACAAACAAACACATTTTTACAGTTTGAGTGGTTACATGCTGCAGGTAAGTCACAGAATGCCAGGTATTTATTATGCATGAGGTGAAGCTGACGAGGCTTGTGTACTGTAAGTATAATAACTAATGGTGTGTCACTCACTGGAGAAAAAGAGTAATCAATAGCAAAGCTGAGCACATGAGAGACATAATCCAGTGCTATCTGTGCTTTAGTATCTACTATTGTGGCAGCAAGGTCTGTTTGTGTGTTTTTATAGGTGCCTTGTTTAGCACTCAAATTTTCAATTACTGCTCCCTTTTTTAGTGTGCTTTGCTTATGATCCCTCTGAAACACATTGCATGTGAATTGCTTGTTGTTCCCATTCTTTTGGTTTTATTGGATGAGGTATAAATCTGCCGTTTGACTGTCTGTGCTCACCTGACTTTTTGTGGCCATCCTTACAGGCTATGGACAGAGTTTCTGGACAAAGTCTCCCTGAACCGAGCGACTGAAGTAATCCTCAGGTGTAATTGTCTTGATTAACCCCCGTCTCTCCCATGCATCTGATGTATGGGGACAGCTCTGGGGGTGTAATGGCTTTCATGCATCACCCAGGTGGAGGCTACGAGTCGGCGTGGGTGGCGTTGACGTCCCTTCCCTCTCAGCGCATCGCATTTCGGGTCTTGGTGAAAGCTAAGTGGATATTCATTCATTCATTCAAATCATTCATTCGTTCACTGAAGTCATACACCCACCACACAAAACCCATAAGCCCTCATATCTCCAGCACCACCATAAAAACCTGGACTTCAGGCCTTGAGGAGCTGTTTCTGCAGTGTCTGTGTACTTCCTCCTCCTCCCTTCCTGGTGTCCGCTTCTGTGCCGGACTGTAGGTGTGCGCTGTCACAGCCATATCCCTGGGTTGATCTGTCCTCTCTCCTGGTGTTAACCAGGCCTACGGGGCCTGGGCGAGAGTGAGAGAGAGAGAGAGAGAGAGACACGCGCGGTGGGTGCAGTTGGCCGCGGGAGCTGTCGGCCGGGCTCTGGGTTTAATTGGATCTCATTTACGCAGCGGTGCTGCTGGAGCCACCTGAAGGGTCTTCCTGCTTTATTAAGTTAACAGCTCCTTTTCCCTCCAACCCACCTGAGATCATTAGTATGCAACACGCAGGAAACCCTGTCGATCGCAGCTCTGCTCTCAAAACCCTTCCTATTTATTCTTTTTTTTTTTGTATTTGGCAGCAACTTTCCATATTACTCCACAATAAAAACAAGCCAGAAAGCTCTGCATTCCACCGCTCTTTGGTTGTAATTACAAAAACAACAGTCAGCTGTCGAATTTTCAGGGGCCTTTCTATGGATCTAAATGCCGACGATGATCACGGGGACAGCATTGTGCTGCGGGAGGTGTCTTTGCCTAATCAAAGTCCGTGAGATTATGAATTCAGCGCCGTGTTCAATCAGACACCTGCTATTAAGTTGATAAATACACTTTTCACAGTGTGTCGCCGGGCCCATGAGTGGTCCGGGCCCTTTTCTTGCTGTCTAAATTCACCAGGCTCCTCCAGCTAAAGAGGAACCATTATCTCACATTTCACACTGTCCCCAAAAAGATACCCAAATGCCTCTCTCGTTTCAGCCCATCAGACATACTGTACGCAGTATCAATGACTGGCCACAATAGGAGCTGAAAGGGATTTGGGTGCACTAGGACAAGGGAGGCCTTTTGTGACCAGATGATTTTTTTTGTGCGTGTTGTTGTTTTGACGAGCTATTAGTATGTACCCCTCTTTTCCTGCTGTAATAAGCAAAATTGGGGACTTTATGCAGTGGATGTGGTGCGCCTCTTTAAACCTCCATCTCGCCTTTTCAGCTCCTGCAGGTGCCTTACGCCCCGCTGGTAGGACCGTCAAGATGCCCCCCGCCAGGAATTTTACTCAGTGCGGTGTCATGGCGGCCGCGATGGCTGATAAGCATTAAGTACAACCTGTCACGGGACGCTTTTTTTTTTCTTAATCCGAGGGTTTTTAAGGGCCAAAGAATCAGTGCTCAGTGTACAATGGCACTGTGGATCTCATAATGGTGACTAAGCATTATCTGTGCTGCTGTGTCCTGGGGTCTGTCTCCTCGTGGTGAGCGCGCCGGGGTTCCCCAGTGGGCAGGTCCCCCTTCGTTCCTCGTCTGTGGAGCTTATATCTCTTCACCCTCGCCGCTGCCCGGCGACGCGCGGCGCATTGTCTCCGATTGGCTATCAGCGCTAATCCCTTCCCAGCGAGTTGCTTGTTAGCATAATCACAGAGAGGGCAGTGAAAAGATGCATTATGTCTCGTTTTTGTTGTGCAGGTTTATCTGATGAACGAGAGGAGTTTTATTTCATGCCTTAATCCAGCCAGTGCGTGTTACTTCAAAAGAAATGGCCAGCAAGAGAGAGCCCTTATTTCTTTCTCTGTATAAGTGATAAGGCACTAGAGGTCTTGCAATGCCTGTTATGAGATGTTTTACTAGATTGTTAAATGCCTTCTGTATGTTATAATCACCTACTTGTATAATTGCATTATATTTCTTCAGCCTGCATTTTGTACTAATAGATTTATATTGATTCAGGTTCATGGAAAAGGACCTTGCTCATGCTTCCTCTTATTGCATCAGTAATTCTTTGATCATAACAAACATAAAAAAAAACATGCAACAAAATATCAACATATGACAATTATTTTCAAGCCCAAGTCAAAATATACACTGCAAGATGTACCTATTAAAAACATTATTTTATTGTCTTTGTGATTTTTCTTTATCAGAGCTTACCTGGAATTACAATCCATGTGACTGGCACTGCTAAAAAAAAAAAAAAAAAAAAAAAAAAAAAAAACAATATGACACCTTAACATGTGAATTTTTTTTACATATGACCTGTATTAAAATGCACATGTTGAATTTAAGTTTAACATGTTATTACTGCCTTTTGGAATATTTAAAAACCATATTTCTGTGGAGTTATCTGAGAGTAAAAGGGAAGGAGTGAGAGCTACACACAAAAATGGGCATACTTACACAATATTGTTTTTGCATGTCTGACATACTTAAACAGTCACCCTTCCTCATGTACCTCCAAGATGAGACAACGCATGGTGCCATGTAACACACAGTGTTGCTGTGTGTTTGATGTGATGGAAATCATGTGACAACAGCGATTCTCCCTTCCCCACCACAGACATAATAAAAGTGCCTCCAGCAAAACTACAATATTTCTGTGTCTATTTCTATTGCAAATGCTGCTACTAAATAGTAAAGGCCTAATTTCATATGCAGGGAGACTGTTCTGGAATTTAGTTGTTATTTGGTCATTGTAAGGAATTCATGATGTGGTCTTTAAAGATCTATTTCTCTGCTTATACAACACCAGCTCCCATTGTTATAAATACTATCACCACCTCATCTACTACTATTAATACTACTGCAAGTATTTCTATCACCACTGAATGTACAATGAATTATACTACTGCAACCACAACTACTTCTATAACTACTTCAGCTACTAATACTATTGCCACTCCTACAGGTACACCTACTTAATATAATACTAATTAATATATCTATAACCTATTTAACATATCTAAAAATATATTTTGTATTTTTAGATCTTTTGCTTGGTAGTATTTACAGTAGCAGTTCTTCTTATCCAATGCCAAAATGGCACTTTTTTACATTTTCTTTTGTTATCAATAGCATAAAACTGTCATAAGACTCATATTCCTGTCGTTCTTATGTGATTCCTTTCAGTAAGATCTGAATATCCATAACATCGGGAAGGCAGTTCAAAAGATCAATCAAAAAAAAGAAGAAGAAAAATGAAACACGTTTATGATCAAGTTACAAACTGGATGTGACGAGGAGCGCGGGGGGAATTAAGATATTCTGCATGCGAGAGCAGAGTGGAATTCCTCATCTGTTGAGAGATTAGGGTGAGTATCCAGCATGGAGCACAGTGCTATATCACCGCCAATGAGCGGACGACCCACCGCTGACCTAGCCAAGGGAAGAAAACACATGTTCCAGTGGTCTGCTATGGCAGGCTACCCGCAGGGAGGGCTGGGAGCCATACCAGCATGAGGGCGGAGGAGGAGACGCAGTTCTCAAGTCCCTGCATCTATGGCATGCTTTTAGACGGAGATATATGGCCTGATGTATTAACTGATCAGTTTAACTGTTCCTCACTTTACATCTGAAACATGTACTTGGCATTTGGTGTGGAATGAAATGTGAGTGAGTGTGTGTATAGGGAGGGGGAGGGGGGTGGTGGTGAGGAGTGATACTCTGCAAATGTGTCTGATGACAGCAAGTTGAATGTTTTGACAGTGAACACCTTGTTTTATGTTTTTGATTCACATTTTGAGATAGATACTATGAATTATTTCATACATTGTACCATAATTTTTGTGGATGCTTTTTTTTCTTTGAAGGCCACAGCAGTAGTCACCTCAGCAATGGCCACTCTCAGAAAAAATAGCTAAATATGAGGCTTAATACCTAAAAATACACCAGATATTTGGTGTAGTGAAATATAGATGTTAATGAAATGATTCTCAAAGTAGCAGAAATTGTAAGTGTCCAACAGCAATTCAGCTATTAGGGACCTTCAAGGCCTGTGGAAGAATTTCAGTTTCCTTGTCCTCCATTTTAATAGAGCTCTTCCCTCCCTTACTAAAAGTGTGTCTCTGGTTCTGATTATTGGCTTGTTTTTCAAGTTGGCTGTAGGGTCGGGTTGGGAGGGGGTGGGTGTCTGAACCATACTGGGTGCCCGGGATGAATGGCAGTATATTGTTTACTGATGTTTTGTAGGGTGGAGGAGAAGAAGAAAGAGGGATCGCTGACCTTCTGTCTGAACAGTGGCGGCAGCGGCTGAAAAGAAGGAGGGCCCTTCATGAAGGTGCGGTTGGTGAGAGAAGGCAGGATGAGCTCCCTGGCAGGGGGGCTCTTCTCTTTATTTGGACTGACCCCCCCATCCCCCTTCTGCCGTCTGGGAGATGTTGGGGTCAGATACTCAGCTCCTCCGGTGCATGGTCCTGGTTTGGCCTCTCCACTACCATAGTCAGGAGTGAGATGCAATCAGTGTGACTGAATTTCCCCTCAAAAAATGATGTACTGTCACACTGCCTTCTATACAAGAGCACGACTGAATCTCTTTTGATCTGCTCTACACTGCATTTTCCACAGTGAAATCCTCTGCCCTGTTCCTGTATATACCACTTTTACATTGTGCTCTTCACTAAGCAATATAGCTCCCTACTCCCTTATACTCCATTGCTAAAGCGCACACTTCACAAATGCTATTCCAAATTATGGCCAGTAAAATGTGCTTCTCTGTTTCTGTTCACTTCTATACCATTTAAACAGTAAAACTACATTTTATCTATGTCACAATATTTTGTAATTTATGATAACTTTAGCTGATAAAATCTACCAAAATTAATATGGTACATGCACAGGTGACTTTTATTTTCAGCATGGTTTCAATTAGATTTTTGTGATATGGATAGTTAACATTCACTGTGTATTTTACCCACCTTGGAAATCATCAGTTTATTGGCCCATTTCAAAGTAGTTAAGGATATGTCAGTATGGGAGGGGTCACCACTTCCTAATTGGGTGGAGAGACTGCAGATGGGGGAGGGGTTAATGCCTCACCTGCAGTCCCTCCTCAGGGCTCCGCCCACCCTGGAGACACTGCCCCTTGTTCTGCTTCTGTAATATACAGGCATGTTTAGTTAATAAACAAATTACATTTCTCTCAAGAAACCATTCATTCTTCCTCAAGAAAATTATTGTTAGCAAAGCCAGTCATTTGTGTAGCCACAGTTACATGTTCATTACTGCCAGGGCTTTTAGTCTGTGCTCTGGGACACACTGCATGCCAAGCGCTCCACGGCTGCGTAATGAACTGAGCTACACTCCAAAACCACGGTTAGGAGGCACAATTAACGGCATCAATTTCAGAAACAATCCCCGACATCACAAGATGCATTAAATTTTAATCCTGAATAAATGTACGGTTGTAATTTGATTTGAGACAATTTCATAAATGCGTGTAAACCTATCTGATAAATTATGCATGGCTCCAACTTCAGCGCATAAATAAACTGGCGATTAAAAGCCAGAGTGGAAGAGGAAAGAAACTCAGAACCGTTTTTAAGGTGTTAATTATTCAAATGAAGGAGGTAGCTGAACTGTACTTGCCCGGAGTTTCATGTCATCCTGGTGATTAATACAGCTACATTACCATGGTAATTCCTTTGCCATTGTGAAGCCGCACTTGATTTATTTATTTTTTGCAATTACGCTGCGTGATTAGAAATGCAAACATAATTGGATTTTGAAGACCTGCACACTTCTGATTAGTGCACCGATACGTCTTCCCCCCAAACCCCCAACCACCTCCCGCCCCTTTGATGCGTTACACCACGACAGTAAATGGGATTTAACCTCTGTAATGACATTTGAGCAGTGACGGCAGTCCCCTGGAAGTGACTCAGAATCAAGTGGTTTGTTTTAAACGGCTGACAGGTTGTTGAATCCTATTAGAGATGTCGGCTGTTACAGTAATGACTTCACAGTGGATGTTTCTTTGGGTGCGCACAGTTTTCTCAAACCTCATGCAAGTCCAGAGTCATCCCAAATTCATTTTCTCATGTGTACTCCAACACCACCCTGGTGCGGTACAATACACCCGATTTTCAGCTGTGAAAATGTCTACACTTTACCATGGGAAAATCATGACAATACTTATTCTCATGAGAATTGTAGGACTATGCACTGTGCAGGGGGCGTGAAACTTTATTTCAGATTGGTGGCTTGGTATTTATTTATGTTACTGTTAGCATGAGGTGTACAGTTGAGTTTTTGGGGAACCAAGTGCCCAGTCATGAATCAATCACTCACACCCATCAAAGTCTGCCCTGCCCTGCGTTTGTGACAGAGGCATCTGGGCCTTAACCATGCTAAGTGCGTGTCACTGTTTCAGCATGGAATTTCAGCTGCGATGATTAGCCATAATTACAAATTCTAACAATGCATATGAGGGATTTTTAAACCAGAATACACAAATAACATGAAAGTTACAATTTTATTTACTGCTTTCCTAGTTCAACATAGTGTAAAGTGTTGTACAGTATAGCTGAGAACAGTCTGCAGACTATAAAGCATAACCAAAGCCCAGGAGAGATGCCAGATTTTCCTCTCCCTTGATTGGACAGTCTTACTCCGTGCTTTGTGTTAGCCAGGCACCAGAGGCAAGGCTGTTGTGCTCTTTGTGTTAGCCAGCCACCAATGGAGGGCAGTAGAACACAGAGCATCAATCACTACAGTCATATGCTCACTGCTACAGCCCAGTCTGATGCGCCAGGCAGCAGCACGGTCCTGACAGCCTCCATGTCTTATTCCAGGTCAAGCCTTGGGTCTAGCCCTCCAGCACTGCCTGATCACAGGTAGATGGAGTAGCACGATGAACACACACAAACCCAAACACAAATACACATGCACACAGACACATACACATAGACATCTATGGATGACGACATGCATAAAAATGTAGGCACACACACACACACACACACACATGCATACAGGCACATAAATATGTAATTACAAGAATGCATGGAACACAGGATCACATGCATGCAGGCAAGTACCCATTCACAAAGACACCCTGGAGTAGATGAATTCACAGACACTGACCCACAAACCTGCACACACACACACACACACACACACACACACACACACACACACACACACACACACACACACACACACACGTCCATGCAAGGAAGCAAGCACACTGTGCCGTAAATCTACCCTGCACAAAATGAATAAAAATCTCCTCCTAACCAAAGTCAGGACTCCCAAAGGACACAGTTAAATTATTCTCATTTCCATACAGTCTGATTTTTCTGTGTTTGATTTGTGTGACCCCTATGCTGCTCTAATATTCTGAACATGCACTTCACACAGCAAAGATTCAGCATGGGGGTGGTGTTGTGAATCTTACACAATGAAGTCATATTTCCTGCAGATACAATGACACATATCGGGCTTTCAAATAAAGTAGCAGTCGTCTTTTTAATATGTGTTTTTTTTTTTCATAAAGACTTGTATAAGATAAGAGGGTTGATAGTGTTGGGGGGAGGGGAGTTAAGAGAGAGAACATTGGCACAAAAGTATTTGATGAACTTTGACTATTCCTTCTATATCCTATTAAAATTATACTCCTCTGTGTACTGTACAGCTCTCGAGCATAAGGAAAAAATGCATGACCAAAGCAAACATGAGAGAAAATTGAGTAGTGATTACTTCTGCTTCTAGGGGACATTTAAGGACAATCCCCTCTTTGATCTGACCAGTCCAATGTTATAATGTACAAACAGGATCTCTTTTATAAAAATATAGAAACTTGAAGATAATAATAAAATGATAGATAATCCAGGCATACTACTCCCGGTGCCTCATATACTTAAATATCAGTTATATTTTGAAATACATTTGTGATGCGTCACACATGTCTCTCTGCCATGGTGAATGCTGCGTACATGCATTTCATCTCAGAAGCTCTGATACTATGCTATTGCTCAAAATTAGACTTAAAAAACATTCTATCCTGATTCAGAATGCATTACTGTAATTGCTCCACCTCTCTTATTTAATTTTGGCTGTCATGTACAGTGGTATTTTCATTTTGTAAATCTAATTTCACAAACTTGCACGCTGTTTCAGAAAGCAATTTAAAGCACTACATTTTTTCCTCATTAATAATTTAATTAAGAGTGGAGAAACACATAAAATAGCCTCTCATCTTCAAGTGCACCCAGCTCCTGGTTAATAAGGTTACACAGCCCACATCCTTTATTACAGTGTTTATGAAGTTTAAATCAATGAAATTATTAGTGCACATATGCATGCATACATTTTCTTATTAAAATGAAACTGCCTGTCTTTCTTTCTTTATTGCAATGGTACAGTGATCATCAGAACACTCCTCTTCTTTTGAATTACTATTTTTTACTATATTCCAACAATATGTTACAGATGTGCATACTCCTCTGTGTAACTGACAGTTATAAACCCTTTAACTATTCAGCTATCCCTCTTATTTATGGAAATATACCAACAGTGCTCAGCAATTTATCAGTAAAATGAGTGTCACCTTTTTTGGCTACTTTCTTTAAAATGATCATTGAAATCCAGTCCATTTAAATAAGGTGAATCTTCCTGTTCAAACATGTACACATTTTTAATTAAAAACATCAGTTTTTGATAGCCTCAGTTTGTGGCCTATGGATGCCCAACAGACTGAGGCTGGTGAAAAGTGAATAAGATTACACATTGCCTTATTATTTATATGTCAACCTTTTCCTCCACTTCAGCATGGATATTGATGCTTGCATGGATTTTGATTATATTGTTGTTTATTTTTTTTTTACATGGTTACTTCATATAAAAAGCATAAAGTAGTATACTGACATTTTAAATTTTGACCATTATCATCATATGGAATACTATGGATTTTTATTTTATGTTTATTTCAAGACAAATAAAGCAGCAATCTACTCTTTAAATTACTATTGTGTCTGTGTGTGAAGAGCCATAATGACACCCATTTACTGAAAAATCTATTTTATACTTTTCACATTCTGGTTTACATGCAATGACCAGGTTTTTGTTCTCTTTCACAGTTGACAATTTATTTAAGCACATTATTAAATTTAATAATGATACAATGAGCTCATACAAATAATGGCACAATGGTAATGTATGATGTTTGTATTCTTCCTGTAATATTTTAACAATAATTCAGTGATAAAATTGGGGCATTAAACCAGTGTCTGTGTTTTAATTATATAATAATGTTTCCATTAATGAAGTAAAATGCATTTAAAAAACAGGTGTACAGCAAAGACAAATTAAGGTCAAGTATGGTAATAAAAATGAAATGTCTATCATGTAAAATTAAAAAGAGCTCAAAGCAAACAGCAATGTATCATCCTGAATCTCTTGACGTGCTTTTTGTATAAAATGACCACATCTCTGCAAAATGCAAGAAGACTCCAAACTTTCTCCCATCTGGCAGTGTTTTGTTTTATATTAATGTAAGTGTGTTTTGCTCCCTCCATTAAGACGCTGAAGTGGGATGCCATGGTCCCGAATGGAATGTCCCAGACCACGCTGTTCTTTTCTGAACACTGAGCTCCTCGCTGTGATGGGATCCCATAGTTACCACTTCCACTTAGAAAGCAGCGTTTTGCTTGGAGAGGACATTCACAAACTCATGTAAGCATTAGGCACATTAGAGTCATTCAATGTTGCCCAAAGCCCAGATGGGGAACGTTATACACGTCTTCGCAAAGGCGAATAAGTTGTTGTTTGTTTGGTCTTTTCTTGGGGCCTTCAAAGGACTTGAGCTGAGGAGAGTGAGTCACTTTGAAAAATACTTCCCTTAAATCAGGGGGAAGAGTCTATCTGAAAGTACTAACAGAGAAGAAAGTGAACATCAAACCTGTGATTCAGCTCACATTAGACTATGTGCTTCATGTGCCCTCTGTATTCGCAGACATAGCCATGGAAGGCACACAACATTGTTGTTTTCTTATTAATAATGGGTATTCTCCAGTCAAAGTGTAATATTTAGCTTAGTTTGGCGGTAACAACAGACTCTAAGAAAGCTTCTTATGTAATCTATGAAATGTGGAGTACATAAAATATATTTGCTTACTATTTGTAACTAAACGTTAATAGATTGCATGTAGTGCAATATATTAATACTGATTAGAAGACATAACTGAGAATCATTTAACATCAAGCTTAAACAAAAGGCATAAAAGAGCATGGTGAGCACACACGTATGCAACTAAACCTTCAAACACAAGTTCTCACTTTGTGTCTTATTATTATTTTTTTTGGGGGTGGGGGTGGGGGGTGGGGGGTGGGGGGTGGTGATGGGTTGTGATGAAGAGGTTCAGAGTTTTATAGCCTTGTGAGAAGGAGTTCTCACCTCTTTTAAAACTGCACAAATGTAAATAGTGTTTTGTTTTCACAGGACTCCACAGGCCTCTGTAGACCTGGTATTAGTGTGATATGAGGGGAAAAAAAAAATCTAACTTCCAGAACTTGTGTGTGACATGACAATGGCAGCGTTTCCAAACACAATCTGCCGTGTTTACCAGCGCCAGAGGGCAAAGCAGGACCCGGCGTTTCCCTCCTGATAATTGTTTGATTTCCTGTTGTGGCGAGGGAGCCGTGCGCAGGAGGGAAGAGAGGCCGAGCTGGCGGAGGAACAAGCGCGCTCTCCTCCTTCATTTGTTTCAAACATGCCGATCGCTCGAGGCACGCCTTCCCTCTGGAGCTCTGCAGAAATACCAAACAGTGACATCTAACACTGCCTGTCTCTCCCTCATCTTTTCATTTCAGCTGTTACAATCACCCTTGCTGGGCTTCAAGTGTTTTGTTCTGGCACTTGCTTTATAATCACTCCATTCAAGTCTCAGGAAATACAAAACATTATTATTATTATTATTATTATTATTATTAGTTGTAGTAGTAATAGTAGTAGTAGTGCTAGCAGCAGTGGTAGGAACATATGTAGCAGTAGGAGCAGCAATAGTAGTCACAGTAGTAACAGCTGTAGCAGTAGCAACAGTGATAATAGTACTAATAATGAATAGTAAAATTTATGTTTGTCATGTTTTTCATTTAGGCAATGTCTGAATGTCAGCCACATTTGACAAGGGCTAATTTTTAAAGGAGTATTCTTAGAATGGAACTAACTGGTTTGGAGTTTACTAGGAAAGTAAAGGTCTTTGTTCTCCAGCCATAGCCCAGTTTAACATTGTGTGCTATTCTAGGGAGTATCTGGGGGCTGTCATCAGTCTATTTCTGAGAAGATATTGCCTTCTCATCCCACACTGATCTGGAGCTCAGCTTCAGCAGGTGGCAGAGTTATAAAGTTGCTGTTTGTAAGCTTCCATGGGAGAGATGACACATTTACGACGGCCGCATGGCCAAACACACCAGATCCAGAGGAGCAGCACTCACACTGCTTTCAATGTGTGGGTGTGGGACATATTCCTAAATACATAGACCTTTATGGGAATGGAGTTTTCCTGCATCACGTACAGCGTGACTTATAGATCCACAACACTGGTACACTCCCTCCCTGATATTTTGTATCACTTGGGTTATTAGGATGTAAATGTATGTAAATCATAAAACAAGCAGATTCCCTAATCGGATTGCAGACCCAGTTGTTAAACATTTTGAGACTCTCTTTATTTTATTTTTTTTTCCATCAGAACTTTGGAATGCGTTTTGGACAAAAACCCCACTGTTGTCCATCTCCATTAAGCCAGTCACTCCCCTTGCTGCTTTCTGACATGAACACAATCCTGCAGACAGACCAGGGCCAGGGCCTCCACACCAACCAGCCCCGTTATTGCGCTTCTACACCTGTACGCTCTCCTCTTAAATTAGCTTAAAGGCGGAATGTTGACAGACAACCACTCTGTGGCATGCACCCCGACACTGACTTAGCCTGCCCACTAAAGCGGGGTCAAGATTTTCATGGCTTTTTTTTTTCTTAAAAAGCTTTTATCGTTACCCAGTGCCTAACAGTCATGCCCTTGTATCAGTTTTGCTCAAAGGCATGGTTTGGACATACACAGTTTAAACAGAAATATGTAAGCAGCATAAACAGTGTGGAAAGCACAATGCGTAGCATATACGGGCGACGTGCTAACTGTAATGTGCAGAGGTGGGGCGGGCTGGGTGACTTGTGCCATGTCGCCTTGAGCCCTGCGTGACGGATGCCCTGCCAGTGTATCCCTCCCTGCCAGCGGGCCCTCGCTCCCCTAATCCCTCCTAATGGGGGTTGTCATCTCACCGCTAATTTAAGCCCTCCAACCACAGACTTGCCCACACCTGCCCGGGCTGCTCCCCTCACGGAGCCCCTCTCTCCCACCGTCCCCCGCTCTGCTCCAGGCAATCTCCCAGTCACATGCGGCTCGCAGTCCTGCCAGCCTAGCAGAAACAAAGCCTTCCAGCCCCCCCTCACTCCCTGATTGTCTTCATCTTATCTGCCTTTAATTCTTCTTTCTTTTTCCCCCTTTTTTTTGGTAATGCTGTGCGCAGCTCGAACACCGTCTTAACTACTGGGGCTTCAAAAACCTTCTAATTTCAGACAAGTATCACTCAATCTTCAATAAAGATTCTGTAAATTAGGAGAGGAGATGTCATTCATGTGAGATATGAGGTCCTACACAGTTATCTGGAATGGAGAAGAAGGACTGCTTCTGATGACAAAATGGGGCCCCAGTCCAGCTTAGTTCACAGTATGAGCAGGGACATGGGAGATGACTGTGTAGAATACCGCATAACTTCAAAGTGCTCAAACGTGGAGCTTAACTGCTTATTTTTTGCCACTCCACCAATGACAAGGACCATTAAAACAAGATCACTCTGTTCAGAATGCTACATCAACATACATTTTTAGGGTTATTTACTTGCAAACAAAATATAAACACAGGAAAATACAAACCTCTGGCCCAAATTCAATACAACTGCATTTCACTATTCATCTCAAATCTGAAAATCTATCTCAAGCACAGGTTAGTTTATTTGTCCTTTCATTGGCCGCACATTGACAGCTAAACAGGACTTGATAAAACTCAACAGTTTCTTCAATACCTAACTGCACTGAAAAGATAAAGCACACTGGATCAACCACAAGCCAGATTAATTCAAATGATGTTCACTATACTTCATTTAGTGCCATTGAGGTTAATATTATGTTCTGTGTTCAGAGTTGGTCTTTATGACTGTTGTACCATTTATGTCTGTGAAAAGCGATAGTATGCTAACATGGCAATTCTATATTATATTAATTTTGC
Source organism: Albula goreensis (assembly GCA_022829145.1). Classification (NCBI taxonomy): domain Eukaryota; kingdom Metazoa; phylum Chordata; class Actinopteri; order Albuliformes; family Albulidae; genus Albula; species Albula goreensis. The sequence continues at coordinate 9,170,945 of CM040753.1, read as the reverse complement.
CAATAATGGGTTGTTTAGAGACAAGGGTTGAATAAGGATGACACCTGTTACCTTGGGCATTTTAGTCTTCTGTACCTGAGTATACCGGGCACACTCATAGCACCACACATCCTGGAGAAACCACTGGCATGAACAAAAATGTTCCACATATTTACTCAGCAGTATATAAAAGAACAATCAGAGATTGTTCTCACAAAACATCACTGAGTTTCTTCACAAATGCCTTTACTGGTGTCAGTGGTGGCCTGTCCAAATATGAAGCAATTGCACTTACGCATTGCACTGAATTTGTGTAATGGAATAGTTAAATGCAGTTAGAGTATAATCTGATGATGTTTTGCATATTTAAAGTAGATCTGGTATTCCATCGTGACTAAGTTTAAACATTCAGTTTTCCTCCATGGATGCAAGCTGAAATGTATTAAAACTCTTGACAGACTGGGGCCCTGGAGGACGTCTGTCTGTTGTCTTGGTACAGCACCTCCAGTGAAAATGTGTGAGTGACTGATTATGAAAGCATCCAAAAAAACCACACGCTGACGTTCAGAGGTGTTACAGATTAAAGCAAAGGCATTCTGAAACATATCACATAGAATTTCATGCATTCCTTATTCTTGATACTTCAAGTGGAGCTGTAAAATAAGCATGTGGTAAGCTCTGCTCATTTTAATCATTTCTCTGGTGAGAAAAAGAGCAGGGGAATTTGAGCAGGGGGACATGGATCCTGGCTGTGAAAAGGGGGCAGAGAAAAAGACATTTCCACTAAACTTCAAAAAGCTCTCTTTCTGATAAGAGAAATAATTGATAGTGTTCTGTTCACAGAAAAAAAAAAACATCTGGAATTTACATCCATGTTTCATCTCCTCAGATAGAAAAAGAGCAGTAGATAAAAATTGTAATTTTCTCTCCATAAGTGAATGTTTTCAACATTGTTTTTATTTCAGGCTGCATAAAACAAGGGTTACACAAATCCAAAATGTGTAATAAATAAATAAATAAGTAGATGAGCTGCTAAAATCAAAGTGACAACACTGAAACTGGTGTATAATTTCCCTCTTCAATTCAGGATCACTCAGAAAAGGTTGAACTAATTAAATTAACAAATGAAAGTACTTTATAACTGTTAATTATGTCATTCCCCTGGCTGCTGTGGCCACCAGTTCCCTTTGTTTGGAAAGAGGATCATCTGTCCTAATTAACCTCCGGGGACCATTTTGGGAAAACCTTACATAATCTTGGGGCTTATACAAACAAACTGACAATTCACTTTGGTGTAGAGTGACACTTTGTACACGTGTGACACAGATCTAAATTGCCTACACCTTGCCACCAGAGAATAGCCCTCCTCTGATAATCTGTGCCTGACAAAGAGTTCCTACTGGCATTGAATGTATATTTGTAGGTGAGGTAACAATGCCATGACATCATGGACAGAACATCCTTATTGCTGGGAGATGTTACAATGAAATACCCTTGGAGCAAGCACAGTCTCATGCTGTTATTTTTACCACTGTAAAAGCTCATCAGTAAAACATATCCACCTCTACTCACACAACTGTCAACAGTACAGGTGAGGCTACAGGACTGTCTGTAAATACACCATCAGTGCATCATTCAGATTAATTATTTTCAGTAAACAAGACAGAGACCCCCCCCCCCAACTTCCCAGCGTATAGTTTAGCTATGACACTAATAACTTGTCTGAAATATTACAGTTTTGTTACAGTCCGCTTCTCTCTCTCCCTGGAGACACCTCCATCATGGTAATACACTCCAACTATCACCAACAATGTCAACTGGATTTGATGTTTTTTTTGTTGTTGTTTTCTCTTTTCTTCTTCATTGCACTCACTGGTGTTGGATATTAAAACATGCGGGATGACGGAGTGGCCATTTGTTGGTGACGAGCAGCACCCGGCTACCACAAGAAGTGGCTACGCCTCTGTCCACGTCGATTGATGTCATGACCCCGCCCTCGGCCCATATCCCAATGAATAGATTGATATTTGACCTGCGTCCCCATCCATCCACTCTCTGGCGCGTTCCGTCTTTCCCCACTCATTATTTAACCCCTTCCCTGCCGTCGGCAGGCTTTTGGCATTGCAAGGCCTCCACACCCTAATGACCCCTTTGACAACCTATCCATCAGTTGGCAATTACAACATCTGTCGCCACGACAAAGCCTCCCTCAAAGATGACTCCTGTGTGCTCTTTAGACTGCTCTTTCTGTCAGCACACCCTATTATGTCTGAGGGCCAGTCACTTTGTGTGGTGAAGGGGCAGCCCCCTTAACACAGACAGGCATGTTGACAGCAAACACAAACATGGAAAAACAAATGGTTCACGCCTCCCTCTTTAGATTTCCATTCAAATGCAACTCTCCAGCTCTGTCAAAGTCTCCCTCCTTCTAAAGAAAGAAGAGTCTACCAGCTGGCCTCCTCTCGCCTCACTACAAAGGGAACCTTTTATTTCACAACTACAATGAACATCTTTTCTTTTTTCCTTAATTTTCTCTCAGGTTTTTGCAGCATTTAAATTCAACGCAGAGAGATCAATGGAAAGCCGTACTCCAATGTAGATAAATACACCTCCTGTAGATTTTTTTTTGGTTTGAAGATAATAAACTGATTATCAGTTGACAGTAAAACATTGGTCCATTACAGCACATGATATATTTTGCAATATGGCTTGGGATATTAATGTCAAACAAGAACCATGGATACAATGACAACACCTGGCCATTTAGAGTTTAGAATATTACGGCTATTTCTGAGATCTATGTAGACCCATGTAAAACCATTAAAATTATTATGTGGGTATATCTTTCTCTTCCATGTACCATCAATATCTGCACACACACAAATGCATATATATATATAGTTATATATATAGGATATGATAATACAGAATGTAAGAATCAGGCCCTAATCTCAGGATATGAGGGTGAAATCTTTCTCAGGTGGATACATCTGTAGATGCTGCTTTAATGCTGTCTTTTCTGTCTCCCAGTGGGAGGACGGTGTGGGACTGAGGCTCCCATTCTCTCTCCCCTTTAAGTGGAGCTCCGGATAGATTGCATGACATCACGGGCAGAGCCGGCAGCACAATGCAAAGGTCAGGCAGCGCATTGATCCAGGGGCCCTAATAGAAAACCTGGGCATTATGGCCCATCCACGCAGGGCTTTACACACACTGAGCCATAGAAACCACCTACAAATGGAGCCTTGTTGTCTCCCTATTCAGTCCTAGCAATCAGCGGATTTACACTTTGATGTGGAGCTGAGAAATAAAGCTCTTAGGAGCTTTGACCTTTATCAGAGAGAGGATTAAATCCATACTCCAGTCTAAACTGCATATGTAAGTTACAGTGAAGCTGTGTTTGTGCACTACCCAGGATTTCAAAGGCATTTCAGACCTTTCTTTCATTCCCTTTTCCCCTTTCTTTGTTGTATTCTGCAAATATCGAACTTTTTTTAATTATTTATCTAGAAACCGGGGTGATGGGTCTGCTCACTGCTTTCCTTTGACAGGATTAATTTAACTGGAAAATACTATCCAATAAATAAATAAAATAATGGATTTGATATGCACTCCAAATCACATCAAAAGAGGTTTCTTTGTTCATTATTATAAGGGAACTATTCTAGGAGATTATTGGTACCATAAAGACCTATTAACAGTCATTAATGAAGCATTTGGTACTACAGTACCATAAATGCTTTTTTTAAAGTACAAAATGGTTTGTTAATAATCAAATGTTTTATAAATCCCCTCTGATCAGCAAAACATCCCAGTAGAACTTTTTTTTCTTTGAGTGTGAATTCTTCACATAATGAAGACTGATGATCATGTACCCAATGTAAATACAGTTCTAAAAATCCCAAACTGCAAACACAAATTGTAAGTGTTTTCTGATATTTCAATTGTAGGTATTCAGACTTTACATTACCAAAATGTTCCCTTATTCTTCAGGGAGCCTCTAAGCCCTTAAAATCCTTTGTGTAGCAAGACAGGAGAAAAAAAAATCTTTGTGTGGAGGACTAAACATGGCTGGCAGCATGTCATTTCTTTGATCTCCTTTTTCCCCTCCAAACTATTGCTTTTTAAAGTTATCCCTGGTGCCTAGTTATGCATTTTGCTGTCTTGTCTTCTCCCAGTGGTATCAGCTTCATTCTTGTCGCCTGCTGCAGGATGCAGCCCTGCCTAGACTCTTACTCCAGGCCCATTGCTTTTGATGGCATCTTTCTGCTTTGTCAAAGGAAAATATGCACCACCGAAGAACACTTACAAGAGAGCAATGTCACGGTACAGCGCCATTCTCCCAGCTACGGCACACTTTAAAAACCTCAAAGCTATACCCACTTAATTCAGTAAATACCTTGGGAGAACCCACCTGAGAATTGTCAGACTGCCTGTGGAGATTCCGGCATCAGCATTAGAAGACATTACTATACAACAACAAAATGCTTTAGCCATGTTCCCCCAAGTCCTGCTACAAACTTGGCTCTGTTCACTCTTAAGTGCACAGCATAGTATTTTTCCCCCGTCATCTGAAAAAAAAATGCTGTTCAATATAGCAAGCATAGTGTGTACTTTCAGCAATGTGACAAAAAACATATAGTCTAGTCAAGTAAGTGGGGAAGCAGTGGTAGAGGTTATTTTCAGCAATATGGACGAATACCAAATTGATGAAAAATAGTAGAGGCTGGATTATACAGCAAAGACAGTCTATGGCATTTCAACATTTCAAGCACTGAAACACAAGAAATTTAGAGCAACAAATGAGCCACAATTTACTACAAGAGGAAAACAATTATGTTTGATAAAGGCACACTCTCTTGTAAAACGCTGGTTTTAAACAATGACAAAAGAATTGTGCCCTGAGGCAGAAATCACTTTGTGGCCAAGAGATGTCATGAGGAAAGGTTTTCTGGTTGAGGGGCCTAAGGTACAAGGCCTTTTCAGACAAATGGGACCATAAAAAGATGTAACAGGAAGAAGAAGTCAGAAAAAAAAACAGTTCCATTAAATATTAATTTGATATTTACTCACAGGCAAGTATCTACAAACACTCTAAGGGATGTTTAGAGTGTTCATGCTTGATGGATGGTCTTTGGGTGCACACAAGACATGTTCAGGTGCATGATGGTAAAATTACAACCCAGGCAAAGACCTCTTCAGCTTAACTATTCCAGCTAGATCCAAAACGCCACGTCTCAGATGACTAGAGTTGATATCCCTCAGTTGGTCATTGTTTTCTATGGAGGATACTCCATATTTTCGGGGGGTTTCCAAAACATTATTTGTGTTGGTGTATTGATGGATTTTGTTTTCGATAACCAAAAAACAGATCTTTTGCCTAAACGGCCAAGTTTTTCATTCATGTACTTATTTTCAGATATACTGTATCTCACACATGGATGCAATATTCTGATCATGATGTATCTTTTAAAGATGCAGTAAACTTTCATAAAAAACAAAGCAGCTTGCTTCTTTAATTTTGTTCAGCTCTGTATTTTACAACCTCGCTTACCTAATTCTACAACATATTTCTTTTCCACAGGAGGTGGTTATGACAAATTAGAAGTCTACAAATTTTCTGATGGTGTAAAGACTCCAGCTGTCAGTGGGGAGATAGTGATCAGATTTCCGAGCGGCATGGTCTCCTGGCACCACTAAGAGTTCCATATGGTCATCCAAATGCTGCACCTAAATGTGCTCAATGTTCCTCCCTAGACCTCCCCTATTTTAGCAAAATAAGGAAACTGTGTTTTCCACCTCCTCTGACTGCCTCATGTCCTAATGCATTCAGACATGATAAAGTCATGTCTGGCAAGGGAAAAAATTTGTTACCAAATGACCAAATTTTTTATATTAATTGTGAAACTCTTGCAAGGCTACACTTTATAGAAAACAGGCAGAAAAATCAAATATCGAACAAATTTGAAAAGCAGAAAAAATGTCTCACTGACCAATACGTCAAGAAGCTTTCCTTGATCTTTGGGGCTCCATGTTCAACCGTGGGGTCACGTAAAGGGTTTAAGACATGCAAATGAAACTACAGTAATGACTTGTGTTTGCTGTTTTGGGGCACAGTTTGATAATGGAAAATACAGTGTAATTATGTCCTCTCTGTCCCCCTGAGGTACGCCCGCACCAGGCTGCTCTGTTTGAGGGGATTAGCAGCCATCAGAGTAGAGACGGACAGTGACAGATGAACCACCCCCCCTCCCCACCACCACCACTACCACCACAGTCACTGGAGGTTCAGAGGCCTCACCAAGGGCAAGAGCTGCACAACCCGACCATCGTGGAAATGCCGCCCTGAGCAGCTCCAAATCGATCCTCAAAAACGGGTCTGAAAACTCTGGGCAGTGTGAACTCTCACAACTCCCGTACCTGCACAACGTTATCGAAAGGGTCTTCTAACGTTGCAGCAATGCATGATAAAAAAGGTCTGATGACATTTTTTATGACACAATTTCACATAGAATTTACAAGGCTTACGTCAACAGAGGAGTACAGAAATACAATCTGGCAAAAGAGCAGCTCAGATTGACGTGAGCCTCAACATGAAGACAGAGACCCTACAGGGTGTGAAACTGTACCTGCTGGACAGGACAGCTGCAGAGTTAATGAAGTCTGGAGGGATAATAAAATGAACAAACATTTACCGAGGGAGTCACGCTCACCTTACTGCCATCATGTTCGTTTCCTTAGTGATTCACGATAGTGATATCGTGCCTTTCGTAACCACCTCTGACTTGTGTATTGTTTACAATAAAACGCACACTGGACATTTTACAAGGATTTGCAATACACATATTTATATTTCCGAAGTTGAATTAAGACATTATTAAAAAAAGAAAGGAAATAAACTTTTCATATTATAGAGCAATAATTTGTATGATTGTTGATAACTTTCACTCCATTAGTTAGCATGAGGTCAATTTATGCTGCAAATATTTATGAAGATGGGTTCTCTCTCCCTCTCTCTCTGAAGGATGCAGAACAATTTATCTTAAACCACTTTCTTCTGAATTCCAATAAAACTACACATCACAGTTGCAGATGAATGTAATGCCTGAATCTTTGATGCCGTGAAATTGCTTCTCATTAGAAATGTTCAGCTGAATACAGATGACATTAAAATAGGCAGATTCAATTATTCAGCTTTTACATGTATCATCGTCCCGCTGTTGCTATTGGAGTTAAATATCCAAACAAAATGCAAAAAGGACATGTGGCAGTCACATGGGGAATTTAAATAAATACTTACAATTTCATTTCCTTCAAAACAATAGCTATTTTAAATAAATAACAACTACCCCATTAAGTCAGAAAGGAGTATTACAAAAAAAAAAAATGAGCTTGTAGTTTGAAAAAACCCATCATGAACATTTACATTTAAAAGGAATTCTGCTATTTTGTGCAAATGTTAATCAGGAAGACTTGTGTTTGGCAATACAATGTGCAGCACTGTTTGCATAGTATAGAATATTTGCATTGAGAATATAATATCAGCGTTTGAAATATAAATACTACTTTGACTTCTTCTCAATAGTAATAATAATAACAATGCACTGAACGCAGCCCCAGTTCCACGCTGATGCCCTGCCTGACATGGCTTAGCACTGTGTGCACAAGTAGTTTATAATTAAAGAGAGGCCTGATCTGATGTCATTGACACAGTGAGGAGGTTACATGTATTCCGTGCCAGAGCACCTGTTGTTGTGGAAAGAGGCATCTGATGTCATTATCCACCCAGCCGGACCGCCCCAGGACCCTGCTGCTTCACGGACTGTGCAGGATAGGAACGGGAAAGCAGGATCCAACGCAATCTGGGACCCGGGCCCGGTACTGCTGCGCGAGCTGGGACCCGGGATCCTGTAAGGACCAGCCTGGGTGCCGGCTGCTTACGCAATCAGCCCTGGGTCTCCCGTTCTGTTATCTCTGTGAGCTAAAGGGCCAGCCTTCATAGATGAGAGTTTCAATGAGAGTTTCCCCATCCAAAGCAGGGTGGGTTTGTTTTGTTCCTCTGCAGTAGATACTCACAACAAACCCTAGGTGTCCAATTTCCCTCATCACTAAGACACAGGTCTCAGTCATCACCATCAGACCAGTTGTAGGTCTCTCCTGTGGTACAGTGTGCTTTGTATTGTGTGTGACTGTCACACAGAGCCCCATCCTCACACATGTAGGTCTAAAGAGTTAAATGATTCAGCAGCAGAAGTCTTTTCTCAGGCAGATATAGGGGTCATTGGATTTAAGAAGTACAATTTCTTATTCCAACCTGTGAAAAAAAAGGGAGGAAATGGGTTTTAATAAAGCCTGCTGATGTAATAATTATGTAAAGTGAGGACATTACCCACAGAGTCATTCCTCCTCCACCCACCCCAATACTTTCTGTGTGTATGTCTGAAAAGTGCAGTGACGGACGTGACCAGAGGAGTTTTAATTTTGCTTTTGAGAATCTGCAGTGAAATACAGCCAGTCAATGCAGGGTTTCACAAAACCCATCATTTCTGTTTTGCCAATGCTTGTAAGAGCATTTTACAAAGAAACATAAAACCATAAAAGCAAGAATAATGAAAGCAAGGTTTCTTCTGACCCCCATTAGAGATGGCTGACAGTCTTTTCTGTGGTATTGTTATTGTTAGCAGAACGGTCCCACTCTAATTGGAATATATCTTAATTCCAGTCCCCAGTAACACATTGCTACATAACATTTATTTTACACATGAATAAGTTCATAGACATCCCTTTTGGATGAAAATGTTTAAAGTGTAATGTACCTGTTTAAATATTTCCCTATTAAGTTACATAACAAATAATAACATCATCAATATGTTGTTCAGTATCATACATCTCAAGGTGAACATCGGATTTGACTCTATGTGTCCTTGCATATTGCAGGATTGGATTGTCTTGAACACCGGGTTGTACAGAAGATCAGGCTCATTACATAAACTGCCGTGTTCCCAAGCAGAGCAGTTTGATAGAGTACCGCAATCTAAATGTAGTTCTACTAAAGTGATGGCTGATAGCTGAACTAAATGTCATGTCAAAACCATTTGTTCCTCGGTTGTATATTGTTCATTTTTATTACTTTTCCTTTTCTGATGAAACAATTTTTTCCTTCCAGGAATAATGATGGCATGCTCCTTTTAATTGTTAATGAACTGTTGAATATGCAGGAGTGAATTGAATGTTTGACCCATTCTTTATGATTCTGTCATATCACGCTATTCTCCTGGGGTACATATAGCCAATAAAACACTTGCCACAGCACTCTCTAATTCCATTCCATTATTTCATTTCCAAAACAACTGTGCATTGTCTCTCTCTCTCTCTCAATTCATTTTGACCAGGTATGTTTTCCTCTTTTTTATGTGCTTGTTTAAAAATCATTAAACAAGTGTCATATTTCCAACTTGGTATCAATTACTGGGGTTGTTGTTGTTTCTTTCGCCTTCCCTAATGAATCCTGGGGGACAGTTTTACGATAGGAAGAGATGCGCTCTCTCCTCACGCAGCCTATGAGTTGTAGCTAATTTCAAATCACTTAGACTATTACATCTGTCAAGCAGCAATACTCTATTTCTAATTTACATTTAGTCCCTGTCATACACAGTGTTTACTGGGCCAGACAGCAATTTTCATCCCCTCTTGAGAAATGTGTTTAATGTTGCAGCCTTGTTAGAATATTTTTTTCCAGTTTTGCCAAAAAAAACCTGAAAGGATAAGATTAAACAGTTGATTCCCTGAAATGAGCTGAGAGCCCAAACAAAAAAACATAGATTGACCATATGCTACATTAAACAAAACCAAGCAAAATGACTGACTACATCAGTGTCCAGCTTCAGCTTCTTCTTCTTCCTCTTCTTGTTATTATTATTATTATATATTGGTGAGGCATACTCTGCTGGGGAGGTTTTACCAGAGTCCTAATCATATTTTTGTTTGAGAAAGTATAGGGTTGGGAAAAAAAAACAAAACAAAAAAAAAACAAATGGCCACAGTGGAGTTTCACAGCTGTAATGGAAAATCTTAAACCCTTGAGACAAACAATTGATTGACTCTGAAAACTATCATAATCTGCTTTCAGCTTGCAGCATGACCCTGGAGGTAGGAACTTTAACCCTTCAGCATTGGCAGACAGAGTGTGTGTACGAACGATGGAAAGGGTGTGCACTATGCTTCCAACTGAAGCAAAATTTTATATACAGACTCAGACAGGAAAACATGGCATTTTAAGACATTTTGAAGACCAAAAAGCACAATACTTTCTCCCTCACAAGAAACGCACACATGCATACATACACATCTGTAATATTTCAAATGGCAAGGGGTCCCACATCAAAAGCTACTGTGACTGAGGGTGAGACCCAAGGTGCAGTGCACTGCAGAGGGAACTCTCCATCACTGCGGCTCCTGGCTCGACAGGCCGGCTCTGGGACTCAGCGGGGTCCCGGGGAGAGTGCTGTGACGGTGCTCTGCAGAGGGAGCCATCATGGCTCTGTGTCATGGATTACCTATCCCCATCACCTGTGCGAGTGAATCCTTCCGGCAGAGCACAAAAAAAAAAACCCTCCTCCACAAATTCTGCTTGTATAATCATTTCCCGGCCACATGAAAAGGCCTTCATCATTTTCACTTGATTCTGGCAGACCTCTTCCCACCCTGCGTCCTACGTGAAGCTCTTGTGCCAAGCACCCGTCACATGCTGCCGAACCAGGCTGGGGCTCTAATCAGGGTCATTCATTAGTGTCATCTCTAATGACCCATTTACTCTCCCAACAAAAAAAAGGTCACTGATGGAGATTTACAATAGCTCCTGAAGTCTGTCTTAGAAGTGTTTATTGACGCCATTCAATAAAGCTATTATGGACGCAGCTTCGACGTGAATGCACCAGAGCTGCTGGGCATTGCGCTGAGGCTGAAAGGGTTTAATTAGCCACCGATCAATACGTCTAATGTCATCACCGGATTCCGCCATATTCATTTCTTTGTCTTCGCAGTAACTAAAGGGTTAGTAGCCGATGGGAGCACATCATCGTTGGAAACAGATACGTGTGGGTGCGCAGTATTTGAAAACTGGTCAGGTTAAAGAAGTCACTTTGCATAAGACCGACAGCTCTTTTCAAGATTACAAAGTCAGAAAATGCCTACCCAACGCAACACTGCAGTGCTACAGTATGGAGCCTTTTATCTGCTAGGAGTAATAAAAAAGAAGAATACATTGGAGTAAATACAAAAGGACTTGCACATAACTTATTCTGAGGTAACCTTTACACAAGTACAGATATTTCATTTGGCACAGAATTACCCCTCATGTAATCCGCTTGTTATTTAGCACTAAGCCTCTTCCATCAAGGTGCTTCTGTGCACTGGAAAACAACATCAGTCAAACGCATCTGCAACTAAATAGGACAAAAAGAAATATATATCTAAATATAACCTTTGCAGTGTTGATATTTATGATAAAGACCATTAGGCACATATAGGTTGCTTGCGCAAGGGGTTTAAGGCTAACGGTGAAGATGAAATGCTACTCAAAGCTTTACTCCTGCCTCTCTGTCATTAGTCTGTCACACTTTGGTAGCACTGGTGGCCACATTGTGGAGACTAACACTACATAGCACTTGCTGTCAGGCTTTGGTTCTGGTCCAAAACCATCCTGTTTCTCATTCAAATCATGCCCAACCACCACCATCACCCCCCATTCCCTCATGCAAACCTACACCTCTGCATATCTCCCTCTCTTTCTCTCTCTCTCCCTCTGAAAGGTCTGCAGGTCTGCTGCTCTGTCTAGGAGGTGAGGAGAGCAGGGATTAGCAGACTTCGCTGCTGTGCGACTGGCTCCACTCATCAACCAAACCTGACAGCCAGTGGCCTAAACAGATTCTGACTCACCTTGTCAGACTAGAGGACTTTCTATAAGTAACTCCATCACAAAAAATAACAGGGTGGAATTTCAACAAGTATTTCACTCAGATATCTTTTTAATACCTATCTCTGAAAAACATACAACACTAAGACGGGTGAGTGTAAAAATATCATGCGAGAAACAAATGGCACAGCTTACATGCTGGTTACACAGGCAATGTTCCTGGTGAAATGTTTCTTCTATGGTGAAAGGACAAGAATAGTATCCCTTAATTTGCCATTTTAAAATGAGCAATTTTTGTTTATACATGTATACTGAAAATAAGTGTAGAGCAATATTGAATGAGAGCCTGTGACATATCATAAATATTGGCACAGCTTGGTGATGTCGTTTGGAGTGGAGTTTGAGTGACGCTATAGCTTTGCCAATGCTAACAATCTAACATGGATAAGAGTTTCATATTGTTATTATGAAATGGAAACACCAAGATATCCTTATTGACTCAGAAAAGACTTCTTTTAAGCAAAGACATGTAAGCAACATCAATTTCCATTTCTGCACATATATAGCATCACTCAGACAAAATTAATTTCACCATTTTGCGTCCTGGAGGTAGTGATTGTTTTCTTCTTCATGCACTGATAAGAAAAACACTGGATATACCACTTTGATGGTCTGGACATTGAGTCCAGCTGTATCATAGATACGTCTAGAAGCATGATTGGCCGGTCAGCATACACAAACTATGCATTTTATTTTCCATTAATGATAACTATGGCATTGTATTGGAAGCACAGTTACATCATCATATCCTTTGATGGCAAATTTATTCCAGGCCAAGAAAAAAATGACAAAATAAAATGCAATTAGTCTATTTAATAGCACATGGAATTAATCCAAATTAGACCTACAGTACAACATACGTTCCTTGATTTAATTATTCTCTGTTGTACTGAAGACCTCAAACACATCCTTATTTATTATCTCCAATAAAATGATACTAAAGTCTTTTGTGATTGCATTACAAATGCCTTTAAGAGACAAAGTTTGTTTGATTGGGAACAGCATTAGACAGCAAAGTCAAACAGTCAAAAAGCTCTTCACATTTTTTTTTCAGCAGCTTTCCAGATTTATATAAATACCCCAAATATGTAAATCAGGCATTTCGTCTTCTTTCTCACTTCTTGGAGAGTGATTTCTGTGAGACGACAAGAGCCCGGGACACTGAGTCAACTTCAAAGAGAGGAGGACAGCTGCTGCCCGCGTCTCCAAATGAGGCTGAGAGTCAAAGAGCGGACTCAGCTGCACAACAGCATAAAGACACAGGAGGAAAGCGCAGCTCATCAAAGGCAAGGCGCGGGATGCGCGACGCTAAATACAGACGTTACTGTAGAGTCCACAAGCCTCCCATACGCTGCAGCAATGGCCCCATTCAGCCACCACAGATCCACACTTTTCAGTCCTCCCTCATTTATTACTGAGATTTATAACTTTAAAAGAGGACTATGCATACAAAGCCAAACAGTTTCTGTATTCATCATTTGACAGGATGTGGATTTTTTTGCTTAAAAAAACAAACTTTTTTTTAGGAAAAATAGTGTCATTTTCAGGAATGGAATGTAGCTTAAAAAGATTTTTTGCAGCACTTTGACAGAGAATACAGAGCAGATGTGCTCTGGGAGAAAAAGGAGGCAAAATCAGGAGGAAAGCATTAGAGGTTGAGTGAAATGCAGTAGTAGAATGTCCTGATTCAGGCTGTTACACGCTGATTATCCAGTGTGAATCTGTGCCATTGAGCCAGGCTGTGGTTTCCCCTCCTTTTCCTCTCCGTGGACATGTGTTTGTGGGATCAGAGACGCGCTGTGTTGCTAGGGTATATGGGCTTGGGGGAACAATGCAGAACACAGTGTGAACAATCCTAAGTGCACCGCATTGCCAGGAAGCAATATGACCCATATGTGTCTATTCAAACATATTCAAATGATTCAAACAAATTTAATAACACTAATAACATGCATACACCATAGTATAGTTCATTGGTGAATTCCATGTTTGGTCAAACAGCTACAAATGACCATATATGGGACAGGTATATGTAAATGTGTATGACGATGAGTATGCATGCGTAAGGCTCGCAGGTTTCATTTGTAAAACTGTCATGAACATTCCCTGGTTGCTCTGCCTGGTGCAAATTTTCAGCACACAGCTTTCTTTCAGTACCTGCAGTGGCCATTAGAGAGCACACAAGAGCAGCAGACTGGCTCGGCTCCACACTGATCTTCTACTCTCACAGGGGGAAAGCATCCAGGTGACAAACTGACTGACAAGTCATTGACTGGAAAACACTCAGTTATTTCTTATTTGCTTTGTCATTTATACAGGCATTACAATTAATTATGAATCTTTCCCATCATAAACCATACCTGTTTTAATAATACATAAATATACTATACATGCATCTAGACTGGATTTACACAAAGACCTATCAAATGTGGTATGTAAAAATGATTTTGTTATGTGACTTTCAGAAATCATATGAGAGCAAATTGTAGCTGGATATGATAATACACAGCCACTCAACTGAAACAGAATAGTTTATATGATGATGATATTATTGTTTGTTTATATATGATATTATTATTTTTATTACCATCATTATTAAAAAACAACAACAATAATAATAATAATAATAATAATAATAATAATAATAATAATAATAATAATAATAATAATAATAATAATAATAATAATAATACACTACACATACTCAACTGAGTTGAGATGTATTTTATTTGGCGATATTTAGGTAAAGTTAGCGGACATGGCACCTTACTCCAACATGGCCCCGCTCACCTCTGTTCCCAACTGTGGAGATTCACTGCCAGCGCATGTGCCACGCATTCCTCCAATTTTCAACGCTCATCAATCTCAAACTTTTATTCTGTTGAGATAAGCAAAAACGGGAATAAATGAGTGTTAGCGTGTGAACAAAGGCCCAGGGCAAGATGAGCTTGATAGCGCACGATCTGCGGCGCCAACATTAGAGCGAACGCATCGGCTTTATTAGCAGATGGGCCGGGCCAGATTCATTGTTTTCACTCTATATACACAAATAAAACAGCGTGATCTGAAACTTTACATTGCATGGAGTGAATATGTGATTAATTGCTTAATTAATTGCACTTCATATACACACATGTACATTTTGGCTGTAAACATATACACAGAGAAAGAGAGAAAAGAAAGTGCCACCCTACAGCAGTTGTCATCATTAACGCAAAGGTTCTTTTTTAATCTTTTTAGTCTTTGTCGTGCTGCTCTTTCAGCACCGAAATAAAAAAAAGGATCCCACCCCAGAACGGATGCAGTGAGGTGAGCTAATTCAGCTTTTCAAACTCTAAACGCTCGAGTCTCAATCTAGATACATTTCACCTGCTTACATATTCATGAGCTACTGGCCAGTCCATGCAAGCTGAAGGAAACAGATAGGGCTTAATGATAGCAATCTGAAGGGCTTGATTAAGCGCCTCCTAATCATCCCGGCCTCCTGACTGATTTCAGAGCACGTACACCTCACCCTCCCTGAAAAGCCAAGAGATGATTGCCTTCCTTCCCTCCTAAAATTGCACATGGAATATTACTGACAAATAAGACACCTCTCCAGGTAACGTACTGACATGATTGATCTTCTGGAGTTATAAAAAAAGATATATGTTAAACAATTTAGCTCTGGGTGCATTATTATTAAACTGTGTGCTCACCATTCATTTTTTATTCTGTTCATCTACATAAATATTTAACAAGGTCTTGACGTTTTTATGGACTGCTTGTTCTGCCGCACAATCACAGAGAGAGCGCTGTCCTAAAATGGCCATATGCTTGCGATTAAGCGCCGCTGCGTTTCTTAAATTCATGAAATGGAACGAACGCGCGCAATGCCGCACTTTAAATTTTCGATTCCGAGGACGTGCACATAATGACCTTTCCCAATATGCTCCGATAGGCTTGCGCAATATGGCCGTCCCAGTCAGGCGCACTTCATTAAAAATTAAGTTTGCACTTTAAGAAGCGTTAACATTTATTTCCGCGTTTTGCTTAGAGACCAAAATAAGAAAAAAGAATACATGCCCATCTGCTAGTCTCGCTTCCTTTCCTGCAGGGGTTTTGTTTTGCATTAACATTCAGTTAGGTAAGCTGTACAGCCCTGTCCATACGCTCGCACTATACACCAGTGTAAATTTAAGTGGAGACAGACCCACAGAGCGCTGTCTGAAGAGTCACGTCAACCACTTCCTTTCCGGTCTTCACCAGCATTATTTCGGCTAAACCCAAGATGGCAGGGTGTCTTTGGAGGCCTCCTGCTTTCTCCAAGTCAAAGCTAACCATTAACACATGAACACGCTTACAGCATAATGTCCGTTATGCTGATCACCCGTGAGATCATTCCACCATTTTGCTGCTGGCATTCATACTTATGGTTGTTGTATCGGGTCTTTCTGCTATCCATGCTACTGATACATAAAAATAACTTTACATGATTTTGACAAAGAATTGTATAAACTGTGGCAGAATTTGGTATAATGAACAACTTCTAACACAATTTAGGTGGTATAAAGCAGCAGGTTAGTGCAGCCTTAACTGGAGATACAATACTGTAAGCTGACATTTTGTCCCCTGTAAGTGTTTCATTGGTGCTTTTGCAACAAAACAGAGAGACCCGTAAAAATAATCAGGATGGTACATGTTCATGTTTTTGATGCAAATTGTGGACATGATTCCACACTCAGGTGGGATCAGGCAAGGAAGCGTTTGTCTGCTCAGGGTACGGCACATCGGTTCCCCCTCAGCACAGTGTCCTCCGGAGGACTTCAATGCCCTCTGGGTCAACATCCACAAGAGGTGCACTTTAATCAATTGCGCTACCTGAAAGCATTCAGGAGTGAATGGGGAATAAATGGCCTTAGTGTTCACAGGCCAGTCCGTTACTGCCAGATTAGCCCCAGAGACTCCCTGCAATCACCATCAAACGTGTCACTCTCCCCGAGCCCTCCAGAGCAACTGCAACCGGAGATCATCACCAGCTGGCTAAACCTGCCCTAGGAATCCAGCACGGGTGCCTCTCTATGGGCTGGACCCAAACCCCCGCCACTCCCCTTTCCCTGGAGAAAAAAAAAATCACCATTACTAACTCAAGTTCATATCACCAAACTCAAATCACAGAGTAATCAGTCCCCAATCAAACGTTCCTCCTGCCCCCTCCCCACCCCCCCCACACACACACCCCACCCCCTAAAAATAAAAAGGGGCTTCTTGTCAATTACAATCAAAGGCACTTCTGCAGATGTCCCTGTTCTGCTTTTTCTTTTTATATTTTTTTCCACCCTCTCTTTTATTTGTTTTCACAAAAATACAGCTTCATTTATACTGAGTGATTGTGTGCCATCATCAGAATGTCCAGATGCTTCATTGTTTCTTTGTTTTTCCCTTCTCTTTCCCCTGGTATTGATGAAAGGGAAAATCACAGACAGCACTCTGCCTTGTGATCCTCCTTTGTCCCTCTCTTGTCATGCGACAGCATTTACTTAGTTTGTTTGATATGCCGGACACTTTACATTGGAAACCCCTTTTCAAATTCTTGAAGGAAAATATGTAGTTAATACTGCCATTAAATCTCTAGCCTTGCTTTTGCCAAAGCTGAATAAGGACAATAATTGAGGTAAATGATATTTTACAGTTGTTTTGGTGTTAGCCAGGCTGTTCCCTGGTGCTGGGTTCTGAACAGGCTGGGGCCAAGGTCTCTGACAGCCTTGATTACATCATTATGATTAATCAGACGCATCACCCCAGGATGACTGGGCCCGCTGCAGACATTGAGTCCTCTGATGTGTTTGTCATCAGGCACACAGCCCTCATCGCTCACAACATCACCTGCATGTTTGTGCATCCATGCACACACATACACACATGTGAGGGACAACACAGACATGCGAGAAAGAGAGAGGGAGAGAGAGAGGGGGGAGAGACAACACTGACATGAGAGAGAGAGAGAGAGAGAGAGAGAGAGAACACTGTCATTAGAGAGAGAGGGGGAGAGACAACATTGACATGAGAGAGAGAGAGAGAGAGAGAGAGAGAGAGAGAGAGAGAACACTGTCATTAGAGAGAGAGGGGGAGAGACAACATTGACATGAGAGAGAGAGAGAGAGAGAGAGAGAGAGAGAGAGAGAGAGAGAGTTGACTTGTAGACACCCATGATTTTATATGGAATTACACAAAGGGCATAATGTAAAATCTATCTATTCACAGCCAAGCAATGCAATACAATCCTGAGACCTTTGCTCCAGAGAGAGAGAGAAAGCAAGATTATTTTATGTCCAGTCTTTGGAATGGAATGTGTGATTTCTTTTGGTTTATTGCTCACCTTTCTGCATCGGTGATAATCAAAGTAATAAGAAGCTAGATATTTGTGGTTATTCTTATAGTTGGCTAACTGGATAGCCTCATTTACTTTTCTTTTTAATTGTGTCTGTCTATTTTGTCATCTACAGTGCCATGAAAAATTGTTTACCCCCTGTTGATTTTCTGCATTATTGCACAAAGCTGACACTAAATGTTATCAGATCATCAACCAAACCCTAATATTAGCTAAAAGGGAACCTGAATGAACAGATGACAACAATTTTGATACTCAGTTTATTTATTTGTTAAAGAAAGTTATTTGACACCAAATGCTCCCATGTGAAAAAAGTAATTTGGAGTTTAATCTTAAAATGCTATGTTTTAAGTCAGTTGGGGAAACTATGAAAACTAGAAAATTCAAGCAGCCATAGCTGCTTTTGATTTGACCTGTGAGCAGACACTGTGTTCTACTGATGCAATGGCTTCTGTAGTTCAGACAAAATTAACTCTGTACTTGGCAGGTTTCTGACAATTCTCACATTCTCTCGAGTAGAAATGATGCCACTCTAAAACTACAAAACCTTCAGCAACTTTCAAAATGATTTTGTTTGAAGTGTTCATACTTAATCGATGGTTTTGCTGTCCGTCTAGCTAATGTACTGTTTGAACAGCTAGTCCTGTTGTGCTGCATCACAAAACTGTGAGAGCTAGCTGTGTTAACAAGAGTGAAATGAGCACTGCATAACATATTATCTAATATTAATATTAAAAATTATTGTCTCATACTTGCCTACTGTCTGTGAATGAAAATACAAAAACTAGGTAAAACTGCCAGAGTAATTATGTGCTCTGCATGGCCAGATTGGCAATGGGTTATTAGAAACTGAAGACTGACCTCTTGTTTCTCTCCCTTCCACATAGCCACTATTTTGAAATATTTACCAAAGCCCAAGGGAATGAAATAAGTACAGATTTTTCTGTGAACAAAAAGCTGACAATTTTAGCATTTTTCACCAATTCATTTTTAATACTCTTTTAATGAAAACTGATTCTCAATAAATTCAGAGGACACACTGTTCCTCTTGTCCCGAGCTAATGTGTGTGTTTTGTGAAGATAAATGCTCAGAAACCTCTGAGATATGTTAACCTAACAAATTTTGAATAAAATCTTAACCATGCTTAGTGTGACTTATGAAAATATCATACGAGCTGCAGTGGAATATTTTCCATTTTTCAGCTAGGTCAGCCCTCTTCTTCGCCACGCCTGTACAAAGGATCCCAAACTCTTTCACTCATACAGAACGGAACAAAAAGGGTCAAATATTTGTCAGGAATAGTTTTGACTCCCCCTCTCCACAAGTGTTTATCTCCATAATATGTGGTTTGTACTTCTAGTTGAACTTTGAATGAACTCTGCTTGACCTACACCGCCCACTGAGGCTCCCTCTCACTCTCAGTCATAAATCTCCCGTTCACTTATATCCAATGTATGTATCGTATTCCTAATCATTCTGGGAAAAGTAGTATTCCTACTGCTGACATACAACGGAACCCTACAGGACTATGGAAAACTCTTCAGAAACCCTAAACTGCAATAAATTGCAAATCCCATTGGTTAGGTTTCCAGAGGATTATCTGGGAAACATTTTGTATCTTAATTTCCATGTGCTCACATCCAAATAAGAGTTGATAATTCATATATCCCCACACTAGCCCTTAAGGTGTGTAGGAGTCAGTGAACTGTGTGCCAGAAGGGTGTTTGCATTAGAAAATCTGCTTGGCACATTGGAAGCATGTCTTGCATTCCACATGCTCTTTTGATACTTAAGCGCTGTGACCGAATGGCTTTTACTTAGCATGCTTCCACAGTGAAACAGCCATCGTTCTGAAAGGACCTTTTCAATCCGCTGCCTCGGTCAAATGGCAGGTCAAGTTTGACTCGTTTATCACCGAACAGTGGGCGGAGCTTGTGATGCTGACATGGACTGCCACTTTGAAATTCTGACTGGGCAAGAGACTGGCCTCTGCATTGATTTATTTATTTTTTTATCAAGTATGGTCTTTAGATGTGGTGTTGCCCACATCGTGGCTAAAAACAAAACTGATTGACTGACATTAAATGAAATATCACCCATAAACCAAACACACTCATGCACATGAGTAACTCCTCGACATACTGACTGCCATCCTGACACATTACCCATGTACCCCATGTGCTCCAACACACTTCTCTCACATATCCAAAGTTTATTTTTGAAACCTTTTTTCTTTTTCCAAAACTCAAACTCATAAAGTGAGTGTTTGTGTGACTGGGGTTGCGGTTGGGGTGCATGCTTACCCCCTGTGCTGCTGGGTGTTGTTTTTACAGGGGAGCAGCAATGGTGTGGAACAGGCCCAGCTTTTACAGCAGGTCAAAGTGAGGGCAGTCCCGCTGCAGCCCTGTGATCCCTGTCCGGCCCCCCAAGGTGCCCCCGGCTCTGGGACCTGTTTGATCCTCCACCTGCTGGGCTGACATCACTTAGATACATTGTTTCCCCTCAACCCTCTCCAGATTGAGCCGGGGTAAGGCTGGACCCTCTCCAGATTGTGCAGGAGTTGGGCTGGAGATGATGCCTTCTGGAGGGGAAGAGACGAGGTGTAAAAGACAGCAGCAAAAGCTGTGAGGGTCAGACTTTCCTTTGTTCAGGGTTTTTGAAAGTGACCCCTCTGAAAACATGAAATGAGGAGACAGTGGGGCGTGTATAGCAAGGTGGAACCTACATGTGGTGACCATGTCCCTCTCAACTTCTCAAAGGACCTCTGCTCTAGTTCTGCTCTGATTCAAAGAGAAAATTGTGTGTGTGTGTGTGTGTGTGTGTGTGTGTGTGTGTGTGTGTGTGTGTGTGTGTGTGTGTGTGTGTGTGTGTGTGTGTGTGTTTGTGTGCATACATGGTTTTCTTAGTTGCATTTAAATTTGTACAATACTCAGCATTGTAGCCCCTCTGTCATTCTGTTAGCGCAATGGCCCTCTGTTGGTATTCTTGGACTTGACAGATACTTGCTGTTGCTGTATTTCTTCTTAATGCTTCCACAAACATGCAAACGCATACACACAAAGTAAGAGTGTAATCAGTGACAAAGTGACTGTGGGACACCACTGGGAAAACAGATCGGTCTGCAGTTTATCCAATTTCATGTGAACTGGGTATCTGAGATGAGGTTTCTGTGGACTCTGTTGGCTGCCTTCTCTTTGTAACATTGCACCATCTCTCTGTGGGGCAAACTGTCAATGGTCAGCCAAGAAGTTCAATCAGTACTCTCAACAGACCCTACAATCAAAACCAAACCAAAGTGGATGTACCTAAAACCACTGATATGGGATGGTTTAACAAAAATGAAAAGAATTGCATAGATTTATTTGACCCTACAGGGCTTGTGGCTCATAGGGAAACCACTGTGTGTGGTACATTAAATATTTTATGAGGCTGTCAGGATTTTTTTTTTCAAAGTTTCCTGATTTGTGGTCTGCAGGTCACTTGTAGTCTGTGTGTAAACATGAAGCTGGTTTTGGGCTATTGCCTTAGTTCCACTTGGGTCTCCAAGATCAACTCACCATAGACCTTCCTTAATAAAACAGAGGCAGGGGTTACAGTTCATACTTTCACACCACCACAAAGCATGCCACTGCTGTGATCCGGTCTCGAGAGAGCCAACAAAGCACTGAATCATGGGTATGGTTACAAATGTGTAGAGAAATCAGCACAGACAGGAGCACGTCCAACGGACACACTCTAAGCAAGAGTGCTTTAGAGGGGTCTTTGAGAGATAGGTACCTTGCCCTGGCAAGCAGATTGATCAAAACAGATCAATCTCCTTTTAACACAGATCAGGCTGCTGCAACACCTCACACACCGTTAGAATGGAAGACATAACCGAGAGCATAAAGCAGACTCCTTTCACTTACCTGAGACTACCTGTGATTTTGCACACATCTTTCAGGAGAGAGGACCCATTAACTTACTGAGAATACGGTTCAAATCATCCTCTCTTTCTAGGCCCAAAAATCTGCTTGTTACAGATAAGCATGAGGATTATTGGTCTGTCAAATGGCACAGTCTGTCAGTGCAGAGATGGGCCTCATTGTCTGGAATCAGTTGGAATCAATATGATTTGCTTTACCATCTTCAATGATGAAACCCTTCAGTTAGAATTTGCCATGCCTTTTGCAAAACCCATCTGTTATACTCGGGCCCCGACGTCAGCCTACATCAGCAGCACAAAAAGCGAAGGTGTCAAAAACAATCACTGTGTGGCATAAGTGCTGGAATGCAGAGTGACAAGAGGTGGCGCCTGGCAAAACCTGCTTTAGTGGACAGTTTCCAGTTGTCAGTCAGACTTGATGGGTAATGTTCCAGTAATGGAAAATATGGCGATAGGAGGCAAAAACAGTGTGTATATGAACAGTTTACAAAACCACTGTATTGCTACTATCCATGAGTCTGACCGCTCAAAATGAATGGAAAGCATTCTGAAGTGGAGACATTCCTCATGTCTGACATTTTTATGTAAATCAGTTTGAAACAGTGCTTTCGTGGACATACTTGGTGAGAATGCTATTTCTGAAAAAGGGGTGAATCGCCCTGGTGCCTCGTGCGTAAGCGATTCTCGTTTGGCACAGGTGCTTGGCTTGATGGCCTGGCGGTAATGTAAAAGTGATGTGGGCCATGCATCTCTGCTGTTCCTTTTAATGGGAGGTGATGGAGAGCCGACCCGCCGTCAGAAACAGCCCCGGGCTCGGTCAGCTCAGACCAGCGCTGATCACCCCTCTTCCTCCCTCGTACTCTCTCTTCCTCCCTCTTCTCTCCCTCCATTCCTGTGGGCCAGCTCTCCCACTGATGGGCTGCTCCAGGCTTGACCTGCTGCAGGAGTCACACCTGCAGCCTTTCGTCCAACACTCAGGAGACTAATGCTCCCTTTAGCTCCTTAAGGCAGCCAGGATGGAATGCGTTTAGCCCCTCACTGTTCCCAGACATTGAGAGTAGAGGGGACACTGTGAGCATGGGCTGAGGGCTTGTGCTTTGGCTGGTGTTAGCACCTAATGTGCAGGCCATCAACTCCCTGTCACAAATTTCCAGCAAAGTCTGGCTTTTTCACCCGGCTATAGAACTCCTTTTTTCCTGATATATGCCCAGAACTTCATACAGTGACCACACTGTGGGCAAGAGTGAGTGTGTTTGTGTGTGTGTGAGTGTATCTATTTGTGTGCTACTTTTTTAATGTATGAAGCAAAATGTACAATGGGCTGTTTCTTGAATACGTAAAAAAAATGATATGAAGGTGGCCTAAATGTTCTATTTACATATGAATGTATTGTGTTTTATTTTTGGCAGACAGATATCTTGTGGAATGAAATTGCTCCTAGTTATTACATAGAGGTGTCCATTAAGATTGAAATGGAAGTGTGGAACACAATGGAAATGAAAAGCATTCCACTACAGGCCATGCGTTGTGAATACATATGCTTTCTGGCAGAGGAAAGTAAGAGAGAGAGAGAAGGAGGGCTATGACAGTTACCATGGGCAGTTAGGTCAATGGGAAAGAAATGAAGTCAATTAAGGACAGGCAGAATGATTTTTAAACAATAAAATTTATGATCTGTGCAAGAGCAGGGAAAATGTGGACTTTGTGAGCTGTGACCAAAATTGGCATTGTTCAGTAATATCAGACATATGATTGCTTGCTGAAAAATACTACTTCATGAGCAGAAGCGACGCACAGAGGGGTATTGGACAATACAGAAGCGTGCTGTGGTCTTTGAGAAGAGACACCTCAAATATATTAACTAGGCCAGGTAACTGCCACATGAAATATAAACAAACATTATGCACAGTAGCTGGATATTGAGCAAACTCAAATTGTATGCTGTAGCCAGAATAATATATTGGATTTGGTGCAACATATGGTATAAAATGTTCTACTGTTCTACAATCCTACTGTTTAGGTTTTATTTTGTGAAAAATAAAACATATTACCAATAAAGAGCAAGTTCAGGCCATGGCGACGGTGGTAGAAAAGCAGAAGGTGGTCAGGGAGTTTCCTCTGCCCAGGAAAGGTGGGAAGAGCAGCACTTAAAGCTGCTGGGTGAGGGTGAGGGACAGCATGTGGGGGTTCTCTGGTACTGGGCACCAAGATATAATATGTAGAAGTTATATAGAAATAATACAACAAACTGTAGTAGTTACATGATCATAACTTATCTAGTAATATTTCAGGTTTCCAAAACGGCAAGATATTGTGCTATTTAACCTTTATTTTGACAAATAAATAGCGCTCTCTCGATGAAGAGGAGGTTGGGGCCTTTGGTAAGGTGGTATGAAAGCGGAGGGTGACCAGGGAGCCTCCCCCACCCAGGGAAGGTGGTAAGAGCATCACTTAAGGCTGGTGAGGCTGGAGAGGGAAAGCATGTTGCATTTCTGGAACCGGGCACCATGGGGGCTGCAGCCGCATAGTGAACACCCTGGAGCCCCAGGCCTGAGTCTGGCCCCGCTGAGAGGGGGGAGCCTGAGCATCAACCCCCCTTTCTGGCCTAATGTCCCAATGCAAGGGTTACATCAACTCCCCAAACATCCCAATGCAGAAATTAAGACAGCTCCTCCATTAGAATGTCAATGCAGGGATTACAACAGTGTCTAAACCAACATCTCAAAGCAAAGGTTCTCCTCCTACACTCTTCAGTGCCCTCATCTATATACACTCATGTTCTTTTTCTTTTTTTGTTTTTTCACATTGAGGAATTTTTTTATTGTAATTCATTAGTGGCTCTGGTGACATATGATAAAAATTGCTTGTTCTTGCAGATCCCTTTTTTTTAGTTAGTGCTGCTGGGTGGAAAATAATGCCATACCGCTTTCTGTGGAGTTTTGATTGAATGTTTGCCCCTCTGAAAACAACTGCATTGACAAGGATGTTTGCAAAATATCCTGGTTACTAGGTTACTCTTAGTCTCCTGTAAGGCAAATAAATTGTGCAGTGTATAATTAAATACGTGTTATTAAAAGCTACACATTAATTGACTTTGGACGATGTTCTTTTTTTAACGAGTGGGCATTCTAATTGTCTGCTCTTGAAAGGATTGATTGCATCACTTTTCACAATACATATTTCACATTTTGTTTTCATTGCAGGGAAAAAAAACAGATCTGGGACTGCAAAGGTCATATCTATATGTGGCCACACTGCTCTTTGCTAAACAGATGGAGGCAACCTGAGTCAACATTTTTCAATTAAAAGAAAGAACCGTGAAAAAAAAAGTAAAATCAGGCAAGAGCGGAAATGACCTTGAAGACCTGATGCCTCATTAAAAGTGATCCTCCTAGCCTGCAAAACACTTTAATTAGAAGGATCCAGATCACAGCCGGGGGTGGTGCTTGCTTAGAGGGTGTGATAGATATTTCATCGGATGTGTGCAGGGTAATTGCAGCGATAAGCCAACTTATCCTGCATTGGTCTGTCGTACCGCTAGTGCCTGTGGTCAATTAGATGTGCAAAAGAAGAGAGAAAGAAATTGATTTGGAAGGAGGGGCACTTCCTCTCTGTTCACGGCTCTCATGGAATCTGTGAGCTCGACACTGGTGTCGTGTCACAATGAATTCACTCCTAATCAAAATGAGAGATGTATCCAGATCTGTTGGCCTTCGTTTCTCACCCTGTCTTCTGCATACCGTACAGAGAAACACCATCAGCGCTTTCTCCCGACACGCAGGCAAGAGTCCAACCTCACACTCACTGTACAGACCATGCACCATATGGCAAAGGGCCTTTGTTGTCTGCATGTGCTCTGATTTCGGGTGCGGACATATCTCATTCTTGCACAAAAATTCACCCAACAGCATTGAAGCATAACAACAGAACCCCCTCACCCCCCTCCCCAATGCATTTAAACAGTCATTTCAGCAAATAGTCACTTGGTTGTAATTTTGATGAAATTAAAGCAACCTGCATTATGTGTTAATATTTTTGTAGAGGCATTATACAAGAGGACTTTATATACGCCCCCTCCCTCATTCTGTTCCCAAATTACAGGAAAACATGCCAAAATCTCAGAGTGATGAAAGAACAACTTTTATTCTTTCTTTATCTGCACCAATTCTCTCCAAACCAGCCCTTCTTTTTTCTGTCAAGAGGAAGAGTGCTGATTTAGACATAAAGATCCACAAAACACAGATGCTTGGGCCCTCTCTTCCTGTGTGTGACAGAAGGAGACGCAATGTGTTTGAGAGCTCAGAGCTGACGGGGAATAAATTCTGGACTGGTGAGTGCTGCAGACGCTGGCATGAGCTGGTGTGAAAATACATATCATATGGCTGGATGGAATACACACACACAAACAAACAAAAACATGCATACACACACATACAAACACACACGCATGTATGTACACGCTCACAAACAAACATACGCGCGCACACACACACACACTCACAAACACATACATGCACACACACACACACGCACACACACACTCACAAAGAAACACACACATACACACACACACACTCACACACACACACATACAGACCAGACACAAGGTGCCACAGAAATGAAAGCTTCATTATAATAGTAGTACTTATTTTACTCGTTTTCCCTAAGGGACATGTAAAGGTTCACCCAACACAATGATGCTCAGACAAAAGGGGCTGATTTTCGCATCACTTCAAACTTTGAGTACATGGCATCAGCTTAACCCCGGATCAACCCCTTTGTCATCTTTCACTGACACCACATTCCCACTGGAATACTCCCTGTCCTGACACACAGCACTCTGCTTCTGCTTTTTGGATTTACAGGCGAATAGAAGTGTGAAAATGTAAGCACCACCCGTCAATAAATACAACAACCTGCTATTACAAACATTCTCCCTGAAGATCCAGCTCAAGCTAGCCCACATGCCCTCTGGTTAATATGCACACACAGCAATGCAGCTCTGAATGGATTACAATTTAGACCAATTTAGTTCTTGATTTACACAATTTTGGTGTATATCAAAAATAAAAATGGTGATGATTTGACCAAACATTTTTACCTTGACATAAACTAAATTATGAGAGATGGTGTCCAGTGTGGTGAAAGAGATAAAAAAGCAGGGGGGAAATAAAGGTGAGGGGCAGGAAACAGAAGTGAGTAGAGAGGTATGGAGAAAGAAAAAAAAAGAAGGGAAAGCACATTAGTGGCCCTAGCCAGCTGCCAAATGATGCCCTTGATTGCCTCCCCTCCTCTGCAGAAACAGAAGGTGTGAAGGGTGATTAGCTGAGGCCTGATCCCTGATGAACAGATGTTAATAACAAAGGACATATTCATTGTGTTTAATAGCCAAGTGCAAAAAGCCTGGCTGCAGCAACCAAAGGAAGGGGAAAAAAAAACATCTCTGCTCTGTAGCTTTTTCATCCGAGGGATATGTGGCGTATGCATTAAAACTGGTTGTACACTAAAGTAATGAGCTTGGTATTTGCCAGAAGAGGTAATGATAATCCGTCACTGTGCACAAACACTACAAATGATTGTGTTTTATTCGGGAGATGGAGGGCTGTGTTTGTCATGTAAACTTTTACTGTGATTGCTTTTTTTTCCACGCTAAGACAAATGATGCGATATTAAAAGAGAATACAGCCAGGGACAAGAGATATGACAGATGCACACAGTTCCAGTGTTTCCATTGTGTTAAAACCATGTCATGTAGAAACAGAAGTGGCTAAAAGTAACTGAAAATGTTTTGTTACAATCCAAATTTTGACCAAATGGATATGGTATATTGATTGAAAAAATGATAAAACATCTGTCCACCATTAAAATCATCAATAAAAAATAAAAGCCACATAATTTAGAAAAATAAAATGAAATGGATGTTTTGCCACTTCACCAACCCTGCTCTTGTTTAGACACAGAAGGAATGCACTATGTGGCACTATGGTAGAAAATGACAGATGAGTAGTGAGTAGACAGATTGAACCAGTTGTGTACAGCAAACAACTATAAATCATTCAAAGTTGTAAAATACTCTACATTATTTAAGCCAAGGAGATGCAACAAATTAAATAGTTTATCTGTACTTCTCTAGACTTACCACCCATCATAAAAGTATTGCAACATTTTTTGCTGCAAACACACAGCATGACAAAAGGTTACTCTCTCAGGGAAAGCTCACTACATGGAGTAATAAGGTGGAAAGTGCAGGAAAGGGACTTCTTTAATTCCACTGCAAACAGGAGGTCGACAGGAAAGATAACGTTTTGCGCTTTGAGTGATGCAACGCTTGCACCTTCAAATTGATGCCCTCTGTAAAATCAAGACAGGAAGAGGTAATGAATATACTTCAGAAATGAAAAAAGAACTGAAAAATGTATGGTTTCACTTCAGCCCAGACAGATAATGTGAGATATTTTGTCCTGTCATTAAAAAAAAACTGCCTCATGGAATTTCAGTCCGACTGCTGCTGTCAAATAAGTAAAAAATAATTACTGCATTTTTGCTTATTTACTTCACAACATATATAATATATAATTGAGCAGATAATAATGTTTAATATGCAGACATGAAGCTGATGCTGCTCATAAGTTTTTTTTGTGTATTCTGTCATACTCAGTAACCTTTAAGGAATAGCTCACTTTAAAAATATAAATTATTTATTCATTACTTACCTTTAAAGATGAGCTTTGACTAGACAATGAAAGATGTCAGTAGGTCTTAGCAGGTATTACATCAAAATGGCTTTGCATGGCCAAAATGAGAGGACGTGTCAAAATGAGAGGACATTTATGGATGAGAAAACTGAAAATTGTGTATCCATGTTTTAATTAGGAGCTCTGAATGAGGTAATTCACAAATCACTTTCAAAGATACGAGTTTCAGTCAATTGTCATCTAAAAAGTCTTTGGTATATCATGAATAGGTAAGGATGCAGGAACAGATTTTAAAGGGAAAGCAAAATATGGTGGATATTCAAGCTGTTGCTCTGTGATGATGTCATAGCTTATGTGATTGCATAGCAAGTGTCTACTGACAGCAAAATACATTACGAGTCTGGATTGTATTGGTCAAGGACATGCAGCTTTACTTGATTCTTTAAACAAGACTGTTTCCTCAGGGGAAATCCTAGATTTTAGCTTCCCCCATCTGCACTATGCTTGTAATAATTAGATAAAACACAATTCAACAGTGTTTAGGAGTGCTGAAATTACTGTATTATACTTTTAGAAAATGAAGTTTGTATAAATAGGCAATCATCAAAGCAAAAAATATTAATTAAATTACGTTTATACCTGCAGTACAATTTTTAAACAATGTAATCTCAAATGAGGCTGTTCATTCCTTCCGATATTTTCTATTTAGTTCTCCTGTCACCCACTGGTTTTATATTAATTCTGATTTGACCAAGTCAGGATGCTTTTTTTCCAGTTGGTGAGGCAATTCATCTAATTGCAATTCTTATACCTACACTGAGATGACGTAATTAAGCAATATTATTATTTAAAGGATTCAGTTGCAAATTGAAGACCATTCCATAGTTTTCTTCATTTTTTCCTCTGTTTTAAACTTTTTTTTTTAATTCACAAGCACTTCCTTTTCAATCTTTTTGAAGCCCATTATGGAACAGACTTTTGGCTTGATTCAATGAGATTTCATCAAAACGTGTCTCAATCACTGGAATTATTATCAGGCACTCTAGTGTGGGTAGCTGCGCTCACACCAGCATTAGCACAAAGCAGACTGAGGTGCTTAGCGTCTACGGTCCTGATCAAGTAGCGTACTTCTTTGAGTCAAGTACCCTTTCATGCAAAGTGTAGCATAATGGTATTACCCAGCAGCAGCTACTGTATTCAGTGTGCATAAATCCTCACGCATTACACCAATTAATCTGAGCACAAATTATTATACTGTGTAACTTTTAATTGAATCCGTAAAAATGGAAATATCTTTTATCCTGATGATGATGATGATGATGATTATTATTATTATATTTCCATATGCATGTTCAACATATTCATCAATCTTTGATCAATTTATATTGAGTAATTTCTCTTGTATAACTAGGATTACATTTAAATGTAACCCCAGCCAAATAATGTAGCCTAGCCAAATACGGCTATGGCTACGGGCTACAGTGAGGGTTATATCTTCCCTAAGTCCCAGACGCAAGAAATCTGGCACGGCTGTTGCTCTGTGAGTGCAGTGGACAGGAAAACAAGCAGTCGTCATAGCAATAGTCATAGCAGCACTGTCTCCACCACTTGTAATACCATGCTTCAGCTTGGGTTG
This sequence comes from Albula goreensis, assembly GCA_022829145.1. Taxonomy (NCBI): domain Eukaryota; kingdom Metazoa; phylum Chordata; class Actinopteri; order Albuliformes; family Albulidae; genus Albula; species Albula goreensis. Next base: position 9,140,365 of record CM040753.1, on the reverse strand, counting down.
TAGACCAAAGATAAACATTCATAAGTGCACCCTTCAAAACGGTCTCTGTACGCATCCATTAAGGGTGCCAAGTAATCTCTGGGCACATTTGGGTGAGTGCCATTTGGATATTAGCAGCGAATTTGCTGTCAGAATTCTCAGTGAATGAATAGCTGCCATTTCTAGATGTTAGAATTATTGCAAAGTTCAATGAGGTAACCATACCTCCTTTTATCAGGATGACAAGATCCTGCTGTATTTCTGAAATCTCCCTCACTGCCATCACTTAATAGTCCATCAGCAGGTTCAAGTTCATAGACGACTTTTATAACAATTTGTATGTATATGCTAAATCGGCCTCCCAATTTACAACCAACTCCCACATCTGCTCTTTTACAAATCTGACTGAAACACCATTTGAGTTTTATGCTGGTGAAATGTATTTTTTTCATCTGAAAAAGTCCTCCACAGACTCTGGAGGAAGTGGCCACACACAGATCTCACACAGCAAGGATGAACTAGTTATTTTCTCACCATCGTTTACCTCCGACCATAGCCGGTAATGTTGTGGCTTGGGTTGGAACCCACCGCCGCAACATCACAATGACGATATTGTGTCATTACTCTGTGCACCATCCAAAAGCACCATATGACATTTCTACATGTTTTCCTTTAAAGCAAAGATTTTATCTAATAGTGTGGGTCTCCAAAAAGTATTCATGAACAGAACAGATTTAAGGATTTTAGATATACCACATCCATCCTATGCTGTAATTTGTCATGGCTAATCCTGTGGGCTAGGTTTGTGCATGGATGAAAGACTTCCTGCAAAAACTAAGCTGCTGCTGGAAGTGGTGTGTGTGTGTGTGTGTGTGTGTGTGTGTGTGCATGCGTGCGTGCGTGCGTGCGTGTGTGTGTGTGTGCGTGTGCGTGAGAAAGATCCAGTCTTCCTCTGGAGTAAGCAGAAAAATACAACACTCACATACAGAGATGGGACACTGTGCTCTAAAAGTTGCTGTCATGTGACTAAGATCAATCAATGAATCCCATTGGCAGGTTCATTTCCTCCTGCTGTAATTCACAACATATGCAGAAACTTTGCAAACTGTTGCCGTGCAAGATGCATGAATGAGTGTGTAAAATGCTAGATATATTTTATTATTATTATTACTATTATTATTACTATTATTAATAACAATAGTAATAATAATAATAATAATGTTTCAAAACTGCTTCAAAACAAGTGCTCTGTAGTCCACCACCCTTCCTGCTGTAAAGCAGAGGCTCTGCCTCTCCGTGCGATTAAATATGCACGTGCCCTCGTCTAAACAAAATAAAAATGATGACAGAAGAGGCAGTTCCCTCAAATTGAAAGAATATGAAGATAGTTAAGAGTTATATTCCCAGAGGACTGCTTTTCGCCACAAACGACAAACACTGCTGTTTAATGTACACTCATGCTCCATCTACCTCCCGTTCCATTATTCCAATCTCCAAAGCACTGCCTCATACACACTTTGCTGCCCCATGCTGGCTTTTCTATTTATTGAATACATTTTTTACTCCAACATTTTTCCACCTGAGCTGGCAGTTGCAACTTTTATGACTGTGCCGCATGCAGACCTCCTTCAGATTATGAACCGTCATATTTTTCATTTGCCTCATGCTTGACTTGATGTGGGTGATCTAGCTTGGAATGTACAAACAGGAAGAGCTTTTTTTTTTTTTTTTAATAGCACCAATTGCCATTCTCGGCTTTGTTTCAACTTCACTTCATAAAAAAATAAAAAGAGTCGGAAGGGGAACCCCAGCTGGGCTGAGATGTAAAATTGCTTTGAAAGGGTAAGTAAACATCTTCTGGTCAACGCCACAATCTATTATTCAATGCCATTTGACTAGATCAATTTTATAGTGCTGTGAATATATCCAGCAAGCCAAGTAGAAAGAACACAAAGGCAGGCAAGCTTTTATAATATCTGTAAACAGTAAACCGTTGTTTAGAGATTAAATCAAGTACTCCTATCACTTAACGTGTCTGTCACTACTGTCAGGAAGTTATCTTTTCCTGCAACAATTTCTTGCACTCACTCACACACACACACACACACACACACACACACACACAAACACAAAGCCTGTTCTGTTTTAAACAATGAATTTTTAGCATGGGTACTGCCCTTTGAAATCTGAATGTCTCCGAGGCCATAATAGAAAAAGACTATCTGCTTTACGTAGGCTGTGAAAGCATTACCCCTCATTTAATTTAACAGCATTGCATTCCGCTTAAATAATCTTTTTCTTTAGGTAATCTGTGTGTGCATGCATGTGTGTGTGTGTGTGTGTGTGTGTGGGTGTATGTGTTATGTGTCAGTGAGGTGGTGGGGGCAGTGAAGGTGGGTGGAAGAAAGCCGACAAATAAGTAAATCTTTTCAGACCCAGTCTAACCCTATCAAATGCAGGTCAACATCACATAAGGGTTTGTCTGAAATTCACTCCACTAGAGTTGGTTTGAGCTTTGTAATCATGGCCAAAGCATGGCTTTCCAGCAGAATTACGCCGGCTTTGTGTAAATAATCAAGGACTGACCCCTGGGGTCAAAACCGGTAATTGAAGTGATACTTCAAAGTGATGAGGACTACCTTCTCCAAGCTGGTCTGCGAGGTAGCAGAGATAGTGATGACTGGGGAGCGACGTGATTGGTCGGTGATGGAGCAGCAGGAGGGCCTCATCATATAACCCCATCCCCCACCTCCCCCACATCTACCCCAAAACTCCCCCCATCCACAGCTGCCACGCCCGGCTGCCATCTCTCTGTCTCTCAGGCCTCAGTAAATGAGTGACTAAAACGCAACATTAGGACGCATCAGAGCCACAAATGAATGCAAAAGAGGCGATGCTCAGAAGCCAGCGTTTTCATTTCTCTTTTTCCCAGAGAGTGAAAAGCGGGACGTGTGCAGCGAGACCCATTCTGCTCCCGTTCGGTCACGAAAAAAAAAAAAAAGAGGGGGCTGATCTGTCTAGAAAACTAGACTCAACTTTTACCTGCTCTATTCATTTTTTCACTTGATTCATTTTCTTTTTTTTCAATGCATTCATCTTGTGACATATTATGAAACTGTTAAATGTTTTAAATATAGCTAAAGATTCATTTATTTGAAATATCAACTGAAAGGAGCATCAGTTGAGAATCCATTCTCAATTGAGAATGAATTCCAGCATATGAACTGAAGTATATCTGAAGATGAAAGCCTTCAGTCAAAAACACAGCAATATTTACCAATCTCAGAATTACATGCATTATGTCAAATTATGTAAGTGCATACTACTTGCAGATATCTCCTTTGTCGCAATGTTTTTGAACTGAGTTTTCTTTAACAGTGACAGATCAGGGCAAGTGTGCCATTTCCCATGGGTTCAATCAAGTTTTGTTACGATTTAAGCCTGGGAAATGTTTTCATGTCATTTTGCCCTTACAACCAGGGTTGTGGTATTTATTTACCTATTAAAATTCCCATCGGCTCCGTTCCTTTTAGGTTTAGATGTGGTTTTCATACAGTGGGGTCCACTAGTGGAAGTACCTCAATTTTGCATTCTTTTATAATTTAATGCAAACATTTTCATCAAAAATTTTATTAACAATTTTAGTGAAAAGTTGAATCTTTGCTTTAATGCCAGTGTGTGCTGGCTGGCATGGACTCCATAAGTTTGTGCAAAACCTGATGATCCATGTTATCCCATGGTCTTCAAGTGCCCAAAAAGCAGTGGGGTCTGACCTTTTGTACAAAGCAGTTAAGTAGGTCAATGTCACAAATTTTCTTCAGTTTGACCTAGAAATAGTGCTGGATCATAAATATTTCTTCTTCATTTTAAATGGCATAACTTTCCTTGGTTTTAAATGTTTCAAAATCCTAAAGCTTTCTGTTTACTTATTTCCAACATACCCCACTGTATGTGTATGCCTTTCTTGACCCAATACAAATTTGGAAAGATAACTCTATGTAAAACCACCTCGCTGTTTCACCCTGCTCTCTTCCTGCATGTCACTTCCATTGTAAATGCTCGGGGTGTCTCGCAGGCAGAGAGATTGTTCAGATTTTTAAAGGCTCTGCTCTGGGTGTGGTAGCTTGATTAAAAGCTTCTCTCACAGAATTACAAGCTTATTTTTGGTGCGCCTTTGATTTTTATACATACTGATGAAGGCCATAAAGTCCAGCTGTTCCAAACAATTCAAACCCCAGGCAAATCAAAGTTTCCATACTACGAACATATCAGAGATGGCATTTACGACCAGCATGCAACACTATTGCTAATGCAATTCATTTAGTACTAGAGAGCAAGAGAGTGAGAGAGAGGGAGAGAGAGAGGAGAGAGAGAGAGAGAGAGAGAGAGAGAGAGAGAGAGAGAGAGAGAGAAAGAAAGAGAGAGAGAGAGAGAAAGAGAAATGTTTGAAAAACACAGCCATTGCAATTGATGTAAATTAGCTGGGCGGAGGAGGCATGGTGTGGGTGCAGGACTGTTATTATCCATTTACAGTAGTGATCACAAGCACGGCGGCCCACACATTAGAAGAGCACTCCCTTACCTCAAGCAAACACTAGCACTATTTAAAAAGCGCAGATTGATCCCTGTTCTGCTTTAGCACGGGCCTCCTCCCTCATTAATTTTACTGATGCCTCCAGATGGAAAACAAAATATTAATTTTATTCAGCCTTAGGCATCCAGCACTGTTAAGGTACTCTGTAAATCATTGGGTTTTAGGATGCATTAATATCAGACCTCAGCGATGAAATTTCAGGACCCGTGGGTGGGCAGAAGGTTCAGTTTGTCATAAGTGTAATTAATTGTGCGGCAGGAATGATTAATTTATCAGAATGCGTGGGGCAGACGCGACTGCCGAGCTGCCTATCCCACCTTAAAGTCATGGCAACCACTCGCTGAATTATGCAAATTAATTGGCTCTTTCAATGTTGCATAAAATGCTACTGCTACTACATTGCATGGTACATTAGTCTGTTCATCCAATAAAAACTGCATTCTTTACAAGTGAATCCTTGAGTCGGAGGGCTCAGTGAGACAATTCATTTTCCACACAGATGTGTGTGTCTGGCAGCTTTTTGATGTGGCTGTCCATCTCCGATGGAAACAGGGGAGACTCTGAAGTTAATATATCAGCCTAAAGAAGAGGGTTATCTGGCCTCAACATGTTAATATGGTGAGCCGCACAAGCTCGCCATCTCTCGTTTCGAATACATGAAACGTCACCAGCTATTGATATTCAGCTGTTGCCTCGACTAGATATCAGAGAGGAACAGGTTCGTGTATAATGTGATTTTTTTTTCCTCTCTCCTCTTTGTTTTGCAAAGCAGCAAGGAGCTGAAAGGACCCATGAGTTGCGGCTATGAGGCGAGATTTTGCTTCTATGTCCGAATTCGCTGTGCTACCCCCTGCTGAGCCAGCGCTGAGATTGCCAAGGCCCTAATTGCGGTGACGCTAAAATATCACTCAGAGCTGCAGTTTACATCGCGTTTAGAGCCCAGTGAAACTGCTGTTGTTAATGATGCATTACAATAATTGTCCATCCGGATTGGGGCTTGAAATATCAATGGTATTATTAGTAGCATTTCTTCTCCTTAACCAATTGGATTTTGTTCCCGAATTACCTCATGGAACATAATGCGTCCAGATGTAAAAGGTAGCTACATGTAAGAGTCATGTGACATTTTCCCTGTCAATGGCATTTGAACTCCTACCATTATCACTGGCTTTATAAATGTTTACGCCACAAATCAAATGCTCTAATGACACACTTACTACGAGAGCTTTCCACAGACTAGCAGTGGATCCCTCTCAATTATCGCCTGATGGGGGTAATAATGTTTGGGCTTCTTCCATGACAACACAACAAATCCTCAGCTGTGGTAAACGATTTAGTCATGGAATCGCCAAAGTCTTCTTTTCTCTCTTGTACTGTTACAGCACATATTCTCCATAACAGGACACAGTGTTATGAGTTACAGACTGAAGATGCTCCGTGACCAAACGGACCACTGCTTCCTCCTCTTTACCTAAGCTGTGAAGTGTTTGCTTGCACGTTTCCCATGGGAGCTGTTATCAGGAGCTGTAGGCTGTGTACATCTGATTCTGGTATTTTTTTCATCTTTTACTGTAAATACATCCTCTGCCTAGAAGCATATTTGATCATTCAATCTCCCTTGCACTCTTCAATTGTCCTTGTGCCGATCCCACTTTGTGGGGACAAATCATGAACAGGGAAAGGGTTTCTACTGTGAGGACAAAGGTCTAAGTCTGCACCTGTATTCTACCAAATAAAAGACCAGGCACCCTCACTTCTCTCCCCACACCACAACCCCCATCCAGTTTTTCCCCCCTCTTTGATATACATGTGTCACGGCGAAGTGACAAATAGCACATATTAATTAGGCACTAGACTTGGCGAGATTGCTGTTATTAACGGGGAAAGGAAGAGTTGGATTTAATTGCCTGTGACATCAAAGTCAAGTGACTGATATTTCAAGCATCATTTAAAATGTTTGATATTGAAGCCATTGTACTCACATAAAGACTGTCTAAAAATATAAAGCAGACTGATGAGGAGGAAACACTCACATGCATTTGCGCGCGCTATCTGCAGAATCGAATGTAATATCATTCTGCTAGTGACAAATTGACTACAGCCTGATGTAAAATGTATTATACCCACTCCAGCCTGACTATCACTCTGCCCTCTCTGCTGTCTTCTGACTCAAACCATGCTTATTTATTTAGAAATTATATTTATTCTAACATCAAATGTCCCAGCCTTCAGTGGCAAACCGAGTAAATTTGCCTGCTTGGTTGGGAATGTATCTCGTTTAATGGCCTTTTTATTATAGACAGAATCAAAATAAAAATGGGTAACCCACAAGCAAATGCACTCTGGCTTTGGCTTCTCATTGCCTTGCCATTAGAACACAGCCTGCTTTTAGGAAGTTAGGAACCTAAAACACACAGGCCAAGAGAAGTCACCACGAGAGCTGAATCTGACCCAGATGGCAAAAGGCATTAAGAAATCACAACATCACAACAGATCTTAAGCTAATTTAAAACATTTGTTAAAAAAAAGTAAGGTAAAAAAGCTTTGTCCTTTGTTGTAATACCTTATCTTTTAACCATCCTTTTTAATTAAACTATAACCAAATGAATATTGCCATATATACAGCCATATAAATACAGCCATCCTTTACAATAATGGAGGCCATCTTCTCCCCTTTCCATACTGATTACCATAAATAAATCAGACCTCCATACAAAAAGTCCTTTTAAAATAAAAGTCATACAGAAGTCCCCTTGATTTACCCAATCAAATATTTTGAGGGCGTTTCCTCTTCTCTTTGTTTCAGAAAGGATCATTAGTTTTTAAGAGTACATTATCATATTCAATTAAAGGGGAACTTGTACACTTTAGCAATGACTGACTGAATCACATGTTAACAATTTAAAAATAGTTATAATAATAATTGCAATGTGCCTTGTGACATGCAGGACTTCATCATGAAGCATGGAGCAGAGTAAGGTGACTGCTAAAGTGTGACTCTGTCTGAGTCATTGCATTAAAAAAGTTTCATCAATGAACATTCAGGTACCAGGGGAGATGCATCCCAGAGTTGAGACAGTGTTGGCTGTCACAAACAAACAAGGAGTGTGCTTGCCATGTTGTGAAAACTCTCCAGATCATATGTGGCATAACAGGATAGCAGAGTTTTATTCTTGTCCAGTTGAGGGAGAGAACGTACAACTACAGGGCAGTAAGACAGTAAATACAATTCACACTGTAAACCTATGCAAACCGCTATAACAATTTCAATGTTGCACTGACAAAGTAAGCCCCCAACCCCCAAAACCTCATCTCACTCTTATATATATATCTATCTGTCATCTATCAGTATGCAGGGATATGGCCTGCAAGATGAAGGGGGTGTGACGGGGGTCTTACACAGAGCAGAAAGCACTAACAATTCCACCCTGTCTGCTTCCCTCTGTCATCGCCATGGCAACGGTGCCCTCACATATGGTGCCATCCTACCCTAAAATTGGTGCAGAGGTGCTAGGCTCTAAAAATGAGCCCTGGCACTTCTCGTGCAGTGAGCTAATTTGGCAATCCCTGGCAATGTAAGCCCTGCCAAAATGATAACCCCCTCGTTCGCCCCTGGCAGCTATCCTTCAGAGGACACGCAGGACCTCAGGGTTCCTATTAAAGCAGTGCAAACGATAAACAGGAGTGATACACCTCAGTTTAACTCATAACCCTGCTTGCGGTGAGGTTTTATGGCCTTCCAGGACCCAAAATCACCGTTTCAGATAAGTGTGACATCTGCCCATCGTGGACGTTCCTTTTTTTTAAAAAAATATAATAATCGGACATGCACTGGCGAAACTTCTCTCCATGGACATCGTCCACAAGTCCATTCAGACAAATCACGTCATGGTCCTGTCTACGGCAACCTGGGGAATGTTTTGGAGAAGCGTTAGAAAAGGAGCATTTCTTTTATGGGAGAACACAGTGGCCAGAGCAAAAATTGAAAACTGTTGATGCATTTTTTTCCCTTTTTATTTCATTTAATTTTCTCCTCTCCATACGTGCATACTTCAAAACCCTTTCAAGACTGTTACGCAAGCAGTACCACACTCCAGGTGCGCTATTACTGAAATTATCTAATCAACAGTTATGTAGGCATTGCATCCTGATTATATTTGAGACCAGCATGCTGAATAACTTATAAAATGACCCATTATGTTTACTTGCATAAAAACTGATTTAAAATGGGCTTCCTTATGCATTAGCACACCATTTACTTCATGCAAGTTTGTGTAGTGGTGTTCAACCAATTTATTCCACTGCAAACTAGACTAGACTGCCTGCATATTCAAGCCTATGGTCCTGTGTTCTGAAATGAGATCTTTATTCATCTGTAAAACCATTGGTGCACAAAAACAGAAATGTATTTTTTTTTTCCCTTCAGATATGTATTCATGTCAGACACCTTCTACGATGATAATTTTGCAGTCACGGAGATCTTTACTGTGATGAGAGAGCTGAGCACCTGTAGTGATTCCTGGTCAGGGAATCAATGATCCTGCAGGATTCATGCTTCTTCAACCTGCCATCCTAATACAATACCTCAATCAAACTACACATGAGTGCTGCCTTCATAAAGAAACAAATACCGCAAAGGTAAAACCTCAATTATATATATATATGTGTGTGTGTGTGTGTGTGTGTGTGTGTGTGTGTGTGTGTGTGTGTGTGTGTGTGTGTGTGTGTGTGTGTGTGTGTGTGTGTGTGTGTGTGTGTTTATAGCAAAAGAAAAAAAAAACTATTGATGATGGAAATGAAAATATGTTATGTATACAAACTATGCAATCACTAAAAAATATGATTTGAAAGAGAGGAATCGAAAAGGCATGACTCCAGAAATGAACCTTTGCATGAAGAAAAAGTGCACCAACATGGTACAGGGAGACGGATTGTTACTTATGCATATAAATACATAGTTACATACCCTGTCAGAAGGATTACCTTCCCAAGCAGAAAAGCTCCTAACATTGACATGAACACCTTAGGCTTCATATTAAAAGAGTAGGTTTACAGTGCTCTATTTACTAGTGTGGGTTATATATTATGAATGTTCTCCAAAACACTCACAAATGAAAGTTAAGGTGAATTCAAATGAGTTCATCCGAGAAGACTTTTTGACTATTGGTAAGTTGAGAAATAGTAGAATAGATCTACAATATAACTGTATATAACCAAGTATCAATTATCCATAGACATAAAAAGAGACAGTGATTAATCTCTTATTGACATATACACAAATGTGTATTATAAATAGCATATAGATTTGTGTTACAGTTGTTAAGCTAATAGAAATATACACCTTTACTCTCCATGTTTATCTCAGCTACAACTGCCAACAGCTGCTCTCTGCCTACACATTGACACCATATTCACTTTAATTATTGGTTACGATACTAAAATCACAAACAATACATGGTATGTTTCCACAAAGAAGTATTATGCAATGGAACCATTTACTGTGACATTTCTATGGGTTAACAAGCCACAACCATGTACTCAAAAAGTGGCTTCATGTCTTCACATTAATCACGTTCATTCTGTTTTATTTTCAAAAAGCAGTTGATGAGTAGCCAGGCACTCAGCATGTGAGCTGGACTCTCTCTCACAATGAAACAAGGCAGAAATGCTGCAGTAGTATGTTGAAACTGAGGAATAAAATGACACAAAAAGCCACCTCAAACACACTGATAGTCCTCTTCACTCAGAAACTACAGGTGTTAAATTAATCCTTTTGTCGTGATGGAAAATGGGTAAGACATTGAATTTCACTGAAAAACAGTTAAGTCATTCAAGACACAAACTGTATCTTCTTGCTTTCCTTTCTCTTTTTTTCCTACTTATTCTTGCACAGCAAAGAGATAGAGACTCATTTTTTTCTGTTCTTGTTTGTTTGTGCGTGTGTGTGTGTGTGTGTGTGTGTGAGCATTCTAGTAGCCTTTTTTATGGTGTGTATTGGCTGCATCCCAGAACAGACATCACCCTCAGCCTTCCATTTCACATATCTTTCAACTCAAAGACAAATAAATTCAGAATCACAGAGGGGCTACAAGAGGAGCATGGCGTAGCACACTGATAAAATTGTGCCAGGAGAGCTCTTTGTTTTAAGCAGGTTTTACAAAGAGAGACAGGTAAACAAGCGCAGAGTGCTAAAACAGGTGAGACGGTGAAGGTGATGGGACTGTGACATTCTTGACACCCTGTAAGGGAGGCTTGGGGGGGCGTTTGGGGGCTGACAGGAGAAAGCGCACCGTGGGGCCGCCTGTCTCTCTCTCTCTCTAACTCGGCACACCTCTCAGACAAGGTGAGTGACAGCGGCTTTCTACGCACATTCAATAACCAGTGTAAAGGCAGAGAGAAGGGAAATACATATTGATTAGGTGGCATGGTGGGCCCCCACTCCCCAGACGGGTCACAGATTGGAATTGTAATGAGTGGGATTATCACCCATCCCTGCTCCCCCTTCCCCCTTTTCACCCACACCCCCGCTCTCTCTCCCCAAATACGCCAGGGCTCAGGGATCAGCTCTGTGTGGAAGGCAGGAAGGGAAGTGCCAGCGAGAAGCATACTGACGTTAATTAACAACATCTGACACAGATGCCATGCTTGTACTCGCACGAGAGGTGGTCCGGCATGTTATTACATTTTGGCTATTTCCTTTTATTTTTTCCCCACCATTTTTTCTTTCTGTCTCCTTGTCACTTTTTTTTACATCTCCTTGAATCACTCTCCTCTCTGTGCATCAGGGGTACTGAGACTGTGCTGGCTACCAGTGCAATTAAATTGCCTTTCATTGCTAGCCATTGTTTAAACCAGGGTAAACGGCTCTTTATGATTCCCCGCTAATAAAACCTGCAGCAGAGATGCATGTGGTGTTGACCGTTTACGTTCACACCTTGTTTTGATTTCTTCCCTTATTTCTCTGATCCATTAAATATTGTGACGTACAGTGAGCAGTGAGACTTCCCTGTTCGGATCCCAGAGGGACGTTCAGCTGGATTATGTAAAAGAGACTATTAAAAAAGAAAACATGTCCATCACATGACACTGAAGCAAAGAGGTTTTTGAAAACCGAAGGGGGCATGGAACTCATCTCTGAAGTTGCACATAGCTTCAGGAAGGAATTGCACGTATGTACTGCCGTTACATTACAATGACATGCGGAGAGCGATGATAGATACGAGCAGACCGAACCCTAACTTCTAATCAACGGACTGGAGACCAAAATAGATGTGTGATTTGCCAGGTTTCTGTGAATGTGTTGATAAGTAGAACATATGTCAAATCATTATTGGAAATGGTATTAAAGGAGAGAGACAGAGTAAGCAAGGGGTATCAGAGAGACAGCACTTTGATGAAGGATATGACCATTTTCAGTTATGATTTGCAGCTGTTATGCTTTACAAATCTGTAGCAATGACTCGATGCAACACCAAATAAGATTTAATCATTTGACTGAAAGAGCAAATTGCAAGAGGACTGCTGGTAAGAAAATTGATATCACATGGGAAAAGACAAACAATAATTTCCCTCCACTGTTTAATGTTAAGAAATGAGTGGCCATTGTCTTTCACTCACTTGACTGTGGGGAGTGGGGGTGGGCTGTATATCATGGCTAAAATGGCATGCTTTTCACCCAGTGTTGTTGACGATCACCCACTTTTCATTTCGATCTGCCGCCTAAGGGATCTGGATGGCGGCCATGTTAGAAAAAAAAAAGCTGTCATGTGATTCATCTTTGGAATGACCGCCACTGTAAACAGACATGGGGCAGTGAGAAAACACAAGAACAGAAGAGGAACCTTGCTTTTGTATGCATAATATTCGTAATTGCAGTGTTGTTTAATTAGGAATATTTCCTTGCATGTCAAATGAATTGTGATAATTGTGATCCGTTCATGCTGTGTAACAGCTAATGTGTTCTGTGAGATGAAAAACTGACTTTTTACAAACCTGGTTTATTTACACTATTAAAACATCATTAAAGCATTTCCAATGTGTAATTTCAACCCAGCCGAGAACTCCTGATCATGAAGGGCACATGGGATGGCATAATCTAATTCTGATGTTATTCTATTGTAGATTGTTCACTCTATGGTAATACTACTTCAAGGATTTGCCCGTTTGTAACACTATCGAAAGAGAAATGTCAGGTTCTGTTAGCTCAGCTCAACTGGATCCTGAAATGAGGACACAAGCCAGTCACATTTAGTCCTGTGGAGTGTCAGCTCAGACTCCAGTGATTCCACTATAACCCAGCCTGCATCTCACAGAAGCTACAATTTCATTACACTGGCTTGGGGTGTTTTTTTCTCCCAAAAAGGACATGCTGTGTGCTTGTCATTGACTTTACTTTGGCTACCTCAAGTGTGACTTCTACGCCACAGAAAAATCACAAATATTCCAGTAACTGCAATCACTGCAAGTCACCTTCAACAAATATTAAATACCATTTTTTGTAAATAATTACTATCTTTATAATATAACATTTTATTATTATTATTATTATTATTATTTTAGTTGAAAGTTATCTTTACCCTCAATAAATACTGAACACACTTATCTAAAAATAACGATGAAAGTATGTCATGTCAGCTGTATGCTGGATTTTACAGTCAGTTAATCCACTACCACTCTCGCCGCATGGTGTCCAGAAATGTGTTTCACTAGCATCAGGGATAAGCCTCCCAGGTAGCGTTCAGGGTGGGGCAACTGAAACGATATGATGCCGCCACCTGCTGGCAAGATGCTTTTGAAGACTTTTTCCCGCTATCATCACCCTCCCCCTCCCCTCCCTCTCCCAGAGTCACAGAAGGGCAGCACAAAGATCAGCCTTCACCCGTGTACATTTCACTCATGTTTGTATCTTTTATATTCAAAATGTTTCCAACCAGCAAGGAGCGCATCCACACTACTGTAACTACATGTTTCACGTTATATTCCATGTACATTCGCCATCAAGCGAGCATAATAACATTTCTTTTAAGTATTATCCTTGTTATTTCACAATGCTCTTCAGACGGCAATTAATGTAACATCATGGACTCATTTTCTACAATGCTTCAAGGTTTTTAAATTATTATTAGGCTATTTTATTTGTCTTTATTTGTTGTTTTTCAATGTGAACTAATAATCTGTGTTGCCATGGGATTTCAGTTTATCGCATTTAAAACATAAACTACCATTCTGCATCTTGAGCAAGTAGCCCAATTCAGTCGACCAAACATGTCATCGGCCTGGGGTTAGCCGAAACGTCACTGCTCATACTTTCGCCTTTTCCAATGTGCACTTTTTCCACAGGTCTACCTTGTAGCGTGGCATTAACGAACAACGATTTTCAACTCCAATTGTGCCATTGTAACTGGGGTTATTCAAAAGCAGGACTCACATCCGTTTTCTAATGATATGGGCATCCCCGAAAGACTTACACGAATAGACATCTGTCGGCACCCCAGGTTGCTAAGTAGTTGTCAGAAACTGGTTGAGGTGGCATCAGTGCCCTAACTGATAAAGGCGCCCGGAGGGGGCCTCAACACAGACAAAGCCCAAGTGCTTTTATTCAAATTGCATTTAAATACCGCGTGTAACAAAAGGCAGCGGTTGTGGAGTGTTTCACCATCTATATGTCTGTCCCTTATTTCAGTTTTGAATATGAATTAACCATCTTGACGTCAAATTAATAAATCCATCTAGGAAGGCAGAGGTAACTGAAACCTTTGGAATATCAATATCTTCACCACCATTTGGCTCATTATCAGTGTTTTGGGGCAGGGTTGTAGTCATACAGGAATGCATGATGGTTGCTTATTATTGCATGTCAGCAAATATCCTGCACTAGAGGCCGAATTCGAACCAGCGCAAAGTGCATTCTCCGCGTAACTCCTTCCAGACAGTGAGACTTGAAGATTAATAGCCTGCCTGAGCGCAGGTCTGAATTCGGCTCTCAGTCGCGATTGCACAGTCGATTGTGAGTATTGACTAATTTCAAAAACCAAGTTTTGAAATCGATTTCACATAGTATATTCCGCTCCAGGCATGAGGTTCTTGCTGAAATAACTCTAGTTCATCCGTTGAAACTGCCCTATAAAATGAGGATTAATTTATAAAAACATGCGCGGACAAAGGAGCATAACAGTTGCTCGCAAACCAGAAAAAAAAAAAAACATTTTTATACTACATATACAACCTTGCATGTTATCTCATAGGCGTACCGAACTTGTGACCACGGGAGGTAAGTCTAACAAAATTAATATGCAAAGAAGCTGGCCTCCGGAGACCTATAATTTTATTGCAATTGATTTCCCTTCTTTAGATGAAACAAAACAACACAATACCATTTTCTGTGTGGACGCTAGTGTATGCGTCCGCGCGCACAGCTAAAAGAAGCTGAATTAAAATAACTTAACCCGAGCCAGCAGGTGGGAGAGGGAAAAAGTAAAATGCAGGGTGGAAAGACTCAACAGTGCACTCGTATAATATTTCGTTGATTGGGTTTGGTACAATGCCCCGGTGATATGAATTCGCGTATGCAGACCCATTGCAGTGAGAAAGGCATGCATTTGCTCTTTAGCCTCTTTTGTGAAGAGTGTGCAGGCTGAAGGCAACCTGCTGAGACATCTTTTTTCACGAGTTAACTTAATTAAACTTATATCCGCGCGACACTCGTTTCTGAGAAAGGCGGTGCACAGCCAATTAGAAATTTGTCAATTGTTCTATTTTAGAGTGCATTAAACCACATTTGAACGATTTTGCCGATTTAAAACACATTCAGTTACAGAATCCATAATGGCACCAACATCAAGAGATTCCTGTGACTGATCTTTTCAAATAGTGAATATTATTATTATTATTATTATTATTATTATTATTATTATTATTATTATTATTTGTATCCATTATAAAAATAGTTGCTATTATTTTAGTATGATGACTTTGTTGCTGTGATTGTACAAAACTTTTATGTTGGCAATGTAGTTGCGTAAAATTTGAAAATATTTCATGACTTTGTTTGTTTATTCGACTTAGAGGTCTGTAATGAAATTAACGCGATATTGAGTGTCCTCTACAACTGAGCAGAGAAATGCAACCAGACTAATAAATACAAGTTGTAAGACGTAAAAATACAAAATTTGAACGGAACGTTTTTAAAAATCTTTTTTAAATACATCTTAAGTATTCTGCGCTGCTCAGAACAGCAGTTATGCAGATGAAATTAAGTTTGTGCAATGCAAATTAAAGCAGATAATGTAGAAAGATATTCTGGTTTTGAATTGTACTGCATAATAGAAAAACAAAAAAAAAAATAAACAAACAAACAATGTAAACCCGGTACATTATGTACAAACATCTAAACTTTAAAATGATACCTGTAAAAAATCGTTTTATCAATGTAGATGCGTGTTCATTATTGTGTGTGTGTGTGTGTGTGTGTGTGTGTGTGTGTGTGTGTGTGTGTGTGTGTGTGTGTGTGTGTGTGTGTGCGCGTACTTGTGTGCATGCTCATTCATTTATATAGGGAGCCTGTCAACGTTAACTGCATCGTTTCCTAATCAAAAATACTAAAATAAATCAAAGGAATGTATGACAGCATTATGCATGTATTTTTATGTTCCTACCGCTGTCTTAAGTTTGTCTCCATAACAATAAATCAAATGCAGCTTACTGCCCCGTGAACCGGGCTGGGAATCCGTGTTCCTTTTTCTAATGCTAGTAATAGTACCTATATTTTTTATCCATCGTTTAATGGTATGTGACGGATACAATCACTTGTCGCGTACTTGTGGTTCTTGTACTAGCGCAGAGTAATGGCCAGACCTTTTTATGTTGCTTCTTAGAAAAAAGAGAAACATCTTCTCTATCGGTATATCACTCTTTTATAACAATTGTAACGTCAAAATAGTAGCAATTATAATTTACGGAGACGTTCTCATTCAGAGCAACTTACAATTTCAACACACTACGAATTTGTAAAGCTGGGTATTTACTGAAGCATTTTGGGAAATACCTTATTGAGCGCACAACACCACTGCCCTATCTGGGAATCGAACCCACCACCTCTATCCTATAACTCGAGCTCCGTCGACTTATTATTATTACTGTTACTATATTGTAGTAGTGGTAGCAGTAGTAGTTGCAGGGGCAGCTACTGATAAACAATAATAGTATATATCGTAGTCTTTTCGTAATTCAAAACATGTTGATTATGTATACATATATTTAATCACCATGATTTTAATAAAAAGACTATAATATATACTATTGTTGCTTATCAGTAGCTGCTGCTACAACAGCTGCTACCACTACTGCAATATAATAATAGTAATAACAATACGACGACGGAGCTTATTACTTACAATGTTTTCAATATATTTATGCAATCACCATGTTTTTAATCAAAAAAAAAAAAAACTATGATATGTGCACGTCATGATTTGTATTTTGTAGACTCGCTGGGGGGAAATGTCAGTTATTTTTTCTGTTATTGATTAATTTTAAATATCATTTGCAGGCTTTGACAAGTGGTCTAAATATTGACGTACAGAACGGAAGTGTGGACACTGATTACGGTGCGTCATGACGAAGGTGACAGCAGTCCGATGGGAAAGGCGTTTTTAAGTGAATTTCATCAGTCAATTAAACAGAACGAATCTGTTTCATGGATGCAAGGACCAGGCTTAGTTAAGCCACGAAATCAAGTATGGAGTGTGCGATCAACACAAATGTTTTGTCGTTCTCGGCAAATGTTTTATTTTCCTATCGATTATTAATAGATCATTACGGCTAAATGCCAGAACTTACACTGACATTTAAATTGACTTAAATTGATAGTTATTCATCAATACCGTCTTTATCCAAAGTTACGTGCCATTTCAGCTAAAAACGATTCGTTGGGGTTGGCTATACAGGTCATTAGTACTGATGTGTTGGAAAGTTTTTTGTTTTTTTTTTTCCTACCAAAGGGGACGGTCCGAGAGCGGATGTCTCCCTGGGCTTCCACCCAAACAAACCGACACAGACAGGCTGATTTTCAAAGATTTTTGCTCGAGGGCAGAAGTTGCTTTCTGCATTCTGAAAGTATAAGTAAGAGAGAGAGAGAGAGAGAGAGCGAAAGAGCAAAATTTATATATATGTTAACTTATTGATTATCATTACAAGCATCTACAAGCAGTAGATCTACAAGCAATTGTAATGTAAATGCCAGTAGCTAGGTATGGTTTACAGTGCACGATAACACAATCGGTTTGAATTATTCTCCAAACTGGCTCCGACATTAACCTATGATACATAACTTCCCGTTAAAACAACAACAACAGCTGCTACTACTAGTACTACTACTACTAATAATAATAATAATCATAATACCAATAATAATAAATTGTCATTAAGTCAAACTCTTATTTCAAAGGCACAAGTACTAATTGATGTTTATTAACTAGTGAAGGGTCGAAATACTAACATCAAATATAATTTCCATCAGTAATCACTTATCAGGTGATCTGTTTTTTTTTTTTTTAATTATAACTATGTATTGTTTATAATATATTTTTGTAAGGTACCCGATTGTCATTACTTAGTAGTAAAACCATTTATATCTTAAATCCTCCCTACAGGATATAAGCATATAAAACCACATAAAAATAACGTCAGAAACACTTCAAAAGTGACGCAGAAATGAATGTAAGCATGGACAATTTTATTGATCACCATATCCGGTAAAAGTAATCCGAAAAAATGGACAGCAATGAACGCTTAAATAGCCAACATAAGTTGTCATTTATTGAAATTAATCAGAATATATTGTGCAATATATGTTGTCAGTACTTAACTGTTTTAAGAGTTGTACAGCATTGGTGTTCATATGTTTGAAAAAGGTTCAATTATTGTGCTAAAAGTAAGGTATTTAAAATATGCATGAATGTGGAATTTAACTGGTGTGTGTGTATTATAAAAGTTTAAATGTATATGTATATGAGACACACACAGTGCTGCACAGTTTGCAATAATGTCCATTTTCATTGAATTGCATATGCCCTGAAAAAGACTAAGTGCATTTTACTGTGTCCTGACCACTGTATCCGAAGGTGTTTCAGCTCTCGGTTATAGCTCTATACGATAGAGTGTATGCAGTGAAACAGTGAAAGATCTTATTAATTAAATCTAGGATTTGTCCACAACTCCCAAAGGACATTTGTACTAAGCGTTATTTAAAATAATGTATATTCCCTGTTAATAACAAAATATTTCTAATTGTGTCAAGTTAGCAGGAGGATCATTTTTCATGTGTGTCCATTAAAATTCGCAGGCTCATTGACCCTTCATATGGGCATCTGTGCTGGCATGTTAGCAATCCTGGACCGGGTGCCATATACTTCTCCATTCCCATCTCTCACAGCGTGATAAGCTTATTAGCCACATCTTCTTACAGTATGACACGATCGAAATGGTGGCATTTGCACATTTTCTTTGCAGCTCAGGCCTGGTCCCCAGTCACATTTGTTCAGTTAATGTGAGTTAATTTTGCAAATAATGCTTTGGCAAATCGCTCCTCCAAACTGCTACATCATTTATGGAGGGACTTCAGTGAACTTTGAAAAATTAATGCCTTTAATTTTGGTTGATGGCAACATCAGCGGAGCTCTGTAAATTGCAGTTTAATGAGATTTTGCTACAGGGGATAATCTGCTACTGACAGAAAAACATCTTGAAAACATCTGTAGACCTCTGATTTCACTCTGACGATTAAATCCCTCCACAAGACACAGACAGCTAGGGAATAGAGGACAGCCAGAAAGTACTGAACGAGGACCTGCTCGCTGACAAGCAGGCCGACGAAAAGTTTTCTTTCTCTGTGCAACCAAAGTAAATCAATTTGTCTGACTAATTAACATGTAGCTTTATCTCAGGGCAAAGGACTATCACTCTGCATACTGCTGTGTGCGACTGTATATAATGGAACAAACAGCAGTAGGTAAAAGACACCATGGAGGCTATGCCCCACTAACCTTACCCTATAGGTGCAAAGCAGGGGTCATTATTTTCATATGAGTGACTGGGTAATAGAGCTTCTCCTCTTGACAAATACTGTCATAAGTGAAAGAAAAACATCCCCACACTCCCATTCACCCTCTGAAGAAGCCAAAGGTTGATTTGAGAGTCAGACTTTGAAGATTTCAGCAGATAACTTATTTTCCATCCGAGAAAGTCTTACACTAAGTGTAGGTCAAGCCCAGGAATAGTTTATACGACAAAGTATACCATTTTAAAAATATTTATTGGACTGAAAGACGAATCCCTAAACCAACTAATTTCTCGTGAATAATGCAAAAAAACAGACTGTGATAATCTTATTTGTCAGAAAAGACATACGTGATGTACAGGGATGGGCATACGCTTGCATAAATTAAAGCAGATTTATTAACCTGAAATATCAAACTTTATATTCATCAGTTTCTTCCCACAGTGCACAATGTTAACAAAATAACATTTAATGTTAACTTCCAATGTCTCTCTCTCTCTCTCTCTCTATATATATATATATATATATACACACACACATACATATACATATATATATATATATATATATATATATATATATATATATATATATATATATATATATACAACAACTGACTTAAGTTTAAGTAAAGGAAAAATGAACACCTCCTAAAATGTGTTCCGATAATTAGAAGTACGGCACCACAGCTGGACTGGACGGGCTTTCTGATTCCGCAAACAGAAACTAATTTACACTCAGTGTAGACTTGTGATTAATTACTTTATAGTGGCAGCTCAAAACATTAATTATCAGTTATATTCCAGGTGTATTAAGGTGAATGTCGAAGCAGGGAAGAACTCAACCCCCCCATAAAATGTATAAGCACTTGTGACACCTTACAGAACTGACACCTCTTAATTCTTTTGAAATGAGCATGTTACTCTTTGTATGTGTATCACAATTCATACATTTCATACAATACCAAATTATTTCACATGTATTGTGTAGGGTAAAGTACAATCAGAATTCTGTATTTTATTACTCTGGTTCTGTAAAATTTTACAGACAAAATGTAAAGGACCAGTGACTGTCATTACAATGTTTCATTGCACTACTGATATGAGACTGTTTGTTTAATAAGAGTGCCATTGGAATGCTTTCTGTCATTGCATTCTGATGGTCTTTACTGCTACTAAACATCTTACTGTTCCATATATGTTCATAGTTGTAGATTACACTATAAAATGTTGCCCTTAAATCCGGAACTACCCACGCTTTACCTTTTTCTCTGCTGTATGACCTGCTCTTTGCAATGCATTTTACAGTGAAAAAAATGGTTCAGAAATACTTCAGTCATATTACCTTAAAAAGACACACATACACACACACACACACACACACACACACACACACTTTACTATCTGATCATGGTACTGCTGTGAATTACTTGTAACTGTGACTTATGGTACACTCCCGTGAAATGTTGCATATGTGTTTAATATGGTTACCTGTTATTTACATTTTTTTGCATTTTATCCCCAGCCTTAATCTTATGTAATTTTTGACCTTTCTCTGTGATGTTTCTAAAACAAAACAGACATTCCGTTATCATTAAAGACTCAAAATTGATACAATAAATTCCTTCTTAATTGATGAACATTAAACTTGATATTAGCAGTGTCCCATTGGAATTGGTGCATGGAATTTAGCCCTGTTATCCCCTTTTGGAATTCCTGACATTTATTACTCCATTCTTATTCAATGTTAAAAGAACTGCTAATGGTTTCCATGTGCAACCCTGTAACCCTGCAGCAAAAGAAGATGTGTTTCTAGTTGCCTTGTGGTGAGTATGTCTGTTATGAAAAGCATTCCTTCTATGAGTGTGCCCTTCAATGTAAGATAAATAAAACACAATCTTCCCATGACAAGGCCTTCATATGCTGGATAGTGCTATCCTAAACCACAGCATTCTGAAATAGAGCCCATTCATGTCTGCCCCTCAAATGATCACTTTGTCCTGTGGTCCCAAACCCATGTTTATCATAGAGCCAAAAAACACACAAACAAACACACATACTCTCTGTCACAAACTACCCCCACACACACACACATCTTACAGATATTTTCCATGAAAGAAAATTTATAAATTAAAGTGTGACTTCGGGGGCTGGGCAACAGCATGTGATCCTTGTGGGATGTGATTGTCTTTTAGCCGTCTGGCCCATCTCAGAATGACACTTTAAGTTAGGACCCATGATCGGTGCCATGACCAATGCCAACAAGAAATCATGTGCCCGGCAGGGGGCGGCTCTTCAGCGGAGGGAATGGACAGCTCTTGTCTGGCAATGCCATTACGCATCGCCGGGAAGGCAGCGCATGTCACGGCAAAGCACATCATGCCAACCTCCAACCGTGGGACAGAGCAAGCTGGCCAGTGTGCACTGTGCCCCATGCCAGCACCATAACCATCACCACCACTCCTCCATACTCTCTTAAATACTGCGTGATGGAGAACAGAGAGATAGAGGAACAGAGAGAGAGATCAACATAACGAGAGATCGAGAGATATTGAGTGTGAGAGCAAGAGAGATCAAGTGAGAGAGCGATGGAGATCGAGAGAGAGACCTTCAATGCCCTTTCGTTAAATAAACCAAGAACACAAGCTTTAACTATGGGTTACATAGGTTACTGTCAAAATGCCGGTCCAGAAAGTTTAAAAACCATATATATATATTACCCTGTGTGTTCATCTTCATTCACTATTTACTTAATTAGTTGTCATGCGTGCATAGGTAATCACAAACAGTAATTAGTGACAAGGAAAACATGTAATACAAAGGCAAATCAAATATAAATGCATAATCAAACAAAATCTGCCTCTTACACAATTAGATACTCTTCCATAATTAAGATCTTGACCATTTAAATAAGAGAAACATAGAGAGGGAGAAAGAGCTTCTTCTTTGCTCTTTGCCTTCCTGACCTCATCCATTGGGATTAGCCTTATCGCCCATTAGCGGCAGGCTCAGGCCAATTCCATCAGCCAGTGGCAGGGTAAGTGATCTGGCGAAGACGGTCAGCTCACGCTCAGCGGTCACGCTTGCACTGCGGCGCATGACAAGATCATACACGACAGCTTGTCACCAACAAACCATTTCCTGGTTGGACAGATAATCTCATTCAACAAAAAAAAAAAAAAAAACATCAAGCTAGGCTGAGGCGCTCTTAGAGCCAAACATGTGTAAATGGCGTAAATCTTGGCATGCTTGTGCTACAGAAAAATCAGAGTTTTAAAGCTAATTCTGTTTGCCATGGCTTGGTATGCTTGATAAATCCAGCTGTGCCAAATTAAAGAGGGATCTGACTCGTACAAAGCCCTGAGGTTTCATCAAATAGCCTGGAGGATATCTTTAAGGACATACAGAGAGGACACACTGCACCATATTGGTACACATCGGTTACTGAGGACACATCAGGATGCTACAAACAGTGGTAATAAATTGCAAGGCATGACATCATCGTCACAGCAACACAACGGCCCTCAAACTATTTATCGGCTCATTGAGGATCTTTATGTAAATAATGTAGTGATATGTAATTATTTGCAAAAGCTCACATTGGGTGCATGGGGTATTTGCCCCTACCTCTGTTTCTATATGTCACATTTTACTATGGATTCAGTTTTAAAGCAGGCCTCCTACTTTAATCAAAGCCTGTGCATACCTGAAGCAGTGGAGTATAGCTTTCACGATGAGGAGGATAACACAGTGAGTATATTGCTTTTATAAGGGAAAGCTGTCTCACAGTTCTGAGCAGACTTATGAAAATCCCCCATTAAAATTCTGTCAGGTTTACCCTGAACCTTTAACTAGGTGAAAAACAGGAAAGGGAAAAGAAAACTTTATTGTTTTCGGTCATTAACTTTTAGCAGCGTAGCCGTTACTATTTTCCATCCAGACCAAAACGTATCTCGCAGATTCTGATTCAGGTTCTAACCCGATCCAACTGGCAGCATCAACAAAGATCCATTTCACCGCTCCACCGCTGCCTCAATAAAATGGACCCCACTGTTCACCCAATGTGGGGCATAATGGAATTAATAATGTCAACTGCACATTGAGGGGAATTCCCATGTGTCTATGTTTTTTTACAGTTCTGCAGTGGAGTATTAAGAGGTGGGATGTGATGACAAACCATCTGTGGGGGATATAAGGTTACTGTTTTTAAAGGGTGAACGGATTTGTATTTGTTGGCTAAACAGACCTAAAATAAGATTCAGAGATGGTCAGACATTTTTATGGGAACAGCTTCCAGTGCATATTTGCGCATCTTAACACTTCAAAACTAAATAAATTGGTGAAAAAGTCACACTGTAGCCCTATATGTACTGTGTAAGTGACAAGTTAATCAGCATTAAGGGCATATACATGTTTCACACTTTGAATGCACATTTTCTGAACGAAAGATTCTATTTTCTGTCTCAACATTGATACATTCTATATCCTACAATGTTTGTCCTGTAAGTGATTTGCACAACCTTTAATTACTTCGATGTTTATTATACTGTCTATAAAGAAACTTAGAGCGTCATATTTCCTTGGTATTGCTGAGAACAAGCTGCAATTATCCGTACAGCTATCTGTTTACTTGATGAATTCTGTTTCTTCTGCATAGTTTGATAAATAAGGAAAGAAGTCAAACCCTACTTTATACACGGTAATTAAAGTGAAAAATACAGTCACGATGCAAATCCTTAATTGGACTCCAAGAGAGATATGCAGAATTTCTCTTTAATAATAGGAGATGACTGGGGACAGAAAAACAAAGCGCGCTGAAATGTGGTTTAAGAAGTTCAATTAATCATAAAACTGAAAACAACCAATTTAGCATAGCTCATTCAGGGAATCTCAAGGCTCAGGTAATGTTCTTTTAATCATCTAGCTATAATATTAGCCTTCCTGCATCATAACATGGAAGTAAAAGGAGATGTCACATACTCTGAGGGTAATGCCTCTCAGAAATATTGCAGAATAACATTTTTAATAAGACGATATTAACGACAGGGAGGTAAATCAGTCCCGCCACTTTCAAAGGCTGCTTCATTAGTATGGGCTAAGTGTGGATTCACATGCAAGCTTCTTACTGTAGATGATGTGATTATTTACTCACTGGTACTGCAGTTCAAGGGGAGAAAATTGGAGAGGGAATATGAACAGATCCACAGAGATTCCCTTAAAGCTCTCTTTTAGGAGAAAAAAAGCTTTAAATATTGCTGTCATGTAAAGACAAATATATAGAATCAAAAGGATACATTGCATGCTATTTTGTTTCCTGAAACTGTTAGAAATAGAAACTCGCTATCAATTTCCTGTCAAAATATACAAGTTTTCTAGTGTTGACTCATTCATTAAGCAAGATTCCACACCATCTGTGAAGTGGTGTGAACACACCTGCTTCACTTTAGGCCTGTAATGGCTTTTCACAATGTTCATGGGAGCTTGGAGATTTAAACTAGCAGAGGGAAGGGATGTAATCTACTTGTCAGTCAGAAGGGTTCATTAACTAAATGTATAGTACCCCAATCATCAACAGGCAATTACAGAGAATGTTAAAAAAATGTGATGATATAACTTCCATAACAAAAACTGAATGTGTGCTGGACTAGATATTATTAACATTTACCTCTTTGACTTCTTATGGCCTGAGTTTGCTTGGGGGTAACTCCAGATCCAGAATCCAGGTCTTTTCTGAGTGTGGCCAGAGCTTGTGGTCAGTCTAGGACTCCCTCTCCCAGATGTATCTGTTTCTTTGAGAGAGAGACAGCCTTTGCCATCATGTCCTGCTGAGGTCTTCTGAAACCAGAGACGCTTGAAGTGAAGTCTGTTACGTCAAATCTCTCCCGAAGCCCTTTCAGGTCTGAGATTCCAAACGTCTCCTGTCGCATAAAGACATTTTGGACAGTCTGGTCAGGCGGTAGTCTTCCCCCCCTACCCCAGACCACCCTGGGCTGGTCAAGGACCCCTGCATACACCTGCCATAAAAGTTAAAAGCTACAG
Organism: Albula goreensis; assembly: GCA_022829145.1. Lineage (NCBI taxonomy): Eukaryota > Metazoa > Chordata > Actinopteri > Albuliformes > Albulidae > Albula > Albula goreensis. The sequence continues at coordinate 9,114,699 of CM040753.1, read as the reverse complement.
TCCCATCTACTGCTTTGAAGTGTTCAAAGCAAAGCTGCCTGACCTTTGATGCAACTTTGGCGCAACACATGTTTGCACCATGTATAAACTGGCCTCTCTATGAACAACAAGGGATTGTTTACCTACATGTGTGAAAAGTGAATGGCTATGCATGGCTGCAGAACCTAGTCTGACCACTCTGTCTGACAGAGGTGGAAAAGTATGGATGGAAGCATCAGGCATTACTTTCAGCTGAGCATCCCCTCTGACCCATGTGTTCATTTAGTTAGACCTTTTCATCAAAACAGTCACCCTTTCTTGGACTCTTCTTTTCTTGCCTTTAACTCAAGGTGGAAAATAACAGTGGCATGGGTAACTTCAAAACACTTCTATGAGATCTGAGTAATTTGGATTTGCTGAGAAGATAAACTCAAATCACAGATGAAAAGTGTGTTAAAGGAATAAGTGAATGACTCAATTAATTGATTAACTGTAGAGACTACTTGTTGTAAATGTTAAAATAGTTTCTTTAGCCTGACTTAGAATGTATACATCTGAATTTATTGGCAGCTAGAATAGCTAAATTGTTCATTTGGACTCTAGTACTGATGTTATTTGTATTAATGACAGTGATATTGTGGTATATCGGTATAACCTTAGAGATATAATCCTTGGTGATATGGCCAGACCAACAAACTGAACATGCAAAACAAAATGAATAACAAAAGTAATTGCATCGTGTCAGTATCATGTTTCATTCCTCATTGACATAAAAACTGAAGAATGTATCAAAAACAAAACGCAATTCCAAATGGTATAAATGTTGGCAAAATGGTAGCATAGTCACTATTAGGCTAAATAGAATTTGGAATAGAATTAATGTGATTCATGCTGCAAGGAGCCAAGCTAGCCCATCAGACAGTTTTGGTATCAAAACTTGATTCATACCATAAGACATGTCATTCAAAGTCAACTATGATAAAATATTCTGTGATTTCATTATTAAAAACTTACGATACATGCAAAGCAAATGCTGAATTGCTGAAAAGCTATGAAATGCCAGAAAGACGGGGAATCTAATGACGTTTTCCTTTCAATCAATTTCAATCAACTTGAAAAACTTCCAACGTATCACCCGGTCCTCAGATTCTACCCACATATATCATGGAAAAGAAGCTGTCCTCAATACATTGGAAAATGTGATGTGTTATGAAAAACATTAATCTAAAAAATAAGCAAATTAGCCAATAAAATAGTCCATTTTACAACTAACCTGTGCATCTAGGAAACACTGGTTTTGATTGGCTTGCTTGTCACGAACCAGTCCCAGCTAGAAAAATTATTGTTGGCCAGATATCAAGACGCAACCCAACTGCACGAAGGAATGGCGGTACTGGAGAGGCCCCTAGGCAGAGAGCTATGCTAATATTCAGCGAGAATTGGACTACATGTTGCCTCACCAGCCGTGGGCACCTGTGGGTAGAATTAAACCGGAATCATCCACTGTCTGAAATGGCAGGTACGAAACCATCTGGATGGGAGAAATTTCCAGGCAATGAAGCTCTTATTGTGAAGGATGTTTGCGTCTGTATCCCACTATTGTCTGTAGTTGGCCCAATGCAACACGTTTCAGTGTTCAATGATCAATAATCACTTTCAAAGACATGGCGCCTACAGCTGCACGCTTGTATGGTCTGTACGTACTGTAAAGGGCTTTATGAAATTGCAAACCTTAATCACCATTTATCTTTACACCGCAAATAAGTATCAGCATATTAAGATTAGCTGAATTTTACCGATTCTACCTCAAAACTTAGCCTAATCAATGGCCGGCGGTTGGTGAGCCGTTTTGCATTCTGACAACTGATTGTTTGGAACTACATCCACATGTAAGTAATGGGAGGGAAACTACATTTAGCGCAATTTCAGCATACCCCATGAGTTTTGTTTTCCTCGAAGAAATTCCCCAGATGTGTTAGCATTAGCATCGTTGTGTGTTTGCCTTAATATCTAATCCTGCAGGCGCCCATGCCCAACAGACAAGGCTTTTAAATAAACTCTTATTTTCCATTGTTGATATTTTAGTAACCTAACATACTGTTTAAAAGTGTAATTAAATGCTCAATAAATGTGTTGCATATGCATACGTCCGTAAGTTCTCAAATTTCTCATTGAAGTCGGCTGAAGATTTTTTTTATGTGTTTATGTATTTATTTTTTAATGCGTTTCAACATCACAAAGGCAGCCTGTCATTGTTTATCAATATGATTATGGAAATCCTGCCGGTGCAGTTGCATAACAACACTATTGTCGCATGATGCCACATAGTTATGAAACTAGCTCAACTACATCGTGTAATATGGATTGAGTGAGTGCTTTTTTCAGGTCAGTTAACATGGCGGGCCACTTGAATGCTGGTAGATATACCAATTATGAGGTCATCATGAAACAGCAATGTAGTACATGGACCAGACATGCCCGCCAAACAAGCCTGAGGCATCTAGTGCAATGTGGCCCAATAAAACACTGTTCTAGGTTTCACATACTAAAGGTTAATTAATAGCTCAATAAATACTTATCAGCTTAATTATAAATTGTTATTAATCATTTATCATTTATTGGAGGGCCATTTCCATTACCTTAAATTTGCATATTAAAAGTCATTTTAGTGGCTTGTTAGTCATGGCATTGCAATAGCATCACTCTGGAATATATTGAATAAGTTACAAACAAACATTGTCATGAATTTCCATAAAAAGAAAAACTCTTTTGTTAAATGATGTTCAATAATTATAAGTGTTTAACCTGCTTCCATAGTTCCATAATCAAAACTTGCAGCCTGCTTTATTCCTTATAGTTAAAAGGCAAATAAAATAATTAATAAACCAATATTGTCATTTTATTCCCTATTGGATTAATGCAAGGTGGAGCTCAAATCTCATCTGTTAATAACTGCTAAATCTAAGTAACTCATGAAAGGGCAGTCCAAATCATGGAAAGCTAATGTTAGCTCCCTAGACAGTTAGCTACCAAGGTAAATAGTTTCCCAAACTTGACTTCCTGTCTACCTAGCTAGCTATCCTATCAAAACTAGTGTGGTGGCAGTTTCATCAATAATTACATATGTTTATTTGTCATCCAAAAGGTGGTGGTAGGTTTCATTTTCAATAATTAAATATGTTTATTTGTCATACATTTTTTTTACCACATTTTTCATTTCAACCATGAGGTTAGGGTGTCTAAACTGTCAATAAATGAACTGTTCATTTTCAGGACCATCAATGACTCAGGAACAAATGTGGACTTCAGTGCATTTTCCACGTAAGTGTCTCACTCTTTCAGTGATGAATTGGAATGGGTTGGGATATTAATGACTTTTTTTTCACAGTTCTTCACATGCTTATATGTGCAGTAACACCTGTCTTATTGTTGGTAAATCAGGTCAGAATTAAAGATGCCTATTTCACACTTGCATGTCTGAATGCTCTTTAAGTCTCTTTATTGAGTCAGGCATAAATCAAGGAGACCTAATGTTGTATTCTGTGATTTTATTAGCCTGTTCCTAAATTGTTATTAGTGCAAAATCTTGACAAATATTGGTGTTCTTTTTGATAATCCTTGAAGATTATGTAATAAGATGTTTTCTGAGCAAAGTCCCTATGAATCATTCATAACTATTTTCTAGTGGTTAAACAGTTGAGTGATTAATAAAGACACAGAGAACTTTCTACATGTGAACCCTAAAATTAAGTGTCACCAAAACTCCTGGCTGTATGTCTATGTTTTCTATAAATGTTCTACCCTTTTTCAAATATACTGTTACGATTTATTCAATTTAAATATATTTCACATCACACATTACATGCTGGAGATTGTTCAACAGAATGCTTCAGTTGCTGTGAGAAAAGAAAATGTAACAGGTGTTTTGACAGATGCCATTCTAGTTTGAGCCTCTTTGAGAGTGTGACAATCCATGTCACAACGTGTCAGCATCATGCTGGAAATCAAACACAAAGCAGCCCAAGCTATCGCATACCTTATTGTTTTGAAGAAACAGAACATTTCACCGTATAAGAGGCATACACATCCCTGTTTCGTTTAATAGCCAATACAACTTCACTGTCATTCTGCATTTTGACGAGGGTTGATGTTTTTCATGAAGTCATGCATAATGTAAATAATTTTATTTGTCCCTGAACGTATGCCAGTAATTAAATTAAAGGTGAATAACGTGTGACAGAGAAAAACCCGTCCCTTGTCATTTCTCACCACAGGTACCTGCAGTGAGGAGACAAAAGAAAAGCTTCAGAATATCATCGATTGTTACATCTATCATGTCATCTCTCTAAACGAATCATCTCTTGGGTTATTGTGACTTTGTTCTAAATATACATGAAAAGAGAGCGATTTCAAAATAAAGCCTATGGACGATTTACTGAATAGGTGACACTTAGGTTGATCCCCAGTTTACCGTCGACTATATCTGTGTTATGTAACATTTTTTTATATTGGCAGTAAGTTGTACATATCTTAAATTTAAAAAGGGGGCTTTATTGTTCATTCAGAGCGAAAGCTAAATGAGACATCAAAATACCTATAACATGAATCGAATTCATTCTGAGATAAATTATTCTTTTTAACTTTTCACAATTTAACAGTTTGTGTGCGCGCACGCACGTGTGCGCTTGCGCATGCGAGTCGGGGGAGGCAAGTATAGCAACATAACTTCAGTTTCCAGTTTCACTGTTTTGCTTCCTTTCATTTTCCTCTTGCCCTAGCGCTCATTCTTATCGGCTGTTTTTTCATCAGCTCCATTCTTTTCAGCTTCTTGTTGCAAAGCTAGCGAAAGCCGCTTTGCGATTGCCAGAAAAAATCCCAACCCTCTCCTTTTTCAATGGAAGGAAATAAAAAGGGAAGGCTGGGCCGGCAAAGTTACCCATGCATGCAGAACATCCCAATCTGTTTTTGTGCATTGGACTGGCGTGGAGGCCGCGGGGAGGTTGTGGTCAGTCTAATCCTCTACAATGGGAGACTGGACAGCTGCGCTGTCTCCACAAAATGATCACTCGTCTATCCTCTTTGTTTATTTACTGGTCTTCTGCACAACTGATGAGATACGTCAATTCTGGTTTACTGGTGATCAAGCCTACCAAACTTGGTTTAGTGATGAAAATCAACGTAACACTTTAATTAGTCTTACAAAGGTTTCTCTCAAGAGCGGGAGCAAGTGCACACCGCACAAAATCTGTTAACAAACCTTCCTCTGGGAAAATGTAGTTACATTTAAAAAAACGTTTTGGATTTGATCCAAATGAAAGCCAGTGCACGTTTAGCAAAACTCTGCCTGTACCCATGACACACTTTCTATTACACTTTTCCTTCCTAAAATCTGCAATTTTACCATTGAGCACACATGCATACAATTCTTTGCTTTTCCAATTTCGTGGACGTCTTTGGAAGTAACACATTGTGACAGTTTTAAACGCTTATTATGGATTGCCTTGGAAACCGAATTGAGCTAACATATAAAATCTTGCCAAGTACTTAAAAGTCAGCATCGTCCATCTTTGATTCCCAGAAGCATCTACGCACCCAGGAGCTCTCCCTTTGATCTCCTTTGGGTTTTTTGCACCAGATCTGTTATACGCTAAAATTCCTTGGTTTTCCATAGAAACGTGGCCTTTCCTTTGGGATATTGATGTTTTCTTCTTCGTAGGGGTTATGATATGGTGAATCAAAGTTGAATAGGAATGAACAATGCTTGTATTCATGGTTAGTTTTTTTCTGTTTTGTTGGGTTTTGTCTTGTTTTGAAAACCCTCATTTCTCAAATGAATGAAAATATTGTTTATTCTGTTGCTGCTCTCGCTCTAGTCAGTGGCCTTTCAACGTTTATGCTCTTTGTTAAAGCAGCAGGTTGTGGTACCATGGCGTTCTACTGTATGGTCCTCACCCGAAAACAATGAATCTGACGGCTTGAAAGCGGGCCGTTTTTCCATTTCGTTCTAACCCCCTCCCCCCCACCCCCACCCCCCGTCTTTCACACACACGCATACGCACACTCAGTGTCCGTCTCTCTCCCTATTCTTTTGCTATGCTGACATTTCCGATGGACCATGCTCTTGCTGTATTGTGATCTTGTCACTACAACAATATACATCTTCACGTCGCCAGTTTTGAAAGCCTTTGATCTACAAATCAAAAGAACAAAGTTATGGAAAAGTGGCTTTGCTCATAATAGGCTTTTAGGTTTTGTCAAATATTGAGCAGTGTGAAACGTTAGATAATTGATGATTAATATTGCTATTTGGCAGGGCCCGTGGTAAATGTGGATATGCGAGTTTTTGTGTTTGCGGTTTTTATTTCATTTTTTAAAGAAAATGCCTACTTCCAACCTTCCTACAGTCCGACTTTTTGGCGCAGGGGCAGGCTATAGTCTTATAGTATAAAACTTGAACAAATAATAAACATTGAATCATGAAATAACAATTTCAGAATTATAGTTTCATATAGTATAATTCTGTTTTTTGTATACGAGAAAAAACAATCACAAAATAAATGCCTACTTGTTTTCTCAGCAGGAATATTTAATATCGCGTCATAGTTCAAGTTTGAATCATAAAATGCTGCATTCTAGTGTCTGGGAAGTAAACTCTCATGGTACTCTGAGTTACGACCGCAATCACCAAGCCATCTCTCTCTCTATCCCTCTCTCTCTCTCTCTCTCTCTCTCTCTCTCTCTCTCTCTCTCTCTCTCTCTCTCTCTCTCTCTCTCTCTCTGTCTCAGAGTGAAGTAACACATAACACAAAGAATAAATGTATATGCATGTATATACATCACACTATGCATGGCGTTTGTTTTAGAATTTTGAAGTAAGTTTCCCGTACAGATATTCAAAAATATATAGATAGATAGATTAAGTGGCCTCGTTATAGCCACTTAATAATATGATTACAAATTAATTAACCAGCATTAGGTTGCTACTCCCGACATACAATCTGGCAGTATCTGTAGGAGGATGCTGAATCTGCACATTTAAAAACGGAAGGCTCCATTTCCACTTGCATTAAAGAAAAATCATATAAAACATTACAATGTGTTATCAAATATGGATTTAATGTACTCAAGGGTACATAAATTTTAGCTTTTATGGACGTTTTTCTCATGGCTACATTCGATTTGCAAGTCGGGTTTGATTCGTCCAAAGATGACTTCTGTTGAAAATCCAACATCATTAGTTATACCTTCAATTTAATTGCCCACTGGTAAAGGGTAATGTTCCTGTGGGCACAAATGGATATATTTAAATCTGTATCACGCCTGTCAGACTTCATCCAAAAAAATAAAGTAAAATAAAATAAATAATGTTAATATTATAAAAAAATGTTTTCACATGCATACAACTGAATTCAATTGAAGACAAAGTAATTGGGTTACTGCAATATTAGCAGCACTGCATGTATTATTATTATTATTATTATTAGTAGTAGTAGTAGTATCACCATTATTCTAATAATAATAATAACAATAATTCTCAGTGTGTGTGTGTGTGTGTGTGTGTGTGTGTGTGTGTGTGTGTGTGTGTGTGTGTGTGTGTGTGTGTGTGTGTGTGTGTGTGTGTGTGTGTGTGTGTGTGTTCATAACATTACGAACGAAAAAACTCCAGAAGTGCTTAGATGTTTGACAGATAATTGTAACCTGAGGAGAGTACAGGGACGGTCTTATAAATCCCTAATGGCTCCTCTTATTCCTCTCAGTGCAGTAGATCCTGACTCTTGTAAGTTTAATAATCACTCATTATGTTGAGGACTGTGGACGCTTCATATGAATTCCACTCATAATACCAGTTTTACTTTTTTCGATTTTTTAAGGCTTAATTCAACAGTTGGTGTTCGTTTGTTTTGCTGTGTCCCATTATTACACTCATGTCCCATTTGTTCTCCTCTTACATATTTCACGAACAACCATTCAGTAAAGGCTTAATTAAAATATAACACCTACCAAAAACCTGTGACTGTAGGTTACCTCTTCCTCGACCCGTTCATGATTCTTTCCGACAAAGGTGTTCATAATGGATTTCATCAGTGAAACGTCATAAACTGAACAGTTTAAAGCTGTTTCATTAGAAGTTACGTCAGATAGCCGTTTAGGAATATATTAAATGAAACGTCATTGTGGTAGCTTTGTGTCCATTTTGTATTCATTAACTTTACAAGTAACTAAACAATGGCAACGTCCAAGTGTCACGCCTCTTGAGTGTCACACATCTACAATGTCTGTAACGGTATAACCGCAGATGGTAGCATTGATACGGGCAGTGGTGAAATAAAGACTAAGACACATTTCATTCCTCTTACCCTTCCATGCAATGTTGTTTTGTATATCAGTATTTGAGTCCACTGTCTTAATATTTAATGAAAACAGCGAGCAGTCACGCAAACGTTTGCAAACACCTATAAGCTATTCAAATCCTTAGCATTCTGTGTGACTCCGAACATCCATCTGTTGAATAGGAAGTGTCACACTGGTGCATGTCTCTTATAAAAGGCCGATTGTGTTTTAGACAAACATTGGGGAAAACATAAAGGCAAAGGTCAAGTCGTTTTCAGTTCCTCTGTGTGCTGATTCACCTACGAGTCGACGGGGCAGCACTTTATTAAGTGCAAAAGTGATGCGCGCATTGTCCTACATCACTCGATGATTTCATTTGAAATAATACCAAGAAGGCTGCATATTCATGTCCATGTACCCGCACCTCTCTAAGAAGGTTAGACAGAAAACCTCCAGATCTATAAATCTCATTAAAGTGCAAAAAATAAAATTATAATCTCGTTTTTCTTGTAGTGGAAACCCCTTCAGCAGAATACACTCGCTGGAAGAATATTAGATTTCCTCATCCAGCCTGTAATATTTTGACCGCTGCAAGGCACTCCGCGGATCCCCAACGATAGTTAATGAAATTTTAAACTGGAAAAAACCTACAATAACAGCTTGATAACAGCTACGCTCAATTAATGGACAGGAACTGGAGGATTGTTGTTATTGTTTTTATTTATAGCGTATTTACTCCTTTACCCTTCAAATCAATTATAATCGGAAAGAAAGCGGATTAGAAGAACAAGTAGCATTAATTGCACTGCAGGTATAACAAGCCGTTCTAATCTAGCTTCCTTCTCTTTCTATTGAGTTTTTGTTGTCTTAATGAATGACAGGTACTGCTGTCTCCTGCCTTCTCACTCACACGTGCAAATCTAGGCCTTTCACTGCTCGCAGCCTGAGGACCCTGACTGGGTCCGAGAAACAATTGATCTTAAGAATTGTTCACTGTTTAGAAAGTTGTGGTCTTTAAATTGCATCAGAGCAATGCATCCGTTATACATACAACTTATAAAAACCTTCCCACACATATCCCACACGCTCAAGCATGATTACGTTTGACTATTTTGTTGAACATACAGATATGTAAAAATGTGTAACCTACCGTGGTTTGGTATTTTGCTGCTACGACCATAGAGACTTTTTTTGAAATCCCGATTTCGTATCGAAACGTCAAGGGTTTTAATGTTTCTTTACACATTTAACTAACACTAAACTAGAGGACATAAAAGAAAACAAATCCCAGACGTTTCCTCGTCCCTTGTCTGTTGAGTTTCCTCAGCTACACAAAAGAGTATCGGCCGCATTATGACAAATAGCCAGCGCCAAAGAATGTCACAGTGGTCGGCTTATTATTTTACTCTTTCTTTATAAGAAGAAAAAAAATCTTATAGAAACTTTCCTTTTGATGAATTAACTTGCGGACAACGGGGATAAGCCTTGACAGAAATTATTCAGCTTTCATAATGACAGTCTGCGAATCAAAACATATGAAAGCGCAGTCAACGAATGTCCTTTATTATGATTATCATTATTATTTTAATAGAGTTTTCAGCCTGGAAAGTTTCCAGTTAATAACGCTACACATCGACCGAGTTTACATCTGAACTTCATGCGAAAAAAAAAAACATTTTAAGAAGCACTGCATTCTTTTATTTTCTATTGTAACATAAGAGTGTAAAAGTTTTTGGGAATATATTTCATATATCACGTACAGTATATTTATACACGTTTCATATCACATGAAACGTGTTTCGAGATGCAGCACGTAAAACGTGATTTTATAAACAGTGCTATTATGGGATTGCACGAGGTCCGTCTTTTGTGCAATGATGTCAGGCAAAAATAACTGACAATTTAATAACCAAGAAATACCGTTCCATCTTATTGCAGTTGATCTTGTTGTGGATGTTAACATTTTTCTCTCATGAACTATGAAGTATACAAACTGGGTTAGAAAATACGTTAGGGATCAATCAACTAGTAAAGAAAAAAAAAACAATATATCGAAAAAATGCAATATATCATATTTGTTCTGAGAGGGGTATGTACCATGATAGTTATAGTTACACTAGTACACATGGATTAATTGGTCATAGATGAAGTCGTTCACTGAGTAAATGACAATATGGCCACATGTTCGTTAGTGACTTGATCATTGTGGTTAGTTAATATATTTTGTATAGTTTTAAAGCATACAATTTTAATGCCCACCTCTAAAATCGCATGATAAACCAAAAGACGTTTCATTCATCCAATTTTAAGTAATTTTAAGTGTATGGAACTTTAATCTCATTTTACCTATTTCCTCATCTCTGTATTAACGCTGTTTGCCGAAATGCTGGCACACTACAACCAAGTAGTTATAATCATACCACATGTGTTGAAAAATTAAGTTAAGCATGCTGAAGTTCTCAAGTGAGGGTAACCGCAAAGCGGAAGGATTGAATAGCTGTCTAAATTTTCTTAAGCGGATCTAACCTCTTGTTCCTTGGCGCTGTTCTCACTGGTGATTAATATTCGCTGCACTCACGCGCTGACACTTCCCCTTCATAACTTTAACAACAAGCACGTGGCTTTTGACTCTCTGGGCAAAGGCTCAACTAGAAAACATATTTTGTGGCCAGAACAGCTTATTCCCATACCCTTATCATTTATACACTACATTTAAATTGTACGTTTAAATGATTCATTAAGGTGATGATGATGATAATAATAGTAATAACAACAACAATAATAATAATAATAATAATAATAATAATAATAATAATAATAATAATAATAGAATTGATGTTTATCTGATCTAAAGGGCATTGCAGTCAGGCTAGACCTTTTTTCATTTAGGTTATTTTAGCGCCAGGAAGTCATTTACTCAATACTGTACCTACCTGTGGCAGGTGCCTTTGTAGCCGTGACAGACAAGTGACCGCAGCAGTCGATAACAAATGTAATAAAACTTAATAGGGCGTGATATAATGAATGACATTAAACTTAACAAAGACGCGTCTAAAGGCACAAGTAAGTCGATGTGTTCATTAGTCTGATCTCTAAGGACCGCCAAACATTTCATTAATTTGTAATTTATGATTGTTTGACAAATATTTTAAAGTATGTAAATATGAGAGACATAATGTGTTTTCTGCGGGAGATGGAGAAATGACCCAGAGTCTTTGTTGCTGCTACACTGAACACACGAATTATATGTCCTATCATAACTGCGTATTCGCTTTGCACAACATATTTCTAGATGACGTGTGAAATAGTGCAGACAAAGCAATGGCTTAAAACGTAATACTGGTGACAAGTATTTGCATTTTTGAACATTTGGCTTCTTACTATAATGTATGATGATAGATTGCATCATTTATATAACATAAGAATTGTGTGGACATGGTCAACGTGTTTGCAGGATTTGGAGTCTGATTTCATTCATAACTGGAGAAAAGGGGTGTTTAGTTCATTTTAAGCTGCCTGGTCACTTATATAATGAAATAAAACCGAATGAAAGGCATTTTAAAAATGAAATGAAACCTACTGAACGCAACCACAAGAAATGGCCAACATTTAAAAACCATCGGTTTGATTTTCACCATTGAGCTAAAGTGTAAATTGACATGCTATTCCCAAGGTCAACAGAACTGATGTGAAAACAGCAAAATCAGGACAATTGCTGCTGCCTGCTCTGTGATCCCCATAAAAAAACTGTCAGACATTTTCTCATGCTTACTGTATTTTTTCTTGTACATACAGTATACAGTATAGCACATGATATTTTATAAGTAATGGTGAAATACACTTAAATCGTTAAAAAGCAGTCTGCATATGAGTGTTTGTGTGTGCATGTGTTTGCATCATCTGTAGATGATGATATTTATGCTTTGGAGCTCTTCTTCAGCAGAAAGGTTGCTGCATACTGAAAGGTACCTCACGCAATCCAGAAACAATTATGAGCCCAGTTGTCCTGAGATGATTTGTGAGGCTTTAATAGTGTTTTTTTTTTTTTTTTTTTGAAGGCATGTATCCAGCATTTGCTATTATTTTACTCCTCTTGTTGTTTATTTATTCCTTTGCCTCCTCGGTCATATTTTTTTATATTTATATAGTTTTGTTATATTTAATAAAGGACATAGGACCAAATTGAGACCCTTGCCTTAATTACGTTTGACTTATCATTGTGAGGGTGAGAAACCTGTGCAAAAAAGGCACCTCAGCACAGGTATGATTTCGGTCAATAGTGAATTACCCAAAATTAGTTCTCCCTGAAGTTTAAATTCAGAAGTGAAATGAAATCTGAATGTCTTCATCACATTACATTAAAGGCATTTGTTAGACACTCTTATCCAGAGCAACTTATAAGCAGCTTATTTTCAGCGGGAAAGGTGGGAGCCCATTGGCTGTGCCTTTTTTGGGGGAAAAACAATTTTACCTTGACCACTGTAAAGTCTTATTCATGGAGCCTTTTTGGTACATGATATTAAAGAAAATATCAGAAAGCAAACCATGACTTAATAATATTCCAATGCAGAACATTTGCAGTGAATATATTTAAAAGCAATGAATTTTAAAAACATTCAATTAGTAACTTACTCTAAAATGATTTCACTGAAGCCAAGGCTGCCTTAAGAATCAAACAGGTCACTCCTTGCCAAAGAAGCTGTGTTGTCTTTGACACATTCAACCCATAACTGCAAAACACATTTGATAAATAGATGTAATATGGACCTTACTTGACTCTCTTCGAGTGTTATTTTAGATTTTTTTCTTCCAAATTTTGTGTGCCAAAAGGAAACTTCTTTTAACTTGGTCGTTGAACTTACAACAAGTATCACTCTGTCTAATTCTCTGTCATTACAGATCTTAACATTGAGCTCCCTCTGAGTTGCCACAGAAGTGTACACAGCATGATTGTTTTCCCTTGCAAGGAGGAATTGGAGTAGAAGAGGTTTATGTGAAACTTTTATAATCAATGGAATGTAGGCTGTGATTCATTTTGGATTAATGTTTGCCTTTTTGCATTGATGATAATAAACTTGAATGCATTTTTAACTCTTTTTCACCAAAACCAGCTAGACAGCTGTTTACATCATAAAATGTGGTGGCACATAAAACATTTAGGTGTACTGATATCTTTAACTGATAAGCCAGTTTTTTTTTTTTTCCCCAAATAGTGTTATTTAGCAATGGCACCAACATTTGGCTCTTTGTCTAGCCTTGATCATGCTGTGTATTTTTTCCCAGTGCTAAGTGTGGTAGCATATTGGTTTAATGCTGTCCCTTTAGCCCCAGTGTGTATAAGTGAAAAGGCACAATTAGAACGCCATGTCTGGTTTATAAGTGTTCAGTTGTTTGGTGTTTCCAGGTTGTTTTCAACTTTATTTTGGCTTAGTTTTCACACCATTGTGATAACTTCAGCTATGTCTTGTCATGATTGTAAAGGGAGTGCAAGGAGGAAGGTTTGAGTATAAATAATATCACAGAGCTAGCTGAATGCCAAAATGCATTTATACCAATTCTTGGTGATGACTGCCACAATCTGAAAAGCCCCAAATTTGATTGCCAAGTGCAATGTTGCCTTTGTATCTTATTTTGTTTCATGTTTTTTTTCTCCAAACCCAGCTGCAATGAAATTGATGAACCCCATAATCATTGTGTGCTACAGTAACCTACTATTTCAGCGGGGACACATTTGGTTTTAAAAGATTAAGGGAGACCCTTTTCCATGATAATGAAGTTTCGAATATACGGTCGTTCTGGATAATTTCGTTAGTTTTGTCTGTTGCCATTGGCCATTGTCTGTATTTTTGCTGATAGACTCCTGTGGTTTCTGTACATTAAATTAAAAGGTTACTATGCATTTGGCTTTTAGAAGTCAACCGCCTTTCTACTGTGAGAATAAATGTTGAATTACTAGGTTTCATAAGTTTGCATCTTGGCATGAAACCAAAGTGAACTGAACTGTAAGCAAAAGAAAATGCGAAGGCAGAAAGACGATGTCAAACTTATGTTCATGGGGAACACTTTTCTTCTATTATATAAAATCATTCACGATCCACTTGGTAGAATAGAATCATTCAACACTGTGGAATGGACCGTTAATAGTCTTATAAAATACCAAAAAGGAACCCTATGTTTAGGAGCGAAAACCCGAAGAACCTAAAATGCATATTTCAAAGATAAGTTCTTCATTTGAACCGTTACAGTCAATATTTATCATAATCTCAGTTTTGGTGAAAATAATTGTTTGGGGGGGTAGCGTGATTTGTTTTGCTGATTTTTTGTATGACATTGCATAATGAATAACTACAACACAGATTACACAGTATGGGTGTGGAAGTAATGTATACAGTTGTTACAGCGACGGGCAAGGATCAAGCCATTTCATCTGCATCATTTATATATATATTACATGTCATGAGATATTTTGTATTTTTATATTGAGACATCATGTATTTTTTTTTTTAATTTGGCACAGCCAATAGCATCATGTAAACCAATTCCTGTTTGTGCGAGTGACGACTCAGGAATGGCAATTCACTAAAGTCGCATAGATCTTCTATCCAATAAAATAAAGTACATAATAAACAAATAAATAAATCAAGACAGAAGTCAGAATGACTTCTCTATTTTGCAGAAATACCACAAAAAAAGAGTCTCCAGCGGAATGTTTTGATTATGCACCTTTTGAATTTGCTCATATGCTTCTCTGAATGAACATTATAATACTAAATAGACAGTGCTTGTTGCAAACTATACGGACAAATTAGTGAGGGAAATCTAGGATCAAAGGAGATGAAAATAAGCACGGGTCTCCCCATGTATTCATAGGCCGCTTTGAGATTCAAGGCCAACAAGCGTGTCTTGCATTGAACGGGATCCTCTATTCAAAGTGCAGGTGCGAAGTGCTGTGGCACATTCTGCCACATTATGTGAAGGTTGTTAGAGATCAATGTTCAGCCTTACTAACTGAAGAGGCTGATTTTCGTTGGAGAATGCCCGCTCATCCATGAAAGCAAAATAATGTAGCGCGTAAGGAATTGGATTTAGGAGTAATATCCTATTGCTTGAGGAGTGTTGGGAGGCTATTTTCGTCGTTTCGGATTCTAGTGGAGCTGTGAGTTTGGAGACATATCATTTTTACCCTCGCAGCAAAATCGTGCTAAATATATACAGTACAGGCATTCGATATCCCACATGCAGTGTACTATACATTTATAATACATCTATAAGTATTGCGGGTTTTATTTGACTGTTTAGATTTCTGTTAAAATTTATTCGCTTCTCTCATCCTTGTCCTCCTTTTTTTCCTTGCTTTCTTCTTTTCGTCTTATTAAGCATGTTTTGAGAGAGAGAGAGAGAGAGAGAGAGAGAGATAACCTGATGATTGAGCTCGTAACTCAGAGACAGAAAGAAGCAGAGAATGTTCTGAGAGTTAATAATCAAACCCTTGAAATCTCAAAGGTGTTTTCCGGAGCCAAGTCACATAAAACTGAACCAAATAAAGCAGATAATCTCATTTGTACCGTAAAAATGGATAAATACACAAGTAAATATACTTGAATTTGGATGGAAAATATGTATGTAATATATCATGTGAACAAATGAAATGCCAGCTATTTGGTGTAGAACATTCATTTATTTATCTTTTCGTGGCCAAGCCCACGAGGGCAGGTTATGAAGTTTTATCTCATAAAAAGGCAGGTCAGCCTAAAGTACCCACAGAGTGCCTTGTTTTTTTTTTTTTTTTTTTTTTTAATTTGTCTCAATGTTTGAATAAATATTAAACTTTATCAGTTATAATCAACTGAATAAACTGCTGTGTCATCTTGCATAGGGATATACCTTCATTACGCTTAGTATATGCATAGTATATAGTATATGCATACACAAATTCCTTGTTAGATGAACTGTGCCCTTGCATGACCTTGCAAAAAATGCATTAGGTTCATCTGCCCTTTCCAGTTTAGTGAAAGTGATGGAGGGATAAAATGACTTCACATTTTCAGAGCTTTTTAAAATTGTTGTTCAGGAGGGGAACACTGAAAGTGCATTGGAAATGAATGGACTTTCAGCTGAATCATTGTTGGCCATTTAATAGACTATGGACACACACCTCATACCTCCAAGTAAGAGTTTATACATGGACACACACACACACACACACACACACACACACACACACACACACACACACACACACACACACACACACACACACACACAAACATAATCCAAAGAAGTTGCATCCCTTCAATTTTTTTATATGTTGAAGTGTTTAAATTGGTCATGTTTTCAATATTAAAGATATAGTGGTAAGTGTAACCCTTTCTGGATGGACTTTTTGTGTTCCTGGCTTGCTTTCCTTTCCCTTTCCTATTTTAGCAATCGCTAATTAATGTATTTTCGTTTTTGGAATAGCACCTGTCTAGTGGGTTTTACGAACTAATCCCGGCAACTTCGGGTCTTGTAATTATGACATAAAATGGATCCTTGAATGGTCTGTGGAAATGCTTTTCCTCAGGACTGCTAATCCCCTAATAAAAGACCTTGCTAAATAATGCAGGACAGTCTCCGGAAGCAGGATTACCGCCTCCATTATTTTACAATGAAATGATATTTCACACCCAAACGGGTCAGTATTCCATACTAAGGCAAAAATGGTTGCGATGTTTCCCGAAAGCACAAATGGACAATGGGTTAACTTGGCCT
The DNA here is from genome assembly GCA_022829145.1 of Albula goreensis. Taxonomy (NCBI): domain Eukaryota; kingdom Metazoa; phylum Chordata; class Actinopteri; order Albuliformes; family Albulidae; genus Albula; species Albula goreensis. The sequence goes on along the minus strand of CM040753.1, from coordinate 9,097,638 downwards.
TTCAGCATAACTACAGTAATTATTTTAGAGTAATGTCTAATTAATTATAGATTTTGACACGAGAATTTTAATTTTTGTTTCGTTTTAGATGCACATGCTTTAGACTTTTAGGTCTTTTGTCAAGATCTCTGGTCTGTTCTGCCATCCTGGTTCTACTCGAAATAAAACTGTCCCAGTAGCGAATAAGACACAGGAAACTGGCAACAAAATTGGAAGTCAGTGGCGCTACGGCGTACAGGGTTGATTATATGTGATATGGAATCCATGTATGGAATACATAGCTGATTCAAATGGTGCTGCAGTCTCTGTAACCCAGTCGACTCATGGTGTCATTACCTATTCAAATGGCGCTAATATGTACGGGAAATATGATAATAACGTAAAGTAAAAAGGATGTCAGATTATTGTTGTTGCTTTTTTATCACTGTTGTTCGAATTGTTGCTATGAATGTAAATGCCCAAATACAATGAGTCTGATTCAGAGCAGCTATAGCTTGTACAGTTCCAGACTGATCACTTATTGACACATTACTTTACAATCATTTTGTGGATACTCAAATCCAGAGCGACTTCCAAAGCACAAGATCAAATGCGCATTCTCCTGATTAATGTGTCCAAAAGTGTTAGTGCTGACCAAACACTCATACAGTACCATCAAGTATATGTGCAATATTCATTTTTTGTGAGTCAGACTGAAAGAATTGAAGATATGAATATGTACAAGCACATTTTTTTATATAATTCCCTCTAAATCAGTTCCCCAGGTGCTGGAGCGGACTGTGGGGCTGTCAGGCATGGCTCCATGATAGCAGATGCCTGTGGAGTCATGCTTCCTTGGAAACGTCCTAACTTTGACTGTATGAACATGGATACTCTGTGAGACATGTCTTGCCTGTATGCAATAATTTCATGACAGCTGGGGTTAGTTTAATTTACATCGTACGTTATAAGAATAGGAGAATCGAACGAGATATCTACAATCCCTATTCATGTCCACCCCGTAATAATAGCAAGCTTTCGTTTTTACTTCGGTAAAAAAGCTGTTGTGTGCTGCTGTTGTTCTGTTCTTGTCCTCACTTTAAGTGGCGTTGTCAGCAGCACATCAATGAATAGACGTTAATTAATTCCTCAAGAAGTAGTGATCTCGTTGATGATAGGGAGCAACAGGGGATGGATACAACCAAAACGCTTTGTCTAAGATGAAAAAGAAAACCCTGCGCCTTTAAAAAGGGCCACTAATGATGGCCACACGTCTCTCACCATGTTGTCGAAGGGGCCTTTACCCTTTTTGTTGACTAAAGTGAACTATGATATCCTCGCTCCGTCGAGATTGAACTTCAGACTTCCGGTATGGGGATTTGGTATGTCCCTTGTCAAAATATCCAAGAATATAACGTTGTCTATTGTTTTTAGAAATCCGGATGTAATATTTTTCGTTATTGGGCTAATATCACTGTTTTGGGAAGAATACTGTGGGCGTCTGGAGGAGGTCATCAACTCACCCAGTTAAACGTAATTTAAGAAAAGTCACCTACAGCTTATCCCATTTAAAGTTAGTGTTATATTTATATTTATTAAAGTTATATTTATGGAATCGATTACTTTTCCCCAAATGAGACATATCACTACTAATAGCAGACCTTTTACTACGTCTCTCTCTCTCTCTCTCTCTCTGTGTGTGTGTGTATGTGTGTGTGTGTCTCTGTCTCCACATCGCCCTCCCTCCTCTCTTTCCCTCGCTCACACGAGTGCTCATACATTACATTGATTGATATAAAGAAAGTTTCTGTACTGCAGTCGCTTTCAGTCCGCTCATGGAAAATACTGAGCAGAAAATACCGTAATAGTCAAGTTCAGCGCGCTTTGGTTACGTTGATATCTACTACAAATAAATCCCTCGTATCGTAAAGTTTATTCTTATTATTGATTACACTCTGCAAGCCTCTGCTACCAGTCTTATCAGATTAAACTGTTAAACTTCCCAAGTGAGCGCTCTATAAGAAAAGAAATAGGTAATAAAGTCAGCTTCCCGTGCCATCTGTGGCATTAAGGTGACATGAATTTAGATATTAACTGCAAACACAAGCTGAACAGATGTACTGCAAGTTCAGACTCAGCTCTCTTCAATTAAGAAACGTGATTCTTGGTGAAACACAAAGATTGACTCAAAAGTGTAATCACTTTTGAATCAATCAGCTGTTCACATATATTGTTATGTGTATTCTCTTACTCATTTAGTGAATGGATAGAGTTATCAAACTGACTGTTACTGAAAGACAAATTCAAACTTTCCTTCACGCACTCATCCACCCAATATCCCTTTAAATAATGGCGTTATTTGTGTAAAAAGTGTTTCATGTTAAGGGAATGTATTTTTGTCCTCCTAAGTTGGCAGTTGACTATTTACTATAGTTATTTGCCATACTGTGATATACATATAAACTATACATGGCCAGTATTGTAACTATTTGCTCGTGTGTGGTTCAGAGTGGAGTTAAGAGAATTTGGATTTATTTCAGATAAGTTCTGTCTCTCTTTTATTTTGACCCCTGACGCGCACGCGCAAAAGTCCGTTGCTTTATTCAGTGTCTGTGTTTGGTGTATGTTATCATACCTGTAGACTTATATGCACACGCGTTTTGGGTATGCCAGCAACCGCGAGTAAGTGAATAAAATGTTAGAACACTGCTCCAGCGATTATCAAACGTCATACACATAATATTTTTCTGAATCCTGAAAACGACACATTTTAAAATGCATATTTTAACCTTATCCTTCTGAATTTGTTTACTCATAAATAGGCTTAAAATTGCTAGCAGCTTTAAATTCCTCCCCGTATCCCTGGAGAAAACACAAGCAGAAACTGCCGGGAATTTAATTCGTGTGATTCGATTGCGCGATTACGATGTATTATTCTTTGGAACAAGCATGTATTTGCTTAAGATTTTTGGGGTTTTTTTCCGGTGAAGAACGAAAATCGTTTAGACTATGCCGAAGAAAATATATTTGCTGGAGTTACCACATGGGTAGCAAATATTAGTTTCTTCTGGATAGACTTCACTCTCCTCGCACACAGTCCCATATTATTTGAGTTTGACTCGGTTATTGCTATAGAAATCCTAACTCACCATGACGATTCACCGTTGTGAAGAAGTAGGTCTTTGTACAAAAGAAACTTTGATGTCTTCTAGGGGATATTCAAGCCTTTCGTCCACCGCTGCCTAGATAATCTTGGGATAAAATGGAGAGTTCTATAAAGAAAAAACACATTTAGAGATAGTCCACACAATTAGGGTTCACATTAAAAGTACTACAAAATGATAATTCTTTCATTTTCAATTTATCTGACCTTTGTATCATTTAGAGTCGCTGATAAAAATTATGAATATGCATTGTGTGTGTGTGTGTGTGTGTGTGTGTGTGTGTGTGTGTGTGTGTGTGTGTGTGTGTGTGTGTGTGTGAATGTATGCATATTTGCATGTCCATGTCAGCAAACCTCTGAGTGATTATTCAACTCATAACACAATATGCTTGCTAAGTAAATAGGCTATAGATGATGTAATACTGACGACTTTTTTTTGCATATAATGCATATATAAATACATGCATGTATCTATATATCCTATCTATACTGATTTGCTGACAATCTTAATATTAACATTGGACAGCTTGAGGAAAATTTGATAACATTCATGTAGTTGTAGTTGCATATTGATGGTTTAACCGAAAGTGGGGTCAAGTAAGGTTATTTTCAGATAACAAGTATATAATCGGAGAAAATGATCGCTTAATGATCAGGGCTAGTCATGACTCCATTTCCTGTACATTTGGGTCAGTATTCTTCAAGGGATACAACATGATAAATAACTGCTCCAAGATGGGGTAAAGTAAGGGGCAAATGTCATTAGTGTAGTTTTCGCGCACTTACTCGTGGAAACATGTATTTATCCATGAATAATATCGGTGGCCCAGAAAACAAATTATACTTAAATTATTCAATATTTCAATTGGTAAGTAAAATTATTTATTGAGTTGTATTTGCAAGCATTGCAAACGTACCGTTTGTGTTTTTTTTTCATCTTCTTATTTTCCACGACAATCTTGCAACAGTACGTATGCTTTTTGACAATACTATCATATATGCTACTATTTATTCAAAATACTGACAAAATTACATGGCTATTTGGTACACATACCGAGATTTCTGGAATAATCCGAATTCACATACTTATAAAAAATTGAATTCTTAACAAATGTCATACAAAAGCACAAAAATGCGCACATTGATCAAAAATCGCTGCAATTATAATGAAGGCAATGCAGATCATATTAAATACTATAACAATGCTACCAAAATGGTGGTCTTGCTGACTGCTCACATTTACAATTCTATTCTGTATGAAATTGTTAAATCAGTTATTATTTTATACAAACCAGTAGTAAACAATACAAAATATTTCCCCAGATGACTTAACTTTACAAAATTTCAATTAACACAACACATGAAAACATCACCATTTACAAATGTACAGAATTGTCTATTGAAACACTTTGGTTCGATCATACAAAAGCGTTCATGTCAGTTTTAAAAAATAAATTAAGGAAATACTGAGAACGAAAATGAATTTACATACAATACAGCAATACATGCGCACGATTAACCGGTACAAGATATCGTTGAAAATATTATCCATAATATATTTTTAGAATTTTATATTTAAAAACAGTTTCAACAATTTAATCATTAATGTGTGCCAGTGCATTACGTAACCAGGCCAAAGTTTGAAACAGCTGCTCTGCGTAGCCTATACATACTTATTTAGGTCTACGTTAGCTTTAGTGTAAGACGAAAAATCGTGTTATGCCTTGGGTTACTTGCTAGTTAGAATGTGTCCCTTGATTCAGGTTCTCTGTACGAAGGCCCGTCCGTGGGGTCAGGTGAAGACGTGCTACTCGGCGGGGTTTGAGTCCCACTCGCTCCCGAACTGTGACAAACGTACCACTCACTTAAATTGGCAGCTTGAGAGGAGTGCAGAGGCTCTGAGTGGCTGGATGAAGCTGGGTCTCGACCCAAGTCCGAGGAGGGAGACACAAGGGAAGGAGTCGAAGATTCATAGCCCGAGCTCGGAGGTGGAGACTTGCAGTGCACCTTCATGTGTTTTCTCAGGGAGCTCGGGTGCGTGTAGGATTTGTCACAGCCCCTCACTTTGCAGTTGTAAGGCTTATCACTGGTGTGCACGTGGGAGTGTTTCTTT